>CM056051.1:388137121-388737121 GCA_029574335.1 Rana kukunoris
ATAGAAGCTGCATCGGCTTATGCGGCTTCAGGCTGGGTTACTCCGCGGCTAGTTCCCTCCCTGCTCATTCCTCCCACAGCTGTATTTTCTGGCAGACATTACCCCAGGCAGTGTTGGGTGACTGATTTATACACAGGGACATTATGTACATGTTGCAGAGTGTAGGAAGTCCATGCAGGACAAGAGCACAGCAGGGATGATTAGGGTGTGCCTGGGCACACCCGGCACACCCCGTGGGCACGCCTATGGTCTTACATTATAATCTATGTACTGTATGTTCTGAATGGGCCAATGACAGAATGCCTGTTACAATGTGAATAAACTATGCACTGTTCCCATGTAGAAGAAAAACATTTCCAAATGTATACAGTATAATTCCCTAACAGAGATGCCCAGGCAAAAAAATAATAATGACCTTGCTGCTAAGAAGTCACATGATGTGAGATCTGAAAACAGTGAGCATGTTATAATGTATCTAAAATGTTCTGCAATGTATTTTTAATTATATGCTATTTGTCAGGAAATTAAGCACATTTATATCTAAAAAAAAAGTGCACCCAACTGAATTAATACAGTGGTACCAATTAGGCTCCAAATAGGTTTAATTTGCACAGATTTTAATTTCAAACAACCTAAAGCATTCTAAATTTAGATATGCTATCGACCAACTATTATATCAAATTAAGATTAGTTGAGCTTTTAAACTGAAATTTACATTTAATTCACTTTGATTATAGATTTAATGTTTTTGGATCTCTTTTTTACAATATAACCAATATTTCAAAGGGTCACTAAATTGAAAAATGTATATCATGTGAACTTTCAACAAAAAGTTTACACTGCTTGAAAAATATTCCTATGTCTATGGTAATATTGATATTTGACATTAAAGTGAACCTGTGACTTGGCTATGCAAATTTAAGTAACTTGTTTATGTCATTCCCCCCAAGCCCAGCAATTTATACAGGATGTCTCCTATCACCTTTCAGGATGGCACACCTGAGAGAGGAGAGGCTCTTCTCCACCGGAAACACAATCAATTGACAGCTGTTTTAAGTCTCCACCCTTCCACATGATCCTCAGTTTTTTATTGTGTCTCCCTGAGGATGGTAACCTTGTGAGGCAGGTTAGGGGCTATGGCTGAAATACAAGTGTGCTTATGAATTTACATACCCTGGCAGAATTTATGATTTCTTGACCATTTTTCAGAGAATATGAATGACAACACAAAAACATTTCTTTCACTCATGGTTAGTGTTTGGCTGAAGCCATTTATTATCAAGCAACTGTGTTTAATTTTTAAATTACAACAGAAACTACCCAAATTACCCTGATCAAAAGATTACATACCCTGGTGATTTTGGCCTGACAACATGCACACAAGTTGACACAAAGGGGTTTGAATGGCTATTAAAGGTAAGCATCCTCACCTGTGATCTGCTTGCTTGCTTGTAATTAGTGTGTGTATAAAAGCTCAATGAGTTTCTGGACACCTGACAGACCCTTGCATCTTTCATCCACTGGATTCTGGATTCTGAGTCATGGGGAAAGCAAAATAATTGTCAAAGGGTCTGCAAGAAAAGGTAGTTGAACTGGAAAGTGATTTAAACAGGAAAGTGATATAAAAAGATATCCAAGGATCTGAGAATGCCAATCAGCAGTGTTCAAACACTAATCAGGAAGTGGAAAATGAGGGGATCTGTTAAAACCAAACCATGGTCAGGTAGACCAACTAAAATTTCAGCCACAACTGCCAGGAAAATAGTTTGGGATGCAAAGAAAAACCCACAAATAACTTCAGGTGAAATACAGGACTCTCTGAAAACATGCAGTGTAGCTGTTTCAAGATGCACAATAAAGGGGCACTTGAAAAAAAATGGGCTGCATGGTCGAGTCTCCAAAAGAAAGTCATTACTACGCAAATGTCACAAAGTTTCCAGTTAACAATATGCCAAAGAGCACAGAGACATGCCTCACACCTTCTGGCACAAAGTCATTTATAATGATGTGACCAAAATTTAGTTTTTTTGGCCACAACCATAAACACTACATTTGGAGAAGAGTTAACAAGCCATTTGATGAAAGGTACACCATTCCTACTGTGAAACCCAGAGGTGGATCGCTGATGTTTTGGGTGAGCTACAAAGGTTTAGGAAATATGGTCAACATTGATGGCAAGATGAATGTAGTATGTTATTAAAAAATACTGGAGGAACATTTGCATTCATCAGCCAGGAAGCTGCGCATGGGACGTACTTGGACACTCCAACATGACAATAATCTAAAACACAAGGCCAAGTTGACCTGTCATTGGCTACAGTAGAATAAAGTGAAGGTTCTGGAGTGGCCATCTCAGTCTCCTGACCTCAATATCATTGAGCCACTCTGGAGATATCTCAAACGTGCAATTTATGCAAGACAGCCCAAAAAACTTGAGGCGTTTTGCCAAGAGGAATGGGCAGCTTTACCATCTGAGAAGATAAAGAGCCTCATCCACAAATACCTCAAAAGACTTCAAGCTGTCATTGATGTTAAATGGGGCAATACACGGTATTAAGAACTGGGGTAAACTTTTGATCAGGGTCATTTGGGTAGTTTCTGTTGTGATTGTTATTCAAAAAGAGTAAACACATTTGATTGATAATAAATGGCTTTAGACAAACACTAACCATGAGTGAAAGAAAAGTTTTTGTGTTATCATTCATATTCTCTGAAAAATAGCCAATATATCATAAATGTTGCCAGGGTAAGTAAACTTATGAGCACAACTGTATATCCTGTAGGCTGTGTTCTTCTCACAGGAGGCCCAGAAACTGTATCAGCTATCTGGTCACAGTCGTGTAAACCGCCACTGCTATACACCGCTCAACAGTCTCTGCCTCTTGGGCTCCTTCTGTCTTTCTCCTAATCAGAGGATGGCGGTGCGATCCTGGGAAGGGAAAGCGTTGGAGGAGACCCCTACCCATGTGGCGACTGAAGAGGAAGCTCAAAAAGGCACCAGTTAACTACTGATGGGCAAGTGGCGCAGAGGAGCAAGTGTCTGCCTAAACCACCTCAGATGGACATGAGGAGGGGAAAGCATTGCCCCCCCCCCCCCAAGTATATGCTGCTGGTGCACTGCAGGACACAGCCTTACTTAACGGCTCCCCATGAAGGACAGCAGTTGGAGGGGGCAATGTTGGCTGCTATCCTCCTTGCGTGTGGACCATAAGAATGGAAATGCGAGCCCGGTGGCTATGGCAAAAGGGGAAGAAGCAAAATCCCTAATAACAGCCAGGTGGTTTCTGGGCATTTGAGATATTCTCCCCTGGGGTCTGGAAATAAACAGCCTAAAAGCTTCTGCTAAACCACCATCCACAGCTCCCTCTTACCACCTGACCTGTATACCCATTTAAATAGGTTACAGCTTGGTAGATGGCCTTTATTTCAACCTCCTAGAAGACCCAGATGCGGCATAATGAATGTTCTGCTGCGGCTATAGAGTTAATTTCTTGAAACAGGCATTCAGGTGTAAGGAGAGCCAGGGGTTGGGTGTGCCTTCTATGCCCAGGGATCAAGCTTCCAATATAATATTTAAGTGGGCTTCCCTTTAGTCTTCTTCACTAGATTAAAAATAAAATGAATAAAAAGGGGTTAAAATGGTTGTCTGTCAGGGAGCTCTTTTCAGAATCAGTCACCTGTACAGAGTAGTGTTAAGACAGACTCTCTTATTGATCAATGTAGTGTCCTTGTATTACAACACATGTCTCTGATTAGAGGCACTTATAAACTCAGCTGTCCTTCCTGTTTCAGTTGAACTTTTGTATGTGCCCAATTACACCATAAACTGCAAGTTTTTGACTGCATGTTTACATGTATTTGAAGCACATTTGAAGGGTGCTTGACGTGCATTTAAAGCTCGCTTGACACACATTTAAAGCGCTTGTGCGCTGTGTTTTTTTATGCAGTTGCAGTGCATTTTTCTATATGTTTTTGGGCTTGGCTTCCTTGTATTTCCTTTGAGGTCTCTTCATTCTTCTTCATAGTCTGTAAGAATGTCTGCTCTTGTCTGCATAATTCAGGTGCTGGCTATTGACAATTTGATACTTCGTACTCGTAGGAGGCATCGTTACTGGGTTCATCCATTACTGGCGAGAGACTGGTTCTGGACCCTCTATAATGTCCTTCGCTAGCATCCAGACAAGTTCATTTAAGCAGCAAATTATTTTTGTGGTCTCTTTTTTGTCTGTACTAAAGTAAAGAAAAATATATGTGTATCTCTTTAAAAAATTGGTTTAAAACGACACATGGTTTGCACATACAGGACTAAGGAACATATTTTTTTTTGAGCGGAGAGAACTGCTCTGGCTGTTTTTTCTGGATTTTGCTATTTCTGGATGAGGCTCTGTAGTTTGGATATTCTCAAGAGTCTTGTGGCAGGATGGAATCTCTGTACAGAATCCGGAAGTCTCCGGTGGGTACAAGCTGGAGGTACTGGGAAAACCCTATCATGTGGGCCTGAACAGCAAGCTGCAAATTCGGAGACATGGGAGAGGGGAGGGAAGGGGGGGGGGAGTGTATTGAGGAGAAGGAGAGAAATCCTGATGAGAACTGAACACATCTGCAAATCCGATGCGTGCCCATAGAAGATAATGAGCCTGAATTCGCACCTGAGCCGCACCGCAATGCCTAGAAAACGTACATGTTTTTTGGGCAATGCGCAGTGCGAATGAACCAGCCTCATTAAAATCAATGTATGCAAATTGGATGCGAGTTAAGCCGCACTCAATTCGCATAGGTGTGAACCCGGCCTAAAAAGTTGATCTGTCACTAAATAAAAAAGTGGCGGGGATTACTTAAATCGGAGGTCCACCTAAACAAAAAATATTAAAAGCCAGCAGCTACAAATACTGCAGCTGCTGACTTTTAATAAATGGACACTTACCTACCCAGGGTGCTTTGGACAGGGTGGAGAGGAAAAAGAACCCTTAATTTTTTGGTGCATTCTATGCCCCTATTATGTAGATTCATCCTCTCTATTTGTCCTGTGTACCTTTTTCATTAAAAGTGATTTTTTTTTTTTCAAATTTAGGGTTGTCCCCAGAAATATATGGGGGCACTAGTTCCAGTGACTACCAGGGAATGGATTCCCTCACTTTGTTGGGATTTCCGTTCACCTTTTTACTGTTTTCCAATGGGATTGGAAGTGAAGGGTAATCTCCTCAATAGGAAACAGATGGTAAAAAAAACTTGACAGCTTTGTAACCCTCCTTTACTTTATCTAGCTTGCCTAGGGTACTGTATTGTATGCTCTTCTCTCTGTTGACATCTTCCCTGGCATTTCTTTTGTTGTTTTTAGTGAATGTCTCACCTCTATCCTCCATCTTCCTTCTTCCATCTGCTGCTCAGTCCCAGTTTTTTTTAATTTTGAATACTGTCTTGGCAAACTTGTGATTCTGCTCTGATGTCTGACTGTTTCTGTGAATTCATTCCCAGCAACCTCCTGACCCAGCTCTTCTGTCTGGTTGCTTAGGTCCTTTTACTAATTCTTTTATTGGCAGTGGCACTGTCTCCTGTCCTGCATAGTTCTTTTTTAACGTCTTTTTTCCTTAAGATTTGCTTTGTGTCTCTATATAATTTTTTGTTAACGCTTTCAATTCCTTCAAAATACTAGCTTGTTTACCAGCCTCTGTGCTTTGTGTCTGTTCTCCCTGCTTATTTTCTTTTTATCTATTTGGCATCTGATTGACTTTCTACAGTATCTTCGGACCCTGTTGCTCTCATTTAGCACCTGCTCAGATTTCAGTTCCTGTGGCCTGGGAGTGCTTTCCATACAAATCTATCCCCACTATTAGCATCAGGGGAAGACAGTCCACACTTTGGACAGCTTTGTGGTTGACAATGAAAGCCTCATAAAACACCTATTAAAAAAAGGGGGGCGGGTGGACTTGAAGGTCATGGCATACTGAGTTTGCCATTATGAATATGGCTCAGTGGCAGAACTACCAGGGTTGCAAAGGTCACACTTGTGACCGCTCCCTGGTGTTTTGCCACTGTTGGGGGGGGGGGCAACAGGAATGCTTAGCTGGCTCTGAGCTAAGAGCATTTCTCGTATACAGCCTGTACTGACAGTTCCCCCTCCCTTCTCATGAGAAAAGAGAGAGATGATCTACTCTTTATCCTTCTGCCCCCTCCTCCTGTTTGTGCACCATGGGAAGTGTGAAAGACAGGAGCTGAATGAACAAATTCAGCTTCTGGGCTTCACACTCCCCGCTGCACACACAGGAGGAGAGGGGTGGGAGGAGAAGAAGTAGATGGTCTTTCTCATCTCCCATCTGTTAGAGGGAGGGGAAAATGTCAATGCTGGTTCTGAGCTGTATGAGAGAGATGCTCTCAGCTCAGAGTCCTGCTGAGGACGCACTAATGAGGAGGCACTAATAGGTGACACCGAAGGGCAACACTAAGAGGCGGTACTGGTGGGCACTGATAGGCAGCATTGATGAGCACTGATAGGTGGCATTGATAGGCAGCATTAATAAGCAAAGATAGGCAGTACTGATGGTCACTAATAGGCGGCATTGATGAGCACTGATATAGGCAACATTAATAGGTGGCTGTGATGGGCACTGATATGTGGCATTGATGAGCACTGATAGGTGGCATTGATGGTCACTAATAGGCGGCCATGATGACCACTGATAAGCAGCACTGATAGGTGGCTCTGATGGGGCTTCACTAATAATCTGGACACTGATGATCAGTGCTCTGATAATCTGTGTAAACACTGTACTGACAGTCTTGCCCAATAACAGCTCTCCTTTCTCTCACAGACACAGCGTGGGAGGAAAGGACGGCCAATAACCAGCAAGTCTGTTTACAAGTGATCAGCTGATCACAAGGTAAAAGGCCGCTATGATTGGCCTGTTACCATGATCTGTGTTCAACTGTGTCCAAAGGATTCAGCAGTCACAGAGCACACTAGATGTGCGCCCCACTGGGCACGTTGGAGGCGGGGTTCTGGGAGGATGTCATTGTCTTATGTTTGCAGGCATCATTTTCATGGGAACTACTGCAAGTGCTAAAACACAGAGTAAAATTGACAGCTGGTCCTACAAATGCTGTACACCAGGGATATGCAATTAGCGGACCTCCAGCTGTTACAGAACTACAAGTCCCATGAGGCATAGCAAGACTCTGACAGCCACAAGCATGACACCCAGAAACAGAGGCATGATGGGACTTGTAGTTTTGCAACAGCTGGAAGTCCGCTAATTGCAAATCCCTGCTGTACACTGTGCAGAGAGGGTGGGTCCAGTTTGTTATACAGATTGCCTAAACAGGGTATATTAATTAACACCTTCCCACCCAGCCTATAGCAGAATGATGGCTGGGTGGTGGCTTTAAGATCCTGACTGGATGTCATATGACGTCATTCACGTGCGCCGCTGGGGGTGTGCAGCACGTCGGATGCAGACTTTTGAACACAGCACATCACCGATCAGGGTAAAGGCCGATGACGTTTGCTCTTTACCATGTTATTGACTGTGTCCAATCACAGCCGATCACATGAAAACAAATGCCAGTTATCGCCATTTCCTTTCTTCAGGTCTGTCAGTTTCGGAGGCAAGGAAAGCTGATAACTGACCTTCCAGTTAAGCAGAAGAGAATAGGTGAAGACCAACAATTGGTTGTAGGCATTCTGCATATATTCCAGTATTATTTGCGAAAAAACTCCAGGAAAAAGTGTAGGTTTATTTCATCTGGACATTGTTTTAGAAGCCTACAAGAATTTTGGGAGATAATCCTGGGCTGTTTTACGACTAATCATTTAGGCAGAAGTTATCAGTGCATCCTAGTTTAAACTGGGGTTGTAAAGACATTGGGCTTTGGCTTAATCTTTTTCTGCCTCAGCCAGGTTCTTGCAGACATAAATGTGCATAGTTGCCCTAGTTTAACGTAGCACTTCACACGTCAAATATGATTATTGCCGTACAGCCACACCCCCAACATGTTTCGTCACACAGACTTAATCCCATGATTAAGTCTGTGTGACAAAAAGCAATCCCATGATTAAGTCTGTGTGACGAAACATGTCGGGAGCGTTGCTGTACGGCAATCATCTTTGAAGTGTGAAGTGCTACGTCAAACTAGGAAGTGGAGACTCGAGATTCTGAGACCAAGGAGAAGGTGAGATTATTCATACATCCGCATACCTTGGATCCGCTGTGACCACAGTTCACCACTGATTAAGAGATTTGAAAACTTGCTTCTGATTTTCAGTTTTGCTGGCTTTGAATTTTCGGAATGTGAGTGCAAATGTTGACGAGTTTCAAAGTGTTTTATTAAACTGGTTTAAGCGTTATTACACTAGTGGAGAACTTTTTTATTTACGTGTGGAGCAGTGGCGGCTGGTGCTCAAAATTTTTGGGGGGGCGCAAACGGAAAAAAAAATATTGCAGCCTCACTGTGCCCATCACATGCAGCCACTGTGCCATGCCACCAAATGCAGCCACTGTGCCATCAATTGTCACCACTGTGCCATGCCATCAAATACAGAAACTGTGCATCAATTGTCACCATTGTGCCATGCCATCAAATGCAGCCACTGTGCCATCAATTGTCACCACTGTGCCATGCCAACAAATGCAGTCACTGTGCCATCAATTGTCACCACTGTGCCATGCCATCAAACACAGAAACTGTGCCATCAATTGTCACCATTGTGCCATGCCATCAAATGCAGCCACTGTGCCATCAATTGTCACCACTGTGCCATGCCAACAAATGCAGTCACTGTGCCATCAATTGTCACCACTGTGCAATGCCATCAAACGTCACCACTGTGCCATCAATTGTCACCACTGTGCCATGCCATCAAATGCAGCCGCTGTGCCATCAATTGTCACCACTGTGTGTGCCATGCAACACAGCAACCGTGCCATCAATTGTCACCACTGTGCCATGCCATCAAATGCAGTCACTGTGCCATCAATTGTCACCACTGTGGCATGCCATCAAACGCCACCACTGTGCCATGCCATCAAACGCCACCACTGTGCCATCAATTGTCAACACTGTGCCATTCCATCAAACGCCACCACTGTGCCATCAAACGCCACCACTGTGCCATCAATTGTCACCACTGTGCCATGCCACCAAATGCAGCCATTGTGCCATCAATTGTCACCACTGTGCCATGCCATCAAACACAGAAACTGTGCCATCAATTGTCACCACTGTGCCATGCCATCAAATGCAGCCGCTGTGCCATCAATTGTCACCACTGTGCCATCAATTGTCACCACTGTGTGTGCCATGCAACACAGCAACTGTGCCATCAATTGTCACCACTGTGCCATGCCATCAAATGCAGTCACTGTGCCATCAATTGTCACCACTGTGCCATGCCATCAAACGCCACCACTGTGCCATCAATTGTCACCACTGTGCCATGCCATCAAACTCCACCACTGTTCCATCAATTGTCACCACTGTGCGTGCCATCAAACGCCACCACTATGCCATCAATTGTCACCACTGTGCCATGCCAACAAATGCAGTCACTGTGCCATCAATTGTCACCACTGTGCAATGCCATCAAACGTCACCACTGTGCCATCAATTGTCACCACTGTGCCATGCCATCAAATGCAGTCACTGTGCCATCAATTGTCACCACTCTGCCATGCCATCAAACGCAGCCACTGTGCCATCAATTGTCACCACTGTGCCATGCCATGCAACACAGCAACTGTGCCATCAATTGTCACCACTGTGCCATGCCATCAAATGCAGTCACTGTGCCATCAATTGTCACCACTGTGCCATGCTATCAAACGCCACCACTGTGCCATCAATTGTCACCACTGTGCCATGCCATCAAACGCCACCACTGTGCCATCAATTTTCACCACTGTGCCATGCCATCAAACGTCACCACTGTGCCATCAATTGTCACCACTGTGCCATGCCATCAAATGCAGTCACTGTGCCATCAATTGTCACCACTCTGCCATGCCATCAAACGCAGCCACTGTGCCATCAATTGTCACCACTGTGCCATGCCATGCAACACAGAAACTGTGCCATCAATTGTCACCACTGTGCCATGCCATCAAATGCAGTCACTGTGCCATCAATTGTCACCACTGTGCCATGCCATGCAACACAGAAACTGTGCCATCAATTGTCACCACTGTGCCATGCCATCAAATGCAGTCACTGTGCCATCAATTGTCACCACTGTGCCATGCCATCAAACGCCACCACTGTGCCATCAATTTTCACCACTGTGCCATGCCATCAAACGCCACCACTGTGCCATCAATTGTCACCACTGTGCCATGCCATCAAACGCCACCACTGTGCCATCAATTGTCACCACTGTGCCATGCCAACAGATGCAGTCACTGTGTCATCAATTGTCACTACTGTGCAATGCCATCAAATGTCACCACTGTGCCATCAATTGTCACCACTGTGCCATGCCATCAAATGCAGTCACTGTGCCATCAATTGTCACCACTGTGCCATGCCATCAAACGCAGCCACTGTGCCATCAATTGTCACCACTGTGCCATGCCATGCAACACAGCAACTGTGCCATCAATTGTCACCACTGTGCCATGCCATCAAATGCAGTCACTGTGCCATCAATTGTCACCACTGTGCCATGCCATCAAACGCCACCACTGTGCCATCAATTGTCACCACTGTGCCATGCCATCAAACACCACCACTGTGCCATCAATTGTCACCACTGTGCCATGCCATCAAACGCCACCACTGTGCCATCAATTGTCACCACTGTGCCATGCCATCAAACACCACCACTGTGCCATCAATTGTCACCACTGTGCCATGCCATCAAATGCAGTCACTGTGCCATCAATTTTCACCACTGTGCAATGCCATCAAACGCCACCACTGTGCCATCAATTGTCACCACTGTGCCATGCCATCAAACGCCACCACTGTACCATCAATTGTCACCACTGTGCCATGCCATCATATGCAGTCACTGTGCCATCAATTGTCACCACTGTGCCCCATGCCACTTTGCTCATTGTCGCCTCTGTGCCCTTTGTAACCACTGTGCCCCATGATGCCACTGTGCCCCATGCCACTGTGCTCATTGTCGCCTCTGTGCCCTTTGTAACCACTGTGCACCATGATGCCCCTTTCCCTGTAAAAATCACTTACCTGACGCTTCCATGTCCTCCCTCGATGTCTTCTGCCGCCGTGGAGAAGCTTCAGCCAATCAGGTTCCTGATAACCAGAATCCGGGAACCTGATTGGCTGAAACGGCCGTCAGTCTCATGCAAGGAACGCAGATTGCCTGCGCTCCGAGCATAGACTTCCGAGAGCCGGAGGGCGGTACTGGAAAAGCCTATCAGAGCCGCTGGCTTTGATAGGCAGTTCCCCTCAGCCAACCAGCTGCCGCTATTCGGGTAACCGGCGCCCAATGTCCTGTTATATGAATAGACCAGGCAGCTGGCAACAATAACACACGTTCAATGCATTGCATTGAATGTGAGTTATTTGTAAAAGAGAGGGTGGCGCTGCAGCGCCCTCTATAGACGGCCGCCAGAACTTCTGCTAAAATGTCAAAATGACATTTTAGCCGAATAAAAGTTCTTAAAGGGCCCGTTTTTTTTTTTTTTTTTTAATTTTTTTTTTTTTTGTGACTGCGGGAGGGGGGGGGGGCGCCCGTGCGCCCATATGGGCGGGCCGCCACTGATGTGGAGGGATCCCTCACATAACACAGTTGGATTTTGGAATATCGTTTAACCCTTATTGTGGTTTAAATGCATTTAGCTTACCACGAAAGTGCTAGGCATCGAAATCTGGTGGGTGAGTTTCTTAAGGAGAGTGGAATCACTGAAACACACTGGTGTGGTGGATGATTTAAAAAAATTGGAAAATACTTCACTGGATCATTTTATGGACTTTCTTATATATATATATATATATATATATATATGCACATATTTTTTTAACCATATTTTTTCACTTGTCAAAGGGTGTTATTCATGTTCATTTAATTCATGTAATATCTGGTAGATTTTACGTTTATAAAGTACACAGCACCACTATATTTTTTCCTTTTTTCTTTGGTCACTAGCTTATTGAGAAAGGTTAAGATATTGCTTACACTCTGTTTTATTTAAAGTGGCAGCTCATTATCATATGACTTTTGTATTCTCTTGGGTACGGTGGTGGTATTCATAGTGCGTGTGGATTTTTTCCTTTAAGTTCCAATATGTTTTGTCAAAAGATGGCTATTGCCAATCAATCACAAGTTAGAGAGCTTTTTTCTAAAAGCTCCAACACCGGTGAAGTTGCAAAAAATGTTGCCTTGGCTTCAATGGTACACAGACAGACAGATGGCCCTGCTGCTGTTTGTAGGATTGAACTAGGGATTTTTACTCCCTACTTTTCAAGGTCATGGTTGTTTTATAGGTACAATTTTTAAATCAGCTCTGGATTTACCTGAGGTGGTAGGGTAAAACGTTTTTAAAGAAATTCAGGAAGGTAGGAAAGCAGGCCTTTTTTTGCACCCCCCTTTCCAGAATTTTAGAATCTCACCTTTGTGTGCTGTTCTTAAAAAGGAACAAACACGCTTACAGGCTCATTCACCATTTATCATTTCCAAAAAGTGGTTCTCTGAACGATCAGATCAGTCATGAATTAGCCACAGTTCATTACTCCACATTTGAAAATGCATTAGTTAAAATTCTCAGCTTAGGTTGTGGTGCCCTGCTTGCTAAAGCGGATGTTGAGTGAGTGAGTGAGTGAGTGAAAAACGTATATAGCACAGCACATGCGAAATAAATCGCCTCTGGGCTCTCGTTGTTCCTGTCTCCTTTGATATCAAAAGAGATGCATTTTGATCTTTCTTCTGAAGGCCTGGTGGTTCTCCTCCAACCGAATGCTGGTTGGAAAAGCATTCCATAGTCTGGGACCTTAGAGTGCAAATCTTCTTTCTCTTTTGGACTTGTATTTGGCTTTGGGTATCTGGAGCAGATTTTGGTTGGTGGATCTCAGAATGCGATTGGATTTGTGAGGTTTTATTTTTTCACATAGATATTGGGGGGCCTTCCCATGGATGCACTTATGCGTCAGACATAGTGCTTTAAACGCAATTCTGTCTTTTACTGGCAACCAATGAAGGGATCTCAGAGAAGGTGAAATTGATTCCCAGGGTTTTTTCCCAGTCACAAGCCTGGCGGTCGTATTTTGAACGACCTGCAGGTGAGTGATTTGGTACTTTGGGAGTCCAAGATAGAGGGCGTTTGCATAGTCAAGTCTGGAGTTCACAATTGTTCCCACCACGACGGCTATGTCTTCTTTGGGAATAAATGGAATAAGTCTGCGTAGTAGGCGCAGCAGGTGATGGGATCCGTTGACTACTGACCCTATTTGTGCATCCATTGTCATGTAGGTGTCGAAGATAACCTCGATTCTTACGACTGGCGTGAAACAGGAGAAGTTCTGTTTTGGAGCTGTTGTGTTTAAGATAACTCTTTGTCATCCAGTTTTCTATCAAAGACATGTCTCTAGACCGCGATGATGAACCTTTTTGTTGCAGATGCAAAAATACAGTTGTGTGTCATCAGCATAAGAGTGATAAAGTAGTTTTTGGCTACTGATGATTTTAAAGAGAGGGCGAAGATAGATGTGAAGAGCACCGGTGACAGAGGGGATCCTTGAGGGACTCCGCATGACACCATGTGCTTTTCAGAAGTGAAAGGTCCTAATTTCACTATTTGTGATCGGTTTCCCAGGAAAGAGGAGAACCATGATAAATCACCTTCTGCCACTCTGGCTACTTCAGCTAGCCAAGTCAGTAGCAGTTTGTGATCTACCGTGTCGAAATCTGCGCTTAGGTCCAACAGTACTAGAAGAGAAGGTTCTCCTTCGTCTGCGGCCTCGAGAACGTCATCCCATATTTTGAGTAGTGCTGTTTCCGTCCCGTGATCGGGACGAAACCCCGATTGAAACGGATCGAGCAGCTTATGGGTGTCTAAGTGATGTTGTAGCTGTTTTACCACTTCTTTCTCCATTACCTTGGAGAGGACATTTAGGCACGTTATAGGAAAACGGTGTTTAGGATCTTTGGGGTAGAGGGTGGGTTTCTTTAATATAGGTTTAATTATACCTTGTTTTAAGAGGGTGGGCACTATACCTTCTTTGAATGATTTGTTTATAAGCTGCGTGATGGGCGGCGCCAGTATATCAACACATTCCTTCAGCAGTTTGGTGGGAATGATATCATTCGGTGCTGTGCTATTTCGTAGGGTGACAATGATTTTTTTTGTGGCCTCGATGGAAATGGGTTTTAAAGAGAACTTTGTTGTTTGTGGCGAATTTATGTGGGTATTAGGTGTATGGTTGAGGAGGGAGTTGATGGGGGTTCTATTTTGCTGAATGCTTTCACAGATTCCTTCAATTTTGTTGATGAAATAATCTGATAATTCATTGCAAAATTCTTGGGTATCAGAATTGGGGGCTTCAAGACAGACGGGATTCATGGTCTCGGTAACTTTTTTGAAATTTTGAAGAGTTTGCGGGGACGGTTTAGGGCAGTCGTGATGTGGCAAAATGATTTCTTTTGGCTCTGAAGATTTCTTTGTGGTATTTTGTGGCAAAATGATTTCTTTTGGCTCTGAAGATTTCTTTGTGGTATTTTTTTGTTATTACCTTGCAGATGGTGTGGTTTTCCTCAGAAGAGCTTATTTTCCAGGCTGCTTCTGCCCTTCTGCGCTCTTGCTTCAGCAACGACAGCTGGTCATTGAACCAGCTGGAGTTGTTTTTTCGGATGCAGGTTTTGCGTTTGGGTGCTACTAAGTCGGCTGACTGCAGTAGGGCCGTGTTTATGTCATCCAGGGTTTCTGTGGCTGTTTGATGTGATTGGATTATTTTAATTTTTTTCCCTAAAGTGGTTTTGAAGAACTCTGAATAGAGCTTCTTTTGCGATGTTCAATCTGCGTTTCGTTTGTTGCCCATTAACCCATTATCATTCAATTATCTAGGTTTTTCTTTTGATAAAGTCTTGGGGTCATCTTTGACTCCGACATGACAATGAACGCACAAATAGGGGCAGTAGTCAGCGGATCTCACTATCTGCTGCGCCTACTACGCAGACTCACGCCTTTTATCCCCAAGAAAGACATAGCGGTCGTGGTGGGAGCGATTGTAAACTCCAGATTGGACTATGCAAATGCCCTTTACCTCGGACTTCCCAAGTACCAAATCGCTCGTCTTCAAGCCGTTCAAAATACGGCCGCCAGACTTGTGACTGGGAAAAAACCCTGGGAATCAATCTCACCCTCGTTGAGATCCCTTCAGTGGCTACCAGTCAAAGACAGAATCACCTTTAAAGCACTCTGTCTAACGCATAGATGTATCCATGGGAATGCTCCCTATTATCTATGCGAAAAATTAAAAATTTACAGTCCCAATCGTATTCTACGATCCAACAATCAAAATCGGCTTCAGATACCGAAAGCCAGATACAAGTCCAAAGGAGACAGGAGATTCGCTGTCCAAGGTCCCAGACTATGGAACGCCTTACCAGCCAGCATTCGACTGGAGGAGAACTACTTGGTCTTCAGGAGAAAGATTAAGACTCATCTCTTTTGATCTCAAAGGAGATAGGAACAACAAGCGCCCAGAGGCGATTTATTTCGCATGTGCTGCGCTATACAAGTTCTTCATTCATTCATTCATAAATCTGAGCAACTCTTCGATGGGTTGCTTGCTCTCTTGCACATATTTTGAAGCATTCATTGAGTGGGTAGTCAAGGGTCATTCCGGTTCTTCCTTTATATTACATTATTTGGATGATTTTCATTTTCTGGGAATTTCTGTTTCTAAACTATTTTTTTTAATTTTTTTGTTGAATTGAAAATACCATTAGCTCATGAGAAGACCACCCAACCATGCAGCTAGTTTTTTGGGGTATTACCATTGATACAATTGCTATGGATTTCAAATTACCCATGGATAAGATTGAAATTTTGAAATCTATCATCAATATTGTAATCAGACGTAAAAAAATACATTTTAAAAGATATCCAAAAATTACTTAAGAAAATGTTACTCAAAGTGTGATTTTACAGTAAATGGACCACAGACAGTAGTGTATAGATCTCTTTGTTGAATTAAGTTTAATGTTTCAACCATTACCTGTCCCTGATGTCTTCATTTTGCACCTCGGAGGGAATTACATAGGGCTAATGAAAACACTTGATTTAACCCCCTGAGCGGTATTCCCAAATCCCGAGTCTGGCTCGGGGTGGAATTTCAGAACCAAAAGCGGTAACCCTGAGCCAGACTCAGGATCACCTCGCAGTGTCCATAGGCAGGTAATTACTTACCTTGTCCCTGGATCCTGGGATGCCTCCCAACTGTCCTCACTCGATTCACACAGTGACTGTGTGCCGCCGAGCTCCATTCCCTTTATTCCGTTATGACGCACGGGAGCGGAGAACGGCACCAAATTTCAAAAATTCAAAAAAGTAAATACACACAATACATACAGTATACTGTAATCTTATAGATTACAGTACTGTATGAAAAAAAAAATACACATCCCCTTTGTCCCTAGTGGTCTGCCCAGTGTCCTACATGCACGTTTATATAATAAAAACTGTTCTTTCTGCCTGGAAACTGGAGATTGTCCATAGCAACCAAAAAGTGTCCCTTTACATCAAAAGTGGTTTTAGCTAGAAAACAGTGATAATAAATTAGAATCACTTGCAGAAATGAGCGATAGTGATTTGTGGGGAAATTCATCATCAAACAATAAAAATAATGACAGCGACAATTCTGCAACTGAGCAAATTTCAGTGTTTTTGATTTGATTACATTATTGAATATTTTTTATTATAATTACATTATTATTTGTTATAATTATTTATAGTTATTTATTATATTATAATTTATGATTTTGTTTTTCAAACTTTATCATACCGGAGAAAAATTTCCATGCAAAATAATAATACTGTTTTCAGCACCTAAATCTGAAATAATCATACCGCCAGGGAGGTTAAGAATGACCATCATTTTCGGATGTCATCTCTTGTTTTTTTCAGAAATTATTAGGTTAGTGTGGTTAAACTCTCCTTTTGACAAAGTTAGAAAACGCATTAATAGGGAAATTGCAAAGTTCCTACCTACTATTGGTGTTTTTTCTTTCAGACATTAACATTTTTAAGGGGATATAATTGGTCTTTTTAGAGAATACGGAGTCCACTTGTCAGATATTGGTCTACAACTATAGTGGAGTTGGCCACAATGTGGGATGGTTGGGCCAGGCTTGTTTAAAAAAAAAAAAAAAAACAATACTGGCTTGTGGGGACAGTTAATGAAAAATGGTTCTACTTTTATGTCTTAAAAGTCGTAGTGGCTGGGTTGCTTACTGTAATGTAATGTTGTTTTGAGTAAATAAGTTATTTGTGAACAAATTTATTTAATTGTGAATGGTTTCATGTTTACAAAAAACTTGAATACCAATAATAAAGGCTGTAGTCACTAGACATGTGCAGACTGGAATATTTTGTTTCGTTTTTTTCGTTTGGAAAATACATTTATTTAGTTACTCCCGAAAATCGTTTTGATTTATTTCATTTTTCGTTGGGGAATAGCTTTCGTCCGAAAATCCAATAATACTTGGTTTCT
Source organism: Rana kukunoris (assembly GCA_029574335.1). Taxonomy (NCBI): domain Eukaryota; kingdom Metazoa; phylum Chordata; class Amphibia; order Anura; family Ranidae; genus Rana; species Rana kukunoris. The sequence continues at coordinate 388,154,786 of CM056051.1, forward strand.
GTCGAATGGTCAAAAGAATTTTTGACGGAACGACGAATCTTTACGTCCAATCGTACATTTCCGTTCGAATATTCCGCCTACAAGAATTCTAATGTTGTATGACTAGTAATAATGTCGAATCTATTTTCTCATAAATCGAAATCTAATCTCTGTAATGTCGAATCTATTATTTCTATAGTGTCGAATCTTTTCTCTATAATGTTGAATCTTTTCCCTATAATGTCGAATCTTTTCCCTATAATGTCGAATCTCTCTATATCGAATTTTTACCGCAACGAAAACGAAAATAAAGCATTTTTTATGTCGGATCTTTCGGTTTTTGTTTCTTTACGCTTTTGTTATCGTTTGTTAAAACGATAACGAAAAAAACAGATCTTCGGACGAAAATGCATTCTAACGAAAACAAATGCACATGTCTAGTAGTCACCTGATTGTAGTCACCTCTGGGGTACTATTGCTGTCCCATTTAAGGTGACAGTACCTAGGACCAAAAATGGTACACTGAAGTAAGAAAAATGAAGATTAAAATTGCATAAGCATGTAGCTCAACAGAGTATTTGACAAAAAGGAAAAGCATAGACATAGACCAAGCAATATCCCCTTATCATAAGTTACTCTACCTTCAATCAAACTGGTGCATGTATGTCTCCTTATTAATAGTGCTCAAACCGAGACAAGCATGGCGAGAATTCACTATATATACATATATTCCCACAGAGGGGGGCCAATTAGAGCCAAAACACCGCTAATGAAGCAGCTGGAGCCATAACCAGGGCAGATCTCGAATGTATCAGCACATGGCATATGACATATGCTAGCCCCTGAGGGTGGGATGATGTCATGTACCAGCACATCACCGCGGCAAACCTCCACCGTGACAACAAATGGCGCGATGGGGACACAGAGTATTTCCTCCCCATAATAGGGCCATGGAGACAACCCAATAAATACTCCTGAGGAAGTCACGTGGAGTGACGAATACGCGTATGAGGTACCAGAGGTGACGTTGGCGGACGCCCTGTGTTTTTATGCCTGTTTTTTATTTCAACCTTGTGAGTACCCAGTTTTTGTTTTAATAAAACCCCCCTGTTTTAATGGTACTACACTATGGGCATTTTTTTGTTTACCTGGATGTGAGCGACTATTATCGTTTGGAGGTGATTACCAGGAAGGACCCATTCTCACCACATTTACCTATTTGGATGACACCACAAGTGGACTCAACCTGAAAAGTGCTCCTGGGCTTTGTTTTCTGCTGTTACCTTACAGCAGTAAGGTAAGGGGACATCTTTACTTATTTTGGAAATAGCATCTGCAACTGGTCATCACGGCATTTTGGCTTTTACATCAAGTTCTATTCGAGCACACAGCCTGGCAAGCCAGGCATTCTGTGGTTTGCCTTAGTTGACAACAAAGTGTTAAAGTGGATGTAAACCCCCCCCCCCCAAAAAAAATGTAGAGTATACGATTTCCTATCATCTGTGCCCAGTCTTGCCACGCAGAGTTAATCCAGCGCTGAGTAATCCTCTTGCAATGTTCAGTGCAAATTAACAGAATTCCAGATAAAAACTTGCCAAATTATAAAGTCTGTTTCTCTGTTTTTGCTTTTAGTGACAGGTTATTTACAAATCTAGCTAGGACATGTTTATCATATGTTATGTTTTGTTTATCATAATATGAGGTGATCCAAAGTTCATTGTATATTACCAGGATGTGTTATGTGGGGGAGGGGTGGATTTCTCACTTTTTATACCTCATATTTTGATAAACATAACATAACATATGATAAACATGTCCAAGCTAGATATGTAAGTAACCTGTTACTCAAAGCAAGAAGAGAGAAAACTGACTTTTTATTTAGGCAGATTTTTATGGCTGTTCATTTTACTGAACATTGAAAGAGGATTACTCAGATCTGGATTAACTCTGTGTGGCAAGACTGGGCACAGATGATAGGAAATCTTATACTCTACATTGTGACATAAAAAAAATTTTTTTTTGGGGGTTTACATCCACTTTAATGCCGCGTACACACGGTCGTTTTTTGCGATGAAAAAAAACGACGTTTTTTGTGAAGTAAAAAACAACGTTTTTGAAACGTCACTTTCAAAGACGATGTTGCATACACACCATCGTTTTTTTCACAAAAAACGAGGTTACGTTCACCACACTTTTCCATTGAAGCTCGCTTCATAACTACCTTCTGGGCATGCGCGGGTTGAAAAACGTCGTTTTAAACAACGTTTTTGCTACACACGGTGACTTTTTGTGAAACAAAAAACGACGTTTTGAAAAACGACACAAAAAATTCAAGCATGTTGGAATTTTTTTTTGCTCGTTTTTTTTAAGACAAAAAACGACGTTTTGCCCACACACGATCAATTTAAATGACGTTTTAAAAAACGACGTTTTTTTTCATCGCAAAAAACGATCGTGTGTACGCGGCATAAGTGTTAGCGGAATCTGGAAACTCCCATATAGATGAGTATGGGGTTCTTATTACCCCTACCCATTCACCCAAAAAAATCTAAAGTATATAAAAAAAATTCTTAAGAAAAAGTATTTTATTGAACAAATAAATACAAACATATCCTATGATGTAAATATAGCCTCAATCAAGATGAATGCTGACCGGCAAGAAAAAAATAATTCAATCGCCAGCCAAACACGACTCACGAATGATAGGTAAACATGCAGACGGGGGTCACTTGGTGATATCACTGTGTACCCCAAAGCACCCCCTGTTGAGGGCACGTGGCCTGGTATAGTAGGGGAGGGCAGCTTGTTGTCCTTTTCTTTCCCTATGCTTGCATAAGTGTTTGGTATAGATTTCGGGGGGGGGGGGGGGCTAGGCAATTTTTCTGGTAGGGATTTTGGGAGGGACTCCATGTCATTTAAAAAAAAAAAAATCTTGGCATTGGGTTCGCCATGAAATCCATACCAGACCCGAATGAAACAAAAATGAATGCTAAAGATACGAAAAAAAAAAATTGGTTCGCTTAACGAATGCATCTGAATCTAAATTCTTTAATTAACGAAGGCATCCAAAACCAAATGGAATTACATTTTCTGGGGTACACATGTCTACTTAGCACTGACCTTTTTTTAAGCCTTCTGTATATGAGAGGCAGCAAGGAGACGGTAGGAGTAGGAGTTCCAGAATTGCAAGTAGGTGTGTTCCAGGATTGTCTGATTGGACTGGGGAACAACAGTAGTGTCTGGATAAAAAACGAAAATACTGAGCAGATAGGATTTGTTACCCATATGGATCCCATAATTTTTCATTTTAACTGAATTGTTCTTTTAATGTGTGTATTTCTTTTAGCAAGTAGAAAAAACAACAGCTTAAAGTGTTTATTAAACTTAAAGCGGATATCCGCCCACCTCACAAAAAAATTCAAGTCAGCAGCTGCTGTCTTTTAATATATGGACACTCACCTGTCCAGGGAGCCCATCAGCTGTTGGGTGCATCCGCTGCCATTGCAAGTAAGGGAACCCGGCAGTGAGAACCCTCCTGCGCATGCACAAAGAACACTTTGCTTTCTAAATATCCTGTAAATATCTCAGCAGATCTGTCATTCGCATGTTTCCACCATTTTGGTGATAAAGAAGATGAGTCCTAAAGGCCAACTACTCAAGAGAGGAAAAAAAGGCCATTTAACTCTGATGACCAAACTTACATGCCCTGTGTGGGGGGAACCCTCGACTGATAGCAGTAATGCTTGCACGAAGACCGCTCTCTAAAAAGAAAAGACATCATGAAAGTTCCAGTGTCAGCAGTATCAAGCAAATAGCCAGTACCCTAACAAGAGGAAACGTTCAGATGGTCAACAATGAAATCTGAAGTTCACATATGCAGAGAATGTGACGTTGATCGAGAATTTGGCTCCTGTGTATGGCAAGTTGCTGGTTCCCCACATTCATAAGAGTGACCAAGCTTGGAAGAAAAAACAATGGAAACAAATTACAAGAGCTGGAAATGCAGTGGGAGTAGCACCCCGTAGTGAAGATAATGTGAAAAAGAGATACCAAGTTATTAAGGGCAACATCATGAAGGAAAGGTTAGTCTGATTGTGTGTACTGACATTAGAAAGCATGACTACAAAAGTTTGGAATTATTCTCAAGTAAACGGCACTTCACCTTTTCTACTATACATCTTAGATGTCTAACTTGTTTGCTTCATTGCTTATCACTTTTCCTTTAGGCAAACACTGGTGGATGATTATTACAATCTTCTGATAAGATGTTGAGACAGTTTCAGGGCTGGCCAAAGGTTTTGATCCCTGGAAGAGAAAAGGTTCCCCGGTTGGACCTATGCGCAGCATTACAAAGAATGAAATAAAATTAGGATGTATTAAGCAGTATTTTTTTTCGAGCTATGCGGATACCCAAATGGTTCAAAAAGAATTACATAAAACAATTGTAATGATAAAAGGTCACATTTCTTGGTGCAGTTTGTATGAGTAGTGATACATATCATGATTTCATGGTAGTGTACAATGTTGAGCCCCGACGCGTTTCTACCAGTTGGGTCTCTTCAGGGGGCAAAGTTTCTAAAAGATATACATATATAAACATTAAAAAAGATTCAAAATGGATGAAAAGATACAAATCAGTATACATCACATAGGAATGCCATATTCTTATAATTACCGCTGAAGCAAGAAATCAATTGTATGTGAAGCCGCTAGATGCTCCGGAGGGGCCTGGGCCATCGCCGCCCATCCAACCGCGGGGGGCCCACCCAAAAAGCTTGCAAGGAGCCACATTAAGGATACCCCACCCGAGGGAAAAGGAGGAGACGCCACCTGCAAAGAATCATCCAAGTACCCCTAATTAATTAAAAAGATGTATAGTATTCAAAGGTTATTGCAAAGAGTAGCTGCTAGAGTGACAGCTAGGCTTGAACATAAGGAAATATATAGGATAATTAAATGGTATGGGGGCTAAGAGCAAATATAATTTGCCAAGGTATGTATAGAGAGAAAGAAAGCATCCTTGAGGGTCCAATAAAATTATTGGTGAGATGGGGGGTGTAAATTGGATAGAATAATATAATGTTGTGGTGATGTGAAGTGAAGGGGTATGGGTGAAGTAATCAGTGTAAACAAGTAAGCAATTGCCAAATGGGGACAATCGAGTGGTGCTAGTAGTATCAATGTAAGGAAAGTGCCCAAAGAATGGGAGTGTGAACAAGAAAAAAAAAAAAAAAAGAAAGAAAAAACGTATAAATTTATGCCCCAATAGAGAGGGGAGTGAGGTGAATGGGTGTAGCAGCAAATAAGGTAGTGATGAAATAACATAAATGGTGAAATAGTTACCTGGTAGGGTGAGGGGTTGAAGAGTTAAATAGAGTATACTTGTATTAGCCTGACTGCAGTTGTGCACTGTAGAGGAGGGTAGGATGCAAAAATTCGGGACAGGGATGCGTTAGCATCCAACCTGACCTGCTAGGAATCTGATGTGGACTCTCCTATGGCAGCTCATTAAATAAACCCCCCGGGGGTAGTGATCCAGAATGATCGCGTGCAGGCAATTATCACCACTCCACAAGCCCAAATGGGAAGTAGTCCCGGCCGCTGGTGGGCAGCCCACGTGTGGCTCCCTTGGCGTCCCAGAGGGGCTGGGTCAGCCCCGACTGCTGTCGTCATCTCCGTCACAGCAAAGTAACGTAGTGACGTCAGCGCGCACGCCCGAAAAGAGCGTGCGCGCCGCGTCAATGCTGGGACGGGGAGGATTCAAGGGACGCCACCGGCGGAGTATATCTCGCACGAGCGTGCGGGGGATTATCCTCCGGTACTCAGCGAGCGGTAGGAGGGGTAACAGAGGTGCAAGCCTCTCCCCTCCAACCCCGCCGGGAAGCAAAGAGGGAAAGGGGCTCCAAACACGGAGGACCGGGTAGGATAAACCATGCCCAGCCGGAAATCCAAAGCGGCCACAATAAATGACATGAACATGCGTGACAATTATCATAAATGTACCAAATCTTGAATGGGGTTATAAATACTGTAAAACATAATTGAGTATAATGTTATACACTTGAGCTGTGTGTTAGTACCATGACTGAAAGACCCCTGGCATATGGTAGTATTATAGTATATTGAGACAGATATTGAGTAAAATATCTGAAACTGCTGCACTACAGGAGTCTGTGTACAGTTCCTCCTGGTGCAAGCAAGGGGGGAATTAAGGGTCTGATCCCCCCTATGGAGAAGGTAACCAAACCTTCTAGGTGCTTAACCCATAGGGCTGACCCATAATGCACCATGTGGGTCATAAGTAGGGGATGCAGGAGTTCAGGAAGGCATGGAGAAGCACACAGCTAGTGTCTTGTCTCTATGTGTCAGTGGGGAGAAGGGGGTTTTAGCCACCCAATTAGAGTACGAAGGGAAAAGGGACACATGTTAGAGAAGAAGAAAAAGCTGCTGGTCCCAAAGTTGCATGGAAGAGAAAAGGTTCCCCGGTTAGACCTATGCACAGCATTACAAAGAATGAAATAAAATTAGGATGTATTAAGCAGTATTTATTTCCGAGCTATGCGGATACCCAAATGGTTTAAAAAGAATTACATAAAACAATTGTAATGATAAAAGGTCACATTTCTTGGTGCAGTTTGTATGAGTAGTGATACATATCATGATTTCATGGTAGTGTACAATGTTGAGACCCAACGCGTTTCGACCAGTTGGGTCTCTTCAGGGGGCAAAGTTTCTAAAAGATATACATATATAAACATTAAAAAAGATTCAAAATGGATGAAAAGATACAAATCAGTATACATCACATAGGAATGCCATATTCTTAAAATTACCGCTGAAGCAAGAAATCAATTGTATGTGAAGCCGCTAGGTTTTGATCCCTTGCACAACAAGAGAGGCAAGTACATTGTGTTTAAAGGGGTTGCAAACCTTTGTGTTCTTTCACCTTAAAGGGGTTGAAAAGGGAAAAAAAATGTTTCCCTAAATAGCTTCCTTTACCTTGGCGCAGTCTTCCTTCACTTACCTCATCCTTCAATTTTGCTTTTAAATGTCCTTATTTCTTCTGAGAAATGCTCACTTCCTGTTCTTCTGTCTGTAACTACACACAATAATGCAAGGCTTTCTTCCTGGTGTGGAGAAAGCCTCTTGAGGGGGGAGGGGGCGAGCAGGAGTGTCAGGACGCCCACTAACACAGAGCTCCTTTCTCTATCTGCAAAGTAAAGAGTGTCATAACTTTGCTACTCGCCCCCTCACGAGGCTTTCTCCACACCAGGAAGAAAGCCTTGCATTACTGTGTGGAGTTACAGAACAGGAAGTGAGCATTTCTCAGAAGAAATAAGGACATAAAATGGAAGGATGAGGTAAATGAAGGAGGACTGCACTAAGGTAAATGAAGCTATTTAAGGAAAAAAAAAATCCTTTACAACCCCTTTAACCACTTGTCCACGGGCCTATTTTGGCACTTCTCTCCTTCATGTAAAAATCACAATTTTTTTGCTAGAAAATTAATCAGAACCCACAAACATTATATATATATATATTTTTTTAGCAGACACCCTAGGGAATAAAATGGCGGTCATTGCAACTTTTTTTCTCGCACAGTATTTGCGCAATAATTTTTCAAGCGCCCTTTTTTGGGAAAAAAAAACGGTTTCATGAATTAAAAAATAACAAAGCAGTAAAGTTAGCCCAATTTTTTTGTATAATGTGAAAGATGAAGTCACGCTGAGTAAATAGATACCTAACATGTCACGTTTTAAAATTGTGCACACTCATGGAATGGCGCCAAACTTTGGTACTTAAAAATCTCCATAGGCGATGCTTTAACATTTTTTACAGGTTACTATTTTCGAGTTACAGTGGAGGTCTAGTGCTAGAATTTGTTGCACAGACTTTAACGCACACAACGATACCTCACATGTGGAGTTTGAACAGCGTTTACATATGTGGGCGGGACTTGCATGTGTGTTCGCTTCTGCACGCGACATAACATCGCGCCCGGGCCTCCTACGGTCATAGAGATGACTGGTGACCATCTGGTCACCAGTCATCTCTATGGTTTCCAGGCATCGCTGACTGATTCGCTCTCCGGGCCCCCGATGGCACGGGAGAGCCCAAAGAAGCACCTGATGGCGGCGGGAGGGGGGGACGTCCCCTCCTGCTGCCTATAACAATGATCAAGTGGCAGAATCGCCGCTTTGATTGTTCTTATCGTGCACAAAATCAGCGGCTGAAGACGGCGATATCTGAATGATGCCTGTAGCTGCAGGCATCATTCAGATATCCCCGCACAAAGTGGAGGACGTCATATGACGTCCTCCCGTGGACAAGTGGTTAATGCAGTCTATGCATTAAAGGGGTTGTAAAGGTAGAAAAAAAATCCTAAATAACTTCCTTTACCTTAGTGCAGTCCTCCTTCACTTACCTCATTCTTCGATTTTACCTTTAAATGTCCTTATTTCTTCTGAGAAATCCTCACTTCCTGTTCTTCTGTCTGTAATGCCACACAGTAATGCAAGGCTTTCTCCCTGGTGTGGAGTGTCATGCTCGCCCCCTCCCTTGGACTACAAGAGAGTCAGGACACTCTCTACATTGCAGATAGAGAAAGGAGCTGACTCTCCTGTAGTCCAAGGGAGGGGGTGAGCACAACACTCCACACCAGGGAGAAAGCCTCGCATTACTGTGTGGAGTCACAGACACAAGAACAGGAAGTGAGGATTTCTCAGGAGAAATACAGACATTTAAAAGCAAAATGGAAGAACGAGGTAAGTGAAGGAGGACTGCACTAAGGTAAAGGAAGCTATTTAGGAAAAAAATGTTTTACCTTTACAACCCCTTTAAGGTGAAAAACACCTTGTAGTGTCTGGGCCCCAGCCCCCCTTCCCCCCCCCCGTTTTACTTACCTGAGCCCCAAATTTCTGTGGGCGCGATCCCGCATCGCTATCTCCGCGGCTTCTCGGCTCTTTATTGGATAGATTGATAGCAGCACAGCCATTGGCTCCCACTGCTGTCAATCAAATCCAATGACGCATTCTTCGGGGGTGGGGCCCGAGTCATATACTCGGCGGCTATGGATGCCGAGTGTATGACACGGTAGCACGCCTGCAAGGTAACCCCCTCGGGAGAGAGCTTCCCAGAGGGGGTTATCTATTGCAGAGAGGAGCCTAGAGAGCCATCGTGGGACCCCAGAACAGGAGGATCGGGGGCCACTCTGTGCAAAACTAACTGCACAGTGGAGGTACTGTAAGTATGACATGTTTGTCATTTTTTTTTTAAACTGGAACCTTTACAACCACTTTCATGTTGATTCTGGGTTCTTACTTGCAGCCCTATTGTATGCTTCCAGGAGGAACTCTACCCTTCTTCAGTATAAAATGCTCTTTTGGCAAACTTTCCCTAGAGGTGACCATAGAGCATCTTTGGGCAGTGTTGCATTTATCATGGACTTGGACACAGGCACAGCTAGAACATTGTGAAATCTTGGAGGGTCATTTCAAAGCCATTAAAGTTGAAATTAAGGGCATGAGCGCATCTATGGGGGAATTCTTTACAAGTACAACAGTGTAATTCTGTTGCAGTTAAAGGATGCATTAACTGACTTATGCAGACGGTGGTTTAACAAGTCTTCTGGGGTTAATCCACCACCTGATTTTGCATTTTTATAAAATAAAACTTTAGCCACCATTTTTTTTTGCCACATCTGTCCTTTTTTTCTTCCTGTCTGTACCCTGTTAGGGAGATTATCTCTCTCCATTTCTACTGTTTTTCCTTATTAGTGAGAATGAAAGGACATTAAAAACCTATATTTATCTATCAAATTGGGTCCGTATTGGGGGGGGCGTGGTTGAGCATGGCGGTGTGAGACGCTGTGAGTGGAACTAGGCGTCCCAGCAAGGCTCTCGTTAGTAGCACGGCACCTGGGCTGAAACCGAGCGGCGATCGATGTGCTGGGAGCGGGGAGCGTGGAGCATGGAGCGCGGAGCTAACTCTTAGTGATCGGGCTATGATCGGGCTACGTAAGGCAAGTCAAGGAACGCTGATCTGACCTGGCGCTACGGACAGCACGGAGCAGCGCGGAGCAGGGGTCTGCAGGGATCCACTCGACCCACTGTAGGAGGCAGGAATCAGACTCTGCCCTTACGTGCCTTATCCTGCCTTATCCTGCCCTTACGTACCTTGTGCTGGATCAAGGGTGGTCAGCGTCAGGAGGACGCACATTCTCTTAGCTCCTCGTTTCCAGCTAGTTTCTGAGTCTGACTCCGTCTGGGATCTACAGGTCCACAGAGTCAGTGATTCAGTTAGACTGTCAGCAGCTCTGCTCCCAATTCCACACGTCTCCTAGGAGTAGGAACGTGTGAGTGTAGGCTAGCAGGCAGACATCTGTCCGGATCTCCTCCACCTCCAGCCGTCTCCAGCACTTCTTCCCCCCCTCCTTCGTGCACCATCTGGCTCTGGCTCCAGCTACAGGTAAAATCCTGCCTGTCAAGGGCGGCCGTCCTTTTTAGGATCGCCGTGACATTTCAACCCAGGGAATCAGAGCATCTCACCCCCGGTCTTCAACCGAGGCACCCCCCCTCGCTCCCCCTCCCCACCGCTGGTTTCTCGGCTGTTTTTTGCTGGTCCGCGCCAGCCACGCTAGGTCCGCGGGAGCCGCGGCTTAGGAAAGACCGCGGCTTCAACTGCGGCCTAGCGGCGTGACGCTCCAGCACTCTGCATCGCCCCCAGGGTTTCGCCCAACACACCCCCCCTTACCCGTGGAAGTCCCCATCCACCTCCGGCTCAGCCATCCACCCCCCCCAGCATTCTCGGGGGTAATTCTAGCCAGCTGTAGCACGGCTTGGGCCTTGGGCCAGACCGCTGGCCAGCTTGGTACTCCTCCCCCCAGCAGCAACTACACCCTTCACACCATTCCCCTCACAAATCATCTGCTTTGATCCAGGGTCTTAACCGATCGCCTCTGAGGGATCAGGAAGGATTTTTTTTCCCTGCCCAGCATATTGGCTTAGCTGAACCAGGTTTTTTTTGCCTTCCTCTGGACCAAATTAAAAATAAAGTTGGTGAGAGGATTCTAGGAATCCGCTACCCGCCACCACCTGACCACCAACTCAAACCCCCCCTCCCCCCCAGGGACGGGCCACTATGGCCAATTGGCAGTATTCTGCAGAAATCATCTGGGGCCTGAGGCAATTTGCCACAAAGCTACCAGCCGTCACCAAAAATGCCCTAAGATTGGAGCAACTGTTGAGGATCGATCGACGATCAACAAACAGAAAATTCAGCCACCCACCCCAACCCAAGCACATAACATGTGCTTTGATCAATACAAGATCGGCAGTAAGACACCGATTAGAAATTCACGATTTCATTCTACAAAACAATGTAGACTGCCTCTTTATTACAGAAAGCTGGCTTACAGCCGACTGTAACACCATTCTAGGAGAATTGGTGCCAGAAGACTACCGTATTATCACTGAAAACAGAATAGGGCAAAGAGGAGGAGGGCTGGCGGTGATGCATCTTGTGATCTCTAAACCAGCCCTTCAGTACTCACTTCCAGCTATGGAAACCCTTACTCTGCATCTGCAAACAAACCCCCAGGAGACCTTTTTACCCTCATGGACGGAGTTCATTTCAACTTACACCCTGAACAGCAAACACCTTTTGCTGCTCGGGGATTTCAACCTCTGGGCCAACTCCCCACAAGACCCCGTTGCCGACGCCTGTATCGACCATCTGGAAGGATTAGGCCTTCAGCAACTAGTATGTGGGCCCACTCATGCTTCAGGTCACACACTCGATCTTATCTTCAGACAAAATCTGAAAATAAGTATTATGGAAAATGAATCCATTGCCATGGACAGATCACCATGCAATTAAATTCATAATTTCCGACGGGCGTGGCCTGGACATGGCTGTGTGAAGCTGCTCTTCATCTGAGCTCCCGGCCTGATCCCTCGATTTCTGGCCAAAAATCATATTTATACCGGCATGAACGCTGCCAAACGCTACGGGACTAGAGCAGCAACGAAGGGGACCCCTGCGGGCAAGATTTCTGGAGAGATCCAAAAATATTTCAAGGCCCTACAGGACGCATCGCCGGATCCCGGCCTATCCGACCCGAGAGGCCCTGCACGTGGAGCCGGCGGAGATCCACAGAGACAGATACCAGACCCCGGGGAATCGGAGGATTGGCCGGCTCTGTTTCGGGACCCACCTGAGGCTACACCTCTGGAGGAGATGCCCTCATCACAGTCACCGGAGCCCGCTGGCATGGATCCTGACATTAAGGCCCTACTGCAGGCGCTACCCACCAGGATGGACATAGAGGCCCTGATTCTAAAGTTGGAGGAGGGTGGCGGCCCTGGAACAGTCTCGGGACCAGCACCATGAGACGGCGGTCGCGCTGCAACTCCACCTGGAGGAGGTGGAAGATAGGAGCCGCCGCAATAATCTGCGCGTCCGCGGTATCCCCGAGCCCGCGGGAGCTGAAGATGTGGAAGCCAGGGTGATCGGCATCTTCCGTAGGATCCTGGACGACCCGGAGGCAGCGATCATACTTGACAGAGTGCACAGGGCGCTTGGGCCTAAGCCGGCGGACCAGGAGAGACCACGTGACGTGATCTGCCGCCTACACCGCTACGGGCAGAAAGAAGACATCCTGCGCCGGGCCTGGGACCATGGAGATGTCGAGGTGGAAGACGCGCAGGTACGGATCTTACCAGACCTCTCCAGGGCGACCCAGCGTCGCAGAGCTATGCTGCGACCCGTCCTGGAGCTCGCTAGACAGACGGGCCACACGTATCGCTGGGGCTACCCGATGGCTGTTACCTTCCGCAAGGACGCCGATGCCTTCACTTTGAGGAGCGCTACGGACCTCCCGGCACTCTTCCGGTTCCTGGGATCAGACCCGATTCAAGTACCGGATTGGCTCCAGCTCATCCCCCGCCAGGTTGGCCGATCGGGAGCAGCAGCTTATCGGGGACCCTTGCTGCAACGTCCACCGAGAGGCAGACGGCGACGTAATTCAGCCCGAGGAGGAGCGGGACGTGAGTAGGCCCTGGGCCACTTCCTAAATTCCCCACCTTTGCCTATGCACTGCCCCTTCCGCGGAGACTCTTACAGACCTCCACGCAGGCCCCCCCCGTTTGCCTGGTGCCTCAGGGATGGGTCCTTTGCCCTTGAACATCTTCGGGAGCGTTGCGTGATTGACCCCCCCCCTTCCTTATGGTACCGTTATTAGAGGCCCCATGTACTGAAGACATGGCCTGGATGCATAACCTCTGACCCTGATCGCGATGCCCCCCCCCCCGCCCCGGCTGCGTACAGAGACTCTTCCTGGTCCCCTGGCCTTTGCTGTTGCCTGGGTCTCCCGGGACGTAGGGAGTGGACCCAGTGTGGGATGCCCCGTTGCGGAGGGGGGACTCCGCACGGGGACTCGGGTGGTGTATGCCGGGGACTACGGGGACAATGATACTGACTGTACTGCAGATCTCTCCCACGCTCAGGATAATGGCAAAACATGCAGAGCCCATTTTCTGATGGCAGGGCTTTGTGCACTGGGGACGGGTGGGGGGGCCCTGGCTTGGGGGAACGGCTATGACGGATGGAGTGGGTCCTGCGGGAGGAGGGGGGCTACAGGAGAAGTTTGGGGTGGAGCACCCCGGCTGGGGGCCACCGTTCTTCAGAAATATGGAGACACTTCACCCCATTCCAGATACTCGTACTGCTCCGGAGCCATTTGTCTTGATTTACTGCATTGCCCTATTACTGGGACCTCCCTGAGACATTGTTTTTCACTTACCACCGGGATGTTTGAGGGGAGGAGGGGGGAAATATGCGATTAGGGAGGGGGCGGTGTTGGCAGGGTGGATGGGTGAACATTTGGACTCCCAGGGAGTGGGGTTCAGGGCTCTGGATCCTATGACACTCTGGGAGCACTATTTGCACTTATAACACAGATTTACGTGGTCTATTTTACTGTTAGTTAACCTGTTTTGCCAGACTTATTTGCTGCTAGCTCTATTACTATTACTGTTACTGTTACTGACTGTCCGATATGTTGCCAGTTCATGTTTTGGTTATGTATTATAAAGTATGTTTTGGCCGGGATGGAGCGGAGAGGGTCGGGAGCTTGCTGACGGTCTCTGTCTAGCTCATCTCCCCCACTTAGGACTGCACTCGATTACCGGGCTTGCACCGGAGAGTGCTTATAGCCGCTTTTGGCTACTTTAGTTAACAATTCCTGGAGGCTCCATCTGGTGCCTACCACTAGAATTCTTTACTTTCCTCTACCTGTCCCCTGTCCCCCCTCTTTTCTCCTCTCCACTGACTACTTGGATTCTCCTCCCCCCTCCACCCCCCCCCTGTCGCACAGACCCTCCCCCCCCCCATTGCGCGAGCATGGCTGAGCTCACTGTAATATCACTTAACGTAAAGGGCCTCAACACGCCCGAAAAAAGGCGTATGCTGCTGCAGGATATGCAACGTCTGGGTGCGGACGTGGCGTTCTTGCAGGAGACACATTTTAAGGAATGTAATCTACCTCTCCTGAAAAACAAATTTTATCCCACGGCATACCACTCTCAATATTCGGAGGCCAAGTCCAGGGGGGTGTCCATCTTAGTTTCGGCAAAGGTGCCATGGAAGCTTATGGATGCCCAGACGGATAGAGACGGGCGCTACCTCTTTCTAAAAGGCCAGATAGGAGACAGGACAGTGACGTTCGCTAACTTCTATGCACCAAATTCCCAACAGGACACATTCCTTAAGAAGCGCTTGGGCCAACTCGGGCGCTTCTCGGAGGGCCACCTTATAGTGGGGGGTGACCTGAACGTCCCCCTAATTCCGACCGAGGACACGTCCACCGGGAAATCTTCCCTGACGCGAGACACTCTTAAACGCATTGGCGCTGCTCTCCACACTATGCAACTGATAGATGCCTGGCGCCTTACGCACCCTGGAGACAGGGATTACACCTTTTTTTCGAAACCCCATCAGACGTACTCAAGACTCGACTACTTCCTCTTGCCACACAGACAACTGGACGCGATTCGGGAGGTCACGATTGGTTCGATCACGTGGTCAGACCACGCCCTGATCACCCTGAAATATTCCATCTTAGAAAACACTGGAGGCCAGAGGCCACCGTGGCGGCTTAATGAAAGCCTCTTGCAGAACACCGACGTTATGATGGAGATAGTAGGGGAACTGGGTCACTATTTCTCTGCCAATCTAGTACCTGATGGTGATATGGGGGTGATTTGGGAGGCCCATAAGGCGGTGATCCGAGGAATACTGATTAAGCACGGCGCACGTCTAAAGAAAGAACGCATGGCACAACTCGACTCACTCCTTGCCAGACTCCGCCTATTGGAGGCAACACACAAGACTGCACCGAGTAGGCAGACGGGGGCGGAGCTGGACGTGGTCTGCGCACGGGTGACTGATCTTTTGCATTTTAAGGCCAAGGCGGCGCTGCAAACATGCCGACGCGTTATATATGAATCGGGCAATAAATGTGGTAAACTGTTGGCTAACACGATACGCGCCCGGCGACTGGCCTTATATGTTCCACATGTCTTCTCGTCGAGGGGACTAAAACAGTCCATGCCCCAACAAATTAAGCAAGAATTCCGTCAATACTATGAATCCCTATACAACTTGGACAAACCTCCCCCTACACGGGAAATGATAAGAGACTATATTACCACATCTTTAATGCCCACCCTACCCTCGGATACTCAGCAAACCCTAGAAGAACCTATCACACTCGCTGAACTCCAAAGTGCGCTGAAAAGCGCCAAGCCAGGGAAGGCCCCAGGCCCGGACGGCCTAACGGTGGCATACTATAGGTCCCTGCTCCCTTCCATAGGCCACCACATGGTACGCCTATTTAACGACCTAGGCTCTGGGAAATCCCTTCACGTCACCACACTCCAGGCCCAAATCTCCGTTATTCCAAAAGAAGGCAGGGACCCAGCTAACTGTGGCAGTTACCGCCCCATATCCCTCCTCAATACTGACCTCAAATTGTATACCAAAATCTTGGCTTCCAGACTCCAGAACCACCTCCCACAATTGATAGACCTAGATCAGGTGGGCTTTGTACCTACTAGAGAAGCCCGTGATAATACGGTTAAAGTACTTAACCTCTTACACATAGCCTCCTCGGGTAAGATCCGAACTGATGCCGAAAAGGCATTTGACCAGGTCAACTGGCAGTTCATGATGTCCACTTTGGAGCACATAGGTCTGGGGGAGAAGATGAGGAACTGGATATCAGCGATTTATAGAGGTCCGACGGCGAGGTTTCGGGTTAATGGGACACTGTCAGAGGCATTCCCTATCACCAACGGGACAAGACAGGGGTGCCCCCTGTCGCCCCTGTTGTTTGCCCTCTCCCTTGAGCCCTTCCTGTGCCATGTGCGGCGGAATCCTGCAATTAAGGGTATAAGTGTCTCATGTACACAATACAATACAAGGTCTCCGCCTATGCGGACGACCTTCTGTTTACCCTTACAGACCCGGACACATCCCTTCCGGCTCTCATGCAGGGTTTTGAGTTTTTTTTTTTTTTTTTTTAATAATTTTTATTAAGTTTTTAGAAGGCATACAAGGGAAGAAATCATTCAAAGAAATCAATCAAAACAAAACAAAATCAAGAGAGAATGTAGCAGAATCATAACAGTAAGAGGCGCTGATAGTGGGTATAGGGGAGAGGGAACATGACCTTGGTGGAGAACCAGTCAAAATAAAACCATCATAGGATCTACCAGGTGGGCGTGTAATAAGGGAACATATACATAATGGTAACAGTCAGTTGGTATCCTATAACAATCAGGCAACTGGGTGGATCTTGCAGTACTAATACTGATAATAGGAATGTTGCATAAACAAAGGAAACACATGCAGCTCTTTGTAGAAGGTTAACCTCGGGGGAAGGGGGGGGGGTGGTGAGGGGGGGGGGGGCACCCGGGAGGGTATCGTGTCACCGTGGGCTAGGAGCGTCATGGGATATTTGGATATTTTCACTCCTAGTTGCGGAGGGTGGGGGAGATTTGAAGTAGGAAAAGGTGTAGCTCTCAAAGTTAGAGCAATCCTCTGGTGATAGATGAGAGTGCATAAAGGGTCCCCAGGTCGAGAGGAAGTGGGATTTAGAGGTATCACGGTTGAAGTCTGTGGTGGCACGTTCCTTGTAGAGAAGGAGTAGGAGTTCACGCTGGACTTGGATCACAGAAGGACAGAGAGGAGAAGTCCAGTTTTTCAAAATGGCTCTCCTTGCAACTAAGAGGCAGAGAAGAGACCAGTCTTTGTTGACAATTGCAGGAGGTTGGGAAGCAGATGAGGAAGGGCATGTCCGCCGAGACCATTGTAGCAGAAGGGGATCCCAATAGCCAAAAATGAGGAGCAGTGGGTCCTTCGGTAGTTTTAGTAAGGTGATTCCGAAGATGTAGGCCAATACCTGGTCCCAGAAGGAGGATATGTACGAGCATGACCAAAAACGATGAGTTAAGGAAGGTCTCTGATGGTGACACAGGGGGCATTTGGCAACAGATTGGTCAGTTGTGGAGTATAGAAAGGGTATGTGGGCCCGGTGGAGGATTTTTAATTGGGATTCTCTCCAGATTTCGTTTGGAGTTAGGCGTTGGACGTTGTTGAAACCCTGAATCAGCTTGTTAACCAGGTCACCATCCGGGAAGTCCTTGCCCCAGTTGGCTGCAGATGAGGAATGTAGAGTAGGCGTTGTCTGAAGGAGTAGTTGTTTGTAAATGGTTGAAATTTTATAGGATCCTTCCGCGAGCAGGTGGTCCGAGAAGTTGGGAGAAAAGCGTTTCCCCGCCTCTTTACATGTAGCTTTCAGATAGTTGGTGCATTGCCAGAAGTGGAACACATGGGAGGGGGGTAATGAAAAGGTAGAAGCAACAGAGTCATAAGGTAGGGGACGCCCAGAAGGAATGTCACATAGGGACGAGAACTTTGTGAGACCTTTGTCTCTCCAGATTTGGAAAGGTCTGTGGTCCAGTCCGGGGGGAAAGCTCGGATTTCCTTGAATTGGCACGTGTCGAGAAATGAAAGGGGGAAGCCGGAGGCATTTCCTGGTTTCTCTCCAAGCAATGACAGTGTCTCTTAGCAGTAGGTTATGTTGGTAGAGGGTCGGGACCGACTTCCATTTGCAGTGGAGAAGGGCTGTGAGGGAGAACGGGTGTGCCATAGCGGATTCCAGGGGGTAGTTGGAGTAACGGGACGAATGTGCAATCCAATCTAAACCAATTCTCATCAAGCAAGCTAAATTATAAGTCCTAACATTAGGGAGACTGACACCCCCCTCGCGTCTGGGAAGAAAAAGTTTCTTTAGGGCTATGCGTGGTCTCTTTCCCCGCCATATGAATTTGGATACGGCCGATTCAATTTGTTTGACATCTTTATGGCGGAGGAGTAATGGGATAGTTTGCATCGGATACAGCAGCCGAGCAAAACTGACCATTTTGACGAGGTGACATCTTCCCAGAAGCGACAGGGGCAGATCCAACCAGTTCACTAATTCTTGAGATATTTTAGTAATCAGAGGGGGATAGTTCAGGCTATATAAGGAGGAAGGGGTTTTCCCAATTGAGATACCAAGGTAAGTGATGTGTGACCTAGCAACAGAGAAGATGGAGTTATGGGACCAGGGGGGGATGGGTTTGGACCCTAAAGGGAGAATTTCGCTTTTGCCATAATTAATTCGGAGGCCCGAACAGGATCGGAATGTGTCGAAGACCTGTTTTATAGTGGACATATCGGAGGAGGGGTTGGCTGAGAAGATAAGGACGTCGTCTGCAAAAAGAGAGGAGCGCAGGTCATGTTCGCCGATTTGTATACCGTGAAGGGGAGCTACCTGCGTGAGGTGTCTGGAAAGGGGTTCTAGGGCAATGTTAAATAAAAGTGGCGATAGAGGGCAGCCTTGACGGGTGCCTTTATGTAAACGAAATTCATCTGAGAGTAGACCCGCGGCCACCAATTTTGCCGAAGGGGTAGAATACATGGTATTAATGAGATGACAGAAGGGACCCGAAAAACCCATTTTCGACATAGTCAAGGCAAGCCAATCGAAACTTACATTGTCGAAGGCTTTCTCCGCGTCTAAAGCAATGATAGCAAAGTCACCGTTGGGATTTTGCTTGGCGTGCTCCAGGGCTAACATAACCTTCCGTATATTTAGGGTGGCCGTCCTGCCTTTTACAAAGCCTGATTGTGCTGGATGGATTAGGGAGGGGATGATGTCTGAGAGTCGATTGGCTATGATTTTAGATAAGATCTTGACATCCAGGTTGAGAAGGGAGATGGGTCTATAAGAGCCTGGTTCTAGGGGGTCCTTACCCTTTTTTGATAACAATTTGATAGTGGCCTGATTCCCCGAGGGAAGGTAAGGGCCACCGGACCACATGCCCGTATATACCTTGAGAAGGGTGGGTTCTACTATTTTTTGAAGCGTCTTATAGAATTCACCCGTGAATCCGTCTGGGCCCGGTGCCTTGGAGGGGGTAAGCCTGCGGATAGTGCACGAAACTTCGGAAAGGGTTATGGGGGCGTTGAGGGCTTCTAGTTGGGAAGAGGTGACCATTGGAATGTCCAAATTTTTTAGGAAGGCGTCGGCTGTCTGTCTATCAATGGGGTCTGGTGCATAAAGGGCTGAATAGTATTGAAGCATTGCCTTATTTATCGTTTGGGGTGTGGTGTTTATGACGCCTTTGGAATCTCTCAGGCACGTGATGTGGGTGGGACGGAAAGAGCCCTTGCATAATCTAGCAAGTAGTTTGCCCGATTTGTTTCCGAATTTATGAAGTGAAGCGTCTAAGTTCGCTTTCTTGATCAGTTCAAGGGTGTCAGCCCAAGCATCGAAAGAGCTCTTAGCTGCTAGCCATTCCGCTCTGTCGCTTGGGGAGTCAGTAGAGAAAAGAGCCCTCTGTGCCCGGTGGAGTCGAGAACTGGCTATTTTGTATTTGGATAGGGTGTTTCTACGAAAGGAGGAAGCGTAAGAGATAATCTGACCCCTGAGGAAGGCTTTGCCAGCATCCCAAAAGAGGTTGGGGTTGTCAGAGTGACAGGAATTTGCCGAAGAGTATTCCGACCATGCCTTCTCTATAAAATGTTGGAAGTCAGCTAGATTGTGAAGGTACGAGGGGAAACGCCAAATCCGAGGGTGTGGAGGTAAATCTAGGTTGTCAAGGTGAAGGAGGATCGGGGCATGATCTGAGATGGCGATATCCAGGATGTCAGTACCCGACACCAGAGGGATTAAGTCATCTGAGCCAAAGAAGTAGTCAATCCTAGTGAGAATGGTATGGGGGTTGGAGTAGAAGGTGAATTCCCTGTCCGCGGGGTGTTGTAGGCGCCATAGATCTCGAAGGTGGAGGGAGTCCATAGTGGAAGCGAAAAGTGAAGGGGTGAGAGGGGTAGTCCCTGGCCTAAGGCGTTTAGGGGAGGACCTGTCATCAACCTGATGTATGATGTAATTGAAATCGCCTCCGACTAGATGGGGAAGGTGCGTGTTTTGTAACAGCCAAGCAGACATTTCGCCATAGAAAGTCTTACCAGGGCTATTAGGGGCGTATACATTGGATATCACTAGTTCTTTGGTACCTATTTTCATGTGAGCTGATAAAAGACGTCCTTGAGTGTCTTGCTCTACCCCGAGGACCGAGCATGGGAGATTTTTATGGATCAGCAGTAGTACCCCTGCTTTGCGGCCAATTGCGTCTGAACCCAGGACTGTACCCACCCATAGTTTCTTCATACGATGGAAATCAGGAGTGGACAAATGGGTCTCCTGCAGGAGTGCTACATCAGTTTTGAGTCTTTTGAGGTGGCGGAGGACCTTCATTCGTTTATTAGGGGATCTTAAGCCCTTTACATTCCAAGAGATTATTTTCATGTTATGGAATCAACAAAAGGGGGGATCTGAAGGGGTTTTGCATATAAGTCACCGCGGTGTTGTACGGTTCGTGGGGGGGTTTCCGGAGCGAGGGAAGGAGTGTTGTATGTGCCACAGGGGGGTGGGGGTGAAGGATATAAGTGTGTACCGGTGCCAAAGGGGAAGGGGGCAACGTGGGAGGGGAAGGGAGGGGGAGGGGTAAACAAAAACAAAAACAACAAAAGTAACCACAAAGTTGGGAACTTCACTTTTTTCCGCATGGGATCACTGCGAGAGCCGGCTCCCATGTCACGACTCTGCCAGCATGATGTCAGAGAGCCCATGAATAAGCAGATGCTGTCATGCGGCCAGGAGGAGTCGCTATAGGGGAGGGAAACACCATGCTGTGCGCAGTGAGGCCAGAAGGCGCTTGTATAACAAATAACAGCATCAAAATGACATTAGAGGATAAAACCAGAACATGTACAATGTAGTTGCTTCTCATGTTAGATGAGCTGAGCTAAATTAAGACAGTGTAGTAGGCAAAACAGGGCCTAGGTACCAATCATGAACAAAAGCAAAATGATAAACCAAAGATAAAAGGAGGGGTACCTCAGCCGGTGACCGTCACGGGTCAGTTTAAGTGCAGGCAGGAAGGGGAGATCGAGGTGACTCCAACGGGGGGAGTCACCGTGGACAGTCTCACAAAAGGGGGAGTAAAAAAAAAGATGAGTAGAGATCGTGTCAAAGCATCCGATGCAGTCGGAAGACAAATACAAATAATGGCCTAGATGGTACATAGGTTGGATCAGGTCAGATTCAGGGTGATCTGGGAGGGGTCCAAGATCGTAGCTCTGAAGCGTTTAGGGGAGTCCTTACGCGGGCTTCTCTGATCCATGGGACGGTTGAGCGGAGGAACTTTCGAGGGGGTCTGGGACTGACGACCAGGATGGAGTGAGCGCAGGAAAGCTTCGGCTTCGGAGGGGTCGTGAAATGAGAGCTGATCGCCATTGGGGGCCCTGAGGCGGAGAGTAGCCGGGAAGGCCAGAGTGAATTTAACCTGTTGTTTAAAAAGTTCCGTGCATACCTGCTGGAATGCTTTCCTCTTTTTTGAGACCTCTATTGAGTAGTCGGCGAATATCAGGACCTTTATGCCATCAATTTGTATCTGTCGAAGTTGTCTGAATTTCTGCAGAATTAGGGACTTGTCTGAGTAATTTAAGTACTTAGCGATGATAGGACGGGGAGTCTTGCGGTTGGAGTTGAATGCTCCCATGCGGTGAGCTCTTTCCACCGTGTAGGGGCCTGGGAGGCCCAGGGCCTCTGGTATGCGGTGCGCGCAAAAATCAGTAAGTGCGGCCGATTGGAGTGCTTCAGGGACCCCCACAAAACGAAGGTTGCTCCTTCTGGATCGGTTCTCTAATTCGTCCAGTTTTTGCAGTATATATTGATTAGTTTTGTCTTGTGCATGCTCGGCGGCCTGTGCTTGGTACATTTCATCCTCTGCATTCGATATACGGTGTTCTAGATCATTTAGTCTAGTGCCGTGCTCCTTGAGCTGTGATTTAATCTGCGCCATCCCTGCATTAACTGCCTTTTCCACAGATGCGGCTATCATGGGGCTTAAGAGGGCTGCCACTGCCTGGGCTATTCGCTCCGTGGTATTGTCCCCATCTAATGATGTCCCCATGTTGAGTGGAGGGGGGGAGGGTGAGCTGCCGCTTACCTCCATTGCCGTTTGTGGCGCCGCCGCGTGTGTTGCGGAGTAGGCCGAGACCGGGGCCTCGATTTGCGGAGGAGCCGTCTGCGCCGTCTGGGTGCGAGCACCCGATTTTTCCACAAATCGGTCCATGGTGATCGTGCTGTGTCCCCGGAGGCGGAGTGGGGGTCTGCTGGGCGTCTCAAGCCGGTTTTCTATGCGGGTTCTGGTCGTGGAGCGGGAGCCGAGGAGAGGAGCAGCTACTCCATGCGGCGCCGGAACCGGAAGTGGTTTTGAGGTTTATGGCACACTCTCTAACCTGAAAATAAACATGACAAAGTCAGAGGCCATGGGAGTGGGGATCCCACAGCAGCAGCTCGCCCGGCTGAAGGCTAAATTCAGCCTGAAGTGGACGGAGGTTGCGTTGAAATATTTAGGAACGCAGATACCCCCCTCGTTGTCACAGCTATATAGACTGAACTTCCCGCCCCTCCTGACAGAAGTCAAGAAACTCTTGTTGCAGTGGACGGGAGGCCTTCACTCATGGCTGGGTAGGGTCAATATACTGAAGATGACGATTTTGCCCAAATTCCTTTATCTCCTACAGGCCCTCCCGATCCGGATCCCAGGGACATCCTTTCAACAAATTCACTCTGCCTTCTCCCAGTTCTTGTGGGCTGGGAAGAAGTCAAGGATACACAGGGGGATCTTGTCCCTCCCTAAACTGTGCGGCGGTCTAGCGCTGCCGGACGTTCGTACATACTATCAAGCTGCACACCTGGTGAGACTGCTTGATTGGTGCCGACATTCGCACACTAAACTCTGGACACAAGTGGAGCAGAGCCAGTACCCGATCCCACTTCGTCGAGCCCCCTGGTGCCTTACGACGCCCCCCATGCCTGCCCTGAGACACCCCCTGGTGGGGACTACGGTGAAGGTATGCGCGGACCTTTTTGAGAAGTTCTCCCTTTCATCTCGGACCTCTCCTCTCAGACCTGTTGTTGGCCACCCCCTGTTTGAACCGTGCCTGCAAGATGGGAAATTTCTCGACCTGGCGAATAGGGGCCTTTTTCAGGCCTCGCACTTCAGCTCGGGGGAGGGGTGGAGATCGACGGCAGAGCTGATGGACCCGGATGGTGAATATCGCCTGGACTTCTTGAGAGCGCAACAACTAAAACACTTTTTGAGTAGTCTTCCGACCCCCCCGACAGTTCAGATCCCGTTGACGACCCTAGAAGAACTATGTAGTGAGCAGGGGTACTCCCCCACGCTCTGTCCCTGACGTACGAGCTACTCAATACTCCCCCAGGAGAATACCAGATCCCAGCCCTAGCTAAGTGGGAGAGAGAACTAGGCACGCCATTTACAGCCAACAAAAAACTAAATATAGTTCGCTTCATGCATAAATCATCTGTTTGTGCGAAAACACAAGAGACGAACTATAAAGTACTCACACGCTGGTATAGGACCCCAGACCTGTTAAACAAACTGTTCCCTGACACCGCAGCCACCTGCTGGAGATGCCAACAGGATAGGGGCACCATGTTACACATATTTTGGTCCTGCCCGCGGATCAGGGGCTTCTGGGGAGAGGTGCGCCGGATCACACAACAATTTACGGGAAGTATGGTACCGGACGACCCGGCCTACTTTCTCCTACACGCAAATGACATGTCACCTAAGGTGTACAAAAAATCAGTGGTGCGCCACCTCCTGGATGCAGCCAAGGCCTGTGTACCCCTCCTTTGGAAGTCCCCTCAGCCGCCGACTATTGCTATGTGGCTGCATAAAGTAGATGAGATCAGCCGTATGGAAAATCTAGTCCTGTCTGGCCAGCAGAGAGAGGAGGCATACTCGGAAACATGGCAACTATTTAACGTCTTCAGATACTCTCAAGAAGGCCAGAGACTCAGGGAGACAGACTGCAGCCTACCACCTCCTCCGTAGTTGAGTCAGATACCGGTGAAGCATTTTAACGGAATAAGATTTAGATAGGAACCAAAAACTTAGAACACGCCCTCAGGGGTGCTTTCGAATTTGAGCTTGCCATGCTCGTGCAATCCCCCCCCCCCTATACCCTCCCCACCCGCTCTGCTCCCCCCTCCTTCTTTGCTCTATTCTTTGTCTTTACCTATTATTATTCTATCCTGCTTTAGAATACGGAAAATGGGATGGGGAACCGGCTCGCTCGAGACCGATAGATGAGTGACAGTTGGGCAATGAAGAATTGTTTCTGGAGATATACATGTTGTAGAATATCCATAGTTATGTCATTGCCTGCTCTCGTTGCTGCCATGAGTTCTAAATGGAATGTCTATATGCAATTTATTATGACTGTATGTTGTTGGTCCGTGGGGACTGGTTTCCTTTTCTGCTGATAAATAAAAAATTAAAAAAAAAAAAAAAATTCATAATTTCCAAAACTGCCCTACCGATAAAAACATCCAAGCCGGTGACAACGCACTGAACCAGATCTCAGAAGAAGCTCCATTCGGGAACTCTTCAAATCTACCTTGGGAAATAAAATTAAAACTATTCAACCAGATCAAACTGCCGTAGACACACTGGATGCCATAATGGCAGCCCTACTACAGTCAGCAGACTTAGTAGCACCAGAACGCAAAGTTCCTACCCAGAAAAACAAGGCAGGCTGGTTCAACAACCAGCTGTCGCTACTGAAGCAAGAGCGTAGAAGGGCAGAAGCTGCCTGGAAAAGAAATGCTTCTGAGGCGAACCTCTCCATCTATAAAGTAGCAACAAGAAAATACCACAAAGAAATCTTCAAAGCCAAGAAAAACTATTTTTCCAAGGCTATCAACAGTGCCTTAAACCGCCCCCGGGAACTCTTCAAGCTGGTCTCGCAGACCATGAATCCAGGCTGTCTTGAAGCCCCCAACTCAGACACCCAAGAATTTTGCAATGAATTGTCGGATTTCTTCATCAATAAAATTGAGAAGATCCGGGAAAGCATTCCGCAAAACAATACCCCTGAGCAACCACACAACACCCAGAGGAATATTCTACAACCAACAGAGTTCTCTCTGGAACCCATCTCCATCGATGTCACAGAAAATATCATCGGCGCTTTGCGTAACAGCACATCGCCTAATGATATCATCCCCACTAAGCTGCTAAAGGAATGTGCCGATATCCTGGCGCCTCCCATTACGCAGCTTATAAACCAGTCATTTAAGGAAGGCATAGTGCCTCCCCTGCTGAAAGATGGCATAATCCAGCCCATCTTGAAGAAGCCTACCCTGGACCCCAAGGACCCGACGCACCGCCGGCCCATAACAATGCTAAACGTTTTCTCCAAGGTAATGGAGAAAGTAGTGGTACAACAGCTGCAACAGCATCTAGATACCCACAACCTACTTGACCCACTGCAATCGGGATTCCGCCCCGGACACGGGACGGAGACAGCACTGCTCAAAATATAGGATGACGTTCTTGAGGCCGCAGACGAAGGAGAATCTTCTCTCCTGGTTCTGCTGGACCTAAGTGCAGCCTTTGACACGGTAGATCACAAACTGCTACTGACTCGGCTGGCTGAGGTAGCCGGAGTCACAGAGGGTGATTTACCATGGTTTTCCTCCTTTTTGGAAAACCGATCACAAACCGTGAAATTGGGACCGTTCACTTCTGGAAAACGCACAGTGTCATGTGGAGTCCCCCAAGGATCACCCCTGTCACCGGTGCTTTTCAACATCTATCTTTGGCCTCTCTTTGAAGTCATTAGTAGTCAACAACTACTTTATCACTCATATGCAGACGACACACAACTCTATTTTCACATCTGCAATAGAAAGGATCATCATCTCAGTTTAGAGAATTGTCTCTCTTCAATAGAAAACTGGATGACTAAGAGTTATCTTAAACTCAACAATTCCAAAACAGAACTTCTTCTGTTTCAGGCCAGTCGGAAGAGTCAGCTGGCAACAACCTGGACTCCCCCGCCTATTTTGGGCCAAATCATCACCCCTAGCGCCAAAGTCAAAAGTCTCTGAGTCATCTTCGACACCCACATGACAATGGACGCACAAATAGGGTCAGTAGTCAGCGGATCTCACCATCTGCTGCGCCTACTACGCAGACTTATCCCATTCATTCCCAAAAAAGACGTAGCAGTCGTGGTAGGAACAATCGTGAACTCCAGACTGGACTATGCAAATGCCCTTTACCTCTGACTCCCAAAGTACCAAATCGCTCGTCTGCAAGTCGCCCAAAATACGGCCGCCAGACTGGTGACTGGTAAAAAACCATGGGAATCAATCTCATTGTCGCTGAGATCCCTTCACTGGTTGCCAGTAAAAGACAGAATGGCTTTTAAAGCTCTCTGTCTGACTCATAAATGCATCCATGGGAAGGCTCCGCAATATCTTTGCGATAAAATAAAAGCCCACAATCCCAATCGCGTTCTGCGATCCAGCGACCAAAATTTGGTCAAAGTACCCAAGGCCAGATTTAAGTCCAAAGGAGAAAGAAGGTTTGCGGTCCAAGGTCCCAGACTATGGAACGCTTTACCAACCAGTATTCGGTTGGAGGAAAACCACCAAACCTTCAGAAGACAGATTAAAACTCTGCTCTTTTGAGGTTTTGAGATACTGGAACAACGAGCGCCCAGAGGCGATTTAGTTCGCATGTGCCGCGCTATATAAGTTTTTCATTCATTCATTCATTCAAACAGGAGACCTGTCCCGCAACTATCTTTACCTGTCTTTACATGCCTATCTGTCTTGTGTGGACACAGGGAAACGTTCCGACGATCCGATTGATGGCACACTGAGACTCTGAACAGTGAGTGGAACGGACTAAGCTGTGGAGCGATTCATGCTGGGGCAGAGTAAACAGGCGGGAGGGCTGAGCTTATCCTCCCATTCTTACAGCACTCGCTTGCAGTCCCAAGTGGGAAGCAGTGGAACGAAGGTACTTTCCTACCCAGCCACAGAGGGGCTAGTCGAAAGTGAACCACAACATTGTTTGACAGCAGAGAACCAGCTAAAGCTGTTAAAGCAAAGCCGTCAAGTACGCCAAGTCAAAGTACAGCCAACAGAATCGCTGGAATCGCTGGAGACGCTGAGAACACAGCACCATATGCCAGGTGAGAGAAAAACTGTTCAGAGTAAATTATTGTTTCCATTGATATCTCCACCAGATATAAATATTGTCCAGCGTATAATATTAGAGACTGAGACAAATATGGACAAAAGCATGGATAAAGCGTCATATAGAGGCGATCAAGATTCTATTATTGATAGCCTTAAAAAAAAAGGAGCAGAGGGCTTAAATGAAGGGCTTGAAGATAGTAGCACTGATAGTAACAGTGTGACACAAAGGTATGACAAAGAAACCTGTCTGAGCGTACAGGGGAGAGGGGGTCAGAGAGAAGAGCTGGATATTAGAAAAATGTTAAGTGCTCTACCAACTAAAGAGGATATCCAAGGGATGATGAGCAAATTGTTGGGCCCCCTGAAACAAGAAATGGACGAGATACGGGTGTGTACTGAAGGGCTAGATAAAAAGATCAATATCTGCTTAGATGCTCAAGGGCAAACTGAGGTACGGTTAGATCAACTGGAGGAGACAATTAGGCTTCAACACCGGAGATTGATAACTTTACAATTACAAACAGAAGAAAATGATAATAGAAATCGAAGGAACAATATACAGGTGAAAGGTATATCAGAGGCAATTAACACGTCCGATCTAAGAGGAAGAGTGATGTCCATTTTTTTTTTCCAAGTAACATTTTTTATTGGTGAAAAATAAACAGTGTACAGGTCAAAATGCCAGAGACACAACAAGAATGTCATTGCAGAACACAGTCCCGCGCAAGGGGGTGGGCACACCGTTTCCGCCCCGCGCGGGATCAGGAAGGGATCAGGCCAAAGGCCGGCGCATTGTGCATGCTGGGGGGATGGAAAGGCAGGTAGCATGGCCAATTACTAAATAACAAGCTGGGTAGTGTGGGAGGACCCAGTCCCCCCCACCGTTCCTACCCAACCCCCCAGCACAGCAATCCCCGGCATTCTTAAGACTTCATAGCTGTAAGTGCAAACATAGTCTAACAGAGTAAAGAAAGAAAAGGAAGAGAATAGTATAGAGAGGGAAAAGGAAAGAACCCCAAGAGGGTAATTGTCTCTACGTTACCCCCTCCGCCTCAGCCCCCGGGGCGTCCTCCCGCCGATGCCACTCCCTCCAGACCTCATTATGGTCATCCAGCCTGTCGCGCATCCTGGCCGTCATCCTCTCCATCAGTTCTACATCTTTCACCCTAGCATAAAGGGCTTCCTGAGATGGGGGTGCGGTTTTTTTCCAATTGAGGGCTATTATGCAGCGAGCTGCAGTCAAAATGTGCCTAAGTAATTTTTTATACGGCTTAGGTAGTCTAGGCTGAGATATGCCCAGCAGGAATAATTTGGGGGACAGGGGGATCGGTGTCTCAAAAAGACGGGTAAGCAGTTGTTGTGTAGAATGCCAGAACGGGGTGATAAGAGGGCAAGTCCAATAGATGTGGAAGAGGGAGCCCCTGTCCTGATGACAGCGCCAGCAATGGTCAGAGACCGAGGGGTATATTTTGTGCAGAACATCCGGGGTTTGGTACCAAAAAAAGAGAACCTTATATGTGTTTTCCTTGTACAGGGTACACATTGAGCTTTTGGCCGCCTGTCTCCAGACGGCCTGCCAGGCCTCCAGCGGCAGCTCTTCCCCCAGCTCCCTCTCCCACCTCAGCATGTATTTATGTTTTCCCCGCACAGGCATATCATACTCATTCAATATCCGGTATATGTCCGAGATCAGTCCCCTACGGTGGCGGCCCTCGAGAACTATGCGTTCAAATGGGGAGGGTCGGGAAAATTGGAGCCGAGGGGCAATAGTTTGGGCGTAGTGTCGGATTTGTAGGTAGCTATAGAACACCCCTTTCGGGAGATCGTATCTTGTTTGGAGCTCCGAAAATGTCTGTAGTTTACGGGACCTTGGGTCAACTAAGTGGCCAAAATGGAATAAATTCCGTGAGGCCCAGGGCCAGGACATTTGGTGCGTTAAACTATCTGGCAATTTAGGGTTACAGATGAAGGAGTTCAGCAGGGACGACTCAGATTTAAGAGCCCTTTCCCGGGCCAGCCTGCGCCACAGTCCCCGAAGCATGGACATCGAGCCAAGGAGGCGGGAGGGGTCCACCCCCACGCTTGCATCCCACAGAAGACTATTTGGTTGGTGCCAACCACGTTTTCTCTATTTCCGTCCACTTGTTATATGACCTCTGGGGGAACCAAGAAACTATCGCTCGTAACTGCGTGGCCTGGTAATATCTGACAAGATCGGGAAACGCCAGCCCTCCCTCCCTGCGCGACGCCATCATAACCGTGCAGGGTACCCTATGCTTTTTATAATTCCAGACGTAGCGCAGGAGGTCACTTTGAAGCTTGCGTAGTTGGGCATAGGGAACTGGGATAGGGAGCGTCTGAAACAAGTACAGGAGCTTGGGCAGGATAACCATTTTAATGGAGGCGATCCTGCCCAGTAAGGATATGTGATGGGACTTCCATTTCTGTAGGAGAGCCTGTATTGTACGGAACAGGGGGGGGAAGTTAGCCTGATACAAGGAATCAAAGGACGGGGTGATCTGAACCCCCAGGTACTGAAGGGAGGTGCTTTCCCACGTATAGGGGAAGTTCAGCCGCAGATGGCGAACCTCGGCGTCCGGGATGTTAACTGGAAGGGCTGCGGACTTAGAAGCATTTGTTTTATAACCTGAGAGTGCCCCGTATTCCTCAAGTGCCATGTGAAGATTGGGGAGGGAGATTCTGGGTTTGGTCAAGGTGAGAATGATATCGTCCGCAAATAAGGACATCTTAAATTCCTTGCCCCGCACCGAGATCCCTCGAACATCCGGGTGCCCCCTGATAGTCGCCGCTAGTGGCTCGACACACAGGGCAAAGAGCAAGGGGGATAGCGGGCATCCCTGGCGTGTGCCATTGGTGATCTGGAATGGGGCCGACGTGGCGAACGGGGTTTTGACTTGGGAGGTGGGCCCCGAGTAAAGGTGCCGG
Organism: Rana kukunoris; assembly: GCA_029574335.1. Taxonomy (NCBI): domain Eukaryota; kingdom Metazoa; phylum Chordata; class Amphibia; order Anura; family Ranidae; genus Rana; species Rana kukunoris. The sequence continues at coordinate 388,185,411 of CM056051.1, forward strand.
ACCGCCCGCAGGAAGGGGCCCCTGAAACCCATATGTTGGAGTGTGGCCATCATAAATGGCCAGCTCAGGCGATCGAAGGCCTTTTCTGCATCAAGGCTCAGGATCAAGGCCTCCGCCCCCTCCCTATTAACCACATCCACCAAGTCGATGACCTTTCTAGTATTGTCACCGGCCTGGCGGAGAGGGACAAAGCCCACCTGGTCTTTATGTACCAGGGTAGGAAGGACTCGGTTCAGTCGGGTAGATAACAATTTCGTGAAAATCTTCAGGTCAGAGTTGAGGAGGGCTATCGGTCTGTAACTAGCGCAGGAGGCCGGATCCTTGTCCGGTTTCGGTATGAGAGTCAGAAATGATCCCTGCATGTCCCCGGGAACCGGGGATTGATGCAAAAAGTTGTTGAACAGCTTGGTCAAGTGGGGGCTAAGCAGGGGAAGAAAGGACTTGTAGTACTCATAGGGCAGTCCGTCTGGGCCTGGGGATTTACGGGCAGGAAGGCCCTTCACGGTCTCCGCGAGTTCCTCCGTCGTTATGGGGGCGTTCAGGTCCAGTAGGTCTGCTTCCTGAAGTCGGGGAAGGCCGGCACCCTCAAGGTATCTGTTCATGCGGGCTGTAAGGTCTGGGGAGGGAGGGTCGTGTGGGACCTCTGGTCTATTGTATAGGTCGGTATAAAAGGCTGCAAAGGTGTCTGCTATGTCCTGGGGATGGGTGAGCAGGTCGCCCCCACCCCCCTTCACTTGTTGAGGGGCGGCGGCGAGAGCCCGGTCGGTGAGTTTTCTGGCCAGCAGTGCTTGCGCCTTATTGCCCTTGTCGTAATAAAGTTGCTTGAGTCGGGTAAGCGCCTTCTCCACCCTTCCCAATGCAAATTCCCGGAGTGTTATGCGTACCTGAACTATTTGCTTAAGGAGGGCGGTGGAAGGCTTCTGGAGAAGCTTAGCTTCCAGGTCCCGAAGCCGGTTGATCGCCAGCACCTTCGCAGAATTGGCATCCCTCTTCATAGCCGAAGACAGCGCCAGGCAACGCCCCCTGAGGACCGCCTTATGTGCCGCCCACAGTGTGGACGGGGAGACATCTGTGGTATCGTTCTCAACAAAGTAGTTCCGCAGTGTTGTCTCCATCTCCGACCTCGAGGGTTCGTGTTGTAGGAGAAGCTCGTTGAGCCTCCAGTTATAGGGTCAGCGAAGGGGAGAGCCCAAGTTCAGGGAGAGCGTGATGGGGGCATGGTCGGACCAGGAAATGGGCATGATACTGGCCGATTCCGCAATGCGCAAGGTGTTGTTATTGACAAAGAAGTAGTCTATGCGGGTGTGGGTGCGATGCGGTGCAGAGTAGAACGTATATTGGCGGTTGCCCGGGTGTAGGGCACGCCAAGCATCAAAGAGCGCGTGTCTCCTTGTGAGCTGTCGGAACAGTCTAGAGTCCCTCAAGGCTCGGGGCCGGGGCACCCGGGGGTTCACCGCCAGGCGATCCCAGGTCGAAGAGTGGGCTAAGTTAAAGTCCCCTCCAATGACCAGGAAGTCATGGGACTCCCGGGCGAGGCGAGCGTGCACTCTAGTCAGGAAGCGGTGCTGACGGGCGTTTGGGGCGTAGACTACACATAATGTAATGGCCTGCGTTTGCCACCGGCCCCGGAGGATGAGGTAATGCCCCTTAGGGTCAACAAAGGTGGAGGAACAGGTAAAGGGGGCTCCCTTTCTGATTAAAATCGCTACCCCCGCCCTCTTCCGTGTGCTAAAGGCCTGATAGACCTGGGGAAAAAGTCTGGATGCAAACGCGAAGGCGTCCCCCCTGTCAAAGTGTGTCTCCTGGACCATTACGATGTCCGCGCCTGACTGCCTAAATTCCCGGAGGGCTAAGTGGCGCTTTTTGTTGGAGTTAAGGCCATGGACGTTAAGTGATAGTATCTTAGCCATTGTCAGGTGGAAGGTGTGTAGGAGGCATACTTATCTGATTAGGCTGGAAAGACAGGCGTGTCCGGAGGGGTGGCATCCGCACGGGGAGGGCCCGGAGGCAGCATGGGCAGGAGGCAGAATGCGGGAGAGAGGGACGTAGAGCACTAGAAAGAAAGGGAGACAGGAAAATTAGAACAGATGCAAGAAACACAGTAAACATCATAAAACAGACTCTAGGAGATCGAGGGGTCCTAGGCCTAAACAGTTCCAATCGGGCTTCCCAACCGGGGGGCCCACAAGGGTCCCGCTGGGAAGACTCAAGAGGATCCAGATCCAAGAGGGAACTCTCTAGTGGAAAAAAACCACAGGGGGGTCCGAGACCTTAGCCCTGACCTAGACAGAGGGGGGCCAGTCCAGAGCAGCCCGGTAAGTAGCAGTAATAAAAAAAATAAAAAAATTAAATAAAAAAAAAAATTAACCCAGGGGAAAGCAACAAACAAAACAAAAAAAAAAAAAAAAAAACCCCAGGTTAGGCACAGTAGTTAAGCAGTGGCCTTCGGGGGGAGATTATGTTTTTAAGGCATGTCCATCCCGAGGAATGAAAAGGAGAGCTTGATGTTGGGTATTTCCCAGCCGGGAAAAATGGATCAAGGACGGTGCGGGGCCTGGCGGCGGGGGGACCGCCGCCCAGGTGGTGGGCCCCCTGGCTTTGGTCCGGACTGGCGTCTGGAGGGGTCCGCGCCCCTGGGACGTTTGGATGAGGGGACCTTTTGCCAGATCACTGGCGTGGGGGGGGGAGTAGCAACCAGGTCCCATTCTGGCAGTTGGGGGGCAGGGATGTCCAGGGCGTCACAGAAGGAGTCCAGGTCTTCCGGGTAGCGAAGAACCGCCGACTTCCCTTGGTGCGTGGCCGTGAGGCTGAAGGGGAACCCCCACCTATAGGGGATATCCCCGTCCTGGAGAGTGCGGAGGAGAGGTTGCAGGAGCCTCCGCTTCTGCAGAGTAATCCAGGACAGGTCAGGGTACAATTGGATCGGAGTATTATCAAAAACTATGTTGCGGGCAATGCGGGCCCTGCGCATCACCTCTTCCTTGATGGGGTATGATTGTAGGCGGCAGATAACGTCTCTAGGTTTAGAAGCAGGGCCTTTTGGACGCAGGGCCCTATGCGCTCTGTCCATAGCAATGTGGTTGTCTGTGGGTTCCCCGAGTAGGTCATTAAACATTGCTTGTAGAGTGCCCTGCAGGTCCTCGGAGCCCTCCGCCTCTGGCAGGCCGCGGACGCGGATGTTGTTCCGGCGCCCCCTATTGTCGAGATCCTCCAGGTGGCGTTGCATGTCACGGAGGAGGAGCCGGTGATCGGAGTTCTGTAACTGGGTGCGATGCACAGCCAGCTTAGTCTCCTGGATCTCCTCTTCAGCAGTTTCCACTCTGTCAGCAAGGTGCCTTAGGCCCGCCTGGATGGTCTGTATCTCTGCCCGGCAGGTAGCCTTGACGTCAGCTATCAACTGTTTAAAGTCCTCTTTAGTGGGGATAGCTTGCAGGTATGAGTGCCAGAAAGGTTGCTCCCCTGCGACGGGGCCCCAGGACGGGAGGGGGGGCTGGGGGCCCGGGTGGGAGGTCAGGGCCGGGGTCCCCGGGAATTGGGCCGTGGGGTGCCCAGATGGAGGGGCCCAGGAATCAGCCCACATGATTGCTGGTGCTGCAGAGTGATGTGACTGAGCTCCCCTCAGGGTGGGATCCCCAGGAGGGGGGGACCGAGGCTGGGCCACCTGGGCATATGAGGGTGGCGGTTGGTGGGCTGTCTCTCGGACCCCTGGGTCGGTGGCCATGCTGGAGCTCGTAGTCCCCTGTGTAAGCGCGCTCAATGGAGGCCAATCTGCGGGGGGGCTCAGTCCCCCGTGTGCGCCAGGCCCAGACACCAGCGGGGGGTGAATGGAGCCAGATAGGGCCGGAAAGTCTGTCAGGTCGTCTGAGAGGGTAGGGGACATGTGGCCCGAGGCTTGCGGCAGGTGATCCGGTAGTGTGTGCAGCAGTAGGGGGGTGGCCTCCGCACACTGGGTGTACTGCGACGGAGGCTGTGTCGCGGCCTTCTTCTCCCCGGGAGTGTGGGTGGACGGTAGGGGCAGGTTCTCGTCACTCACCACACGTTGGAGCCCATCAAGGCTCGGCGGGGTCTGCGCTGGAGGGGTGGATGCCTGCGGGGCCTGTAGAAGCGGCTGCGGGCAGGCACCGGGCTGGTGTGGTGACGGAGGTGGCTGGCGATGCAGGGCCTCGGCATCCGGCGCCATCTTGCTATGGCCGGCCGGCGGCATGTCCGGCCGCGTGAAATACTCCCTGAAGGACGCAGATGCCCCCGAAAGTGGCTGGGTTGATCCTCTAGCTGATGAGGAGCGAGTGGTGCGGGTGGTGGACATGGATGGCTACGGATTCCCCCGAATCTTGGCCTAGGAGCTGCGGGCTGATGGAGAGCTCTCAAGGGAAGCGTCCGTCCAGGTTGGCTTCCGGTCACGCCCCCCGTGATGTCCATTTTTAATGAACTACTTCACAACCCCCCGGAAAATCAAATAGAGCTCGACAGGGTACACAGGGTCCCTACAGGGCCCAAACGGTCACAAGAACCCCCAAGAGATGTCCTTTGCAGGGTGCATTTCTATAGGACCAAAGAGGAGATAATGAGGGCAGCATGGTTGAAAGGACCTATAGAGTCAAATAATGATAAAATCCAGATATTCCCTGATCTATGTCGCCAGACGAGGGAAAGACGATGAAGATTAAAACCTCTATTAGATCACATACGCCTAAAAAGGGGGTCATACAGATGGGGGTATCCACTCTCTCTGACAATCAAGAGAGATGATGAAACTTTTATCTTACATGACCCAGCACAATTACCAGAAGTATTTCAGTTTTTAGGGACCGAAGCTTTTAAAGTTCCAAACTGGATGGAATTAGAGATTACCACAGCTAGAAATGTAAGGACTCAGAAAAGATAGTATAAAATCCAGCTCAGTTGGACTTTCATGGATCCCAGCAGGCCACTGAAGACATTCAAAATAGACTTGCTAATGACTTTCTTCGGTTTTTTTTCTCTCTCTTTTTTTTTGGATATACATTTTTGGGCAAATAGTTCTTTCCGCCCTAGACCTGGACGTGGTCTTCTAATTTTTTTGGTGTTGCCCGCTCTGTTTTTTTTTTGTTTTGTTTTTTTTTCTTTAGAAAGAGTTAAAATTGTTTATGGGCCCCTAGATGCCTAGTTGGATTATATGACAAAGATAACCTATGGTCAAACTGTTTTAAATGTATTTAATTTTTTTTTTTTTCTGGGAGGTGGGAGTGTTGATTATATGCACCTAATTTATGCACATATTGTTTTTTTTTTTTCTCTCCACTAAAGAGGGATCTCAACACAATTGTATAATAATAGGTAATTTTAAGGGACTTATCCACGGAGGTGGGGGGGTGGTCACAGTGGTTTTCACAGACAGATAATCATGGGTTTATAACCCTTAGGGGGGGGCAATATTTAACACTGATAACTAACAAGACCTGTATCAAGTCTTGCTGATTCACAGGGAGATAAGTTAACTATGAGTTCACGAGAACAGTAAAGTGATTATGATTGGGGATGGAGCAAAGACTCACATAAATATAAAGAGGACAGAACAATTAGAAAAAAAAACAATTAGAAAAGTTGGGGTTAAGGGGTTAAGGTAAGGGCAGAAAGAAAGGGTGGACACGTGAATGATCGGGATTTTGACAGGGGTAGAAGGGGCACGTGGGATAGAAATAACCTTTTTTTTTTTTTTGGGAGCTATAGAGAGAATAGGAGATTTTGACCTAGGTGAGATTGGAGGTAACTAAGATAAGGTGTCTAGAGAGGGAATAAAGGTTTAACAAGAAGGGAATTTGAACATAGAGTATGTATGTATGTATGTATGCGGGTATATATATATACATAGACACAGGTACTGGAGAGTTGACAAATGGAACAGATGTATGTTTTCTTGCGTAAATTAATACTGGTATTATGGTAACTTCTTGTTATTTAATAAGACTGAGGGGTGGAATTAGGAGTGAAGTGAAAGATATGATAAGCTTAAGCATCTAACGATATTTAGACGGGGTGGAAAGAGCCTAGGGCGGAAGGGAGGGGTAACAATGTTAAAAAGGTGTGAAATAAGGAATATAAAAGAGAGAGAAATACAAATTAAATAGAATGAGATAAAGGAGGAGGGCCTTGCATAGGGACGCCTGGCGTCAGCTCCGCTCTGCTTCCTAATACAACCACATTAAACGCCTCTCCTAAGTTGGAGGCGTTTCAGGGGAATTTTTTTTTTTTTTTTTTTTTGTGGCATCTTGGTTCTCGGTGTGATACCAGGACACTACAGAAGTGAGGAAGGGGTTCCCACGTGGGGAAGTAAAGGGTGGGAAGGGGAGGGTTTTTTTTTTTTCCTCCTGGTCGGTTGTCCCTCCCTCTCTCCCCCTCTGGCTGTTTTGTCCTTTCTTTTTTCCCCACGGGGCTCCCTCTTGCCCCCCGAGCGCTAGAAAAGTTGAGTTGTTAGTACAAAACATGACTAACATAACATTTACTACTTATAATGTTAAGGGATTAAACATCCCAGAAAAACGAATTAGATTGTTATCGGAACTTAATAGACGTAAATCACAGATTATCCTCTTACAAGAAACACATTTTAAAGGGGATAAAATCCCGGTCCTTAAGAACCACAGATTCCCTACAGTATACCATAGTACATCACAGAACTCTAGAACGTGTGGAGTGTCTGTGCTGATATCTAAGCAGATGGTCTGGGAGGAATCAGAGGTGATTAGGGACGATGTAGGACGTCTTTTAATAGTCAAAGGATTTTTGAACCAACAAAAAATCACAGTGGTGAACATATATTTACCGAATACTGACCAGATAAATTTTTTGGAAATATGTTTACAAAAGGTCCATCAACACAGAGAAGGTATTTTGATAATAGGGGGGGATTTGAATATGGCCCTGGACCCCATAAAAGACACCTCTAAAGGTATCTCTCATCTATCATACATCAAATTAAGAAAAGCTAAAACACTTTTACAAGAACTGCAGTTGATTGATAGCTGGAGGATGACTCATCCACAGGAAAGGGATTATACGTTCTATACAGCTAGACATAAAACATATACTAGGATTGACTATATTTTCCTTCCTCAGAATTTGGTCTCAGCACTAGTAGATGTCTCTATCGGAACCTTTACGCTCTCAGACCATGCTCCAATTGATTGCATAATAAAATGGGGAGAGGTCAATAAGAAAGAATGGCACTGGAGGATAAATGAGACTTTATTAAAAGATAACGATTATAAAGAGAAGCTAAACGAAGAGCTAGAATTTTTTTTCAGAACGAATGACGTAGGCGAAACAACCCCCTTTTGTTTATGGGAAACGCATAAGTGCGTAATGAGAGGTAACTTTATTGCAATGGGAGCACATAGAAAAAAAAAATTAAACAGATAGATCAGATGTTTAAACATATTGGAGAGCTAGAAACTGTACATAAAAAAACCCAAGCACAATCAGTACAAAAAGAACTAGAGGAAATAAGAGAAAAACTGAACCTGTTGCTGATCGATAAAGCTAAAGTTAAATTATTAAGGGGAAGGCGAACATTATATGAGTATGGTAATAAACCAGGTAGAATGCTAGCAAATGCCCTAAAAGAAGCTCAGGCAGTGAAACACATTACGCAAACAAAGACAGTCAAAGATAAAACAGTAAACACCCCGCAGGAGATTGTAAAATGTTTTAAGGAATATTATGAGAAATTATACCAGTTAGATGAGAAAATCCCTGTGGAGAAGGATCAAGAGAAACTAGAAAGAGCTAAAGAATACATTAACCACTTAAGGACCGCCTACTGCACATTTACGTCGGCAGAATGGCACGGCTGGGCACATCAACGCATATATATACGTTGATTTTAGTACCCAGCCGTGGGTCGCAGGCGCGCGCCCGCGGGCGCGCGCCCACGACCCGGTCCGAAGCTCCGGGACCACGGGATTCGCGGACCCGATCGCCGCTGCAGTGCGGCGATCCGTCCCTGGAGCGGAAGAACGGGGAGAGCCGTGTGTACACACGGCTTCCCCGTGCTTCTCTGTGGCTGTAGCATCGATCGCGTCATCCCTGTAATAGGGGGACGCGATCGATGACGTCACACCTACAGCCACACCCCCCTACAGTAGTAAACAAAACACATAGGCACACATCCCCTACAGCGCCACCTGTGGTTAACTCCCAAACTGCAACTGTCATTTCCACAGTAAACAATGCAAATTTAAATACATTTTTTGCTGTGAAAATGACAATTGTCCCAAAAATGTGTCAAAATTGTCCGAAGTGTCCGCCATATTGTCGCAGTCACGAAAAAAATCGCTGATTGCCGCTATTAGTAGTAAAAAAAAAAATATTAATAAAAATGCAATAAAACTATTTCTTATTTTGTAAACGCTATAAATTTTGCGAAAACCAACCGATAAACGCTTATTGCGATTTTTTTTACCAAACATACGTAGAAGAATACGTATCGGCCTAAACTGAGGAAAAAAAATGTTTTTTTATATATTTTTGGGGGATTTTTATTATAGCAAAAAGTAAAAAATATTGCATTTTTTTTTAAATTGTCGCTCTATTTTTGTTTATAGCGCAAAAAATAAAAACCGCAGAGGTGATCAAATAACACCAAAAGAAAGCTCTATTTGTGGGGAAAAAAGGACGCCAATTTTGTTTGGGAGCCACGTCGCACGACCGCGCAATTGTCAGTTAAAGCGACGCAGTGCCGAATCGCAAAAAGGGGCAAGGTCCTTTACCTGCATTTTGGTCCGGGTCTTAAGTGGTTAAAGAAACCCAGATGCCAAAAATACCAGAAGAAATAGCTAGAAAATTAGATGAACCAATAACAACAGGGGAGTTTACGGAAGCAATACAAACATTAAAACTGGGCAAGGCCCCAGGACCAGATGGGTTTACTTTATCATATTATAGGATGTTTTCCGAGAAACTGGCACAAAGATTTACAGCAGCATACAATTCACTACGAGAAGGTAAGAAAATACCAAGTGAATCACTGCTAGCACATATAATAGTTATTCCAAAAGATGGGAAGGACCCATCACAATGTGCCAGCTATCGCCCTATATCATTACTGAATGTAGACCTAAAAATATTTACCAAAATCTTGGCCTTAAGGCTTGTAGAACATATTTCAAATCTTATACATCCAGATCAAGTGGGATTTACACCAGGGAGAGAGGGAAGAGAGAATACGCAGCGGGTGGTTAAATGCGATATACCTGTCACAAAAACAAAAGAAGCCAATGATATTAGTATCTAGTGACGCAGAGAAGGCCTTTGACCGAGTAAAGTGGACGTTCTTAAAAGCTATGTTACAATATATAGGGTTGGGAGAGGGAATGCTGAGCTGGTTTTCAAATCTATATTCACAACCGAGTGCGAAAGTTAGTATAGCGGGTAAGATATCTGAACCATTTTCTATTCGGAATGGGACAAGGCAAGGCTGCCCACTGTCACCTATTATTTTTATTTTAACAATTGAACCATTCTTAAGGAAGATACAGGCAAATCAAAATATCAGAGGACTAAAAATAGAAAAAGAAGAACAGAAAGTGGCAGCATATGCGGATGACCTAATATTTTTTATAACCTCCCCAGTCATCTCTCTACCAGTGTTACTGGCAGAAATTAGAGAGTACGGAAAACTTTCAAATTTTAAAGTCAACTATGGGAAATCAGAGGCAATAGGGATAGAAACAAATGCGGTATTACTTGAACAGATAAAAACACAATTTAATTTTAGATGGACAGATTCCCATATAAGTTACTTGGGAACAAAAATAACAAGGAACTTAAATAAATTATATGAAGTTAATTATGTAGCACTGGCCAGGCGAATAAAATTAGACCTAGTGAGATGGGTTAAGGAAATATTCACCTGGTTTGGGCGGACAAATATTTTGAAAATGAATGTGCTACCAAAAGTCTTGTACTTAATTCAGGCCCTGCCAATTAAGATCCCACAAAGTTTCCAAAGGGAACTAAGATCAAGTTTTCTGAAATGTATCTGGACAGGAAAACCTGCAAGGATACGTAGAGCCATCTTATCACTTCCAAAGGGGGAAGGAGGAATCGGATTCCCAGACCTGGTAAAATACCAGGAAGCAGCCCACTTAGTCAGAGTAACAGAATGGTGTGGGCAAATTAGGAAACCATGGATAAAAATAGAAGAAACTACAGTGGAAATACCACTGGACGGTCTAAGCTGGATTCCAGAAGCAGAATTATCAACAGATGTAAAGAGACATCCAATGGTAGGAGCAACTATTCGAATAACTAAAAAGATTTTTGAAAAAACAAACATGTCAAAACATCCCAGCCCAATGACTCCGATCCTGGGTACTAAGACATTTCAACCAGGTTTGGTAGATCTAAGATTCAAAGCCCTGCGATATAGAGGTATGAGTAGAATCATTCATTTTTCAAAAAATAACCGAATAATGACAAGGGAAGAGCTTGAAAAAGTTACACCAGACTTAGACTGTCTAAGGTTGTTGTAACTAGAAGCATTTCTACGGATATTAGCAAAGACTTATATAGTAGTTAGGGACCCTTCTAAATTCGAACAGATATGTCTAGAAGGGAAGCCTAAGAGACACATGCTATCTTACTTCTATGCAACACTTATTAACTTAGAGATACCACAAGAACTCCCGTTTATGCAAGCATGGGAGAATGAGCTGGGATTAATATTCTCCCAAGAACAAAAAGTCAGGATTCTACGGTTCACTCACAAAGCCTCTGTGGCAAGTAAATATGAGGAGGGAAGCTATAAAATCTTAACAAGATGGTATAGAACACCAACAGTATTACACCGAATATACCCGCAGACCCCAGATAGGTGTTGGAGATGCCACGCAGCAGAAGGGACACTACTGCATATCTTTTGGGAATGTGCAAAAATAAAAGAATTCTGGGAAATGGTGATAGAAACGATCAAAAAAATCACAGGGATTAACCTAGAAGGTAGACCATCAGCCGTGCTATTACTAGATATCCCAATGTCAGTAGAAAAATACAAAAACTCGCTGTTAAGACATCTCATTATAGCCGCGAGAGCATGTATCCCGATCCTGTGGAAACAAGAGACCCCCCCATCTAAAGCTCAGTGGATCGCGAGAGTGGCGGAGATTCAAATAATGGAGAATCTCACAATGACATTGAAAGACGAAGATGAGAGATACCGGAAGACATGGGCCCCATATCTAAGGTATAGGGAGGAACAGTGGGGATAGATGTGTAAGGGGGGGAGAGACGGCCGATGGGGGGTTGGATAGGGAAGTCCCCCTTTTTTTTTTTGGGTAGGGAGGGGGGAGAAATAGGGGGGAATAGACCGGTAAGAAATAAGAGTGTACATTAATCCACAGAAGTTAAGGAGAGGGAGAGAGGAGATGAAAGGAAGGGGGTTCCTTTGTTTCCAAGAGAAAAGAAAAAAAGAAAAAAGAAAAAAGAAAGGAGGGCGCACAGACCTTGTGCATTACCACTTAAAAGTTTAATAAACAAGATAAAAAAGCAATGGTCCTACTCACAAACAATCTGAAGTAAGCGCTTTTTAAAACAGCTAGGACTGGAACCTCGTGGCACCTGCCAGTCAAACCCTTGATATCAATGTGGCTGACGCGTTTCTGGGGCGTGCCCCCTTCCTCAAAGCCCAGGTGGTCCTCCTTTTTGGTTATCTATCAATTATTTATTTATTTATTTATTTTTCTCGGTCTCTCTCTCTCTTGGTTATAATTGATTCAAATGAATGTTAAGAAATGTGTTAATGTGTAACTTGAAACTTTGGAAAAGAAAAAAATAAAAAATAAAGAATTAAAAAAAAAAAAAACACCTATATTTAGTCTGGTCATCCAAACAATAGAGGTAAATCTCACCAATGGGATGGTGACCAAATGGCTAAAAGAGACAGACAGGGGTTCTAACACTCCATTACTGGACCCGAAAAAAAAAAAAAAGATTTCCCATTAGTTACACTTTCAAGTCCTTTGGGATGTTCTTTTTGGCAAAGCAATTGCTATATATTGGCATGTGTGCTTTTTGAATATGGAGAATAGCCATTGGGTTCTATTTACTAAAACTAGAGCACAGATATTCAGGTGCAGCTGGTAATACTAACCAATCAGCTTCTACATTCACCTTGTTCTATGGAAAATAACACCTTGTAGATGATTGGTTACTAGGCCAGCTGCGACAGATTGTATGTGCTGCAGTTTTAGTACATCTCCACTATTGTTATTCTAGACAACATGGGGAGATGTTGAGTGTTGTGTATCAAAGTGGGATAGGACACTTAACTTCCTTTTGCATATACTGCAAGACTTGTGTGGCCTAATAGTAATATTTCTGGCCAGCATATTGGTTTTATCCTTTTATTTCTTTGTTTCAATGAAGAGTTTTGTAAGCACGCATACAACAACATTTTTTTATGGTGTAAATGATTGCCTAAGATATCTCCAAAGATCTTTGTGTAAAATGAAAGTTTTGCACATGTGACATATGTTCAAGCAAGGGCTCAGAGCATCAAGAAGTTGCTGAAATGATCAGCTTGTGATGAAGTGAGAGGGTTACAGACGATAATGGATTACATCGCTGGAGACCAAAAATGGATTACATCGCTGAAATCTTTTTTTTATTTTCAATTTTATTATTTTAATAAAGGACTTGTCCCAAGCTGTCTCCTGTGGTTTTTAACATTTTGACACTGTACAATGTACCCTATTACCAATTCACATGGGGGGGGCTGAAGGTCCTCTTTTTTTAAGGGGGGCTTTCAGATTCTGATAAGCCCCCCGCCCGCAGACCCCCACAACCACCGGGCAAGGGTTGTGGGGATGAGGCCCTTGTCCCCATCAACATGGGGACTTGGTGCTTTGGCCTGGTACGGTTCAGGAAGGGGAGCACTCTCTCGTCCCCCTCTTTTCCTGCGGCATACCAGGTTGGGTGCTTGGATAAGGGTTTGGTATGGATTTTTGGGGGGACCCCCACGTCATTTTTTTTAAAATTTTGCCGTGGGGTTCCCCTTAATATCCATACCAGACTCCCACGTCATGCGCGCACAAGGATGCGTGGCGCCGAGAATAGGTGCATGCGCGTGCGCAATGGTGCCCGGCGTGATGATTGTCCCAGCCTATTTAAACCCGCTGCTGACACTGGCACATTGCTGGTGTACCTTCAGCTTGTCTTGCATTCCTGAGTTCTGTGTATCTGCTGTTCTTGATCTGTGTACCGACCCAGCTAGCCCTGACCTGATCCTTCTGACCTTCTGGCTTGATCCTTGGCTTGCACCTGACTTCTCTCCGTCTGCTTCCTGCATCTGATCCCAGCCTGGCTACTGGACTTGTTTATCTTGCTCCCTGATCTTGACTTTGATTCTGGACTGATTTCCTGTGTTGACCCCCGGCTTGGCTCCCGACTCCGCTATCTAGTTTGCCCTCCGGTTCCTGCTTCCTAGACCACCCATGCAAGCCTGTCTCCAGTTCCAGCTTCTGTGGGCACCACATCTGCTGTATCACCTTCAGTGGTGTCCTGCGCTCGGCCGCAAGGGGAGCCTTCCTAGCATCTCGGCCTTCTACCAAGTTCCTGACAGTTCCCCTTAATATCCATACCAGACCTGGAGGGCCTGGTATGGAAATTGGGCTGACCCCCATGCAATTTTTTTTTAAATTTTGGTTCAGGGTTCTACTTAATATTCATACCAGACCCAAAGGGTCTGGTAATGGACTGGGGGAGAACCCATGGATTTTTTTTTTAGATGCCTTTTATCTGTATTGCGGGACCCGACAATTCATTATAGCCGCGAGTGGTTTTTAACCACTTGCTTACTGGGCACATATACCCCCTTCCTGCCCAGGCGAAATTTCATCTTTCAGCACTGCGTCGCTTTAAAATAAAATTGACGTCCTTTTTTCCCCCACAAATAGAGCTTTCTTTTGGTGGTATTTGATAGCCTCTGCGTTTTTTTTTTTTTTTTTGCGCTATAAACAAAAAAGAGCGACAATTTTGAAAAAAAACACAGAATATTTTTTACTTTTTGCTATAATAAAAATCCAATTTTTTTTAAAAAATATATTTTTTTTTCTCGGTTTAGGCCGATATGTATTCTACATATTTTTGGTAAAAAAAACAATCGCAATAAGCGTATAGTAATTGGTTTGCGCAAAGGTTATAGTGGCTAGGAAATAAGGGATAGAATTCTGACATTTTTTTTTTTTTTTAATAGTAATACGGCGATCTGCGAATTTTGTCAGGACTGCGATATTGCGACGGACACATCGGACACTTTTGACACATTTTTGGGACCATTCACATTTATACAGCGATCAGTGCTATAAAAACGCACTAATTACTGTATAAATGTGACTGGCAGTGAAGGGGTTAACACTAGGGGGTGAGGAAGGGGTTAAATGTGAGTCCTGGGTATGTTCTAACTGTGTGGGGGGAGGAGGGTGACTGGGGGAGGTGACCGATGCTGTCTCCCTATGTACAAGAGAAACAGCATCTGTCTCCTCTCACTGACAGGACGTGGAGCTCTGTGTTTACACACAGAGCTTCACGTCCCTGCTCTAAAGCTGCCGATCAGCGGGTATCTGGCGGACATCGCGACCGCCAGGCACGCGCATCGGCATCTCGGGGACGTGCCGGGTGCGCGCGCGCGCCGCCATCGGTGCGCGCGCGCCCCCCAGTGGCCGGAGAAAACGATGCCGTCAATTGACGGCAGCTTGGATATTCAGATCCCCTAAGCTGCCGTCAATTGACGATATGCGGGGCCGCAAGTGGTTAATAGGGTTGTCCCGATACCACTTTTTTAAGTACAAGTGCCGATACTTTTTTTTAATCTCATGTGACAGCGGCACATGTGTCAGTATGTTTTTTTTTTATCTTTAACAATTTTTTACATATTTTTTTTTTTTACATTTTTTTTTATTTATAATGCTTTCTTTTTTTTTTAAGGGGGGGGGGGGGGTGGACCGTGTCAGTGTGTTTTTTTCTTTATTTTTTTCATTTTCTATAATCATTTTTTTTATTCCTTTGTTTTTTTATTCTTTATTTTTTTATTTCTTTTTTGAGCCCTGTTGGGGGGCTTTGGTGAGATATCAGGGGTCTTAACAGACCTCTGACATCTTCCCTTTGAGACAGAGAATGGGACTAGGGACACATGTTCCCCTGTCCCTTTCTCAGCAGCATCAGCTGCACTGAAAATGAATGCGTCTTCTCTTCATTCATAAACTGAAACATTTGTAATCACAGGTTACAATGTTTCAGTTATGTGAATGGACAGTCAGTGATCACTGACTGTCCATTCGGAGTAGTAAGGAGCAAGATTTTCCAGCTCCTACTCTGCTCTCCATCCTGACAATTCCAGGGGGTGGAGGAGAGGCACAGAAGGGGAGAGAAACACGACGGGATACACGGCGGGATGCACGGGATACACGGCGGCATATACGGGATACACGGCCGCATACACGGGATACACGGCGGCATACACGGCAGCATACACGGGATACATGGCGGCATACATGGGATACACGGCGGCATACATGGGATACACGGCAGCATATACGGAATACACGGTGGCATACACGGGATACACGGCGGCATACACGGTGGCATACACGGCGGCATACATGGGATACACGGTCGGATGCACGGGATGCACGGGATACACGGCAGCATACATGGGATACACGGCGGGATGCACGGGATACATGGCGGCATACACGGGATACACGGCAGCTTCCAGCTGCTTTAAAATCAGCGATTATCGGTGCTTGGAACTTCCCCATGCACTGATCACCGCCGACAGTACAAGTATCGGGTGAAGCATCGGAAGCATTTGCCCGAGTACAAGTACTCGGGCAAATGCTTGGTATCGGTCCCGATACCGATACCGATACCAGTATCGGTATCGGGACAACCCTAGTTTTTAATTATTTTTTTTCTTTAGAAATGTCATTTTGCTGCAGGGACTGTTCTAAACTAGTGATGAGCGGAATACGCCATATTCGATTTCGCGATATTTCGCAAATATTTCGAAGAATATTCACGAATATTCGTTAATATCGAATATTCGTGATATTTTATAAAAAAATGCAAAATTTCGCTATTTTTTTTTTGGATAAAATATCACGAATATTCGATAATTACGAATATTCGCTATATTTTATATAAAAAAAAAATAGCGAAATTTCGCATATGCGAAAGCGAAAATGATTGCGAAATTTCGCTATTTTTTTTTGGATAAAATATCACGAATATTCGATATTTACGAATATTCGCTATATTTTATAAAAAAAAAATTGCTAATGCGGAATTTCGCTAGTGCGAATGCGAAATTTATTGCGAAATTTGAAAAAAAACGAATATTCGAAATAGCGAATATTCGCCGCAATATTCGAGTTATTCGCGAATACTCGAATATGCAATATTCGTATCGAATATTCGCAATGCGAATATTCGTGAGCAACACTATTCTAAACATGGGAACAATGCGCCACTTTACAAGAATACTATAGACACCCACCAGGCACGGAATTTAAAGGAATATTTCACTTTTATTGTTTCGCTTTAAGCATTATTAAAATTTTACTGCTCCCAAAAAAAATTCAGGTTTTAAAACTTTTTTTGCATTGATACATGTTCCCTGGGGACATACACTTTTTATGACAATAACTTGCATGTAAGACTTTAAAAATTAATTACAATTTTGATTTTTCATGTTCGTGTCCCATTAACACTTTAACTGTGTTCACGTGTTTGAACACATTTTTTGCCTTCTTCGGCAAGTTCTGGTGCGAACCAAACTGGGGGGTGTTCGGCCCATCCTTAATACTATCCTGTTTACCATCATCTTTGAAAGTGAAAGTAAAAGGATATTGGGGGACTGGTAAGAGTCATGGAGGAGCTTACCTAAGAGGAAAGATTAGAGGACCTGAATTTATTCACTCTTGAGAAGAGGAGAATAAGGGGGGATATGATCAACATGTATAAATATATTAGGGGTCCATATAGTTAGTGAACTTGGTGTTGAGTTATTTACTTTACAATCAACACAAAAGACAAGGAGGCACTAGGTCTAGAGGAAAAAAGATTTCATCTCCAAATACGGAAAGGTTTCTTCACAGTAAGAGCTGTGAAAATGTGGAACAGACTCCCCCCAGAGGTGGTTCTGGCCAGCTCAGTAGATTGCTTTAAATAATGCCTGGATACTTTCCTAAATGTACATAACTGAGTACTAACATTTACAGGTAAAGCTGATCCGGGGAAAATCTGATTGCCTCTCTGGGTATAGAATTGTGTATATGGGATTGTACGATATTTTTGATTTTATTTATTTATTTTTTATGGTTGAACTGGATGGACTTGTGTCTTTTTTCAACCTGACTAACTATTTAAATATGTAACAATATCGGCCTAAATTAAGGAAGAAATGTTTACTTTTTTTTAAATTGGGATATTTATCAAAGCAAAAAGTTGAATTTTTTTTATTTTTTTCTAAATTGTCAGTCTTTTTTTATTTATAGCGCAAAAAATAAAAACCGCAGAGTTGATCAAATACCACCAAAAGAAAGTTCTGGTTTTACTTACTGATTTGGCTGTTTTTTATCCTAGCTTTTCAGTAAGAAGTAACAGCCAGATCACTGTTCTCTGCACAAAGAGCTCTGTGTGTTTGTAAACACAGAACTCTGTGCATGATTGGACACAGCCGGACACAGCCGATCAGCAGCCAAAGTCATTGCCTGAAATCTGCTGCCACGTTATGTTATGTCCAATCACAGCACAGGTTATCAGGGGGGCACAACCATGTGCAAACCAAACCCGAAAGAAACATGTACATTGCTGAGCCTGCACCTGCTACCCGCTCGCAATATAATTACTATGAACTGATGGAAGGTAGTTAAAAGAAAAACTTGTATTTGGATGACTTGTTTTACAATTTCTAAAGTCCTGTTTTGCCATGGCTACCTATTTCATTTTTTAATAGTAGGTATATAAAACTTTTAGCTACCATCTGGAAGAAAGGGTTATTTAACTATTTAAAGCTAATTAACTTGTTTTACCGGTTCGAAAAGGCTGGTTAAACAGGCAGTGATGTTGGCAGAAAATACGGGAGGCAAGAAATGATATAACGCAGCCTCAGCATATCATAAGGCCGCGTACACACGAGGGGATATGTCCGCTGAAAACGGTCCGATGGACCGTTTCAGCAGACATCTCCGCTCGTGTGTATGGGCTAGCGGACAGATTTGTCCACCCGACAGATTTCAAAGCAAGCTTTGAAATCTATCCGGTGGGAATCTGTCCGCCCGACATGTCTGCTGGTTAGTACACTTACCAGCAGACATGTCGGCTCCCACCGCCGCCGCGCCGCTGCCGAATGGATTCGGCGCATGCGCGGAAGTGTTTTACTTCCTGGTGCGGTGACGTAGCGGTGACGCGGCGGCGTCAACGTCACCGCCGCGTCATCGCCACGTCACCGCGCCGTCCGGCGGCGGGGAATTTGATCCGATGGTGTGTACACGCCATCGGATCAAACTCCCGATCGGACATATCCGATGGAAATGGTCCGCGGACCGTTTTCATCGGATATATCCGATCGTGTGTATGGGGCCTTAGATATGTGCATTCCCGTTCGTACGAATGTTATTTTCGTACGAAAATGTTCATTTTCGTACCCGCGGGATAATGTGTACATACGAAAACGGTAAAGCACCAAAATACGAAAACGACGGGATAACGAACGACCGCAAATACGAACGAACGATCAAACGACAAAACGAAAATGGCAAAATAACGAAAATGAAATCTGTATCAAGAGGTTTGCATTGTGTATTTTGTTTGAATCCGTTTTGTGTTCGTTTTCAGTTGTATGTTCATTGTTCAATGACATCTATAACAAAAGAATTTCATTATGTATATTGAATGAATTCCTTTTTCTTTTTTCTGTGTATTCAAAATACTGAAGGCAAATTTTTTGTTATAGGTGTCATATCAACATACGAAAATAACAAAAGAAACGTGTTCAAATGCAAATCTTTTGTTTATGTTTTTTTTAATGGCCAGAGAGTTAGGCTGGCCATACATGATACAATTTTCTGTGCAATTTTCTTTAGATTTACCTTCAACTAAGTAGTGCAAGGGCCTGCCTGATTGCATACAATTGAAAGTGTTGTTTAGTTTGACCTCATATATGGTTTTTGGTAAATCTAAAAGAAAATTGTACAAGAAAATTGAACATGTATGGCCAGCCTCAGTGACTGAAAGCAGCTTCTCTTTTGTGCTGAGTAGTGAGTACACTTGTACAGTAAAGCCTAATAAACTTTTCTGTGGATTTTCATTAGAAGGGACATCAGTTGGCCAGACTTTTGAACCCAAAAATGGTTTTCTGATGCAGTTTAAAAACGAACTAATTTTCTGAGAACGATCGGAAAACGATCGTTTTTATGTTTGTTGTTAAAATAGTCTGACCAAGTGTATGGGGCTTAACAATACTATTGTTAAGCCCCATACACTTGGTCAGACTGTTTTAACAACAAACATAAAAACGATCGTTTTCCGATCGTTCTCAGAATATTCGTTCAATATACATAATGAAATTCTTTTGTTATAGATGTCATTGAACAATGAACATACAACTGACACTAACAAGAGAAAAGCATTCAAGATACACAGAATGCAAATTGATGAAAATTCACGATAATTATTGTCTAACAAGAAACGAACATGAACTAAACAGAATAACGAATCATCCCACATGTACGAAAATAAAACGGTAACGGAAATACGAAATTCATTCAATATACATAATGAAATTCTTTTGTTATAGATGTCATTGAACAATGAACATACAACTGAAAACGAACACAAAACGGATTCAAACAAAATACACAGTGCAAACCTCTTGATACAGATTTAATTTTCGTTATTTTGCCGTTTTCGTTTTGTCGTTTTTTCCCGTCGGATCGTTCGTTCGTATTTGCGGTCGTTCGTTATGCGGCTCATCCGTTATCCCGTCGTTTTCGTATTTTGGTGCTTTACCGTTTTTCGTATGCACACATTATCCCGCGGGTACGAAAATGAACATTTTCGTACGAAAATAACATTCGTACGAACGGGAATGCACATATCTAATATCCATCTCCTCTCTGGTGCTGTCACCTTACAGATTAATAACTCTACAATCCAGTGCCAGTAAAATTCCAAATTTACTGACACCAGTATACAGTTTTTTTTCACTGTATTGGTTCTATAAGTGTACTTTGAAAGGCATGACTCCTGTTGAATCTAAAGTGTTACTAAACCTAGGACCCTGCATTCACTATCTGGTATCCCACTGTACACAGAACGTGGAAATGCAATTATTTTAGTAAGTATAAACTGCTAAATACCTTTCTAATCAGCAGTAAATAGCAGTCTTGTGACTTCTATCAGTGCCTGGTTAAAGTGGATGTAAACCCGATTCATGAAATTTGAGCTGGACACATATATCTGCAGTATTTTGTTTTCTCTCTTCAAAGAGCAGAGTCCCATAGCTCTCTCCTGAAACATTCCTCTGTTATCAGCCTGATAACTCCTGACAAATTCAGAATACAGAATACCTCTAAAGACTTGAACAGATGATCAGTCCATCCATCGAGAACGGTCCGAAGGACCATTTTCATCGGTTAACTGACAAAGCCGACTGGCGGTCTGATGTGCCTACACACCATTGGTTAAAAAAATGATCGTGTCAGAACGCAGTGACGTAAAACACACGACGTGCTGAAAAACACGAAGTTCAATGCTTCCAAGCATGTGTCGACTTGATTCTGAGCATGCGCGGCCTTTTGACCAATTCCTTTGCATACTAACGATCGGTTTTGACCCATCGGTCAGGCGTCCATCGGTTCAATTTTAAAGCAAGTTCTCTGTTTTTGGACCGAAGGACAACTGACCGATGGGGCCTACACACGATCGGTTTGGACTGATGAAACTGAACTTCAGTCCGTTTTCAACGGTTTTGACCGATCGTGTGTACGCGGCCTGAGAGACTCTGCCTAAGATGAGAGGGGTGTGTGCCTTTCCTCCAATCAGCAATTTTAGCTATCTTGGCTGTATGCCCAGACATCACACTATGTGTTAAACAGGAAGAGAACATTTCCTAACACAATCTGAACATTCTAAACAGTATATACATGTAAAGACAGCAGATATACATGTAAATACTATGTAGCGCCACCCCCGAAGGAGACGATTGGTGAATTTGGATTCTCTGAACTCTGCCTCAACTCCAAGAATGACCTCAGCCCCTCTGACACACCTGGTTAAATAAAATGACTGCAAACATATTTAAGCACATACGCGGTAAATACTGTTATCCTGACTGTGGAGTATCACCAAAAACAGACACACACCTGGTAGTTATAAACAAGTTGAATATATTAGCACGGTTTAAAAGCATATGGAAATTTACAACACTGTTAAATCTTGCTACAAATAACTAATACATTAGAAAAGACAACCTTCAATATTAGGAACTGCAGGTAAGGAAGGGCAGTTATCTATATGCCCTTGGCACAGGCGCTGAGAGGGAGGAGAGAAGACTTGTCAACTTCTCAGATCCTTCTGGGCCGCAAACACCCTTGAGAGGCAAACATGCAAAGAAAAGAATGGGTTACACAAGTACAGTAAACACAGTTCTGTAATGCTTCAGGTCCTGAGGTGAAGAATACTAAAGTATTCAGCTAGCAAATGGTGGGGCCCTTGTAGATTTAAACAAGCTTGTGTGGAGCAGTAATCCCTAGACATGTGCAGACTGGAATATTTCATTTTGTTTTTTTCGTTTTCGTTTGGAAAATAAATTTATTTAGTTACTCCCGAAAATCGTTTTGATTTATTTCGTTTTTCGTTGGGGAATAGCTTTCGTCCGAAAATCCAATAATACTTGGTTTCTGTCGAATGGGCAAAAAAATAAAAAAAATAAAAATATTCAACGGAACGGCGAATCTTTTTGTTTGCTGGTGAGTGATCAAAGAATATTCGACGGGGGGAGCGTGGCCAAGATGGCGGACTGAGCGGATGTGTTCCCTGAGCTCTCCTGGAGTGTGATCCGATTTTTTCTCCCCTACCTCCTGCCTGGCCCTGCTGCGGGGCTCAGCGGTGCTCTGGATGTCATACAGGGCGTTCGGGAAGCGCAGGAAGGCAAAAAAACTGAAGTTCCCTGCTTCCATCCCAGAGGATCTTACGCCGACTGCTGTCTCCCCGGCACCTACAGCGCGCCGCTGTAACATGGCGTCGCAAACGGACCACGTGGAGGGTGCTGTACCTACTGCTCCTGGTATTCCTGAAGTCATGGCGGCGATCACGATGTGTCAGGCGGCTCTGACCAACAAGATAGAGGAAGTCCAGCTGGATGTCAGTCTGATCCGGCAGGACTTCGACAAGATCAGATCGAGGGTGTCGGAGGCCGAGCGACGTGTGAGTGAGGTGGAGGACACGGTGTCGGATCACGATGCCTCTATTAGGGCCCTACAGTCGAAGGTCAAGGCGCTTGAATACCGCGCGGAAGATGCCGAAAATAGGAGCCGCCGCAACAATATTCGGATAGTGGGATTGCCTGAAGGGGTGGAGGGTCGTGCCCCAGCCCTTTTCGCTGAAGAGCTCCTCCGTTCCCTGGTACCTGCGGCTCGGCTGTCTTCATACTTCGCTGTGGAGCGCGCTCACCGGGTTCCCCCTAGACCGGGGCCTGAGGGCTCGCCCCCCCGTACGTTCATACTCCGTCTGCTGAATTTTAGGGACCGGGACGAGCTGTTGCGAGCCTCGAGGGCCGCCGGAGACCTGGCATACCGCAATGGGAAGCTGCTGTTATTCCCAGACTACACCATGGAGACCCAGAGGCAGCGGCGCTCCTTTGATGCAGTTAAAGCTACCCTCCGCCGCAAGGGCATTAAGTATAGCGTCCTGTTTCCAGCTAAGCTGCGGGTTGTGGATGGAGAAACGGTACGCTTCTTTACTTCGCCGAGAGATGCCTCTGCTTGGGTGGATACATTACCTTGATCTTCTGCCTTGATGGATGCCTTGTACTGCTCTCCCTAATAGGCTGGCGGGGATACGCACACACTGGTGTCTATATCGGGTAAGCTCCTGTGATTCCCCCCCCGGAGAGACTGTGGGTGTAGGGGCCATGTTGCTGGACTGGGACTGTTCCTTTTTGTGATCTGCCCCGACACGGCTGGTATGGGTCACCTTGTCCATTAACTGTGTCTGCCCCTGTCTCATACACTGTTTGGACTGTTTGGCGGATGCTGCTGGGGCAGGGTGGGTTCCTCTTGCACGCCCGGGCTGTTGTTGGGGGGCCCCTCTACTATTAAGTTTGCCCGCTGTCCCCGCCAGTACTTGTTTGTAACGCGTTAAGACTGTGCCCCCGCTTCGGCGGGAGAAATGGAGGACCTTTGATTTGCACTACATCACTCCAGGGGCCGGCGGGGAGAGACTTGTGCTTGCATTCCCTTTTGCCCTCTGGCTGCTGGAGGATTTTGACACTGGCTACACGCCCCCAGCCTTTGTTTTAGGCTCCTGCAATATGGTTTTTTTGGGGTTTAAGTGCTCCTCATGTTCTCGAGGTGCACGGGGTGGGGGTTGGGGGGGGCGGTTGGGGGTTCCTGCCACTGTTCGGCTGGTTGGTTGTTCATGTTTTTTTTGTTAATATTTTTCTGCTGCATGTTCTCTGTTGGTTGGTATGGGTCATCACTGTATTTATGTGCTCCTAGCAGGGACTGGTTGTTGAGGTGCTGTTCTTGGTTGGGCGCCCTGCTCGGTCCTGGCGGGACGGGGGTGGAGGAACTCTCCTCCCTCTGTTGTGCTGGGCCCGACTTGGGTGCCGCCGGGGTCGGCTCTGCACTAATGTATAACCCGCCTTATGACTAATTGTCGGGTAGTGTCGTGGAATGTGCGGGGTCTTAACTCAGCGGTGAAACGCTCCTTAGTGCTTAATTACTTGAGAAAACTTCACCCGCAGGTGTGCATCCTGCAGGAGACACACTTGATGGGCTCCCGAGTTCTGAGTCTGTCTGAGGAGGGCATGGGTCGGTGCGCACTATCATGCACCCTACTCTAATTATGCCAGGGGCGTTAGCATTCTTGTGCATAGGTCCCTTCCCTTCCAGCTTCTAGATGTGAAGCTGGACCCGGGAGGCAGATATGTGCTCCTGCATGCTCTGATTGCTGCGATTCCTTTTGTGCTGGTGGGGGTGTATCTGCCCCCCCCGGCGGATTTGGACATCCTTCATTCCCTTATGCAACTGGTTACTATGTATAATGTGGACAATGTGCTTATCATGGGGGACTTTAACTTGGTTGTGTCCAGGGATCTGGACAGGCTTCGTGCCTCTGGCCCTCGGCAGCATGGACTTGCTGACTGGGCATCTGCCTTTCATATGACGGATGTCTGGCGACAGGTGCATCCTTCCACCAGGGGGTATACTTGCCTCTCGAGCACTTACCGGACCATGTCTCGTATTGATCTGGCGTTTGCCTCGCCTGCTCTGCTACGCAGGGTGGTCGATGCCGAGATACTCTCTAGGGGTATATCGGATCATGCCCCGTTGTCTGTCACTATCCAGCTTTCACGAGAGGTGGGGGTGCGGCTCCTGAGGCTGTCCAAATATTGGATAATGGACCCGGACATTCAGGAGGAGATGCCTGAAGCCTTGTGTACATACTGGTTGGACAATGAGGGCTCTGTGGGACCCCTGGTCGGGTGGGATGCCTTCAAGGCCTGGTTAAGGGGTGATTTTATGGCTCGGGTTGCGGTGCGTAAGCGAGGATCTATGCAGTCTCTGAGGGAGCTCGAGGAACGGGCTAGGATCCGGGAAGCCGAATATGTTCGCTTTCCTGATTCTGACCATTATGTGCCCTGGCAGGTTGCCCTGAGGGACCTGTCCCTGCTTAGGGTGGACCTTACCAAGAAATCCTTGCTAGAAAGTGCCCAAAGAGTTTTTGAGTATGGGCATAAGAACGGCAGGTTGCTGGCTTGGCTTGCCAAGGGGCAGAGGCCGATGACACATGTTAGCAGGCTGAGGGACGGTGCTGGAGGGATGCTTACGTCCCCTATGGATATTGGAGCCCGGTTTCTGGAGTTTTACCGGGATCTATACTCCTCTAGAGTACGGTACGTTAACTCTGAACTGCTCCGGTATCTTGACCGGGTCTCTCTCCCTTCCTTGACCGCTGCACAGAGTGCTCAGTTGTTACGTTGGAGGAAGTGCAGGTGGCTCTGAGTTCCATGCAATCCGGGAAGACCCCTGGACCTGATGGTATTCCTGTCGAGTTCTACTCAGTGTTCCAGGAGCTTATTGCTCCTAGACTTACCTCTATGCTGCAGAGCTCCTTCTCTGTGGCGTCCTTGCCGGATTCGATGTCAGAGGCCGTAATTGTGCTGGTGCCCAAACCTGGCAAGGACCCTGAGGAGTGTGGCTCCTACAGGCCTATCTCCCTGATTAATGCGGATGCGAAACTCCTCGCAAAAATCTTAGCTAATAGGTTAGTGGCAGTGATTGAGTCGCTGGTTCAGGTGGACCAGACAGGATTTATGCCGGGGAAGGGCACCGACATTAACATCCGTCGGTTGTTCCTGAACCTGTCTGCGTCTCATAGCAATGGGGGGACTAGAGTGGTGGCCTCTCTCGATGCTGAGAAGGCCTTCGACTCCGTGGAGTGGGGGTACTTGTGGGAGGTGTTGAGGAGGTTTGGGGTGGGACCTAAATTTCTACAGTGGCTCGCAATGTTGTATAAATCTCCCAGAGCTAGGATTCGAGTGAATGACTCTCTTTCGGACTATTTTCTCCTCCGGAGGCGGACCCGTCAGGGGTGCCCCTTGTCACCCAGCTTGTTCGCCCTGGCCTTAGAACCCTTGGCGGTGTTGGTCCGGGAATCGGACCGTATAGTTGGTCTCAGGGTTGGCCCTCTGGAGGAGAAGATATCTTTATATGCAGATGACACTCTCCTTTACCTCCATGACCCTGGTCATTCCTTGGCGGCTGCCTTGGAGATCTTTGACGAATTTGGTAAGTATTCTGGGATTCGTATTAACTGGTCCAAGTCAGCCCTGTTCCCGATTGATGTTAGGGCTAGGGAGGTGGTCCCGTCGACAGCGCTTCAGTGGGTGGAGGAGTTTACGTATTTAGGAATTAGGGTCTCCCGCGACCTTCGGTCCTTCGACAGGCTCAACTTGAGACCGGTGACTGATCGACTCAGGGAACGCTGTTCTCGCTGGCGGAACCTCCCGTTGAACCTTCTAGGTAGAATCAACGTCTTGAAAATGATCTATTTGCCTAAACTTAATTATATTTTCAGAAACTGTCCTGTGTGGATTCCCACTTCCTTCTTTCGGAACTTGGATGGCTACATTGGATCCTTTCTGTGGCGGGGCTCCCCACCTCGGTTGGCGAGATCCACCCTTCAGCTACCTGTTAGCTTGGGGGGGCTGGCTCTCCCCAATCTGCTGGTCTACTACTGGGCGGCCGTACTGGTTACGGCACGATGGTGGTTTGAGCTGTCTAGGGCTAATGCGGCTGTGTGCCTCGAGGCGGCGATTGTAGGGTCCCTTACTGAACTGAGTAATCTGCTCTATAGAGGACCCTCTCCATACCCCGCGCTGCCTGGCCCGACGAGAACTACGCTTCGGGTGTGGGGCGTGGCCAGGCGTCGCTTTTTGTCCCCGGGTCACTGGTCCCCCTTTGCCCCGTTGTGGGGGAATCCTGCGCTCGCCCACTTTCGGTCCTTGCCGGACCCACAGTTGTGGGCCCGCTGGGGAGTTAGGGTGCTACGAGACATTGTGGAGGGGGGATCTTTGCTGTCCTTTCAGGATTTGTCGGGCCGCTTTGGCTTGCCGCCCTGGATGCTCTTCCGGTACCTCCAGCTGCGGCATGCCTTCAGGGCTCAGTTCCCCATCCCGCCTGTGCTTCGTGCGGACGCTGTGGAGGACCTCCTGGCTCAGAGCACTTTGTCAAAG
Source organism: Rana kukunoris (assembly GCA_029574335.1). Taxonomy (NCBI): domain Eukaryota; kingdom Metazoa; phylum Chordata; class Amphibia; order Anura; family Ranidae; genus Rana; species Rana kukunoris. Next base: position 388,212,409 of record CM056051.1, read on the forward strand.
ATCTTATCCTCCTTGTACCTGACACTCCTTACCAAAGACTCCCCTAGGATGGACTCCCTTTGGAGGAAGTGGGTGGGAGATGTTCCGTCCTTGGACAGGGAGACCTGGGATGATTGCTTTGAGGATAGTTATAAATTGGTGATCTCGTCTAGGGATAAGTTAATACAAACTAAGTTCTTGCACAGGGTATACTTTACACCTCAGAGACTGCATGGGATATATCCGCAACGTTCCCCGAGCTGCCCTAGATGTTTTACCTCCGAGGGTACATATATTCACATGTTCTGGTCCTGCCCCAGGCTGACGGACTTTTGGTCCGCAGTTTTTGAAACTGTTAATGTCCGCCTCCATCTTAGTCTTCCGGTTTCCCCAGAGCTGGCTCTGCTGGGGGTGCAGGATGATGAGCAGAGGCCTAGGTTCACCAAGCTGTTACTGTCGCTACTGTTTTTTTACGCCAAGAAGGCTATTCTGGTCAAATGGACATCTAGGAATCCCCCCACTTTGGGAATGTGGATGGATGCGGTCAACGCTACCCTTCCTTTATATAAAATGACGTACCTAAACAGGGGCTGTCCTTTGAAGTTTGAACGGGTGTGGGGGCCATGGATTGATCCTCTTTGATAGAATTGACCCCATGTCTTGTGCTGTTGCTGGGCTCCCCGGCCTCGCCCTGCCCCCTCCCTTTCCCTCTCCCCCCTGCCCCCTCTCTGCTCCCCTTCCTCCCCTTCTCCTCCCCTTTCCCCTCTTCCCCCCCCTCTCCCTTCTCCCCTCTCCTCCTTTTTCTCTCACTGGGAAGTATGTCCTGTAGATGAGTTGTTTCCACCCTGCTGTGACATGTTCTAGATGGATCTTAATTCGACCAGTAATGTCTCTCATATGTATTTTATCTGTCCTACCATGCATGCACTGTATTTGGATGTCTTGTATAATTCTTTCTTTTTCTCTTTTTGAGTCCAACCTTGTTGTTAAAAAAAAAAAAGAATATTCGACGGAACGTCGAATCTTTACGTCTCATAAATCAAAATCTATTCTCTGAAATGTCGAATCTATTATTTCTATAGTGTCGAATCTTTTCTCTATGATGTCAAATCTTTTCCCTATAATGTGGAATCTCTCTATATCGAATTTCGGACGAAAATGCATTCTAACGAAAACAAATGCACATGTCTAGTAATCCCCTATAATTTTCTGTTAGGTAGAGATTAAAAAGGGCAAACTACTAGAGATGGTAGCTTCCAAACAAGCATCCAGTGACACAAAAAAGGGAGATTGGTGTCTGCATGCAGTGTCAGTATGGTGTCAAAAAGGATATTGGGTTTGCACCCTCTCACCAATCCTCTGTGTGATCAGACAATGATAATCCCAGGCTCCTGATGCTCCTAGCAATGTTGTAAGATACTGGATCCCCTTTTGAGGGCCGATCGAGATGACCGGTAGCAAAACTTGCAAGGTGAAGAGGCAGCGCCCTACCCAATACCTAGGTGGATATTGCAACCCCTGAAACGGTGTGGGTATTCTCCGCCAAGCTGGGTGCTCTTTGCATTACCGATTAGGGTTCCTGAACCGAGCAGTGGTGGAACGTGTGGATGACACTGATCCTGGCTCCCCTCTGTCTTCTTGGAGGGCTCTACCGGTCATCTCAGGAAGAACATGTCTCTCTCTCGCTCTCTCTTCAAGTGGAATTCCAACACATAGTCTGGCCACCTCACCACACTCTCTCTACTGGCAGTCTCTGGAAAGCTGGGATTTCTCTCTCTCTATAATAGGTCACACACTCTCTCTGGTCAGTGTGTGTCTCTTTCCTCACTCTGGCCCCTCAGTGCCTTCCCCTCACACACTCCTCCTCTCCTCACTGTTAAGTGTCACTGTGTCCCAGCAAAGGACTTTTTAAAATTGGTATCTCCCTGTCTTTTAAGCAATCTCCTCTGTCTCCTGTCAGCACTCTCTTAGGCCGCGTACACACGTACGAGAACCTCGTCAGGCTAAACCCATCGTTCCGCCCGACGAGGTTCCCGATGAGCGGTCGGAAAAGCTTGTCGAGCCAAAGTCCTCATTGAACAACGAGGAAAAAGAGAGCGTGCTTCCCGACGGGACGCTCGTCGAAAGTGTACACACGACCGAGAACCTTGGCAGAATATGTCTCCCAGTGAGCTTCTCGCTGGATTCTGCCGAGAAGCTTGGTCGTGTGTACGGGGCCTTACTCTTTTACCTCAGTCCTTCCCTATCTTCATTTACCTCAGCACTTCCTTCTCCTCATTTACCTCGGCACTCCCCTTTTTCCCAGTGTGCCCTTTTGTTTCTGAGTTTTGTGGAAAGACAAGTCAGCATCTCTCTGTCTCCATATTGTGGCCAAAATGAGAAATTGCATTACAAAATGCCTGCTACACCTATGTAGGAAGATTTTATTCATCCCTGTGTATCATCTGAGGCCATTCACTTCACTGGGTGTATGGAGGGTTTACATCAACTTTAGGAAGAGTTTTCATACTGCAATGGCCATCCTACCAGGATGCAGGACCCCTGACCCTCTGACTGGGCAGTGCTGATTGGCCCTGTGCTGATCACAAGCAACCTCCCAGGAAAAAAAAAACTCTCTAGCAATACACATCAAACTGAGCATGTGCAGCCTGACTCCAGTATATCTGTCTTATCCGGACATGTTTTGGGGAGAAAAGCAAGAAGGGGAAGATATTTGCATATAATATGAAACAGCCTTTTTATACAATGCAGAGGATTAACCCCCTAGGTTCCACAGTGAGTATAACAAGCATGCTTTACTGCATATAGAGACTGATTTTACTGTTGTGGGTTTAGTAACACTTTAAATGTGAATCTGAAAGCTACATACACCATCACATGATGTTACTGTGGGTGCATAAGGTAATAATGTGCCACGTCCTAATCACAGAACAATATGGGTTGAAAGTGGAAAAAATTACTTTAGAGGCATGACTGATAAAAGAAGATTTTTATTTATAACAACATTTTAAAATTACATATATAAACAGTACCGTAGCACTTTACAGTGAATAACGGGATATCTCCAATAGTAGCTGTTGGTGTCAGAGATACTGAGCCAAATCAACCCGGAATAACGAGACATGGCTAGAGAGATAATTAAGTAACACTAGGACAAGCTCTTCATGTTTCACGAGGACCGCTTCTTCAGGAGTAGGGATGAGCTTCGCGTTCGAAATGAACGTATGTTTGACTCAAACATTGTCTGTTCGTACGTTCGATGAAATTCGAAAAAAAGCGGTCGTTCGCGCCAAAGTTGAGTGACGCAAAATGGCCCATAATTCATTGCGGAATTGCGTGCTGATGATTGGCCAAGCATGCTGTATGTCCCGCATTCTTGGCCAATCACAGCGCACAAAAAACGAAGAGCCATAATTGGCCAAAGCCTGGGTGGCTTTGGCCAATTATGGCTCAGGGCTTTAGCACATGCCCCACACTATATAAGGCCGTCTGCTGGGCGGCCTCGTGTAGTGTGTTCCGGCTTGTTAATGAGAGCAGTCAGAGAGACAGAGAGATTGTCTTTTTATATAGCTAGAGAGAGCAGGCAGGCAGGCTAGTCAGTTTAGCTTAATTTACAGTGTGTAGAGAATATATATACATCCCTAAGAGTTGTACATATATTTACACACTGTATAGCTTAGATAGATCAGTTCTTCCTAATTTACTGGCAGGCGGGTGATTGTGCTATTTAAAGACATTGTCACATGTATAGACACCCAGCAGGTACAATATTTAAAGGAATTTTTTTTTTTTTTTTTTTTTAATTTAAGCATCATTAAAATCACTGCTCCTGGAGCAGTGATTTTAATAATGTTTAAATAAAAAAAAATATATGAAAGATTCCTTTAAATATTGTACCTGCTGGGTGTCTATAGTTTGCCTGTGAAAACGTCTTTGAGAACGCGGGTCTTGCCCGAGGGAACATGTATCAATGGAAAAATAGTTTTAAAAATTGTTGTTTTTCAGGAGTCCTAAAAAACGACAGTTTTTAAAACTTTTTTTCATTGATACATGTTCCCTCGGGCAAGACCCGGGTTCTTAAAGACGTTTTCACAAGCAAACTATAGACACCCAGCACTGCAGGTGCAATATTTAAAGGAATTTTTCATTTTATTTTTTTATTTAAACATTATTAAAATCACTGCTCCTGGAGCAGTGATTTTAATGATGCTTAAATTGAATATTGTACCTGTTGGGTGTCTATAGCTTGCCTGTAAAAACGTCTTTGAGAACAGGGGGGTTATACCAAATCACTTCTACGTAAAGCCTATAATAAGGCACTCCAAGAGCCCTACAGTGCACTACTTTATGAATTCATTGCTCAATACTCTGATCAGCAGCATCACTCAGAGACATTTTGTCTAATCACTGGCACATCCTCTTTGACGATCCTATGCTTACCAAATACATTTGCGACCATCAAGAAATGTTTTTAAACGAGACAGACTTACCAATAGCCACTATGCACCCACATGATTACAAACTAGCTGTAAAAGAATGTACAGATGTGATCATGATACATTGTGCCCCTGGCTTTCCACTGGGTCCTAGTTTACACTTCCTAACAGGGAAGTGTTTTAGCCTCGTTTTAGGGCAGACTGTGGCACCCAGGGTGTAATTTATCTCGTGACCTGCCAATGTGGAGCATTTTATGTTGGTGAAACCATCCGCCAACTGAGACAGAAATTGAATGACCACATTTATTATTCTACTAATGTCAAGATGTTGACACCTGTGAGCAGACACATGGATCTGTATTATAGATTTAATACATCCCTGGGCACCTTTCTGGTCCTGGCGGTTATTACGCAGGATCCCAGGAAGAGATCACTGGGATAAAAGAATCCTACAAGATGAAACAAAATGGATAGAGTGTCTTAACGCAACATACCCACCAGAAATAAATGAAGTACTGTCATACAAAGCTTTTTTATAGACCCAGGAATATAGGGTATACATATTTGGCTCCCCTTTGGGAACCAGCGATGCATAGTGTCTGTTTCATTACAGAATAGTGTCAACTCTTTATGTGGGCAATGGCCTCCAAGAAATGTAAGCTCTATCTAGATTTAGTCCAATGAACAGGTTCTCTAAATGCACAGATTGCTGAACAAATATTTTTTCAAATACGATGTCACTAACTTGTACTTATGTTCTGAATTTCTTGTTTTTCAGTCATATATGTTTAATGATTGTATTGTTTGTCCATGTGATCCAGCATTCCACGGCATATGGATCACTGTGGGTAAATGTGCATCAGGGTAGTGTTGCTCACGAATATTCGAATTGCGAATATTCGGCTCGAATATTGCATATTCGAGAAATCGCGCAATATCTCGAATATTGTGCCGAATATTCGCAATGTCGAATATTCGGATTTTTCTCAAATTTTTTTTAACACAGATCACATGCTAGTGATCTCCATCGACGTGTAAAAGCAATGGTGGTATGATTAGAGGGACCCTGGGCCGAGTAGCGCATGTGATCCTTTTATGCTGCCGAATATTCGCAATGCGAATATTCGGCAATAGCAATATCGCGCGATTTTTTTCCCCGCCCTTCATTCACATCACAGCCAATCAGAGTTCCATTTCCACAGGTGTCAGAGGTTAGCAACCTCCACATCAACCAATAGGAAGCTGCCTCACGACCATTATATAAACTAAGTGCCAGCATGTGCTCATTGCAGATTCACAAGGTGGATATAGAGGGAGAAGTGTTTCTGTGCTCTGTGTTATATTGCATCAGCATTGCAGTGCCTTTCAGTTCTGTGCTCCTGTTCAGTGTTCAGTTCATTTGAGTATTAGCAGCTGCTAGTGCTTATATTTCTAAACTGCTTTTTTAAAAGCAAGAAGAGACCAAACAGCTTTTTTTAAAGCTACTATTTGTGTGTTTGTGTTCCAGTTTCATTTAGTGTTAGATAGATAGGTTTGAGTGTACTTGTACACCTCTGTAAGCTAGCTAGCTTAGTTTAGTGTGTTTATTTAGTTAGATAGTTATCTGTTTTATAAAAAAAAAAAAAAAAAAAAAGTTATTTTTAGTTTATTCAGATCTCTGGCTCTGCTGTGTTAGCAGAGTCACTGTTCTATCTATATTAGTTTCTTTATTGCTCTTATTCGTTGCCCAGTCAGTTTTTGTCTGTTGTCTGTCAGTCAGTTAGTTAGTTTAAAAAAAAAAAAAAATTTAAAAAAATTTACCTTTCGTTTAATTGTTGTTTAGTGGCATAGCTACTAGTTGTTTGTCTGCGCGCCTGTTTTTTCTATTATCACATTTACCCCCCCCCCCAATAAAGTTTACCCACCCCCCCATATCAGCATGAGCAGCATCCGTGGTCGTGGCAGCAGGGGTAGGGGAGTTACTCCCAGTGCTGGGTCGCTGCCAGCACGGGGTACCTCTCGCGCCCCTACTACTGGTAGAGGATCGGGTGGAAGGGGAGTCCGCCTCATCCGGGAGTTTTTTACTTCGGGCAGCCGCCCGATATTGCCTTCACAGGCTCCAGCAGTGGTGGAGTACATGGGGCACAGCAGTGCCACTCAGTCATCACCAAGTAGCACCACCACCATCAGTACACCGGTGCCTTTAGTACCCAGCCCCAGCGAGTCCAGCCTCATGCTGTTTGATGGTGAAAGTGACATGGATATCTTGGGGGAGGCCCTCGATCATGCAGACATTGATTTATGTGCTGATGGTCAGGACCTTTTTGAAGGGTTAATGGAGGAGGAGGAGGATGGGGTACTGGCTGTCAGTAGCCCAGAGACCTCCCTTCATGGTGGTGCTGGTGGTTTTCTGCAGGAAACACCAGCACCTAGTCAGACCCATGCGTCTGTGAGGGGACATCGGAGCCAGGCTAGCGGCTCCATGTCAGATGTCTCCTTCAGACCACCACATGTCAGCCCTGGGTCTGACATATCTGGGGGCGAAGAGGAGGGTGACCCAACATGGGTGCCACCTGCCTCGTCGGTTCACAGCATCAGTGACGACGAGGAAGGTAGGCACCCTGGGGAAACGGTGCGCCAGGTCACCAGGGAGACCAACGTCAGGGTCTCCACTGGTGATGGCAGCAGGAGGTGTCAGCAGCAGCAGCAGCAGCAGCAGCAGCAGCAGGCAGCTCCACCTGTGCGCACCGAGTCCCAGCAGGTGGAAGTCAGCGTCACCCCATCTGACAGGAGGGCGACGCTGAAGTCACCTCTCTGGGCCTACTTCACCTTGGTAGCAGATAACCCGACAGTAGCCATCTGCCAGCTCTGTCGTGCCAAGGTGAAGAGAGGGAAGTGTTTGGCTCGGGTGGGTACCACGGCACTCAACCAGCACCTGCGGATTAATCACTGGCAGGAGCATGACCAGATGAAGCGTGCTGGTGGTAGCAGCGCCACCACCACAAGTGTGCAGGGTACAGCAGCCCCTGCCACAGCTTCATCGGCTACCAGCAGGTCATGCCCCCCCGCTCCCTCTAGTAGAGGTACTGCTACCGACAGCCAGACCTCCACATCATCACCCTCCTCTTCGGTGTCCCGCACTGCCGTCCGGCGCCAGGCGTCTCTTTCTGACGCCTTTGAACGCAACACTCCCTTCCCCCCTTCAGACCGACGTGTGCGTTCCCTCAATGGGCTCCTGGCAAGGGTTATTGCCCAACATCTGCTTCCCTTTAACATAGTGGACTGCAACCCCTTCAGGCAGATGTTGGAGCAGGCCCAACCCCAATGGCGTGTCCCCAGCCGCCATTTCTTTGCCAGGACTGGTGTCCCTGCCCTACACCAGCACATTGTGCAGAATGTAACCCTGTCGCTGGATCATGCTGTCAGCAACAGGGTGCATCTGACAATGGATGGCTGGACCAGCAGGCATGGGCAGGGGCGCTACATAAGCTTCACGGCCCATTGGGTTTCCCTCCGAGGCGCCGGGGAGGGATTGGCGGCATCTGATTTTGTGGTGCCGCCCCGGGGTGTCCAGGGGAGAAGTGCTGGTCTCCCTCAAGCCACTGTCTCCGCAGCTGCTGAGCCTCCCAGCAAGCGCCCCCGTAGCTATTCAAGTGTGGGGCACGTGCGCTGTCAGGCCGTGCTCCAGCTTGTTAGTTTAGGGGAACGGAGACACACTGGACGAGAAGTGCTGAGCGCACTTCAGGCTCAGGTCCAGAAGTGGCTGACACCCCGAAGGCTCCAAGCAGGTCTGGTTGTCTGTGACAATGGCAGCAACCTCCTCTCCGCCCTCCAGGCTGGCAGTCTGACACACGTGCCCTGTCTGGCACATGTCCTCAACCTAGTGGTGCAGAAGTTCCTGCGCACCTATCCCGGGTTGAGTGACATAGTGCTAAGGGTACGCAGGATTGCCAGCCACTTCAGGCGCTCCCCAACCGCTACCGCGTCCCTGTCAAAGTTGCAGCGGGACAACAGCCTGCCCCTTCACAGGCTGATTGTGGACAGTGTGACGCGGTGGAACTCCAGCCTCTACATGCTGGAGAGGTTGTGGGAGCAGCGAAGGGCGGTGAAGGAGTACCTGCTGGAGCAAGGCACTGGCGGGCCATCACAACACACACTCCCGTACATCACCAGTCTGGAGTGGGGGCAGATACACCAGGTCTGCCATGTGTTGGCCCCTTTTGAGCAGGCGACCAAGATGGTGAGCAGGGAGCATGTCGGCCTCAACGACGTGCTCCCTATAGTGTTCCTGCTGGACAGGGCACTAGATCGCCTGCTCGGAGCTGGGGAGAGTGCCTTGGTGGAGCAGGAGGAGGCAACACTGCTCCACCAAGACCAGGCCCAGGACGAGGAGGAGGAGGAGGATCATGATGATGATCAGGAGGTGACTGGTGGCGTCCTGGAGTCAGGGCCTGGTCAGGAGGGAGAGCCGGTGTTGGGGGCACCGATAGTCCGGGGGTTTGGCATGACTGACCGCGAACAGCAGCGCCTCCATGACGAGGAAGCGGACGTCATGGACCCAGGCAGCCATGAGGAGTCACAGCGGGCTGTGCTCTTCCCCATGGCTGCCCACATGCTGAGATGCCTCAGGAGGGACCCCCGGGTTAAAGCCATCAAGGAGAGGGACGAGTTTTGGCTGGCCACCCTTGTAGATCCCAGATTTAAGGGGAAACTGGAGCAGTTCCTCCCAGCCAGACGGAGGCAGCCCCGGATGGAGGAACTGCAGGCATGCCTAGTCAGCCGTTTGGAGCAGGCAAGTCCCCGGCCTCCAGTTGTCCCCCCTCATCTCACCCAGCAGGTGGCTGCACCCAGCAGCAACATCAGCAGCCGAGCAGGGGACCTAATGGGTGAGATGAGGATGTTCATGCAAACTGAGCGACCCAGTACCAGCAGCAGCAGCAGCAGCAGCAGCCATCACCACCAGCGGCTGGCCCACATGGTGGCAGACTACATGGGGTCCGTCAGTGCTTCTGACAGTATGAGCACCGACGACCCCATGGAGTACTGGGTTGCCAGATTGGACACCTGCCGCGAGCTCGCTCAGTATGCGCTGGAGTTATTGTCTTGCCCCCCCTCCAGCGTACTATCTGAGCGGACATTCAGCGCGGCAGGTGGGGTGGTCACGGACAAGAGGACCCGTCTGTCCACAGACTCCGTGGACAGACTCACATTCATCAAAATGAATGAGTCCTGGATCGGCGGTGACTTTCTGGCACCCGCCGTCGCTTCAGGGCGCTGAATGGTCCCTTGTCAGTTACCAATACCTCTCCTATCTCTTTATACCAGGGGTGTCAAACTCAATTTCATCGTGGTCCGCATCAGCATTATGGTTGCCCTCAAAAGGGCCGGTTATATCTGTAATATTATATGTCCAGCGCATCCCCTCCCCTTACATTCGATGTCAAAGGCCACCCCACCATCCTACCCCACCATCAGAAGTGGAGTTCCCCCTCTCCCTTACATCACAGTGCATCTCCCTTTCCTTATGCTGCTGCTGGGAAGAAGGTGGATATTTTTTTGTTTTTTTGAAAAGCCTGTGGCGTGCAAAACACAACCCAAAAACTCCACCCGGTGCCACAGCTACTTAAGGCCTGTGTCATTCTGCTTTTCAAATGTAATCACCATGCTAATGCAATTTCAAGCTTTTGTAATTTTGGCACTATATGGGCTCCTACTGCTAATGCCAAAAGGCTGAGTGATTATGTACCGATATATTACTCATACTGGTGCTGTTACCTTTTGTCTGTGAGATTTGCCACTTTCTTACTACTGCTGGTGCTGCTGCCACCTCTTCCACGACCACGAGTGAAAAAAACACTTAATTGTGTACTGGTACTACTATGCTGCTGCTTCTGCCAGTGCTCAGATACTTATGTGACAAGTTCTTTGGCACTATATGCTACAATTATCAACGCTGCTGCTATCCTGCTGCCACCTCTTCCACGACCACGAGTGAAAAAAACACTTTATTGTGTACTGGTACTACTACACTGCTGCTGCTGCCAGTGCTCACTTACCTATGTGACAAGTTCTTTGGCACTATATGCTACAATTATCAACGCTGCTGCTATCCTGCTGCCACCTCTTCCACGACCACGAGTGAAAAAAACACTTAATTGTGTACTGGTACGACTATGCTGCTGCTTCTGCCAGTGCTCAGATACTTATGTGTCAAGTTCTTTGGCACTATATGCTACAATTATCAATGCTGCTGCTCCTATGCTGCTGCCACCTCTTCCACGACCACGAGTGAAAGAAACACTTAGTTGTGTACTGGTACTACTATGCTGCTGCTTCTGCCAGTGCTCAGATACTTATGTGTCAAGTTCTTTGGCACTATATGCTACAATTATCAATGCTGCTGCTCCTATGCTGCTGCCACCTCTTCCACGACCACGAGTGAAAAAAACACTTAGTTGTGTACTGGTACTACTACACTGCTGCTGCTGCCAGTGCTCACTTACCTATGTGACAAGTTCTTTGGCACTATATGCTACAATTATCAACGCTGCTGCTATCCTGCTGCCACCTCTTCCACGACCACGAGTGAAAAAAACACTTAATTGTGTACTGGTACTACTACACTGCTGCTGCTGCCAGTGCTCATATACTTATGTGTCAAGTTCTTTGGCACTATATGCTACAATTATCAATGCTGCTGCTCCTATGCTGCTGCCACCTCTTCCACGACCACGAGTGAAAAAAACACTTAGTTGTGTATTGGTACTACTACACTGCTGCTGCTGCCAGTGCTCACTTACCTATGTGACAAGTTCTTTGGCACTATATGCTACAATTATCAACGCTGCTGCTATCCTGCTGCCACCTCTTCCACGACCACGAGTGAAAAAAACACTTAATTGTGTACTGGTACTACTACACTGCTGCTGCTGCCAGTGCTCATATACTTATGTGTCAAGTTCTTTGGCACTATATGCTACAATTATCAATGCTGCTGCTCCTATGCTGCTGCCACCTCTTCCACGACCACGAGTGAAAAAAACACTTAGTTGTGTATTGGTACTACTACACTGCTGCTGCTGCCAGTGCTCACTTACCTATGTGACAAGTTCTTTGGCACTATATGCTACAATTATCAACGCTGCTGCTATCCTGCTGCCACCTCTTCCACGACCACGAGTGAAAAAAACACTTAATTGTGTACTGGTACTACTATGCTGCTGCTTCTGCCAGTGCTCAGATACTTATGTGTGAAGTTCTTTGGCACTATATGCTACAATTATCAATGCTGCTGCTCCTATGCTGCTGCCACCTCTTCCACGACCACGAGTGAAAAAAACACTTAGTTGTGTACTGGTACTACTATGCTGCTGCTGCTGCTAGTGCTCACTTACCTATGTGACAAGTTCTTTGGCACTATATGCTACAATTACCAATGCTGCTGCTGTGCTGCTGCCACCTCTTCCACAAGTGATACAACACTTTATTGTGTACTGTTAATACTATACTGCTGCTGCCAGTGCTCAGATACCTATGTGACAAGTTCTTTGGCACTATATGCTACAATTACCAATGCTGCTGCTGTGCTGCTGCCACCTCTTCCACAAGGGATAAAACACTTTATTGTGTACTGTTACTACTAGACTGCTGCTGCCAGTGCTCAGATACCTATGTGACAAGTTCTTTGACACTATATGCTACAATTTCAAATGCTGCTGCTGTGCTGCTGCCACCTCTTCCACAAGTGATACAACACTTTATTGTGTACTGTTACTACTATACTGCTGCTGCCAGTGCTCAGATACCTATGTGACAAGTTCTTTGACACTATATGCTACAATTTCAAATGCTGCTGCTGTGCTGCTGCCACCTCTTCCACAAGTGATACAACACTTTATTGTGTACTGTTACTACTATACTGCTGCTGCCAGTGCTCAGATACCTATGTGACAAGTTCTTTGGCACTATATGCTGCAATTACCAATGCTGCTGCTGTGCTGCTGCCACCTCTTCCACAAGTGATACAACACTTTATTGTGTACTGTTAATACTATACTGCTGCTGCCAGTGCTCAGATACCTATGTGACAAGTTCTTTGGCACTATATGCTACAATTACCAATGCTGCTGCTGTGCTGCTGCCACCTCTTCCACAAGTGATACAACACTTTATTGTGTACTGTTACTACTATACTGCTGCTGCCAGTGCTCAGATACCTATGTGACAAGTTCTTTGGCACTATATGCTGCAATTACCAATGCTGCTGCTGTGCTGCTGCCACCTCTTCCACAAGTGATAAAACACTTTATTGTGTACTGTTACTACTATACTGCTGCTGCCAGTGCTCAGATACCTATGTGACAAGTTCTTTGGCACTATATGCTACAATTACCAATGCTGCTGCTGTGCTGCTGCCACCTCTTCCACAAGGGATAAAACACTTTATTGTGTACTGTTACTACTAGACTGCTGCTGCCAGTGCTCAGATACCTATGTGACAAGTTCTTTGACACTATATGCTACAATTTCAAATGCTGCTGCTGTGCTGCTGCCACCTCTTCCACAAGTGATAAAACACTTTATTGTGTACTGTTACTACTATACTGCTGCTGCCAGTGCTCAGATACCTATGTGACAAGTTCTTTGGCACTATATGCTGCAATTACCAATGCTGCTGCTGTGCTGCTGCCACCTCTTCCACAAGGGATAAAACACTTTATTGTGTACTGTTACTACTAGACTGCTGCTGCCAGTGCTCAGATACCTATGTGACAAGTTCTTTGACACTATATGCTACAATTTCAAATGCTGCTGCTGTGCTGCTGCCACCTCTTCCACAAGTGATACAACACTTTATTGTGTACTGTTACTACTATACTGCTGCTGCCAGTGCTCAGATACCTATGTGACAAGTTCTTTGACACTATATGCTACAATTTCAAATGCTGCTGCTGTGCTGCTGCCACCTCTTCCACAAGTGATACAACACTTTATTGTGTACTGTTACTACTATACTGCTGCTGCCAGTGCTCAGATACCTATGTGACAAGTTCTTTGACACTATATGCTACAATTTCAAATGCTGCTGCTGTGCTGCTGCCACCTCTTCCACAAGTGATACAACACTTTATTGTGTACTGTTACTACTATACTGCTGCTGCCAGTGCTCAGATACCTATGTGACAAGTTCTTTGGCACTATATGCTGCAATTACCAATGCTGCTGCTGTGCTGCTGCCACCTCTTCCACAAGTGATAAAACACTTTATTGTGTACTGTTACTACTATACTGCTGCTGCCAGTGCTCAGATACCTATGTGACAAGTTCTTTGGCACTATATGCTACAATTACCAATGCTGCTGCTGTGCTGCTGCCACCTCTTCCACAAGTGATACAACACTTTATTGGGTACTGTTACTACTATACTGCTGCTGCCAGTGCTCAGATACCTATGTGACAAGTTCTTTGGCACTATATGCTGCAATTACCACTACTGCTGCTGTCAAGTCTTGCCCAAGTGTTTAGATGCTGTCTAGTACTATTACCACTACTGCTTGTAAATGTTGTGTGTGTGATAATTACTTTATATTTGAATACTACTGCTGCTGCCTTCATGCTGAGTAATGCTTCATGACCTCTCTGTCACAGCGGATCCACAAACAGCATCCGCTAAAAGCTACCAGACCGGATCGTAACAAACAGCAAGTGTGACTAAATGACTGAACGTTATGTTAAACCCTGGTTTGTGGCCTTTTTACTGCAACTTTTAGCCTATCTGCAAGAGCAAATCAGCACTCTCTTTCTCTTTCTCGCTCTCTCTCTATATCTATATCTATATATATATATATATATATATATATATATATATATATATATGTATATATGTATATATTGTAGCTTTTGTTATAGTAATTTTTCAACAGTTTAGTTTGTGTTAGTAGTGTCTGTGTCCGTGTATTTTGTTTTTTATTAGATTTGTGTTAAATAAAATAATAGTATGAAATGTTTTTAGGTTATTATGAAGTTAGATGTGTTGATGTTGATGTGTTAGATGTGAAGTTAGATGTGTTGAAAGACCTAAGAATCTCAATAAGAAAGGAAACATTTGAAAAGAATAACAGGTTTAATAACCAAAAATATAAATATTTACATGGATTTTTTCAAGCGCTTGTAAATCTCAGCCAGCTCCTTGAAATTTTTTCTCTGCTGTTGTAACAGCTGTTCATTCTCGAGGTCCAATTTTTTTATTTTGCGCCGATTGGACAGGACTTTTTGATTGGTCCTCTCCATGACATAGGATTTCTCCTGAATCTCTTTCAAAACTGTTAGGATATAAGAAAAAAAAAATTAGGATTAAATACTGTACTTTTTTATATCTACATCTTATTGTTGAAATGTCATTAATCGTTGTGCACATATTTACCCTCCTGACTGATGGTCATCACAGGCGCTGTGTCATCCTCCTGCTCCTCTTCTGCATCATGGCATTCACCAGGAGGTTGGGTGGGGGGAAGTTGCAGCTCCTCAGGAGCTGGGGGTGGTAAGTCGGAGGGCCCTGGCTGCTCCTTATCCCTCTCCTCCTCTGCATCCTCCTCTTCATCCTCCTCTTCTTCCTCCTCCTCCTCTGCGGCCTGTCGCCTTGTGCGCTTGGGGCGCACAGATGGTAGAGGAGATCCTATAATAACACAATGTTTATATATGTAAAAATGATTTCTAATAACATATGCACATTCTGTGTACTCTGCTGTATTGTATATGAATACACATTTATTTATATAGACAGTTAACCAATGGGATAATGTTATACTAAAGGGTCTTGCTGGCACTACAGGGGACTGAGTGTGAGCTGGGCTGCCACCATGGTAAAATTAGCTGTTTGTGTTTCCTTTGTATTATTCTGAAGATCTCATGTTAAAAAAAGGGCCTGATGGAGTACACGTGATTACTATGATAACCCCACGCCTAGCACAGGAATTTAGTGGTAATTGAGTTATAAAATACCACCCTTTCCCCTTGAAACCCACCACACCACCACTTTAATTCCATGGTTTAACTTGATGGAATAATGTCTTTTTTCAACAGTACTATGAATACCTTCGGTGGTGATATATGTTACCACAACATGGCGTCTGGGTTAACAACATCTGCCCTAAGGTTAATTACATATCACCTTACATGACTGTCACCAATAACTTACCTGGATGAAATTCATCGCGGATCTGTGTGACCCGGTCCATGTGGCGCCTCTTCAAGTCTGACCATTTTTTGAGAATGGCCATGTGGTCATGTGACCCGCCATGAAACTCATGTAATTCCTCCAATACGGACTGGACGATTTTTTGTTTATCCTGCTGGCACCTCATTAGGTCGTAACCATGTTGCAGGAACCTCTGCAAGATGAAGAACAAAGTATATTATAATACTTTTGTTTAAACCCTTATGGATATATGACGTAAATGTATGGTATTCAATAATTGGAAGCATTCTCGCCTTATTAATCACTGACAGTGGTAACATGACAGATTTTATATGTTGCCATTTTGGTCACCAGCTTTTTGGAATAAATATAGCAGCCATTATCATTTGCATAATTATGTATATATGAGTAACATCACAGGATAGACGTATAGGGGAGAAATGAGTTGCTATTCATCTGACCACTATAATAATTTTTTGAGCCTTACACTGGCCCTGTACAATAGATTATTTTTTTTAATCCCTATCTTTACATATGAAAAATAATATGTTTGTTTCTTTTCACTTTTTGATGAAAAGGGAGAACTCTGTGGACTCTGATGTAAAAGGGAGAACTCTGTGGACTCTGATGTAAAGGGAAAACTCTGTGGACTCTGATGTTAAGGTAGAACTCTGTGGACTGTGATGTTAAGGGAGAACTCTGTGGACTCTGATGTTAAGGGAGAACTCTGTGGACTCTAATGTAAAAGGGGAACTCAGTGGACTCTAATTTAAAAGGGGAACTCTGTGGACTCTAATGTTAAGGGAGAACTCTGTGGACTCTAATGTAAAAGGGGAACTCTGTGGACTCTAATGTAAAAGGGGAACTCTGTGGACTCTAATGTAAAAGGTAGAACTCTGTGGACTCTAATGTAAAAGGTAGAACTCTGTGGACTCTGATGTAAAGGGAGAACTGTGTGGACTCTGATGTAAAGGGAGAACTCTGTGGACACTGATGTAAAGGGAGAACTCTGTGGACACTGATGTAAAGGGAGAACTCTGTGGACTCTGTTGTAAAGGGAGAACTCTGTGGACTCTGATGTAAAGGGAGAACTCTGTGGACTCTGATGTAAAGGGAGAACTCTGTGGACACTGATCTAAAAGGGGAAGTCTGTGGATCCTGATGTAAAAGGGGAAGTCTGTGGACTCTGATGTAAAGGGAGAACTCTGTGGACTCTGATGTAAAGGGAGAACTCTGTGGACTCTGATGTAAAGGGAGAACTCTGTGGACTCTGATGTAAAGGGAGAACTCTGTGGACACTGATGTAAAGGGAGAACTCTGTGAACTGTAATGTAAAGGGAGAACTCTGTGGACTCTGATGTAAAAGGGGAAGTCTGTGGACTCTGATGTAAAAGGGGAAGTCTGTGGACTCTGATGTAAAGAGGAACTTTTATGATTAATTTCATATGGTTAGAAATGTTATTTAATAGCGACATCTATGCAAACTAAGACAAAAAATTGCTGTGCGACGCTGAAGTGTTCGGGTTTGAAATGAACAAAAGGTGGCAACCCTGGGCATGCTGGGAGTTGTAGTTTTGCAACCGCTGGAAACACACTGTTTGGGAAATACTAATATCTGATCTTGCATCCTAACTTTTTAACTAGTCTAAAATGCAGTTAAAGATAATGAAATAACAAGTGGTGAAATTACTTACAGTAATCAGCAGTTTTTCCTCACTGGATGAAAAGTTACTCCCCACCATCTTCGCTTCGCAGGGCAGCAGTAGATTCGCAGGGCAGCACTAAATAGCAATCCGAATATACACTGGCAAAGAATCCAGGAAATGATCGCCGTTTTCGCGACCGCGTGTTGTCCGCGCGCATGCGCGGTCGAGAATTTCGCAATAAATTTCGCATTTGCGAAATTTCACGTTAGCGAAATTTCGCAATTTTTTTTTTGGATGAAATATCACGAATATTCGAAATTTACGAATATTTCTCGAATATTCTCCTATATATTCGCGAAATATTGCGAAAGCGAATATGGCGTATTCTGCTCAACACTACATCAGGGTAGCCAAGGCCACATTCCATGCATCTATGATGCAGACATGGGCTGCGGCATTGTGGTTTGAGGTGACTATATTCCAGCAATTCCTCCCACCTTGTGCTATTTGCCATCTAGCACTAAGGACCGTGTGCACATTGGTAGTGAAGGTTCCACTGGAGGAAGCTCTCCATCATTCTATCCCTTCTTGGGCTTGTCGCTCCCCCCGCTCTTGCTCCGTTGTGGCCGGCCCTGTTCCATCCATGCTAGCCACGCATGCACGATCAGGTGATGATGTGTGTGTACCCTTTCACTGCCAAGTCAGGTGATGCAGAAGCATCCCATACCACTCATTTGATTGAGACATGTATGTAGGGTTTTCCCTTGAGCCTTATTTTGTGGCAGTAACCCCCCTCTTTTGCTCCTGTGGTTGGGCTGTCTGTATATTGTGTTATACATTCCCTGATATGTGACCTTACTACAGTAACTCTTGGTTGTATTGAATTGTCAGTGCATGGATAGGCTCATGGCACCTACATTTATCTTGCTTACGGATTGCTTAGATGTGACCTTTCTGGGATAGTTGGCTTTTCATGTATCCTATTTTCCATGGAAAGACTCAAACTTTATTGAGGAGTATTAGGCTTAGAATGATCTCTTGTCTCATTGTCTATTTATTTAAGCAAGCTCTATTGGAACAATCTGTACCAAACTTACCACCTTTCTGGTGAGATTTTACTAGGCTTTATTTGTTTTTGTGGTTACTTTTTTTCACCTCTCTTCAGGTGAAATATGTGTGTTATTCCTTTGTCTTTCCAAGAGGAGTGGGATGATGAGATCATCAAATGTCACCGGACTTCTATAGGGATGGGAACTAATGATTGTATGGGGTGGTTTGCGGACATCTGATGGAAGCGGGTCCACACTCGAGTGGTCGCTAGTATAGTTGGAGACAGGCGGGGGGGGGTACTTTAGCACCAAGGTTGGTAGCGAGTAACCAGGAAGAAAGGTTGTTGTGCGGGACTAAGGATTCTTCTATTTTTCCCTATAGCGTAAGGGGGGGGGGGGGTATAAACCATTCCCTCATTTGAGTGAGAATGGACGCCACATAGTAATCATGGAAGTTAACAAGTCCCAGGCCACCGGCTAAACGGTGCTTAACCAATTGACTGTGGTTACACCTGGCCTTCTTTCCCTGCCATATAAATTTTGATAGGATTGATTGTAATGAGTTAAAGTAGGCCGTGGGTATAGGGATGGGGATGGTCCGAAATAGATATAGTATTTGGGGAAGATGGAGCATTTTGAATGCCGCTAAGCGGCCTAACCACGAGAACTCGAAGGACACCAGCCTGGAGAGATCCGCTTGCAGTTTTGTGCGAGCCGGCAGATAATTGAATGAGAACAACGTTTTCGTCGAATTAGTTAGTTGGATCCCTAAATATGGTATGCTATTTTCCGCCCAAACGTATGGGAAGCGTGATTTGATCCGATCCCTAGTGGGTTCATCCAACCCCAAATTGAGTATGTACGATTTTGTGTCATTTGCCTTGTAAAAAGACACGTCGCTAAACCAGGCCAGCGTCCTCTGTATTTTGGGCAGGGAGTGATCAGGGTCAGTGACCATGAGGATCACATCATCCGCGAATAGGCTGATTTTGTGTTCCATGCCTGCTATCGATATTCCTGAGATTTTGTTGTTAGATCTTATAGCTCCGGCTAAGGGTTCCATCACCAAATTAAATATCAAGGGTGATAACGGGCAACCTTGCCTCATTCCGTTGGAGATTTTAAAGGGCGTTGAGAGCGTATGCGCCGAGAATACTCGAGCCGAGGGGTTAGAGTACAGAGCCATGATAGCATCATGTATACCGCCTGTGAGGCCAAATTTGGTCAACACTGCCGAGACATACCCCCAATGGACCCTGCCGAATGCC
Organism: Rana kukunoris; assembly: GCA_029574335.1. Lineage (NCBI taxonomy): Eukaryota > Metazoa > Chordata > Amphibia > Anura > Ranidae > Rana > Rana kukunoris. The sequence continues at coordinate 388,231,963 of CM056051.1, forward strand.
TTCTCCGCATCCAGAGAAAGAAGCAGAGAAGGCAGTCCCGCGGTCTCGACGTGGTGGATAATTTTAATCATTCGTCTAGTTGCGTCCGAGGCTTGGCGCCCTTTGGTGAAACCTGATTGGTCTGGATAGATAAGGGACGGGAGAAGGCCTTCAAGTCTGTTAGCTATGAGTTTGGCATACATTTTTAAATCAGTATTGAGCAACGAGATAGGCTGGAAATTTTTCGGGGAGTCTGGATTTTTGCCCGGCTTCGGTAGAGTCACCACCATAGCAGCGAGCATTTCAGCAGGGAAAGAAGCGGTCTTGGCAGCCAAATTGAACGTTTGGCACAGAGTGGGGGCTAGGATTTTTTTAAATTGCTTATAGTATTCTCCCGTGAATCCATCTGGTCCAGGGGATTTGGAGGAAGGGAGTTTATCAATAACTGTTAGAATTTCATTAACTGTGAAAGGATCATTTAATTTAGAGAGTTGTGTAGGAGTGATGGATGGGAGATTTACACTATCTAGGAACGTGTTAATCATATCAGGGGAGGGTTGGGTGGTGGAGGGATCGTCTTTAAGGTTGTATAGATCCTCATAGTACTTACTAAAGGCATTCAAGAAGTTTTTCATTGGTATGTGGCTGATATAGATACAGGATTTTAGTTTTGTTTCTATGACCCTTGACTCGTAGGGACATTGCTTTACTAGCTTTGTTCCCTGTGGTATAAGAGGTGGCTTTAAGTAATCTGAACAACTTTTCATGTTTTTCAAGAAGAAGGGAACGTAGTTCCTGTCTTAAAGAAAAAATTGTGGCTTGTAAGTGCGGTGAGGGACTAGTCTTATTTTGGGCCTCCGTGGAGGCTATGTCAGTCGTGAGTTCGTCAAGTCTTTGAGTCCTCTTTTTCTTCGCTCTGGCTCCCATTTGGAGGAATACTCCCCTGATCACTGCCTTGTGGGCATTCCACACCACCAGCGGGTCAGACACAATCCCCATGAAGATGTTTTATGAAACGAAACGCGTCGGGAATTGATTGATCCTACTGCCTGTATACATATATGCCCATGATTGTTCATACCAAATGTGAGTGCAATATTTTCTTTTCTTTAGTAAAACTTTTTTATCAGAGTTACACTATGTTTGCTTTTTTTACTTTCCTCTTTATCAATGGGCCATCTGAGTCATCCTGTCGGCTACATATACTGAGAAGTGAAATTTTTGTGTGTCTGGTCCTTCATCTGATTGGATACCTTCATCATCTCTCTTACACCGGAGTCCCTATGTGAGCGATCCTTGATGTCTCATTTAAGCCTTAGTTGACCAATTAGGTGTATACCTATCTTGGTCGCTATCCATCTGGTAAGCCTCCTCAGTCTCTTCTACGGTGGTAGACCATCCAGATTGCACCTGCACCCAGTCACTCTGTATTGATCTATTTGGACTTTATCACCATTTTAGAGACACTTCAAGTGCACCTACGGTGTTATTTTTTGCATATGTTATTATTTGCTATTTATCTTCAGTTAAGCGCTACACGTTTTCTTTTTGTTTATTCTATGCTTGCTAAATTGATCATTTAGTTGTGTTAGCTGCTGTATTTGCTTAGTAGCGCGGTGAGTGTATATACCTAGGTATATACAGTTTTTTCCACAGACACTGAGGTTTGATTGAGAGAGAAATATTCTTCAAGGTGGTGTTTGATGGGCGTAGAGTAGCAAGGGGTGTTGATGAGGTAATTATTAGCTCTCCAGACATAGGAGGTGGGATGAGACGAGTCGTCTGAGATAGATATACTAACAGGGGCATGGTCTGACCAGGTGGTGGCGTGGATTGTAGACTGTGAAATCTTTTGTAGCAACCTCTTATCAGATAAAAACAAATCTATCCTCGAGTAGGTGTTGTGACGCCGCAAAAGGAACGTATAGTCCCGCTCGCTCGCGTGACAACACCGCCATACATCGTACAAGTCATTGGCAGATATAAAAGTATCTAAAGAAGGTGTGCGTCTCTTGGAACCCCCTGTGGAGTCCAGCGTGTTATTTGGGACCATATTGAAGTCTCCACATACTAATAAGTGCCCCTGTTGGATCTTTCTGGCAGCCTTCAGAGTTTTCCTAATAAAGGATAGTTGCCCGTAATTTGGTGCGTACAGAGAGACTCGAGTATATGGCACATTGTTATTTGTACAGTTCAGAAAAATGTACCGACCTTCCAGGTCTATGACACACTGCTGAAGTTGAAACAGAACAGAGTCACTGACGGCGATCAATACTCCTCATTGCTTTTTTGGAGTAGGAGGCTTGGAATACGTGTGGAAATTGTCTATGTTGACATTTAGGGGATGCGTTCATGGCGAAGTGTGTTTTTTGGACGCACAACATGTCACATTTAAGGGCAATCGCTGTCTTCCATAGAGAAGCACGTTTTACTGGATGGTTTAGCCCTTTGGCATTGAGGGACAGAATGTTGATTCCCATGGTTCGTGGAAAGGTGGTGAAAAAAAAAAAAAAGGGGAAAAATGAGATTTGAAAGTACTTACAGTAGTAGGTGTGGACGTACCAGACCAGAGGAAGCTGGATGGAGTGGGTTCAGTGGACGGAGACGATCCTTTAGCAGTACCAGAATTGCGGTATTATCCGGCTACCAGTGGGGTACTGTCAGGGCCCTGGCGCCGGCCCCCGGCGCGCCTCTGGTGTGCGCGCGCGTGTCCGCGCTCGTGCGCGTGCACCGGTGGTGCGCGCGCGGCGGGAGCGCGCGCATGCACGTTGGCGCGAGTCTTTGGCGCCAATGTGCCTTTAAAAGGCAGTCAGATGCAGCAGCCCCTTGCTGTCTGATCTGCCAAAATACCTTCTGATTAACCTGCATCTGAATTATCTGTTTTGATATTGACCCGGCTACGTTTGACTCTCCGTACTTCTCCAAACCTGACCTCGGCCTGCTTGGACCTGCCTTCTGTTATCGCTACTACCGCTGCCAGACCTTTTGCCTGAACTCCCGACTACGCCTGCCTGTTTAACCCTTCATCTGCTCACGTGTTTGACCTCGGCCTGCCTGACCCAGCTTACGTCTCATCCTTTTGTCTACTTCAACCTGCACCAGTTCTGGAGTCACCTGCCAAGTCGCATCGGGATCGCTAACCTCTGCATCAGTCTTCAACCACCAGCTCCCGTATCAGAGTGCCTGCTCTTCCCTTATTCCAGTGACCCCGGAAGAACCTGTACCGTGCTGACCTGCACCATCATCCAGGCACCCTTACCCCGCTGCGCTCCCGAGCCGCTGTTCCCAAATCCAGCGTCTCCCGAACCAGCGCCGTACGAGAGGCCACCTCCTGCAACCAGGATCTGACAACCAGGTATACACCATACATAACAGTATCAGACAGCCGTCATGTCAGATCCTGCAGGAGTAGCCCCCGCTGTGGACGAGATTTGCAAACATCTGGCATCCCTCACGCAAGCTGTCAAGAACCTACAAGATGGATATGTGAGGTTAGAGGGACAAGTCCAAAACCTGTTGGGCTCCAGTGATGCAACTTCCGCAACCTCCACTAGATCTTCTCCGATGGTCTCCGCCCCCTCAGTGGTGATGCTTCCACCCGAACCCAGAATTCCTATCCCAGAACGGTTCTCAGGTGATCGGGCGAAGTTCCGGGCCTTCCGCAACGCCTGTGAGCTGTACTTTGCCTTGCAACCTCGGACTTTTTCTTTGGAAGCTACCAAGGTGGGGTTTGTGATCTCCCTCCTCCAAAATGAACCGCAGACCTGGGCCCACCGACTGCTGCAAGAAGACAATGTTCAGACCCAGTCCCTGCAAGCCTTCTTTGAAGCCATGGCTCTGCTGTACGACGATCCGCAACGGGCCGCCACTGCTGAATCTGCCCTACTCGCGCTCCAGCAAGGCCGTAGGGCAGTTGAGGACTATGTTTCAGACTTTAGACACTGGAGCACGGATACACTCTGGAATGACGCGGCTCTCAGACACCAATTCCGCCTGGGCCTTTCCGAAGGTCTCAAGGATGAGCTTGCCCGGGTAGGGGTGCCAGAGACTCTCGAAGACCTAATCACTAAAGCCATCCAGATTGACTGTAGACTCCGTGAACGTCGGGCCGAGCGTTCCTCTCAGCCAAACCGGCCTGTGTGGATGACCACTAGGGCACCGATGCCCGCTTCCCGCTACCTACCTCCTACCAGCATGAATTCTCCCAGTGCCCCTCCAGACACTTCCGAACCCATGCAACTCAGCCTCATGCGACCAACGCTGCCACCTGAAGAACGGGCACGTCGCCGCCAACTAAACCTGTGCCTCTACTGCGGCGGGACCGGTCACTACGTGAGCAATTGTCCCACCAAGATGCGTAAGTGCCCTTCTCCGAATCCTGTTTATCTGTCAACCCTGCCTACCCGTGCCTCCCACCTTGCTCTTCTTCTTTCGTTTCAGCTCCAGGAAAAGACAGTGCCAGTCAACGCCATCATTGATTCAGGGGCATGCAGCTGCTTCATCGACTCCGCCTTTGCTGACCTCCATCACATACCGTTACGTAAAAAGACTCATGAACTTACCGTCTTCCTGGCCGATGGCTCCCGCATAAATTCAGGACAAGTTACCCAAGAGACTCTTCCCTTGATCACCACGATTCTTCCCCTACATAAGGAACTACTCACTCTAGATGTCATCTCTTCGCCTCTGTTCCCTGTGATCTTGGGCCTACCCTGGCTCCAGGCCCACGATCCTGTAATCAACTGGAGTTCTGGAAAGGTGTCATTCGGTTCTTCCTACTGTCAACAATTCTGCATACCGGCTCCCCCTGCTCTACTTTGTATGGACACTGACTCCAACTTGCTCCAGTCCATCCCGGAGCCATACCATGAATTTGCCGATGTCTTCAGCAAGAAGGGAGCCGACTCCCTTCCGCCTCATCGTCCATACGATTGTCCAATCGAGCTCCTCCCAGGGGCTGCAATCCCCTTTGGACGCATCTTTCCGCTGTCTGAGAAGGAACAGGAGGCCCTGAAGGTGTATATCGACGAAAATCTGAGTAAAGGGTTCATCCGCCCATCTACCTCCCCAGCAGGCGCAGGAATATTTTTCGTCAGTAAAAAGGATCAATCTCTCCGCCCATGCGTAGACTATCGGGAATTGAATAACATAACAATAAAAAACCGTTACCCATTGCCTCTGATACCTGAACTTTTTCATAAGTTAAGATCTGCCACCATCTTCACCAAGCTGGACCTGAGGGGAGCGTACAACTTAATCCGCATTCGGGACGGGGATGAGTGGAAGACGGCTTTTCGTACCCGTTTTGGACATTATGAGTATCTGGTCATGCCTTTTGGTCTGTGCAATGCACCCGCGACTTTCCAACACTTCATCAACGACGTGCTTAGAGACTTTCTTGACATCTTCGTTATCGTCTACTTAGACGACATATTGGTCTTCTCCGGATCGCTGGACAAACACCGCGAACACGTCCGCAGGGTCCTATATCGCCTCCGTCTACATAGACTATATGCCAAAGTTGAAAAATGTGAATTCGAACAACAAACCATTCAGTTCCTTGGCTTGATCTTATCCCCTACAGGAATTAAGATGGACCCCAACAAAGTGTCCGCCATACTTGACTGGCCAGCACCTCTGGACAAGAAGGGGGTGCAACGATTTGTGGGTTTCGCGAATTTTTACAGAAGGTTTATCAGAAATTTTTCAGCGATTATCTCGCCAATCACGCAATTAACCAAACAGAACCAACGTTTCCAGTGGAATCCAGAAGCCCAAAAGGCCTTCGATACACTTAAAGGACTGTTTACATCTGCCCCGATTCTTAGCCACCCCGACCCGGCTTTACCCTACCTCCTTGAAGTAGACGCATCCGAGGTAGCAGTGGGCGCTATCATCTCCCAACGCCAGGGAAACAAAGATTTGATGCATCCCGTGGGTTTCTTCTCCCGAAAACTCTTCCCAGCGGAGAGGAATTATGATGTTGGCGACCGGGAACTACTCACCATCAAGGCTGCACTGGAGGAATGGAGGTACCTTCTGGAGGGCGCTGCACATCCGGTCTTGATCTATACGGACCACAAGAACTTAGAGTACTTAAGATCCGCAAAACGCTTGAAACCCCGACAGGCCCGATGGGCATTATTCTTTTCTCGCTTTTCCTTCCACATCACGTATCGCCCCGGCTCAAAAAACATCAAGCCAGATGCATTATCACGGATGCACGATAATCCCAAGGACTTACCTGCCCCCGACACCATTCTTCCGGCCGGAACTTTTTACTGTTGCACCATGATCTGCTTCCCCGACTTAGAGAGGCATCCACGGACTCTTCAAAACCCCCTGGTGTCACCCTGACCTCCAGAGACAGACTTTTTTGGAGAGGGAGCCAAATTTTTGTGCCATCGGATATTCGGGTAGAGGTCTTAAAACTACTTCATGACCATCCATTGGCAGGACATTTCGGAATCCGTAAAACCCTTGAACTGGTACGGCGTACCTTCTGGTGGCCAGGCTTGGAGGAATTCTGTAAATCTTACATCAATACCTGTCCAACCTGCAATCAAAACAAGACTACAAGAAATCGAGCCTGGGGCTTACTAAAACCTCTGCCGGTACCCGATAGACCATGGCAGATGATCGCCATGGACTTTATAGTAGAGCTTCCATGTTCCGAGGGGTGCACAGCGATTTTTGTAGTCGTAGATCGCCTATCTAAGATGGCCCACTTTCTGCCACTAAAGAGTACTCCATCAGCTGCTGAGACTGCCCGTGTCTTCATCAGGGAAATTGTCAGACTCCACGGGGTCCCTGCAAACATCGTGTCGGATAGGGGGGTCCAGTTTACATCACGTTTCTGGAGAGCCCTGTGTGAGATTCTGAATATCAAACTTGCTTTCTCCTCGGCCTACCATCCCCAGACCAACGGACAGACTGAACGCACAAACCAGACCCTGGAGCAATATATTAGATGTTTCACTTCCTTCTCCCAGAACGATTGGGTCTCCCTGCTACCCCTGGCGGAATTTGCCTACAATAACGCCAGCCATTCGGCAACCGGACAATCCCCCTTTTTCGCCAATTATGGCTTTAATCTAACCTTCTTACCAGATTTTCTTCCAGAATCCCCAGTTCCGGCGGTACAGAGCACGGTGGACTTCCTCAGTCGCAACAACCGGGTGCTACAAGAAGCAGTAACGAAAGCTCAAGCCGACAGCAAGAAAGCCTTCGATAGGAAAAGGAGAGGTGAGCTGGACCTGCAACCGGGAGATCAGGTATGGCTTTCTACTAGTAACCTCAGATTAGCTTGTCCTTCCAAGAAACTGGCACCCAGGTTTATGGGACCCTTTCCGGTAAGAAGAAAGATCAATGAGGTTTCTTATGAACTGTCTTTACCCGAGTCTCTTAAGATTCACCCGGTATTTCACGTATCATTGCTGAAACCCGCAACTCCTGATCCCTTTCCTGACAGAGGGGCTGGCCCACCTGAACCTATTTCAGTTGATGGCTGCGAGGAGTATGTAGTAGAAGCCATCCTCGACTGCAGGAAACGACAGGGGCAAATTCAATTTTTGATCAAGTGGAAGGGGTACGGGCCGGAGGACAATTCATGGGAACCCGAGGACAATATCCACGCCCAAGAACTAATTCGTGCTTTTTTTTCTGCCCACCCTGAGAAACAGGCCCGCCTTGGCATCCGGAGGCTGCCCCTTGGGGGGGGGGGCAATGTCAGGGCCCTGGCGCCGGCCCCCGGCGCGCCTCTGGTGTGCGCGCGCGTGTCCGCGCTCGTGCGCGTGCACCGGTAGTGCGCGCGCGTGCGCGGGTGGTGCGCGCGCGTGCGCGCGCGCGGCGGGAGCGCGCGCGTGCACGTTGGCGCGAGTCTTTGGCGCCAATGTGCCTTTAAAAGGCAGTCAGATGCAGCAGCCCCTTGCTGTCTGATCTGCCAAAATACCTTCTGATTAACCTGCATCTGAATTATCTGTTTTGATATTGACCGGCTACGTTTGACTCTCCGTACTTCTCCAAACCTGACCTCGGCCTGCTTGGACCTGCCTTCTGTTATCGCTACTACCGCTGCCAGACCTTTTGCCTGAACTCCCGACTACGCCTGCCTGTTTAACCCTTCATCTGCTCACGTGTTTGACCTCGGCCTGCCTGACCCAGCTTACGTCTCATCCTTTTGTCTACTTCAACCTGCACCAGTTCTGGAGTCACCTGCCAAGTCGCATCGGGATCGCTAACCTCTGCATCAGTCTTCAACCACCAGCTCCCGTATCAGAGTGCCTGCTCTTCCCTTATTCCAGTGACCCCGGAAGAACCTGTACCGTGCTGACCTGCACCATCATCCAGGCACCCTTACCCCGCTGCGCTCCCGAGCCGCTGTTCCCAAATCCAGCGTCTCCCGAACCAGCGCCGTACGAGAGGCCACCTCCTGCGACCAGGATCTGACAACCAGGTATACACCATACATAACAGGTACAAGGTAAAACAAGATGATAACCCGTTAGATACAATACAATCAGATGTGTGTGTTCAGGACAGGATATTAGTAGTTTAACTGATGTCGAGAACCAAAAAGGGAAAACAATAGAAAAAATGCAAAAATAGAACAAGCACAGAACAGGTGCATCAGCATCGGGTTGCTCAATTGAGCAGCTGACCAAAAATGAGGGAAAGTTTAGCAAGCAAATGAAGAAATGCATGACCAGACTGGACAAGGTACAGTCGCTTAGTGACGCGGTGCCGGGTATTGCTTCTTGTGCTTTTCCCTGCTGAGACAAAAGGTGAACGGGTTAGGAACTCCGTCAGGGTCAGGTTGGGTATTGTGGGGTTCTGGGAAAATTCCCCAGGAGTGCAGAATCTTCATACCTCCTTCCATGGTGAAGACGGTGTGAGGAATGCCAGTGTAAGTGACCAAGATGGTTGCTGGATGGCGCCACTTTTACGTGATTTTGTGATTATTTAGAGCTTTCGTGATGGACTTCAGCTGTCTCCTCAATTTAAGTGTATAATGGGACAGGTCTGCATAGAGTTGAATATCTGAGTATGGTGCTGGAAGTGGAGATAGTTCTCTCGCCTTCATAAGAATCTGCTCTTTAGCCTGTAAAAAGTGAACCCTCAGGAGGACATCTCGGGGTATATGTGCATCGAGATGGCAGGGTTTAGGAATTCTATGGATACGGTCAATAGTTAACTCAATTGGAGAAATCTCAGGGAGCATGCTGGAAAACATTGTGCTGGCAAAATTGAGCAGCTCTTTGGGTTGGACGGACTCAGGGATCCCGCGGATTTTAAGGTTATTGCGTCTGGAGCGGTCCTCGAGGTCCGCAAGTTTCGCTTTGATCCACAGAGTGTCATCTTTCTGGTCGGTATAAGCATCTACCAACTCATTGACCGTTTCAGTGCATTCCTCCATTTTGGTTTCTATATGTTGCACCCTATTATCCATATGTTTCATTTCCAGTGAAAACGTATTCATCAGCGATGACAAGTTAGACATGAGGGAAGACTGCAAAGTCACTAGCATGTCTTTCATAGTTGTGTCCAGCACTGGTTGCCCTGTGGTTGGAAACTGTGCTATAGAAGACTGCAGAGAAGATATGGCAGATTTGTTATGCAGGCCTCTACTCACTGCGGTTGGGTCCTGGTCAGGGAGATCCATCCTCATTTTGGATTTCGCCGGACTCTGCATTCCAGGGGTAGCAGGAGAGGAATCAGGTGAAGGGGAGTGCTGAAATGTGGCTCGTGATGTCTGCGGATGGGTGCCAGGGAGGCCTGTGAACTCCAGTAGCTGCCTCGCTGACCTTCCGGCGGCGCTATCTTGGGGCTTCCGGCGAGGTTGAAAGGAGAACGTTTCCAGCTTCTTGGGGCCACGATCCTGTGACCACTTGCGAGTCATCGTGGCTGTGGAGCTCAGGGGATACGGAGTAGAGTTTGTCACGCTGTTAGCGGTGGCGATGGCACCCAGTAGTTGCTCGTTGTCCGGTCGGGTTTGCGGAGTTCACATCTCACGTGTCCATAGTCGTGTGTGAGGAGGCCACACTCTGGATTCTGCTATATGTTGATGGTACCAGGACTTGTATGTGTAGGTACCAGTAACCTGGTTCAAAGGAAATTAAGCGTGCTATAGGCCCACGGTATCTGACATGCGAGTGACCAGGACAGAAAATGTTCTTGTAGGCCACAGTATCTGGATGTGAAGGGTGCCCCCTTGCTTGTGATTGGGGTCAGCAAATATATACCAGAAGATCCAGGTGTAAGGAGGCCTATAGAGCCTGTTGCAGATGTAACTGGCCAGGTGAAGCAAGATGGCCGCCGAGCTGTGCAAGTGCACTTGTCCCAATGGGAGCAGTAAGATGGCCGCTAGATAGGGATCAGGGTCGCTCTTAGGTAGGGGATCTTAGTTCACTGTGTCCAGGGTCGCCTACCCTACGGGCGAGGGCTAATTAACCAGCCCTGGGTCTCAGGAGTGCTGGTAAGGTAAATGGAGGGCTTTGGGTGTACCAAGATGGCCACCGCTCACCTCAAGTCACGGAGCGCTGTCCACTGCAGGGTACCCCCTCCTTCCTCCGGGCTCTCTTTGTCTTCCTCCCGGTCCGGAAGATTGGCAGTGGCTGGACCTGATAACGGCCGTTGTCCGGTTCGCGAACCAGGCCACATTACAGCATAACCAAATCACTGACCCTACTTTTCCTCTCTGTCGTAAAAGCTGAACTGAAAATATTTTTGTACATTTGCTTTGTAAAAATAAATTATCTTTAATGGATGTCTCATAAATATTCTCTGAATAAAGCTAATACCATTATCACAGCACTATCCGCACATGGGACACTCATCATTAGAGGTAACTAATTTTTACATAGCAAATGTCCAAAAATTGATTTGTATTCCAGAGTTCACATTTAAGCAGTATAGCTTGGTCAAGGGAAAAAAAACACACACATGGTACACAACACCAGGCTGTTGGTTCTCAAAATAACCCAATGAAATGCATGGTACACTGTTGGTTCTCAAAATAAATGCATGGTACACAACACCAGGCTGTTGGTTCTCAAAATAACCCAATGAAAATCATTAGAGGTAATTAATTTTTACATAGCAAATGTCCAAAAATTGGTTTGTATTGCAGAGTTCAGATTTAAGCAGTATAGCTTGGTCAAGGAAAAAAAACACACACATGGTACACAACACCAGGCTGTTGGTTCTCAAAATAACCCAATGAAATGCAGTATACAGTAAATAGTCACTGATATTAAACGGTATGAAGCATGGACAGAGAAACCATTCCAAAAATATATAAATGGCCCACAGCATTCTAGCAGTTCTGCTACAATAACATTTGGTAAGGGCCAAAAGTGGGACCACAAAGCAAATAAACAAGCAAAGAGCACTAGATAGTAAGGATAAGACAATTTATTAAAATTATAAAAAAATTGAATTGCACTCACAAAAACTGGGCGTTGTCATAACAGAGCCAAATTTACGACATGGACCAGTGTATGCAGAACTCACTCACTGCCTATATATGAGCCAACATCCAGGCAAGAGAAGATCACAGCACCATCTACACATGAGCTATCCATCAATAGAGTTCATTTAATTTTACATAGCAAATGTCCAAAAAAATATTTTTTTCCAGAGTTCAGCTTTAAGCAAACACACAGGGTGTGCAAGACCAGGTGTGACTACAAAGCAAATGAACAAACAAAGATCACTGAATAGTGAATATAAGACAATTGTACTCATCACAGAACCACATTTATGGCATGGACCAGTGTATGCAGACCCCTTTCACTGCCTGTATATGATCCAACTTCCAGGCAAGAGAAGAAATGCTGATAGTCTAGAAACACACTTCCTAACACTGCCAACACTGCCAACACTACAGTGGTGGAAATCCTAAACATACTGTGTAGCATGTTTCATGAGGCAACCTCACCACACAGATGCTGTCATTAAAATGTTTTGAGGCTCTACCTTTTTGCCAGAGTGATGGTGGCATCTCAGGAACACAAGTTTATCCCTCTCCACCCAAACCTACCCCTCCTGTCAACACCCGACCTATGCTTATACATTTGCATGAATGCCATAACAGAAACCGTGTCACTAACGCCTGGTCTGAAGGTAATGAAGTAACTTCATGAGAGAAGGAGGTTTGACAAAGGTCACAAACAGGTCAAAATTTGCAGAGAAGTTTGGAACCATTAGATAAGCAGTTGGGACCAGAGAACCTACAGTAGGTGTATTCCACCAACTTTGTATTGGAAAATTGGTTGTTCCCAATAAATACCAAAGATATATTGACCATTACAATTCAGAAAGTGTAAGAGGGGAGAGCTCAGATGAATAAGGCCTAGTGAGGTCCTGTTCATGGTGAAGGAAAGTTTACAGAGTCAGGACAAAGAGATGGGAGTGTAATTTAAGAGATTGTGAGACCTACTGTATCTGTAGAGTTGTAGCAGAAGGTGCCTCAGACACGACTTTTAGAAAACCATTGTCCCTCTTTGTTAGCATCATCAAGATCTATAGAAGGTACTCTATCTGCTATATGGTCATTAGTGTTGCTCACGAATATTCGCATTGCGAATATTCGTAACGAATATTGCATATTCGAGTATTCGCGAATAAATCGAATATCGCGGTGAATATTCGATATTGCGAATATTCGTATTTTTTCAAATTTATTTTTAAAACAGATCACATCCTAGTGATCTCCATCGACGTCTAAAAACATTGCTGGTATGATTAGAGACCCTGGGCCGAGTAGCTGAGGCGATCCTTTTATGTTGCCGAATATTCGCAATATTGTGTGTTTTGTGTATAAAAAAAAAACAATTAGCTTTAGTTTAGTCATATAAGTTTGTGTAAGTAGAGTTAGTGTTTAGTGCATATTAGTTTAGTAATCCAGGAAATGATCTCCGTTTTCGCGTGTTGATGAGAAGTTCGCAATCAATTTCGCATTCGCATTAGCGAAATTTCGCAAATTTTTTTTTTTTGATAAAATATCTTTCAAATGTTTTTTTATTGTTTATCAGACATAAGATATACATAACCATACAGTGTTGATATATCGCATATAAACAGTAAGGCAAAACATTACACGGGCAACAGCCCAGGTATAACGGTAAATAGAAAAACAGAACTGATGAGAATACAGAGAACATACCTGTGTAAGAGGGATAGTAAAAGGAACCTAGCATCCTACCGCTATATGTGGATGCATCAGTTCCATTATTGGTAAAACAGGCGGGGAGTTCTCAACTTCTTACAAATGGTACAGAAAAACGTGCTCGAAGTCTGATGAACATCTTATTAATAAGGATAGAGATAAAGGAGATGATAATAATAATGGAAAGACATTATAGGGAAAGTTAAATAATAAGTAAACTCAAATAACGTTGACACACAGAAAAACAAAAAATAAGAAAATAAATAAAATAAAAAAAATTAAAAATAAACAAAGTGTGTGCACCGGTTTCTAAGGGAAATGCTTATATTAAATCCAATAAATCACATTAAAACAACAGCTCGAGACCCCTATTCCACCAAAACGAATTTAGACGACCAAGGCAGCCACTCACTCAGGAAGGAAGATACCCTATTAGATTGGTAGGCAAAATGTTTTTCATAGGAATAATGTACATTAACTCTTTGTATTACTTCTGAGATGGTCGGAATCTGAGTGGATTTCCATTTAGAGGTAATTGATAACCTGGCAGCTATAAATATATGGGTTGCAATGATTCTAAAATGTTTGGGGATGCTATTGATAGTCAGAGATAGGAGGGCCAATTGGGGGGCAGGTGTTACACAGTAGCCCATCACTGAGGACAATAGGCCAAAAACTTCACCCCAAAAACTGCGGAGACTTTTACAGTCCCACAGTATGTGGAATATATTTCCTCTGGCTCCACATTCCCTCCAGCAATAGTTGGAGTCCGAGTGGAAAATCAGAGCAATCCTCACCGGAGTGAGGTAGGATCTATGGAGGATCTTTAGCATAAGATCCCAATGGTTGGTGCAGTGTGAGTGTCTGTAGCATGATCGTATTGCAATTCTCCAGTCCTCCAGAGGGAAGGTAATCCCCAAATCCTTCTCCCAATTCATCATGCTAGACGACTTGGTAGAGGCACTGGGGTTCAGGAGAAGGGCATAAAACCAAGATAAACCTTTAGGTTTATGGTAATTGGATTGGAGGTAGCTCCATACACCGCTATGTAAATTATATGAGCAATCTATATGATTGGAGCGGAAGTGCAATAATTGGGATTTAGCGTATAAATTAGAGGAGGGGTTTTTAAGGACTAGGTCTCCCCAGGAATTAATGCCCTCATCAAGCCACTTCTGAACATTGAGGTTGGGGATTAAGTGTTCATATACTCTAAGATTAGTGATTTCTTGGCGTATTTTAGAGTCAGAATTTGTTGCCTTGTGAAGTTCTTCCCAGGCCGAGAGAGTCGCAACAATGGGAGGTAGGGAGGGAGAGACAGAGGGGACTTGTGTCAACTTAGCCAGCAGCAATGAGGGAAGGTCCCTGTTTTGTAGAAGAGATTTCTCTATTTGCACCCAGAGTTTAGTAGAGTCCGGGTCAAACCAGGCCTTAAGTTGGTCCAAAATAGCAGCCCTATAATAAAGGCGCATATTTGGGAAGCCCGTCCCCCCATTAAACCTATGTTTTTGAAGAGATGAGTAGGTGAGTCTGGGCATTTTACCCTTCCAGACAAATTGTCAAAACAATTTATCTAATAATTTAAAAAAGGTTTCTGGTAAACACAAGGGAATTGTCCTAAAGTAGTAAATTAATTTAGGAAGGAGAATCATTTTTAGAGCTGCAATTCTCCCCAGCCAGGAAAGTTCGAAGGATGAGATATGTTGCAGATCAGCTTTAACAGTGTCTATAAGGGCTGGGAAATTAGCAGCATACATAGAAGCTAATGGGAATGTCAGGTTAATGCCTAGATATGGGATGGATTTAGTCATCCACTGGAATGGATATTTGTCCTTGAGGTTAGAGGCCATACGCTTAGTAAGATTTACAGGTAATAAACACGATTTCGTAACATTCAATTTATAATAGGATATTTCACTATATTTTTGCAGAATTATATTAAGTTTAGCCAGGGAAGAAGCCGGATTAGAGAGAATCAGCACCACATCATCCGCGAAGAGCCCAATCTTATGATCTCGATTCGTAATTTTGATTCCCGAAATGTCATCATCTGCTCTAATAGCCTCAGCCAGAGGTTCCATCATCAGAGTGAATATTATGGGCGATAGTGGGCACCCCTGGCGAGTGCCATTAGAGATACTGAAGCTATCAGAGAGAGCATTGTTTGTGAAAACTCTAGCTGACGGCGATGAGTACAATGCTAGGACTGCAGAGAGGATCATCCCCTGAAGGCCAAACTTCTGTAAGGTCGCTTTAAGGTAACCCCAATGGACCCTATCAAAAGCCTTCTCTGCGTCTAAGGCCAATATCACTGCGGGAACTCGTCTAGTTTCCATCACATGGAGAAGATTAAGCAATCGTCGCGTGCCGTCTGGGGCCTGCCTACCCTGGACAAAGCCAACTTGGTCGGCCTTGACCAGAGAGGGGGTTATTTTTGCGAGACGGTTCGCTAAAATTTTGGCATAGATTTTTAAGTCTGTATTTAACAGAGATATAGGTCTAAAGTTTTGTGGTGTATCCGGCTTCTTACCTGGCTTTGGCAAAGTGACAATTGTAGCTTGTAGCATTTTCTCAGGGAATGAAGCTGAGGAGGCGGCGCTGTTGAACAATACACCCAGGTAAGGGACCAGTGTCTGCGAAAAAGTCTTATAGTACTCAGATGAAAAGCCATCTGATCCGGGGGATTTATTTGACGGCAGGGCTTGGATAGTGTCTGCAATTTCTTTTTCTAGGATTGGTGCGTTCAGGGAATTCAGGTCCTCCCCCGACAATGACGGGAGGGACACCGAGTCAAGGAAGGCAGATATGGAGTGGGCCGAGGGTTGATGTGTAGTGGTATCTGAATTAAGGTTATATAAATCTCTATAGTACCTCATAAAGGTATTCGCTATCTTGACTGGGTGGTGTTCTAAAACCCCCGTGTGTGGGTCCTTGATTGAAGAGAGGTTAGATTTACGTTGCCTTTTGGACAGATAATTGGCCAACATTTTGCCTGCTTTATTGCCTTGGGCATAAAATTTAGCTTTCGTGCGTCGTAGTAAATTTTGGTGGTCAGATAGAAGTAGTATACGCACTTTGTTTCTGCAAACCAATAATTCGGTTTCTATGTTATGGGAGGGTGTTAGTTTATGCAGACTTTCTAATTTCTTTAGGTCACTGAGCAAAGTGTTCAACAGCTCCCCTCTACGCCGTTTAATTCGGGCAGCAGCTTGAATAAGTAGCCCTCTGCTGAACGCTTTGTGTGCGCACCATAACGTGGTTATGCTAGTATCGCCTGTGTCATTCAATTCAAAGAATTCAATAATTTGCTTATTAATATTTAAGGAGCATACAGGATCGGCCAAAACCCCAGAATTATTCCTCCACAGATACGTCGGGGAAACAGAGCCCTGTCCCTTCAGTTCTATGGAGATCGGGGCATGGTCCGACCATGTAATGGAATGGATAGAGGTTGATACAGTCCTTTGGAGCAAGTTAAAGTCAGAAAGAAAAAAATCA
This sequence comes from Rana kukunoris, assembly GCA_029574335.1. Lineage (NCBI taxonomy): Eukaryota > Metazoa > Chordata > Amphibia > Anura > Ranidae > Rana > Rana kukunoris. The sequence continues at coordinate 388,248,608 of CM056051.1, forward strand.
ATCCTTGAATAAGACCTATGGGGGTAAGAATAATGAGTATAGTCTTTTTCGGAAGAGTGAATGCATCTCCAGGGATCAAACAAGCCCTTTTCAGACAAGAGAGACTGAAGCTCCTGTCTGCTAGGAGAGTACCTTCCCGAACAGTCCATATGTTTATCAACCACACAATTGAAGTCTCCGCAGAGAAGGAGAGATCCTTTCTTGACCTTGTCCACTTTTTTGAGCAAAGATCTGAGGAAGGTATGTTGTCTCTTGTTAGGGGCATAAAGGTTCACTAAGGTGTATGTGGACCCATTCATATCACAAACTAAGATGACATATCGACCGTTGGGGTCGCAGATTGCCTCATGTAGACTGAAGGCCACAGAGTGCTTAATAGCAATCAAAACTCCCCTTTTTTTAACTGGGGCCGGAGCGTTAAAGATGTGGGGAAACGCTTTGTGGGAGCACTTGGGTTGCTTAGTAGCCATAAAGTGGGTTTCTTGGGCGCATAACACCTCCCCTTTGAGTTTGTCAATTTCTTTCCACATCATGGCTCTCTTATATGGGCTGTTCAGTCCATGGACATTCATTGATACAATAGACACAGACATTATCCTGGAGGAAGGGGAACTGCTATTAAAAGGGCTGATTGTGAAAAATTTAAATGAAGTTCCTTCATGTTACCTTTAGGTGGCAGTGGTGGAGCAGAGGAATAGAACTGGTACAAAATCTTGGTAGAAGAGGTGCTTGATGGAAAACATCCATACGCAGGTAGAAATGAATATTCTTTTCGATCATCCGGTACAACGGTGCATCCATAAGTAAAATAAAAAAGAACAAAAAGCAAAAAACAAAGGGTAAAAAATGGAAAAATATAGAGCAAAATTGTGAAAATGAAAAAATGAAGGTAATCATAAGTTGCGAGCAAATCTCGCATCACTACCATAGGGGGGGGTAACGAGATCCAAGAGAACCAAATTGGCACAATCATTTTTATATGTTGATCATTTTGGACGTTTTACAGCCGTTTCACAGCTTGGAAGTCCAGGTTTAACAAGAAGAATAGGAAGAAGGTAATCGGGTAAGGCCACCACGTACATCCAACAGATCCTTTTCAGGTTGTGCGCCATTCAGGGGACATCCTAGTAGGAGCTTGTTTAGGCGATGAGCTGGGCACATCCTCTGGTATTAGGCCCCATTTTTTAGCTAAAGCCAGACCATCCTCCATGTCTCTGATCACATGGGTACGGTTGTCCTTAACAATTAGTAGCTTGGTGGGGAAACCCCAGGAGTAGGGAATTTTATGATTCTGCAGCAGCTTGGTTATAGTAGATAGCCTCTTGCGGGCTAACATAGTATGCTGAGATAGATCCGCGTACACAGAGATATCTGAATATGGAGCGGGCAGAGGGTGATTTTTCCTTGAGAAACGCATGAGGTCATCCTTAACGTGGAAAAAATGAATACGTGCAATCACATCTCTCGGGACTTTTTCAGGCAGGAATTTGGGTTTGGGAAGTCGGTGAGCCCTGTCCACAATAATCTCCCCAGCTGGGGCCTCTGGCAGCAAGGCAGAGATGAAGTTCTGTACATATTGCCTCAGATCTGCCGGGTTCACTGATTCTTCCACCCCCCTTAACTTAACGTTATTTCTTCTCGATCTGTCCTCTAAATCAGAGATTTTCTCCCTCATAGCCTGAATTTCCTCTTGAGCATCATTGTATGCATCCACCAATTCATTGTGTGCCCCTGAAAAGTCGCCCATCTTGTCCTCCACATGGCTGACCCTGTCACCTATGGAGGTGACATCCGACTTAATTTGTGAGATGCAAAGCATCATGTCTCTGTGTAGGGACCCTCTCAATGTCACTAACATGTCTTTCATGACTGTGTCACTCAACGGCTGACCGGAGGTAGGGAACTCATTTATCTGTTCAATAAAGACTCTCGTGTTGTCCTGAGAGTCACAGTTATCATCTTGCTCACCTGCATATTTGTGGTTAGTCGAGCGTTTCTGGGTGGCTTTCAGCGGGCTGGAGGTTGGTGACGTTCCCTGCGAGGAGCCCCCGCTGCTGGTCCGGGATCTTACTGCCTCCCCACTGAGAACCGGGCCACGATGCTCTCCGCCGCGCGGCGAATCACGCAAGTCCGATGCTCCGTCGCCATCTTGCGGCCTAGGTGTGCTCGTCGGCGGAAAGAAGTCGGTAAGTTTCCGTGGGTTCCGATCATTTTTTCTTTTCCCCATCGTCGCCGGAGTGTCACTGGGACTTGCAGGTACCTGCTGTGAAACTGCTCAGTTGGTAGAATCGCTATATATAGCTATTTGTGGGTTCTCGGCTCGGAGCTCTCCCTTCACACGACCATCCGCCTCAGCTGCCGGCCACGCCCCCCCTTTTTGATAAAATATCACGAATATTCGATATTAACGAATATTTCACGAATATTCTTCTATATATTCGTGAAATATCGCAAAATCGAATATGGCGTATTCCGCTCACCACTAATGGTCATCCCCCCATTAACCTAAAGTAAAATGTGACACACCCCCTTACATAACCATAGTGCAGAAGCACCATGATTGCATAGTAATGCAGAGTGCTCTATAAAAGGATTGCAGTCCATAAGCTATCAATGGACACCTGTACAAAATATAAAGCATGTCATCATTTTAAAAAAGACCAGCAAAAAAAAAAAATCAGCAGTAGCACAGTTTAAGGTAAGTAGGTAAACTGTTAGGTAAGAGGAAAAATTGAATTTTCTATTTCAGAAAAGAAGGCACCCAGTGATGCCTGCAACACCTTTCCAGCAGTTACTAAAAGTATCCTAAAGCCTTGTAACCCAGGGAGAAACTTTCTATTTATGGCCACTTATAGTCCCTTTTGACGAAACAGGGCTTGTAAAGAGAATTATGCATACTGCATGGATCATTTGATGGACCTGCACATTTCTCATCAATGCTTAGCCTTGTTTACTTATTAAGTTAATTGTGGCATACTAAGATAACTGAGACTTTTTCCCCCAGTGGGAAGCAGAATATAATCTGACAGCCAAGCTTGCTGATCTTAATAGCTCATTTTCTTGATGTGTGCAGGCTCGTAACGGTCTGCCCAAGAGCATTAAGCAGAAATCTAAGCTGATGCGGCTATGAATTATTTTTGATAACAATATTGCTAACTTATTCTAGAAACCAGAATCTCCCTCTTGTTCACAGTCTAACGGGATAATAAAATTGGCAGATGCTGAGGATGCCGAAACAAATTAGTGTTCCGGTGTAGAATTTTCATGTTTAGATTTTGTACGTTTTGCAAGTCAAGGTACAGTATCATTATTACCAAGTTCATTAACACTTTTGAGAAAATTGAAAAAAAAAAAAGCAATGTGTGGACTAATGAGCCCAGTCCTGTATATCCCAAAAAATGTAAAGCCCGAGTTTAGTAAAGCACACAATAAAAAAGCAGCACCTTGTGCTGCTGGTTGTTTTACTTGAAATCTTCTTCCTCTGATTCCCCCCCCCTACTCCTACCGCTTTAATATTCTGACATGGCGAGGATTTATAAAGAGACCTGGAAGACTTGCTATTTGCACTTATCAAGAGTGCTGACTATACCCTGCCTTTATGGCCACCTTCCAGCCTGTACTGCTGCTTGTATGAATGAAACATGATCTACCACTGGAAGATGAGTGGATGAATGGAGGAGAGGACAGAAAGGGAGGGGAAATTTGGCACTCTTGAGTTGGCTTTGAAAGTTGGCTTTTGGCTTCCAAAGTCACCTTTTACTGTCATGTGGCCCTCATGGCACATATTCCAGGACTGAAGACTGGATAGCCACTGTATAAACAAAAAAGGAAAAGGACAGTATACATTCAGTCCCTTTTTGTTTCTGTCCAGTATCGGCACATAGTAGATAGTGTTATATAATAAGTGTGGGATCAGCAGAAGCTTCCTAATCTTATAGAACCACTGCATTGTATAACCCTGGGATGTCAGCCACTGTACTGTATTACCTATTTATGGAAGGTATTAAATTGTGTACAACTGTGATGTAAGACTACGAACAGTAAAAATCTCTAAAATCAAAGGCAATTTAGACTACAAACCTCAGATGAAAGGCAATAGTTTATTTTTATTTTTTTAAGTAAGGATCTTTATCGTGGTGTGTTAGCTTTGAATCTAATGCACTGTATAGTCATAAGATGGAAAGTGTTACATAGTACATCCTTTGAATAAAACACAGAATGCAGTGTAACACTCAGATGAAAACCATTTATGTAAACCTCTTCTTAATCATTTTTTCACAGCCAGATGACTGCTGTTAGATGGAGATTTGCTTTTCCAATCACACATTCATTTAGATGCAGGTGTCTTGGGGTAAAGCGTAGCTAGTATCACAACATTACCACATATTTTATATCTGTAAATCTCTTTTCATTTCATTTGCTTTGGTCTATTAAAAATATAGTGCAACTATAGCCTGAAGATTTGACTTAAGTCTGGTGATTTGATGCCTTTTTAGTTTTCATAAACTTAACAAATGTCACAGGCTTTCCAAAATGAATTACTGGCACTTCCTCTGTTATTGTCAAGATGACAGAAAGATAATTGAGATTGGTTTATTTTTCATGAACTTCAAATGTCAGAATGCCACCAAAAAAAACACTTGCGGTATCTACAATGAGAAATCATAATCAATCCTAAAAGCCAAAATGTGTTTGTTTACTTGGAAATGTTTCAGTCAATCAATCAGTCAATCTCTCCCTGTCTTTCCATCCTGCATTCTGCATTAAATAAATGCTTCTATTAACAGTCTTCAATTATACTAGCTTTTAATCCTGGGATATAGGGGTCTTTTTATGACACACAAATTCCCAACTTTCACCCAAAATTAACCATTGTTCAAATTAAATATTAGGTGTAAGTTTGTGAATCTTGGGTGATAGTTGTGTACATTTTAGGTGAAAATATTGATGAAGTGTATCAGATCTGAGGGGTTATTACAGGGGTGTCCAAACTTTTTTGAAAAGGGCCAGATTTGACAAAGTGAATGTGCGTGAGAGCCTACCATTTTGCCTGCCATTCTTTGAACCATTAATCTTTGTCTAAGTGTGTTAGTAATACACTGCCCAACAAGAATTCTCTTGCATGTGTGGCTGTGTGTGGTGAAGAGATGAGCTTGGGTGTGTTATTTGGCTATACCGTATTTACCGGCATATAACATGCACAGGTGTATAACACGCATCTTCACTTTAAGAACCGTGAAGCAAAATTGGAGTCTGGGCCCATTAATGCAGCCTAATCAGTGCCCATCGGCAGCCCCATCACTGCCATGAATGCAGCCCCACCGTTGCCATGAATGCAGCCCCACCATTGCCATGAATGCAGACCCACCATTGCCATGAATGTTGACCCACCATTGCCATGAATGCAGCCCCACTGTTGCCATGAATGTAGTCCTACTGTTGCTATGAATGCAGCCCCACCATTGCCATAAATGCAGCCCCACCATTGCCATAAATGCAGACCCACTGTTGCCATGAATGCAGACCCACCATTGCCATAAATGCAGACCCACCATTGCCATGAATAAAGGCTTACCACTGGCCACCCCTCCACCACTCCACCCAAATAAACACAACAACACATATTGGAGTTTTAAGGGTCACAGCAGCCACTTTATTAACACAATATAAATAACCAATATAAATAACAAAATATACATAACAAAATTCCCACAGCATAATGATCTTCAATAATGAATGTTTACTGGAGTCTCAAGGTTCTTGTAAGAAGCAAAACTCTACACCGACAGCACCACACCGACTCCAAGACAGTGTCAGGTTCATACCAAATTAGAGGTAGCCGTACCCAAGATGCGTCCCTAATAGGGTTGAGCGAACCCGAACTGTAAAGTTCGGGTTCGTACCGAACTTTGTTTTTTTTTGGACCCGAACCTGAACCCAAATAATTTGCTGAAAGTTCGGGTTCGGAGTTCGGCTATGTAACGGCGCGCTGCACGGCAGCCAATCGCCATTTGTTTTACTTGTGTGACCTAAAAGCCATCACAGCCATGCCTACTAATGGCATGGCTGTGATTGGCCAGTGCAGCATGTGACTGAGCATGTGACCCAGCCTCTATATAAGCTAGAGGCACACAGCACAGCTCATCACTCTGCTTTAGCTAGGGTAGGGAAAGGCTGCTGCTGCTCTCAGGGACAGATTTAGATAGGATTGTGCTGCTTCAGAAATCGAATTACAATACTCAGCGATCTACATAGCATTAGCTACTGTAAGGAAAGGTTCCTGATGTTCTTATAGGGAGAGAATTAGATAGGAGTCTGTCCTACTTCACAAATCTAATTGCAGCTGCACTGCATATTTTCCTGTCAGATACTCTGCATTAAATAATTTAGGGTGAAGGTTCCTGATTGTGCTTATAAGCAGAGAAATATATAGGAGTCAGTTCTATTTCACAAACCTAATTGCAGCTGCATTGCATATGTTTCTGTCAGATACTCTGCATATTGCACCAGCATTGCACATGTTTCTGTGACATACTCTGCGTATTGCAGCAGCATTGCATATGTTCCTGTCAGATACGTTGCATATTGCACCAGCATTGCATATGTTCCTGTGACATACTCTGCATATTGCACCAGCATTGCATATGTTCCTGTCATATACACTGCATATTGCACCAGCATTGCATATGTTCCTGTGACATACTCTGCATATTGCACCAGCAATGCATATGTTCCTGTAAGATACTCTGCATATTGCACCAGCATTGCATATATTCCTGTGACATACTCTGCATATTGCACCAGTGTTGCAAATGTTCCTGTCAGATACTCTGCATATTGCACCAGCACTGCATATGTTCCTGTCAGATACTCTGCATATTGCACCAGCACTGCATATGTTCATGTAACATACTCTGCATTAGCTACTGTAGGGAAAGGTTCCTGATTGTGCTTATAGGGAGAGAATTATTTAGTCAGTCCTACTTCACAAATCTAATTGCACCAGAATAGTGTCCCATCATTGGTATCATTGGCAGGAATAGTGTCCCATCATTTGTGTCAGTGGGACAAATAGTGCCCCATCATTGGTATCAGTGGGAGGAATAGTGTCCCATCATTTGTGTCAGTGGGAGAAATAGTGCCGCATCATTGGTATCATTGGGAGGAATAGTCTCCTATCATTGGTATCATTGGGAGGAATAGTGTCCCATCATTTGTGTCAGTGGGAGAAATAGTGCCCCATCATTGGTATCATTGGGAGGAATAGTGTCCCATCATTTGTGTCAGTGGGAGGAATAGTGCCCCATCATTGATATCAGTTGGAGGAATAGTGTCCCATCATTGGGGAAGGTTCCTGCTTGTCAAGATCTTTTTTTATGTATTTTATGTTATTTTAAGTTTTTTCCCTATCCACATTTGATTGCAGAGTACTTGCCATGCTCTTACCAACATTTTGCTGCCATTTGCAGCCCTCTAGCACTTTCCCTTTTTTTAGAGACATTTTAGTAGTCAAAAATGTGGGTCCCCATTGACTTCAATGGGGTTTCGGGTTCGTGTTCGGGACAAGTTCGGGACCCGAACCCGGACTTTTTTCCGAAGTTCGGCCGAACCCGAACATCCAGGTGTCCGCTCAACTCTAGTCCCAACCTATTCACATTCACTACTGCCTACCTTCTAGGACAGGGATCCTCAAACTACGGCCCTCCAGCTGTTGCGGAACTACAAGTCCCATGAGGCATTGTAAAAATCTGACATTCACAAACATGACTAGGGCATGATGGGAATTGTAGTTCCTGAACAGCTGGAGGGCCGTAGTTTGATGACCCATGTTCTAGGACCTTAAACCAAACTGCTGCCATGACTATCTTCTCCAGCCACAAATCTGCACCACCCACAACTAGAGATGAGCTGAACACCCCTTGGTTTGGTTTGCACCAGAATTCCTAAACAAAGCAAAAGTTCGGACCTGAATATCGAATCCCATTGAAGTCAATTGGACCCAAATGTGAAAAATCAAATGTGTCTATTTTGAAGGCTTATACGTTATTGGTAGGGATGAGCCGAACACCCCCCGATTCGGTTCAGAGCAGAACATACAAACAGGCAAAAAATATATATATATACAGGTAATTGTTTTGATGAATTCATAAGTGATTTAAATGGTACACCTTTTCTTTTACATACTTACCCTTTCTATTTGTTTACTTATTATATTGCTGCTACAAAGCCCCTTGGGGTAACTTTCCTACATTGTCCATGTTTGGGGTGTGCAGCATCCATATCTCTCCAATATGTGTCTTTCCAGTGCTCAAATGGTACACCTTTATGTATGGCTTTAGCTTTCATTTTGGGAGTTTGTTTTGTACATTTCTTAAATAGTATATAGTAAACTATATTATAGTAAATTAAGTATGTCCTCTGCTTTAAATTTGTACAGTGATTATTTATCTATCTTCTTGCTGTAAGGCATATGTCGTATAATTGTTCAGGCTTTTAATTGTGTACCTTTCCATTTTCACAAAGTGCCTCTACCGTATCTCAAGATTCTTTACTTGAAAAAGCTTCAGAGTTCCTGTTATTTGCAACCTACTCTAGTTTACCGTCTGTCATATTTCTACCATCTGTTTAAAGTTTGGGTCTGACTGAGAAAAGGAGTTTTATTTTGCATTGTATATTTCATGTACAATAAATAGTGCATAGCTGGTAAAATGAACTAACTTGTCACTTTACTATGCCAGTATAATAGTTATTACAAGGAATTACATATTTCCAAAAAAAAAAAAAAACATAGAATATGTTTTCCTTCAAATCCCCTGATGGCTTATAATTAATTTTCCTTAAATTTTAGCAACAGGCAAATTGGGCCAGATTCAGATACATTTTTGTATCTTTCCGGCGGCGTAGCGTATCTCATTTACACTACGCCGCCGTAACTGAAAGCTGCAGGTCCCGTATTTAGAAAGAACTTGCTCTCTAAGTTACGGCGGCGTACTGTAAATGGGCCGGCGTAACCGTGCGTAATTTAAAATAGGCAGGTAGGGGGCGTGTTGTATGTTAATGACTCGTGACCCCACGTAAATGACGTGCTGAATGAACGGCGCATGCGCCGTCCGTGGACGTATGCCAGTGCGCATGCTCAAAATCATGTTGCAAATAGTCAATGCTTTCGACGTGAACGTAACTTACGCCCAGCCCTATTCGCGAACGACTTATGCAAACGATGTAAATGACGGAAAATTTGATGCTGTCCCGACGTCCATACTTAAAGGGGTGTTCCAGCCAAAAATTGTGTTTATTAAAAGTCAGCAGCTACAAAAAGTGTAGCTGCTGGCTTTTAATAAACACTCACTTACCTGCTCCTGCGTTCCAGCGACGCGCCGACCGGGGCTCCGCTCCTCTCCCCCCCTCCCCAGCCGGCGTCTCCATCCCGACTGTGGGCACCCAGCAGTGACAGCCTTCGGCTTCACGGCCGGGTACCCACTGCGCATGCGTGAGCCGCACTGCGCATGCGCGCGTGGCGCGGCTCACCGCTGATTGGAGAGGCGATCGCATGGGACCTGTATTGTGTCCCATGTGATTGCCTACAGGGAGGGGCTGGTGTAGGCGATTAAGGCTTAATCGCCTAACCAGCCCCTCGGTGGAAGCAGGACAGGAAGTCCCACTCCTACTGAAGCCCCCACTCCCCCCCAAAAAAATGACATGCCAAATGTGGCATGTAAGGGGGAGGGGAGGGGATTAAACAAAAATAATTTTTTAGGGTGGAACTCCTCTTTAACATTGGCTACGCCTCCTATAGCAGGGATAACTTTACGCCGGAAAAAGCCTTACAGAAACAACGTAAAAAAATGCGCCGAGCTCACGTACGTTTCTAAATCAGCGTATCTAGCTCATTACCATATTCGACGCGTAAATCGACGGAAGCGCCACCTAGCGACCAGCGTAAATATGCAACTTAGATAAGACGGCGTAAAAGATTTACGCCGCTCGTATCTTAGCAAAATTCCGGCATATATTGCTTTCTGAATACATTCTGAATACAGAAAAGAGATACGCCGGCGCATCCTAGAACTTACGCGGCGTATCAATAGATACGTCGACATAAGTTCTTTCTAAATCTGGTCCATTGTGTTTATTTTGTTATGGATTGGATGCGAAGGGTAAGAGCCATGGTCAGGTTTATATTGTTTTTGAACCTGTAGATGGAAGGCACTGGATCCATCTAATGTGTATGTGTGGTCCTTTTGAATGAAGAACATCTATGGCATGGGTATAATATCCCTGACAAGGCTGCTCTAAATACTGAAATGGTCCATAAAGGGTACTTTGTGTCAAATACTTGGAATAGAATATTAATGTTCTCAAATCATATAAGCCAACATTTACGTTTTGTAATATTATTTCTTTATTCATTTTCCAATATAGCAAAATATAAATACATATTTCACAAAATTTTTACATCAGTCTTTCCAATTTCCCATTACCCTCCCCTCAAATGTATCCTCTTTCTCTTTAGTATTAATATGTTTGTTCTACCTTCTTCTTTCTTTTAGGTTCAATCATTTTTTATTGAATTGTGGCAGTTTTAACAGACGTAACACATGCAGGTACATACATGCAGGGCCGCCATCAGGAATTATGGGGCCCCTTACACAGCTTCAGGCATGGGCCCCCTGGAGCAGAGAACCGGGGGGGTGCTGCCGCCTCTGAAATTGAGAAGCAGGGGGGGGGGCTGCCGCGATTTGAGAAGCGGGGGGTTCCTTTACAAAAAAAGAAAAAAATATATATAAAAAAAAGGGTGGTAGCCATCCGGGGGCCCTGGGGACCTCTGGGCCCTTTAATAAAAAGAAACCTCTTGGCCCTTTAATAAAAAAGAAATAAACATTTATATAAAAAAAAGGGGGTTGCCTGGGGACCTTTGGGCCCTTTAATAAAAAATAAATAAAAAAATATATAAACAAAAATAACATGGGGCACTGGGGACCTCTAAGCCTTTTAATAAAAATATATCTATATATAAAAAAATAAAAAAATAAAATATAAAACATTTTAAACATTTTTATAAGAAAAAAAGGTTGTCATCTGGGGCCCTCGGCCCTTTAATAATATGATATATATATATATATATATATATATATATATATATATATACACATATATATATATATATATATATATATATATATATATATATATATATATATATATATATATATATATATATATATATATATATATATATATATATATATATATAAATATATATAAATAAAAGAAATAAAAAATATATAAAAAAATTATAAAAAAAGGGGGAGGGTTGTCATCTGGGGCCCTGGGGGCCTCCAGGCACCTGGGGACCTCCAGACCCCTAAAAAAAAAATTGGCCCTTAAATTAAAAAAAAATAAAAATAAAAGTATATTAAATATATATTAAAAAAAAACACAATAGGGATTGCCTTCCAGGGCCCTGTGACCTCTGGGCTCTTTAATAAAAATAAAAATAAAAAAAAATATAAACAAAAATAACATGGGGCCCTGGGGACCTCTGAGCCGTTTAATAAAAATATATCTATCTATATATATATATATATATATATATATATATATATATATATATATATATATATATATATATATATATATATATATATATATATATATATATATATATATATATATATATATATAAAATGTAAAACATTTTTATAAGAAAAAAGGTTCTCATCTGGGGCCCTGGGGACCTCTGGGCCTTTTAATAATAATAATAATAATAATAATAATAATAATAATAAATGTATGTATATTTATATGTATATAAAAAAAATAAAATATATATATATATAAAAATTATTATTTTTTATAAAAAAATGGGGGTTTTTCATCTGGAGCCCTGGGGATCTACAGGCCCCTGGGCACCTCCAGACCCCTAAAAAAACATTGGCCCTTTAATAAAAAAATATTTATATATTAAATATATTTTTTTATAAAAAATAAATGAAAAAATGGGGTGTCGCCACCCAGGGCCCTGGGGACCTCTGGGCCCCTGGGGACCTCCGGACTGCAAAAAAAAAAAAAAAAATTGGCCCTTTAATAAAAAATAAAATAAATAAAATGTTAAAAAATATATTTTTTTTAAAGAAAAAAGAGGGGGTTTACCATCTGGGGCCCTTGGGGCCTCCAGGCACCTGGGCACCTCCGGACCCCTAAAAAAAAGGGGCCCCTTACAGGTGTACTGCCTGTACCCCCCTGATGGCGGCCCTGCATACATGACATCATATTGGCAAAATAGGTTGTAGGACATATAAAGCATCTCATTTGAACAGTATTTGTCAAACACCATAAGAGAGTCAAATGTATTAAATGAGTAGAAAATGGTCTCAGTCGAGTATGTCCTGAAGGACTGAGTTGCATACATAACTATGACAGTAAACTTAAAATAAGCTAAAATAAGAAAAATCTTCTTTTAGTAATCGCCTTCCTTTCTATTCAATGCTCTCCCTCCTCCGCCCCCACCAATTCAGTATATTTACTTGTAGTCTTAAAGGGTAAGTTCACCTTTGTACACTTGCTTTTCTAAATTCTAGTTCCCATGCACCAATATAGCATTCATGTACTTTTTTTTACAAAAATATCAAAGCTTTCCATTAAATCTACAGCCACTTACTTTTCTTGTCCTAATCCACGTTTCCAGACATTTCCATTAGTAATGTCTTCTTCCTAAATAGACTTTAGGTCATGACACAGGAAGGAGCTGACCAGCTGACCTCATTAGTGATTTTAGGTGCATAAACATGGCCATACACTATGCAATTGGATTGTATATTGTGGCCCAGATTCACAGAGCAATTACGCCTGTCTAACTGGTGTTAGACAGGAGTAATTTCAAATTTCGCGCGCCGTATCACTAGTTTGAATCCTCAAACCATGATACGGCGGCTTCGGGCTTCGATCCGAGAGGCTTACGTCTTCGAAAGCCTTCGGATCTACGCTGCGATATTTTTGCGGCCGCTGGGAGGAGTTTGCGTCGTTTTCATGCGTCGGGATATGCAAATGAGTTTTTACGGCGATCCACGAAGATACGAGCGGTCTTCGCAATCGCTTTCGTCTATTTTTTTATACGTACTGTTAGACCAGCTTTTTGCTGGTCTAACGGTGCGTAGCCCATGTTAAGTATGGCCGTCGTTCCCACGTCGAATTTAAAATATATATATTTTTTTTTACGTAACTCGTTCGGGAATAGGAATCTCCGTAAACGACGCTACTCAAGAAAAAATGACGTAACGACGTGATTTCGCGCAATGCACAGCGGGAAATTTGCGAACGGAGCATGCGCAGTTCGATCGCCGCGGGAACGCGCCTATTTTAAATGCTTCACGCCCCCTACTCGCGTAGATGGATTGCGACGGGAGAAATACACTACGCCGCCGTCGTTTACTGGACAAAATCTACCTGGATTCCACGTAGAGCCAGGTAAAAAACGGCGGCGTAGTGTATTTCTGATACTCTACGATAATCTAATTCTATCTGAATCTGGGCCTGTGTATTTAGTGCAAAGGGTGATCACTGATTGATTGAATTTCAACATGCACCTAGAAATGCTGTGGTGTCAAATGCCGGGTGTTTGCTAATGAGGTCAGCTAGTCAACTCCTTCCTGTGTCATGACCTACAGTCTGATTAGGAAGAAGACATTACTAATGGAAACGTCTGGAAATGTTGATTAGGACAAGAAAAGTAAGTGACTCCAGATTTAATGGAAAGTTTGATATTTTTGCAAAAAAAATACACAGATGCTATATCGGTGCATAGGGGAGATGGAATTTAGAATGATAAAAAAAAAAGTGTACTGTACAAAGGTGAACTTACCCTTTAAAATCTACCCAGCCTTTCCAGGTATTTAAACATTTGTCCATTTTATCATGTCCGTCAGTGCAGTTCTTCCATATTATAAATGCATTTAACCCTTTTAACCCAGTCTCTAACTGTTGGGCTCTCTGGTGTCCGCCAGGATCTTGCGATCAGCCATTTTGCTGCATTTTTTAGCCACGGGATCACTGTATTCTTGTATTCATAAGCCAACATATTTTTGAGGCTTCCATGTGTACTCTTTATCTGTGATTTTTTGCCTGCAAGATCACCTGCTATGATATAGTATAACATAGAGTTCTCTATGAGTACTGTTTTCAAGTAGAATTCTGGCCTTCCATTTAAAAATGTAGGTGCTACAACATTTAATTATTAGTGTATCTGCCTTTTTAGTATCTTTTTAGTATCTCTATGTCCACCTTCTAAATCCCACAGATATATGCTAATCATGCCAGAAATGTCAACCTATGCAGCTTCCTGTAAAGGTGTGGCAATGAAGCTGCACTGCTCCCGAATGCAGAGCAGAGTTGTCACACTCATGTAAGTTGTGTTTCATTGCAGGAAAGTACAATGAGCAAATATTGCAGGGGCATTGTTATTAGCATTTACACTTCTGATTCTTAACCTGGTAGCTCATTAATCAGCAGCTAGTCACACTTACTTCTGCTCACTACTTTTTGCATTGATATCACTGTATCTGTTGTTGAATCCCTCCGTAGGCATGTGCACAGGGTGTGCCAGGGCATATTCCAATCACTTAATGCGTATTAGCATTATCGATCTGTGTGGCAGCAAGGAGATGGAAAAAAAGTCCCTCTTACCGGCTCTGTCATAAGAGAAGTGCTTAGGCACTTCTCTTTCACTGTGCCAGCAGGAAGATCAACGTTCCCAGACAACATATACAGTATGTAGATACACACACACACATTAGCATGTGTGTTTGAGCTTTGGGGGGGGGCACACCCTAATGAAATAGGCTGTGAAACCCTCCCAATGTGAGCTGCAATGTCAGGAAAGGGTGGAAAGTGAGACACAGATGAAGGAAGATTTGACTTGAAGCACCAAAAAAGTGTTGCACATATGAAATGAGAAAATACATAATATATTCTGGTGTTTCTTAAATGCTGTGGTGCTCTGCCCTTCTTTTCCAAAGATTTTTATTGTTGTCTGTATCACTGCCTAGCAGAAATGTTAACTCTTTGCTACTCTATCCATAGCTAAATGAAAGAAACCATAGTCTGGTCTTTAAGTTTTAAAAAAGACTGCCCCACATACATTTACTGAGGCAAGGCGGCCCTTAAGCACAAAATCACGTACCTGTATATTATTTCATTCAAGGGCTCGGGGGCGCGCAAGAAAAACGGACCATAGCGTGATACCGTACAAATTTTAATAAAATCACATAAGACATGTACTTACAAACATCTCATGATAAAAGCATGTATAAGGTGCCGGCCGGCAATAGGAGCCCTTCCCCCTTCAGATGGAATGCGGTGACATCAGTGCGCGCCTTCCCAGATGACGTTTCGTCATTAACCGACATTCTCAATGGGGATCCCTCATCCCCCTATTTTACATTGTACTTTATATGCTTATCACATTTTTTCTGCTTCCTTGACCCATATTTATTAATTTTGATAAGTGCAGTTTTTCTCCCTATAATAGAGATGATCAAATACCACCAAAAGCAAAATCTATTTGTGGGAAATAAAGCACATCAATTTTATTTGTTTACAGTGTCGCACGACCCTGCAATTGTCAGTTAAAGCAGTGCAGTATCCCCAAAAAATGGCCTGTCAAGAAAGGTTAAAGTGGTTCTAAAGGTAGAACTTTTTTTTTTTACCTTACTGCATTCTCTGCATTAAGGTGAAAAAAATCTGCATGCAGTTACAATTTTATCCCCCTAAATACTTACTTGAGCTCGAACCAGCTCTTTTCCTCCTCATTGGCTCATTTACAGCAGTTGGAGTCATTGGCTCCCTCTGACATTCACAGCCAGGGAGTGGCTTACTATGGGGGCACTCAGTTGGGGGGAGGATCCAGGAGCGTCGAAGGGGGACCCAAGAGGAGGAAAAACAGGGCTGTTCTGTGCAAAACCATTGCACAGAGCAAGTAAGTATGACGTGTTTGTTATTTAAGAAAAATTAAACCTTTACAAGTATTATTATTATTAATTATTAAGGATAAGTGAACGTTTATATCCTGGCAAACAAAACAAGTTTGTAAATATATTTGTCTCATTTATTTTCCTGTGCTAACATTAGTTATCTTCAGTTTAAAGTATAGCCTTCCCTACTGAGAAAATAAACAATCCCTTGGTCACCTACTTTAAAAGGATTTTAACATATCTGAATTGCTGCAGAAGACTAGTCATCCAGCACAGAGGACGCTGTGGGCATTAGGAATAAGTTAAGTATTTAACCTTATTCCAATCCCCTTAGACAAAAAGAGCCATTAACCCTTGCAGTGCCATTGGGGACCGACTGCAAGGGCAATTTGTGTGCATGGTTCTAAAAATGTCCTAAAGTAGATTTAAACTGTAACGGTCACCACCGCTTACGATCTTCCATCCATCCACGACAAGCTTATCTGACACACTCCGACAATATTGCATACACGATCCATATCAATTCCCATAAACAAGACGAGACTCAAGCTCTGCACTTGCTTTCAAAGATATGACAATTTATTGGTATTTTCTCAGCTTCTTACGGTATACAGTCTCAAGCATAATGCAGTTAATCACAGGACAATGCAATCTCCACCCCCCTATTCACTCACTGAGGATAATTCTTTATTTGGTAGCTAGACATGACGGCACCGTATCATCAATATGGTTCAATTAACCTTGAATAATAACACAGACATCTAGTTGAATAAGTTATCTAGACAGCTTTATCACACAATGGCAGAGTCTTGTGAGAGTGGGTGCAATCAACACCTTCAACGGAATGTCTTTACAGTGAATAGCCAACACCTTAAGATATTTCAATAGCCTATTATACAAAGGTATGACTTACTGACTGGCTGACTTGGTCATGTCATCATGAACTCCTTGTGATATCTCAGTCCTAAAATGAAGTATTAATAATGTCCCATCTGTAATATATGAATTATGATTCTTTGTCACCCTATGGCCCTATTGGACATAAGGTGACCCTAGTGTTACGTACCTTGTGGATAGAGCCTCGTATGCAGGAAAGAGCCCCTCTTACCGCCCGGGTTCAGGGACTGCTGGAGTGGGGACAGCAAGTACGGGAGCGCGGTGAGGTAAGAGTGCTTGGGATGACAGCAGACTGGTTGGAATGGAAATCTTGCGGGCAGGCAGTGTAGGAGACAGCGTCTCTGGAGGGTCACCGGAACCGGATAGCGGGAACTGGTGGACAAGCCGGGTTAGATGCAAGACAGAAACGGGTATGCAGTCAACACGGGTCAGATGGGCGGATCACCCGAAAGTCACTCTGTAGCGGAGGTAGCGTTGTCAAAGTTCAAGCATAGGTCTGATAACGAGGGGCAGTAGAGTAGAGCGGAGTCGGATCAAGCCAGGAGTCGGTAACGGTATTCAGGTAGTCAGACGGAGCCGGGTCAGGTATCAGGTAGAGCAGGTATCAGGTTTCAACAGGTATCAGGTAAGCAGGTATCAGGTTTCAACAGACATCAGGTTTCAGGGTTTTTAGGACATAAGCTGTAGATCAGACAGCAAGGTGTCACTGCTGCTACTGATCTTTTAAAGGGGAAGAGAGGCTAGTGCGCATGCGCGCGCTCCCGCCGCGCATGCGCGCGCCCCCGTGACGCAGACGCGCGCCGTGCACGCGCGCGCACGATAGGTGCACGCGCGCGCACACACGCGAAATTGGAGCGCGAGCAACAGGGACTCGTCGGAGCCCACAGGTAGGTCCCTGACACCTAGACATAGGAATATCTCAGTCTGTCACGGTGCATTCCGTTACATCTCTCCCCTTTCGGTGGGAGACAGACACAGGTGGGAACCCCAAACGGGTTGACTCCGAAGTTCGTCAGTAGTTCCAGTCCTCCAATGCTGGTATCCATACTGTACCCCAAATAAATGTCTCCAAACTGAGCATTACTCACCCCGCCAACCTCTGCCTCTCTCAGAGAACACGCCTGCCGCTGGGGAGAAGGCAGGGTGGCTGGGCTCAGTCCATCATGCTGTTGGGGGTCTGGGCCAACTGCCCCCCCTTCCTGGGGTATACCAGTGGAGACTGAAGTCCCATCCACTGGTGCTTGGTGAAAACCCCCCGGTGCTTGCAAAGCAAAGCCGACATCTTTCTGTCCCAGTCCTGTACCATTTTCTGGGGTTGTGCCAGTGGAGACTGAAGTCCCATCCACTACCCCAGGAACCCCCTCTTCTGTTAGTGAGGAGCAGAGGCCTGGGGCACTCTGCTCTGTTGCCAGCTCTTCTGCTGGGTTGCTGTGAGTGGAGACCACAGTCCCATCCACTACCACAGGGACCCCCTCTTCTGTTAGTGAGGAGCAGAGGCCTGGGGTACTCTGCTCTGTTGCCAGCTCTTTCGCTGGGTTGCTGTGCGTGGAGACCACAGTCCCATCCACTACCACAGGGTCCCCCTCTTCTGCTAGTTGGGAGCAGAGGCCTGGGGCACCCTGCTCTGTTGCCAGTAATTCAGCTGGGGGTAAAAGCTTTACCACCTCAGCTTGTTGCTGGAGAGAGGGGCCAACCGCCCTGGCTCTCTGGAACTCCACACCATCCGCTTCGGCTTTAGGGATGGCAATCTCCATTTTTTCCACTGCCGATTCATCAGCCAGGAGTTCACAGTTGTCATCTGAACTTCCCTTATAGTCCCAGACAATGGGAGCCCCACCCTGCTGCTGAGCCGAGTCTAGCAGCTGTCTGTAGGCGACCTCCAGCTCCCATTCTTGAATGGCCAGAAATTCTAAATCTTCCTGTGACCAGTGGCCTCCTGAGATATTCCATTTTTCCTCTCTGTGCTCCATTATGTCCTCCAAGCGCCACTCCCGATCATCCCCGAAGTCTGGATCACTGGACATCCTCCAATACAATAATCCCAGGCCATCATAGTCATGGCCTTCTGTGGGGCTGTCATCTGCTGGCCATGGGCACTCTTGGGCTACATACCACTGGAGGGCTCTGTAGCTTTCATCCAGCTGCATCTCTGCCCGGATCAGCCTGCTTAACTCAGCTGTCCACTCCTGCTTCGGTTGTTTCCCCAACAACAGCATTCGTACATCATACTGCAGCCAGTACCTTGCATAGATGGAGGGCAGGACCTTTCCTTGGTTTTGCTGCTCCCGAGCTAACGCTTCCTTCCAGAGTTGGCACCGAATCACATCCGACCATCCCAACAGGACCTCCTCTGATACTGGTCCTCTATGCTGTATCCACATCTCTTGTAACTTTCTTTGGAATTCCTCTTCCATGGAGACTGGTATCTGCACCTCTCCTCTCTCTTTAGTTGGTGCTGCTGTGACTTCAGCTGCTGCAGCACTTCTTCTCTGTAGCAAGGTGGCATTCAGAGCCGCAATAACTCGGTCCCTGATCTCTGGTGGAGGGTTAGGACCATAATGTGCCAGTCTTAGGTTAACAGCCCGATCAAAACTTTCTTCCTCGGGTGTCCTGTCCGTTACGGCGGGCCTTTTAGCTCTATCCATTTCGACCAGTTCTGCGATAATGTCCCTTTTCTTACGGTTGCTGGCCGGTCTGCCCCGGCTCTCCAGTAAGTCCATGAGGGAAGAGAGCTTCATCCGTTCATACACCGTCTCCAATGTCATGTGCCCTTGTAGCTGTCCTTCTGATGATGGAATCATCCCACTGCTGTGCCACCAAATGTAACGGTCACCACCGCTTACGATCTTCCATCCATCCACGACAAGCTTATCTGACACACTCCGACAATATTGCATACACAATCCATATCAATTCCCATAAACAAGACGAGACTCAAGCTCTGCACTTGCTTTCAAAGATATGACAATTTATTGGTATTTTCTCAGCTTCTTATACAGTCTCAAGCATAATGCAGTTAATCACAGGACAATGCAATCTCCACCCCCCTATTCACTCACTGAGGATAATTCTTTAATTGGTAGCTAGACATGACGGAACCGTATCATCAATAGGGTTCAATTAACCTTGAATAATAACACAGACATCTAGTTGAATAAGTTATCTAGACAGCTTTATCACACAATGGCAGAGTTTTGTGAGAGTTGGTGCTATCAACACCTTCAACGGAATGTCTTTACAGTGAATAGCCAACACCTTAAGATATTTCAATAGCCTATTATACAAAGGTATGACTCACTGTCTGGCTGACCTGGTCATGTCATCATGAACTCCTTGTGATATCTCAGTCCTAAAATGAAGTATTAATAATGTCCCATCTGTAATATATGAATAATGATTCTTTGTCACCCTATGGCCCTAGTGGACATAAGGTGACCCTAGACATAGGAATATCTCAGTCTGTCACGGTGCATTCCGTTACATAAACCCTCGGAAAAGAATAGGGCACGTTAAGCTAAATATGATTGCTATATCTTTTGTATTTAGCTTTCCCTACTGTATTCATGTTTTATTGCCTTGCGCAAATTTTTGCAGTCTTTGTAAAAACATTTTCTGGATGCATGTGTACACCAGCAGTAGCAAAACATCACAATTTTACTGTGGTGACTACAACAGAGTATGCCAGGACAATGTTCCAACTACTTGTAGTCCAACTCAGGGACAAACAGGAGTGCAAAAAATGCTGTAGTTAAACTTGTTTTCAGATTAACTTTTCCCGCAAAGGTCACATTGGATGAGCTCGGATAAAGTGCGTCTGGGGGGGCTGCCTTTTTTTTTTTTGCTTTGTGAATCCGCACAAAAAGCATGCTCTGCACGTAAATGATCATTTTATGGTTGCTGCCACTGAAGGCATTGAATTAACAAGGTACGAAGAGCAGAATAACATATTTTTATTTTTATCACAAGCATGTACTTATCCTCTATAAAGAAACTCCGGGCAAGAACAACTAAAGTCAATAAAAATATGTGAATTGAAAAGTTATTTACCCAAGTCAGCATTTGTTTTTAAAAGAATTGATAAAATTGCATACAGTCTCATACAGGGACTGAGCAACTGGAAGACTGGAAAGAGAATTGTGTTTCAGAGATACGTGTCCAGGGTACTCAAGAAGTAATTATTATTGTTATCCTGCATGAGGGGAGTCTAGACTAGAATACAGCTTTGATTTTAGGGGCCAGGGACCCATTTTCTTGTTTTATATTGTTATAATATATATATATATATATATATATATATTTTTTTTAAATTAAATGCCCATTCTGTAGTAGAGTGTGATTCGAAGAGAACTTGTCACAAACTTTAAAACTACAGGTAAGTACTGTACAGATAAATTACGTGTTTAAAATGCTTACTTGCAGTCTTTTCCTTTATACTTGCAATGTGTCTTTTAGCTTGCTAGAAAATTGGACAAGTCAATTATTTGGCACACCCTTTCATCCTTGCAGGCAGTCTCCTCTGCAAGGAGGTCTATGCTGGACAAGCTCCTCTGTACCCTCCCTCACCTTCCTACATTGTCTTTAATATAGTTGAGGGAGGAGCCAAGAGAAATACTATAGAGTGCCACTTGAGTGACAGCTCTTACTCTGTTGAGACTGCTGACATCACATACAAGATGGCCCAGTAGCCTAAGGGATAATTAGTCTAGGGATTTTGAAAGTCTACAGAAAGAAGGCTTTTATAGATCAATTACATGTATATAATACAGTAAATGCACATATAATGTTCTGCAAAGATTTTTGTTCAAATAAATAGTCGGTCGATAGTGTCTCTTTAGTGCATGTGTTTTTATGCACTAAGCAGGTGTGTTGCATAGGGTAGCGAAATCATTTTGAATGGGATATTAGTGCACATGTGGATAGTGGCACTGCTAACACCCCCCGCTGCTCTGATCTGCTCTTCTCGAGTCCCTCAGCGGAGGCGACTACTCCTCCTCTCTGTTTACATCAAGACATGAGGAGGAGGAGCCTGAGAGACACACACCTGGGGGCTGTACACTACTACTGTATATGTGTAGATGGACATGTGTGGGGGGCGCTATGGGAGGGGAGAGGGGTGTTTATACTGAGGTGGTCTGCACTAAGGGGGATTCTATACTAATGGGGGGGCTGCTCTAAGAAGGGGATTCTATACTGATGGGGGGTCTGCACTAAGGGGGGATTCTATACTCATGGGGGTCTTCACTAAGGGGGATTCTATACTGATGGGGGTCTGCACTGAGGGGGGTGTCTATACTGTCGGGGGTCTGCACTAAGAGGGGGATTCTATACTGATGGGGGGTCTGCACTGAGGGGGGGTGTCTATACTAATGTGCAGTTGGCACTGAGCACTCATACGTCTATTTCCCAAAGAGATCATGAGAGAGTTCTTTGTCATGAGGTGGCATGTTGAACTTCCAGTGACCAGTATGTCAGAGTGAGAGTGATAACACCAAATGTAACACACCTGTTCCCTATTCACAACTGAGATTGTGTAACACTAATGATTCACATACCGGGGAGGGAAAATGACTAATTAGGCCCAACTTGGATATTTTCATTTGGGGGGTGTACTCACTTTTGTTGCCAGTGGTTTAGACATTAATGACTGTGTTTTGAGTTAAAGGGGTTGTAAAGACAAAAATATTTTCCTCTTAAATTAAAGTCTGACAGTAGCTGATAAAGTAAAAATAAAAAGTAATGTTTTCCATTATAACTAGTTTGATACCTGTTGAAATCGAGCTGTTTTATTCACCTCCTTCACTCCTGAATCGTTATTCTCACTGACTTCCTGGTTTGCGGTGCGCATTTATTATTGCTACATCATGGCCTAATGGGAACTACAGTTCCCATTAGGCTTGGCCTCCATACTTGTGAGGGATAAGAGAGCATCTTCACGCAGGGCTGTAGTCATAGGGAGGGGGCGAGCACATTCTGCTTTCCACCATGCAAAATGGCTCAGATGCTGGTGGAAAGCAAGAAGAGGAGAGACAGGAAATGACATTTTCAAACCTGGATTACTGTATTTTGGAGGTCAAAAGGAAAAATAAGGTAAGTGATATTTAAATGCTCTAGCTTACAGCAATCAATTGATCTAATAAAAAATGAACCTTTAGGCCGCGTACACACGAGCAGACAGATTTGTTCAAATCGGTCGGGCCGACCGAATTGAACATATCTGTCTGCTGGGGACATATTGGTTTGATCGTGTACACACGATCAAACCAAAATCCCCGCCGCCAGACGGCGCGGTGACATGGCGGCGTCAACGTCACCGCACCAGGAAGTAAAACACTTCCGCGCATGCGTCGAAACCATTCAGGGCGTGTGCGAGAAGACATGTCTGCTGGTTAGCGTACTAACCAGCAGACATGTCGGGCGGATGGGTTCCCAGCCGACAGATTTCAAAGCATGCTTTGAAATCTGTCGGGTGGCCAAATCCGTCGGCTCGCCCGTACACACGGTCGAATCTGTCTGCTGGGACGGTCGGGCCGTCCGTTTCCAGCAGATAGATTTGATCGTGTGTACGCGGCCTTAGTGTTCCTTTAAGTTATACAAGCTGTACACTCACTACTTTATATTGTAGCAAAATCATTTCTTCAGTGTTGTCACATTAAAAGATATAATAAAATATTTAAAAAAAATTATACTGTATATATATATATATATATATATATATATATGTATACAGTATATACTGTATATATCAATCACCAATGGATTGTACTGAACAGTGAACGTTTAAAAAAATGCCCTCAGTTGAAATTGTAATGATAGAAATTGAAATGATTGGGGAAATTGTATTCCAGAGGCAGAGCCCAGAGAGACAGCAAAATTAGATTATCGTTCCTTGGCTCCAAGTAACCACCTGTGTAGGAGACGACATGCATATAATGTATTTGCTGTATAAACTGAGAGCTTATGATACATCAGTGGGAATGGCAGCATGAGGGGAGGGCTGGCTATGGGGAATAAAAACATTGGGGTTAATTTACTAAAACTGCAGAGTGCAAAATCTGATGCAGCTGTGTGTGGTAGACAATTAGCGCCTAACTTCAGCTTTTTTAATTAAGCTTTGACAAAAGAACATGGAAGCTGATTGGTTTCTGTGCAGAGCAGAACCAGATGCTGCACAATCCAACTTTAGTAAATCAACTAAATCAAGTAAATCAAGTAATGTACTAAATTTGTGCACTAAGGCTTCAGTGTACAAACAGTAAATTTACTATAAAGTGTGGTTCGCTAGAATGTGTATACTTGTTTCTCATGTAGGAACAAAACTGCATGAAGTACAGGCTTATATAAATAAAGCAATCTTCCCACATCTCTTTTTTGGAATCAAATATCTCTGTTCCTACTCATCTGGCCCTCTTTTGTTTGAGTTTAAAGACACTATAAAAGAAAAGTAGTGGTGAAAAAAGCAGTGGTGGGCACATTCAATAATTTTTGCATATTAATTCTTCTTGTTCTGGAGGGAGTAGTAGGGTGTGGCAAAGGTAGGTGGTTTGCCTACATACTTTTAGAAAGTTAGGATTAGGGAGGAGCTGGCAATTCAGCTGTTCAGAGGTTCAGCAAATGGTCGAACTAAATGATCATTTGGCTGAGCCCAACCTTTGTATGAAACAAGAAGTAAAATATTTAGTAGCAGTATTACAACTGCTGCTAAATGTGACAGCTTCCTGTTCAGGGCTTTTAGTTGGCAGGTAGCTGGTAACCAGTGGTGTGATACACCAATACTATATTCCTCTAATGTGACTATAAAGTGGGAGTAAACTACCATGCAGGAATTTTACCTATAGGTAAGCCTATAATGAGACTTAAAGATTAAGTGTTGGGGAGCTCGCTAATTGAGGAATGTAATAATAATAATATTACTAATGGCAATAAATACAAATAATACAAAATATATTCTACAATCAGAAATTAAAAAAATATCATGCAATTTCCGTGTGCTAGGTGAATGACAAAATAAACCATCAAAAGTGTGCAGCAATAAAGTGCATATAGTGACAGGTGCTAATCAGGTGTGTCCATACAATGGTTAATTAATGGCAAACAACACAAATGTGCAAATTGAGTCCAATACAACAATAATATCTTCATGCAATTTTGCAAAAACGCATTAAAGTGCAAACATTCCCAGGATCAAGAGTCCAACCATATAATCCGGAAAAAAAAAATTGTGATTTTAAAAAATAAATAAAATGTAAAATAAATGGTATGATGAGAGTAGAGAGAACATGACCAACGGCTTAACTTCCCTCACGAGTATCGTGGCTTAGCTCGCCACTTAATCATAGGGTACGCGTGAGGGAAGTTAAGCCGTTGGTGACGTTCTCTCTACTCTCGGGCCGGGAGCAGAGAAGCTGCTGTGTTTGAAGTGTGACGTGTGAGATCTTAATCTGAAATGTGAGTGTTTACTATGTTTACAATAAATTATGCTGACGTTTTTACACTATTGTGAGCGTTATTCCTTCCATATGTGTCTTGTGGGCAGTCGTTGATCCTAATGAAGAGGGGTTTGAGCTCTGGCTAAGCGCTACCTTTGTGGAGTGAAGGTGATCTGCAACGCTTGGAGGGAAAGAGAAGCTGCCATTGGGATTTCATAGAGGTAAGAGGCTGGTGAAACTGGGCACGTGTGGAGTGAAGCACTTTCTGAGCTATTTACGAGTAGGGATGAGCTTTGCGTTCGAAACGAACGTATGTTCGACTCGAACATCGTCCGTTCGATCGTTCGTCGAATTTCGAACAAAAACGATCGTTCGCAGCAAATTCGAGTGAAACGAAACGACCGTTTTTAAAACTTTTTTTTTCCATTTATAGTACCGTCGAACAGTCCGATTGTTCGCACGAACATTTAGAACCCCATTGAAGTCTATGGGACTCGAACGTTCGAATTCAAAAACGATCATTTTAAAGACCAATATTCAAATTATTGTTGGAAAACATCTTCCAGAACCCGGGTCTTGCCCCAGGGAACATGTATCAATGGAAAAAAAAGTTTTAAAAACGGTCTTTTTTCAGGAGTCCTGCTCCTGAAAAAACGACCGTTTTTAAGACTTTTTTCCATTGATACATGTTCCCTGGGGCAAGACCCGGGTTCTGGAAGATGTTTTCCAACAATAACTTGAATATTGGTCTTTAAAATGATCGTTTTTGAATTCGAACGTTCGAGTCCCATAGACTTCAATGGGGTTCAAAATGTTCGTGCGAACAATCGGACTGTTCGACGGTTCTGGTGCGAACCGAACACGGGGGTGTTCAGGTCATCCCTATTTACGAGCACTGCACATTTGTAAAATGT
This sequence comes from Rana kukunoris, assembly GCA_029574335.1. Classification (NCBI taxonomy): domain Eukaryota; kingdom Metazoa; phylum Chordata; class Amphibia; order Anura; family Ranidae; genus Rana; species Rana kukunoris. Next base: position 388,274,813 of record CM056051.1, read on the forward strand.
TGTGGACATTTATTCATCATACCATTTATTTTACATTTTATAAAAATAAAAATAAATCACAATTTTTTTATTTTATTAAATGGTTGGACTCTTGATCCTGGTAATTTTTGCACTTTAATGCGTTTTTGCAAAATTGCATGAAGATATTATTGTTGTATTGGATTCAATTTGCACATTTGTGTTGTTTGCCATTAATTAACCATTGTATGGATACACCTGATTAGCACCTGTCACCATATGCACTTTATTGCTGCACACTTTTGATGGTTTATTTTGTCATGCAACTAGCACACGGAAATTGCATGATATTTTTCAATTTCTGATTGTAGATTATATATTGTATTATTTTTATTTATTGTCATTAGTAATATTATTATTACTTTCCTCAATTAGCGAGCGCCCCAACACTTAACCTTTAAAATACTGTTTAGTGTGAGAACACCCAATTGTTGTGGCTGCTGCTGTAGTTCTATTTCTTTAATTGCTTGATCTATATACGATATATACATATGCATGTGTGAAAATATAAGTTACAATACTGTTATTATCCTTAAAATAAGTTATGTCAGATTATAATGTTTTAAAGATACAGTACTTTTCAGTGTTGGAGTAGGGACAAGAGAGAGCTATTGAAATCAAAAGCAGATGTCATCTCCTTACTCCAAAACCCCCCTCCTTTCTTCTCTTTCACCTATGTCCATATATGACTCTGAGAAGAGAACCCCTGTCAGCTTTAGAATGGGACCCTGTGTACCACGAGGGACTTGTGAAGAACGTGTGCAGCATGCCAAGAATAAACTCACAGGAAGACCACTTTATATTGACTGACCTTATATGAACTGAACCAATCAAATGTGCTCATGTGTATGATGTAATTTTGTTTATAAAAATATCAATAAATGGGTTCGGTCTCCCTCTTGACGCTGAAAACCGAAAGAAGCAGAGCTCTCTCTCAGCTTTCTGCATGCTTTCATAATTTGGGTCAACGGTAGAATGGGTTTTTTCCCTGAAGTTGCGTCAGGGGTTAATTAATCGTTAACAATATATACAGTCAGGTCTATAAATATTGGGACATCGACACAATTCTTATCTTTTTGGCTCTATACACCACCACAATGAATTTGAAATGAAACAAACAAGATGTACATTAACTGCAGACTTTCAGCTTTAATGTGAGGGTATTTACATCCAAAACTGGTGAAGGGTGTAGGAATTACAACAGTTTGTATATGTGCCTCCCACTTTTTAAGGGACCAAAAGTAATGGGACAATTGGCTGCTCAGCAGTTCCATGGCCAGGTGTGTGTTATTCCCTCATTATCCCATTTACAAAGAGCAGATAAAGGTCCAGAGTTCATTTCAAGTGTGCTTTTTGCATTTGCAATCTGTTGCTGTCAACTCTCAATATAAGATCCAAAGAGCTGTCACTATCAGTGAAGCAAGCCATTATTGGGCTGAAAAAACAAAATAAACCCATCAGAGAGATAGCAAAAACATTAGGTGTGGCCAAATCAACTGTTTAGAACATCCTTAAAAAGAAAGAACGCACCGGTGAGCTCAGCAACATCAAAAGACCCAGAAGACCACGGAAAACAACTGTGGTGGATGACCGAAGAATAGTTTCCCTGGTGAAGAAAACACAATTCACAACATTTGGCCAGATCAAGAACACTCTCCAGGAGGTAGTGTATGTGTGTCAAAGTCAAGAATCAAGAGAATACTTCACCAGAGTGAATGCAGAGGGTTCACCACAAGATGTAAACCATCGGTGAGCCTCAAAAACAGGAAGGCCAGATTAGAGTTTGCCAAATAACATCTAAAAAAGCCTTCACAGTTCTGGAACAACATCCTATGGACAGATGAGACCAAAATCAACTTGTACCAGAGTGACGGGAAGAGAAGAGTATGGAGAAGGAAAGGAACTGCTCATGATACAAAGCATACCACCTCATCAGTGAAGCATGGTGGTGGTAGTGTTATGGCGTGGGCATGTATGGCTGCCAATGGAACTGGTTCTCTTGTATTTATTGATGATGTGACTGCTGACAACAGCAGCAGGATAAATTCTGAAGTGTTTTGGGCAATATTATCTGCTCATATTTAGCCAAATGCTTCAGAACTCATTGGACGGCGCTTCACAGTGCAGATGGACAATGACCCGAAGCATACTGCGAAAGCAACCAAAGAGTTTTTTAAGGGAAAGAAGTGGCATGTTATAAAATGGCCAAGTCAATCACTTGCTGAAGACAAAACTGAAGGGAAAATACCCCAAGAACAAGCAGAAACTGAAGACAGTTGCAGTAGAGGCCGGGCAGAGCATCACCAGGGATGAAACCCAGTGTCTGGTGAAGTCTATGCATTCCAGACTTCAGGCTGTAATTGACTGCAAAGGATTTGCAACCAACTATTAAAAAGTGTAAGTTTGATTTATGATTGTTAACCACTTTAGCCCCGGACCATATTGCTGTCCAATGACCAGAGCACTTTTTGTGATTCGGCACTGCGTCGATTTAACTGACAATTGCGCGGTCGTGCGACGTGGCTCCCAAACAAAATTGGCGTCCTTTTTTTACCACAAATAGAGCTTTCTTTTGGTGGTATTTGATCATCTCTGCGGTTTTTATTTTTTGCGTTATAAACAAAAATAGAGCAACTATTTTGAAAAAAATTCAATATTTTTTACTTTTTGCTATAATAAATATCCCCCAAAAATATATAAAAAAACGTTTTTTTCCTCAGTTTAGGCCGATACGTATTCTTCTACATATTCTTCATTAAAAAAAATTGCAATAAGCGTTTATTGATTGGTTTGCGCAAAAGTTATAGCGTTTACAAAATAGGGGGTCGTTTTATGGCATTTTTATTAATATTTTTTATTTACTAGTAATGGCGGCGATCAGCATTTTTTTCAGTACTGCGACATTATGGCGGGCACTTCGGACACTTTTGACACATTTTTGGGGCCATTGGCATTTTTATAGCGATCAATGCTATAAAAATGCATTGTATTACTATAAAAATGCCATTGGCAGTGAAGGGGTTAACACTAGGGGCAGGGAAGGGGTTGAGTGTGTTCCTGGGTGTGTTCTAACTGTATGGGAGGGTGGCCTCACTAGGGGAAATCACTGATCTTCTGTTCATACATTGTATGAACAGAAAATCAGCGTTTCCCCCGCTGACAGGAACAAGAGGTTTGTGTTTACACACAAAGCTCCCGTTACCCGCTCTGTAACGAGCGATCGCGTGTGCCCGGCGGCGATCGTACCCGCCGGGCACGCGCGTGGGACTCGGGGGCGAGCGGGGGGCCGCTAAAGAGCCGACGAAGTATGACGGGCTCTCGCGGAACAGTGCCACCGTCCCTCAGTAATATGACGGCGGGCGGTCGGCAAGTAGTTAATCTGTCCCATCACTTTTGGTCCCTTAAAAAGTGGGATGCACATATACAAACTGTTGTAATTTCTACACCGTTTACCTGATTTGGAATTAAATACCCTTAAAGTAAAGCTTCAAGTCTGCTGTTAAAGGACATCTTGTTTGTTTTATTTCAACTTCATTGTGGTGGTGAATAGAGCCGAAAAGATTAGGATTGTGTCAATGTCCCAATATTTATGGACCTGACTATATATACTGTATTTTATGGCATACAACACTCACTTTTTTAGCCTGAAAATAGAAGGTAAACTGTGCCTGTGTGTTATAGGCAGGGGGCTATGGAAAAAAATGTCCTTGAAACTTTACTCTTAGGCCTCGTACACACTATCGGACATATCCGATGAAAACGGTCCGCGGACCATTTCCATCGGATATGTCCGATCGGGAGTTTGATCCGATGTCGTGTACACACCATCGGATCAAATTCCCCGCCGCCGGACGGCGCGGTGACGTGGCGGTGACACGGCGGTGACGTTGACTCCGCCACGTCACCGCCACGTCACCGCACCAGGAAGTTAAACACTTCCGCGCATGCGCCGAATCCATTCGGCGGTGGCGCGGCAGCGGTGAGGGACGACATGTCTGCTGGTAAGTGTACTAACCAGCAGACATGTCGGGCGGACAGATTCCCACCGGATAGATTTCAAAGCATGCTTTGAAATCTGTCGGGTGGAGAAATCTGTCCGCTAGCCCATACACACGAGCGGAGATGTCTGCTGAAACGGTCCATCGGACCGTTTTCAGCGGACATATCCCCTCGTGTGTACGAGGCCTTAAAGTTAGGGTGCGTGTTATACACCTGTGCGTGTTATACGCTGATAAATACGTTATATATTTTATAAAAACTAATTTTATTACAATCCCTAAAAATATATACATAAATAAAATTCATTGTTACAAAAGGTTTTTTTTTACAGTGTTATTTTCTTTATACAATTTTGGTTGCCTTAAAGTCCCATTGGAGGAATAAAGTAATGTGGTGTATCATGTTTTTGAAAGGGATAACAACCTCCAACCATAACTGAGTTGATTTTTATGTATTGTGCAGTAAAAGGAATGTAAACAAAAAGGCCAAGATTAGTATATTAAAATGAAAAAACGCCTGAGATCCCCCACCAATACATACAAGGTCCTTCAGGTTTGGTATGGATTGTAAGAGGGAACTACATGCAAAAGACATGAATAAAAGACTGTGTGGTCTTCCCAAATGTAGACCCTTATCCAAGCATTTAGCCTAGCAGGCCAGGAAAGTGGGAAATTCGTTTGTGGTCTCTTGAATCATTCCAGGCAACATGACCTCAACCTGGGGAGTAGGGATGAGCTTCGCATTCGTTACGAACGTATGTTCGACTCGAACATTGTCTGTTCGTACGTTCGACGAAATTTGAACAAAAGCGGTCTGAGTGATGCAAAACGGCCCATAATTCACTGTGGCATTGCGCGCTGATGATTGGCCAAGCATGCTGTATGTCCCGCATGCTTGGCCAATCACGGCGCAAAAAACAAAGAGCCATAATTGGCCAAAGCCTAGGTGGCTTTGGCCAATTATGGCTCAGGGGTTTAGCACACGCCCCACACTATATAAGGCCGCCTGCTGGGCGGCCTCGTGTAGTGTATTCCGGTTTGTTAATGAAAGCAGTCAGAGAGACAGAGAGATTGTCTTTTTACATAGCTAGATAGAGCAGGCAGGCTAGTCAGTTTAGCTTAATTTACAGTGTGTAGAGAATATATATACATCCCTAGGAGTTGTACATATATTTATACACTGTATAGCTTAGATAGATCAGTTCTTCCTAATTTACTGGCAGGCAGGTGATTGTGCTATTTAAAGACGTTATCACACGTATAGACACCCAGCAGGTACAATATTTAAAGGATTTATTATTATTATTTTTTTTTATTTAAGCATCAATAAAATCACTGCTCCTGGAGCAGTGATTTTAATTATGCTTAACTTTAAAAAAAAATGAAACATTCTTTTAAATATTGTACCTGCTGGGTGTCTATAGTTTGCCTGTGAAAATGTCTTTGAGAACCCGGGTCTTGCCCGAGGTAACATGTATCAATGGAAAAAAAAGTTATAAAAACAGTCATTTTTTCAGGAGTCCTGCTCCTGAAAAAACAACAGTTTTTTTTAACTTTTTTCCATTGATACATGTTCCCTGGGGCAAGACCCGGGTTTTTAAAGACGTTTTCACAGGCAAACTATAGACACCCAGCACTGCAGGTACAATATTTAAAGGATTTTTTTTTTTTTTTATTATTTAAACATTATTAACCACTTGACCACTGGGCACTTAAACACCCTTCCTAACCAGACCAATTTTCAGCTTTCGGTGCTCTCACAATTTGAATGACATTTACTCAGTCATACAACATTCTACCCATTTGAAATTTGTGTCCTTTTTTTCACACAAATATAGCTTTCTTTTGGTGGTATTTGATCACCTCTGGTTTTTTATTTTTTGCGCTATAAAAGAAAAACGACTGAAAATTCTGTAAAAAAAAAAAAAAAAAAAATTTGTTTCTGTCATATTAGCAGGTTATTTCTCACACACAGCATATGCATACCACAAATTACACCCCAAAACACATTCTGCTATTCCTCCCGAGTATGGCGATACCCCATGTGTGGGACTTTTACACAGTGTGGCCACATACAGAGGCCCAACATGCAGGGAACGCCATCAGGCGTTCTGGAACACACCAGACCAATTCTGACATTTCTCTCCTACATGTAAAAATCATAATTTATTTGCTAGAAAATTACATAGAACCCCAAAACATTATATATGCTTTTTTAGCAAAGACCCTAGAGAATACAATGGCGGCCGTTACAACTTTTTATCTCGCACGGTATTTTCGTAGAAATTTTTTGAACCCGTGTTTTTAAAAAAAAAACAGTTTTGTGCTAAAAAAGAGAAAAAAAAACAGTAAAGTTAGCCCAATTTTTTTTCATAATGTGAAAGATGACGTTACGCCAAGTAAATAGATACCCAACATGTCACACTTCAAAATTGCGCACACACATGGAATGGTGCCAAACTTCGCTACCTAAAAATCCCCATAGGCGATAGTATTTGGGTATTGCAGAGTATTTGGGTATTGCAGAGTATTTTGGGTATTGCAGGGTATCGCACAGGGTATTGCGGTATTGGGGTACTGAGGTATTGGGGTACTGGAGTATTGGGGTACTGGAGTACTGCAGAGTATTGGGGTACTGGAGTACTGCAGAGTATTGGGGTACTGGAGTACTGCAGAGTATTGGGGTACTGGGGTACTGCAGAGTATTGGGGTACTGGTAGTACTGCAGAGTATTGGGGTACTGGGGTACTGCAGAGTATTGGGGTACTGCAGAGTATTGGGGTACTGGAGTACTGCAGAGTATTGGGGTACTGGGGTATTGCAGAGTATTGGGGTACTGGGGTACTGCAGAGTATTGGGGTACTGCAGAGTATTGGGGTACTGGGGTATTGCAGAGTATTGGGGTACTGGGGTATTGCAGAGTATTGGGTACTGGGTATTGCAGCGTATTGGGGTACTGGGCATTGCAGAGTACTGGGGTACTGGGTATTGGGGTACTGGGGTATTGCAGAGTATTGGGGTACTGGGGGTACTGCAGAGTATTGGGGGTACTGCAGAGTATTGGGGTACTGCAGAGTATTGGGGTACTGGGGTATTGCAGAGTATTGGGGTACTGGGGTATTGCAGAGTATTGGGGTACTGGGGTATTGCAGCGTATTGGGGTACTGGGGCATTGCAGAGTACTGGGGTACTGGGGTATTGGGGTACTGGGGTATTGTGGGGTACTGGGGTAATGCAGGGTACTGGGGGATTGCAGGGTACTGGGGGATTGCAGGGTACTGGGGGATTGCAGAGCTGGGATGTTTTGAGGGATGGCTGGATCTGTGACTGCATTTGTCACAGATCCAGCCACAGCTCAGCTGCTGACACCCCGCCCCCCCCCCCCCTCTCCTCGCACACTGTACCGAATGGTACAGAGAGCAGAGGGAGGAGAGGGAGGAACCGGCGTCATCAAATGACGCCGGTTTGTTTACAAGTGATCGCGCCGTCATTTGACGGCGCGATCACGTGGTAAACGGCCGCTATTTTCTAGACCCGCGTCCCAGGGGACGCGCAATCACGAAAGTGAAGGACGACGTCCCAGGGACGTCGTGTCAAAACTACTCGACCGCGCGCTGTAGCAGTATTTTCGCTATAGCGCGGTCGGCAAGTGGTTAAAATCACTGCTCCTGGAAAATAAATAACATTTCTTTAAATATTGTACCTGCTGGGTGTCTATAGCTTGCCTGTGAAAACGTCTTTGAGAACCCGGGTCTTGCCCGAGGGAACACGTATCAATGGAAAAAAGTTTAAAAACGGTCACTTTTTCAGGAGTCCTGGTTATTGTCCCTTCAACCCCATATGGCACAAATCAAAGGAGCAGGTATTATCTACAATTATATATATATATATCTATATCCCAATTATATAATGGGTTGTGTGTTAAAATACTTCTCGGATTTACAAACAGAGTTTGTCCTTCCCAGAAGTCAGTTTTGTAACTACCTACAACTCAAGCATGCAATGCATGCTCAGGATTAGTGTTGAGCGGAAAATGCCATATTCGATTTCGCGATTTTTTCACGAATATATAGAAGAATATTCGCGAAATATTTGTTAATATCGAATATTCGTGATATTTTATTAAAAAAAAATTTTTGCGAAATTTTGCTAATGCGAATGCAAATTAATTGCAAAATTCTCGTCAGCGCATGCGCGCGCGCGTGAACTACACGCGAAAACGGAGATCATTTCCTGGATCTTTGCCAGTCTATTTTCGGATCGCTATTTTGTGCTGCCCTGCGAAGCGAAGATGGTGGGGAGTAACTTTTCATCCAGTGAGGAAAAACTGCTGATTAGTATAAGTAATTTCACCACTGTTATTTCATTATCTTTAACTGCATTTTAGACTAGTTTAAATGTTAGGATATAAGATCAGATATTAGTATTTCCCAAACAGTGTGTCTCCAGCTGTTGCAAAACTACAACTCCCAGCATGCCTGGACAGCTGCAGACACCCTGGTTGGTAAATGTGTATTTAGGCACTTTCCTTGCTATTTAGCATAATTAACATGTTGTGGACATAGTATGCAAACGTCCTGACGTCCTTAACCGCTTCAATACTAGGCTTTTATACCACCTCCATACCGGGCCTATTCTGACACTTCTCTCCTACATGTAATAATCATCATTCTTTTGCTAGAAAATTACACAGTACCCCCAAACATTATATATGTTTTTTTTTAGCAGACACCCTAGGGAATAAAATGACGGTCATTCCAAAGTTTTATCTTGCACGGTATTTACGCAATTATTTTTCAAACGCTTTTTTTTGTAAAAAAAATTGTTTTATGAATTAAAAAAATAACAAAACACTAAAGTTAGCCCAATTTTTTTGTATTATGTGAAAGATTATGTTACACCGAGTAAATAGAGACCCAACATGTCACGCTTTAATTATGCGCACACTCATGGAATGGCGCCAAACTTCGGTACTTAAAAATCTCCCTAGGCAACGCTTTATTTATTTTTTACAGGTTACAGTTTAGATTTACAGAGGAGATCTAGTGCTAGATTAGTTGCTGGCACTCTAACGCACGCGGCGATACCTCACATGTGTGGTTTAAACGGCGTTTACATATGTCGGCGGGACTTGCGTGTGCGTTCGCTTCTGCACGCGAGCTATCGGGGACAGGGGCGTTTTCATTTTTTCTTTATCTTTTATTATTTTTTTTTACTTATATTTTATTTATTTTTACACTTTTTTTCATTTTATTTTTTTTTTTCCACTTTTATTCCTATTACAAGGAATGTAAACATCCCTTGTAATAGGAAATGTGTGTGACAGGTCCTCTTTATGGAGAGATGTGGGGTCAATAAGACCTCACATCTCACCTCCAGGCTGGAAACCATGAGATCGGTGAAAAAAAATTCACCGATCTCATGAATGGTGACTTACAGCCGCAATCGCGGCTTTGTTTACATACGGGGACCCGGGCGTGACGTCATCAGATCGCGCCCGGGTCCTCCGACGGTCATAGAGATGACTGGTGACCATCTGGTCACCAGTCATCTCTATGCTTCCTGCCGCCGCCGACGATTCGTTCTCCGGGCCCCCGAAGGTACAGGTAAGCCCGGAGAAGCACCGGATGGCGGCGGGAGGGGGGGGATGTCCCCTCCCGCGGCCTGTAAGAACGATCAAGCGGCGGAACCGCCGCTATGATCGTTCTTACTTTGTGCAGAATCGCCGGCTGAAGAGATGGATATCTGGATGATGCCTCTGGCTGCAGGCATCGTCCAGATATTCGCCTGCAATACCCAGGCCGTCAATTGACGGCCACTTAGGATGGTAAATCCCATCCCAGGCCGTCAATTGTCTATGGCTGGGTATTGAAGTGGTTAAGGCCCAAGACGTTCGAATACATATTGCCCTCTAGATGTTGCAGAACTACAACTTCCAGCATGCCTGGGCATGCTGGGACTTCTAGTTTTGCAAGTTCTGCAGGCCCACATTTTTCAGACCACTATACACGGGTCTCTAAACTGTGGCACTCTAGATGCAGCAAAAGTAAAATTCTTAGCATGCACTGACAGACCATGCCTGATGGGAGTAGTAGTTTTGCAACAGCTGGAGGCGCACTGGTCTTGAAACCCTGAGTTAGGTAACAAACTCACAGTGTTTTGCAACCATTGTGCCTCCAGCTGTTGCAAAACTACAACTCCCTGCATGCAACTGGCTGCAATCCCCCCCCCCTCTCCCCCAATGTGAATGTACATTCACATGGGCTGGGGCTTACAGTGTGCTTCTAGCTGAAGCAAATTCGGCGCTGCAGCTCAAACCCTCAGCGGGAAACTACTGTGAACCCCACGCCCCTCTGACTGTACCCTAAAAACACCACACTACACAAAAATTTAAAAACACAACATATACACATACCCCTACATAGCCCCCCTCCCCTCCACACTAAAAAAGAAAACCGTCTGGTACGGCACTGTTTACTAAACGCAGCCTACAGCTGTTGCAAAACAACTCCCCAGTATTACCGGATAGCCATTGACTGTCCAGGCATGCTGGGAGTTAAAGTATAATTGTGGTACAGCTGGTGATGGTGAGCTACATGGTGTATCAGAGCATGCTGGAAGTTGTAGTTTTTAAATAACATCAACTCCATTATTTATTCAAAATTAATTCATCAAAAAGTCAAAAGAAACAAACATATTATTGTTCATATATAAAGATAGGGATGAAAAAAAAATCTATTGTACAGGCCCAGTATAAGGGTCAAAAAATAAATATAGCGGTCAGATGAATAGCAACTAATTTCTCCCCTATACGTGTATCCTGTGATGTTACTCATATATACATAATTATGCAAATGATAATGGCTGCTATATTTATGCAAAAAAGGTGGCGACCAAAATGGCAAGATATAAAATCTGTCATGTTACCCCTGTCAGTGATTAATAAGGCGAGAATGCTTCCAATTGTTGAATACCATACATTTACGTCATATATCCATAAGTGTTTAAACAAAAGTATTGTAATATAATTTGTTATTCATCTTGCAGAGGTTCCTGCAACAGGGATATGACGCAACCCAGAGCCAGCAGGACAAAAAAAAAATAGTCCGCTCCCTCTTGCGGGAGTTACGACAAGTTTATGGCCGCACACATGACCACATGGCCACCCTAAAAAAGTGGTCAGACCTAAAGAGGCCCCACATGGCTTGGGTCAGACAGATCCGAAATGAATTTCATCCAGGTAAGTTATTGGTGACAGTTATGTAAGGTCATATGTAATTAACCTTAGGGCAGATGTTGTTAACCCAGACGCCATGTTGTGGTAACATATATCACCACCCAAGGTATTCATAGTACTGTTGAAAAAAGACATTATTCCATCAAGTTAAACCATGGAATTAAAGTGGTGGTGTGGTGGGTTAAAGGGGAAGGGGTGGTATTTTATAACTCAATTACCACTAAATTCCTGTGCTAGGCGTGGGGTTATCATAGTAATCCCGTGTACTCCATCAGGCCCTTTTTTTAACATGAGATCGTCAGAATAATACAAAGGAAACACAAACAGCTCATTTTACCATGGTGGCAGCCCAGCTCACACTCAGTCCCCTGTAGTGCCAGCAAGACCCTTTAGTATAACATTATCCCATTGGTTAACTGTCTATATAAATACATTTGTATTCATATACAATACAGCAGAGTACACAGAATTTGCATACGTTATTAGAAATCATTTTTACATATATGAACATTGTGTTATTATAGGAGCTCCTCTACCATCTGTGTGCCCCAAGCGCACAAGGCGACAGGCCTTGATGAAGAGGAGGAGCAGGAGGAGGATGCACAGGAGGAGCAGGAGGAGGATGCACAGGAGGAGAGGGATGAGGAGCAGCCAGGGCCCTCCCAGTGTTTACCACACCCAGCTCCTGTTGAGGAGCAAGAGGAGGAGCTGCAACCCCCCCCCCAAACTCCTGGTGAATCGGGTGATGGAGAAGAGGAGCAGGAGGATGAGACGGTTCCTGTGAGCCCCAGGCAGGAGGGTAAATATGTGCACAAAGATTAATAACATTTCAACAATAAGATGTAGATATAATAATGGACAGCATTTAATCCTAATTTTTTTTCTTATATCCTAACAGTTTTCAAAAAGATGAAGGAAAATTACAGTCTCATCCAGAGGACCAATGAGAAAATCCTCTCAAATCGCCGGAAAATGCGAATATTAGACCTCCAAAACCAACAGCTGGAGCAACAGCAGAGGAAGAATTTGGACGCGATGGCTGAGCTTCACAAGCTCATGCAAAAATACATGTAATTTTTTTTTTTCTTGTTATAAAAAATTTTATTCTTTTAAAATGTTTCCTTTCTCATTGAGATTGTTAGGTTTTTCAACACATCTAACACATCAACATCAACATCAACATCAACACATCTAACTTCATAATAACCAAAAACATTTTATACTATTATTTTATTTAACACAAACCTAAGACAAACTAAAATACACGGACACAGACACTACTAACACAAACTAAATTGTTGAAAAATTACTATAACAAAAGCTACAATATATATATATATATATATATATATAGATATAGAGAGAGAGAGAGAGAGAGTGCTGATTTGCTCTTGCAGACAGGCTAATGGTTGCAGTATAAAGGCCACAAACCAGGGTTTAACATAAAGTTCAGTCTTTTAGTCACACTTGCTGTTACGATCTGGTCTGGTAGCTTGTAGCGGAGGCTGTTGGTGGATCCGCTGTGCCACAGAGGTCATGAAGCATTACTCAGCATGAAGGCAGCAGCAGTAGTATTAAAATATATTGTAATTATCACACAGGCAATATTTACAAGCAGTAGTGGTAATAGTACTAGATATCATCTAAACACTTGGGCAAGGGTGACAGGCAGACTTCTGGCTAGGATAGCGAGCTCGGAACAGAAGTCCCCGGTTATCGGGACATTGCGGACCGCTGCTGGGCTGATGGTTCATTCCCCTGATCTCATAATACAGACACTAGCAGACTTTTATGAACGGTTGTATCGCCCGGCCTCGGAGTATGGCACTGAGGAGCTGTCCAACTACCTGGACGGGATTACATTTCAGCGTCTTTCCCCTCCTCAGAGCTTAGAGCTCGATTCCCCTCTGGCTCTGAAGGAACTACAGGAGGCGGTCGTGGCCTTCCCCAACTGTAAAGCCCCAGGGGGTGACGGAATCCCCATGGAGATTTACAAACAATACTCCGAGACCTTACTGCCCAGGCTGCTGGGAGTTTTTAATGCTGCTAGGGTGTCCAATGCCCTCCCGCCCTCAATGGCTAGGGCGCAAATTGTGTTAATTCTTAAACCGGGTAAGGACCCAGCGGATCCGGCCTCGTACAGGCCGATTTCGCTGTTGCAATCTGATATCAAAATCCTGGCGAAAGTACTGGCCCTCAGGCTAAATAAGGTGATCACCTCAGCCATACACCCGGACTGGGCGGGATTTATGTCCAACAAATCCACAGCTATAAACCTCAGAAGACTATTTCTTAACATGCAGTCCCGGTGTCAGGGGGATGTCTACACAGACACCCAATACTAGAGGACAGGTCAGTGGGCTGCACTAAAGTCAATAGGCACCCAGATAGTGACAAAATATACGTTTAATAGAGGTTAAGCACACGTGAAACAATCGTGTAAAACCCCCAAGACAACAAGACTAAGCATTGCTGGGGGGCGTGGTCTGCGCATGGCCGAGTGAGGTTGTGAAGGTGTGAGCTCCCCGCTACCTCCATGCCCTCCGTGCGTGAGATATACCTATAGACCGAGGAAGGTGACTTGTTGCCGGTGAAGTCTCCCCTGATCGTCCCCGCTGGGAGCTGTTTGGAGAGTGAGGCCCGCTGATCGACCCCTTGCTGACCCCGCTGCTGACCCCGCTGCGTCCTGTTCCCCCGCCCTCCGCCCGATGCATGGCGTGCGTGCGTGCTGGTACTGTTGAGGAGACCTGTCGGCTCCGGCGTGATCAATTGAAAGAGGGAGCTAGGCGCTGTGAGAAAGGAGCTGAGGAGACTGGAGACGGGAGAAGGAACGAGGAGCAGGTTGGGAGACTGTGTTGGTGAAGCTCAAAAATTAGATAGGTGGCGGTGAGCGGCGAGCTGTGGGGAGGGTCTATTCCAGCCCCCAAGTTTCTCAAGTCACCAAGCGCCTTAGAGAGGCACCGGGAGGAGCGTATACCATAAAGCTTAAAGCTAAAAACTAAGGTGGAAAGTGGAGGGGAGGTATGTGTGCAGCTAGAGCCAGAGATACACGTACATCCCGGAGGACCACATTGTTAACACAGCCACCCAACCTAGCAGGCCATCTGGAGATCCAGAGCTACTTTTCCAAAATGGAGAAAGGGGGCGAACAGGGTCAGTGCCAGGAGAGTCCGCAGACACCAAGACAGAACATCATTCCAAGGCTAGAGGTGCGGGCAGATGTGGAGACATTGCAGACAGCCCCTCAAAGCCCCCGGTGACTAATACAGGTGGGAGGGATCCCCCCGCTAGATCGAGCAAAGGGGAGAAGAATGAGCTTGAGACCTTAAAATCCCTGATACAGGCATTACCAACAAAAGAGGACAATACTATACTAATTACGAAATAGAGGAAGCTCACGGCAGAGAAATGGAAGAGATTAAAGGGGAAGTCCAGGGTCTGGAAAAACGCACGACAATGAATGAAAGTACCTCCAAGGACCTTATACTGCGTGTGACGACATTGGAACAGGAAAGAAATAAGCAATCAGAGGTGATCAAACTCCCTACAGCTACAACTGGAGGAAATCCAAGACAGAAATAGACGGAATAATCTTCGCATACGAGGTATCCCTGAAGCAGCAGTCCCAGAAGCCCCAGAAGACCTCCAAGAGACGGTAAAAAAATATTTTTCTGGTATTATTGAAAGATGCTTTACCTTTAAACCTTGAGATGGACAGAGTGCATAGAGCCCTGGGCCCCAAGCCCAAAGATAGCTCTCGGCCTCGAGATGTGATATGTAGACTGCACTACTTTAGACAAAAAGAGGCAATATTGAGGAAATCCTGGGACATGGGGACTATAGAATTTAACGGAGCTCAGTTGAAGATACTCCCGGACCTATCAAGTGCTACTCTGCAACGGAGAGCTATGTTACGTCCCATATTAGATCGAATAAGGGAAATAGGGGGAACATACAGATGGAGGTATCCCATATCAGTACTAATCAGGAAACAAGACACAGGTACATTTTGGCTGCGCTCCAAGAATGACTTGCCGGAACTTTTTTCCTTTTTGGGGATCAACCCTTTTGAGGTTGTGGATTGGAGACAGCCAATCTTGAGGAATAATTAAAAATTGAGGACTTGCTGGCTATTTTTTTTAACTACTGTAAGAACACTATTACAGATTATATGTACTATGTACTGTGATAATGCTATATGAATAACTGGTATACAGTATACATTCTACCTAGTGATCTAACCTTAGGATTGGGAGGGGGGAGGGGGGGGGGACATTTATATACGGGAAGCCATTAGGGGAGGGAGGACATTACCCTGGAGTTTATTAATGAATAGGTACATAGGGAGAATGAGTAGTTTTTGAGTGGGGCGATGATATGGGGGGATGAGAGGGGGGGGGAGAAGGGGGAGGAATGAAATTAGGATAAATTAGGATAACTCGAGAGCCAGGGATTAATAAAGATAGGCAACATAAATATTTATAATATATAGTTTTAATATATATAGTATAATTTAAATAAAGTGGGAGTTGGAAGGAGGGCTGGAGGTTAGCGGGGGCACCTTGGTACAGGAGCGTGCGTAACCAGTACCCCCCGATAGGGAATTACTCAGGGGAATACTCAGGGGACAGGGTACTAGAGTAAAGCAAGTAGGAGCTAAATTGGCTCTGGGTAGAGGGGGGGTCTGTGCCACTGAACCCCCCAGACCCCCACTGTCAATAAGTCAGGGGAAGCGGAGGGTTGGGTTGGGTGGGGCGGGAGGGGTTTTTCCTCTTGTCCTTTTTTTTTTTTTTTTTTTCTCTTTTTTTTTTTTCTCTCTTTTTCTCTCCTTCTCCCTCCTCTCTCCTCTTTTTGCTGCGGCGCACTCCCCTCCCTCCCTCACTTGCTCTCCTCATCTCCCGGCTCTAGGGAAAGAGGGGGGGGAGAGGAAGGGGGAAGGCCCGGGTTGCAAGATGGGGGGTATAAGGATTACTACTTTTAACGTCAAGGGACTAAAACACCCCAGAAAAAAGGAGAATGCTCCTTAGTGAACTCAAAAAAATGCGCTCAGAACGTGGGCCTTTGTCCAAGAAACCCATCTTAGAGCCAGTCGGTTACCCTATCTACAAAATAGATTCTACCCCTATGTACTACCTACCACTCCTTTTAGCCCAACATCTAAATCTAAAGGAGCGGCTATATTAATATCCAACCAGATCGCCTGGGCATTAACGGAAAAACAGATAGATGAAAATGGAAGGTATATATTCTTAAAAGGTACCTTAGGAGACGAGAAAGTAACATTAGCTACGATATATACACCTAATACGTATCAAGATACCTTCCTAATTAAAGTATTGTCTAAATTAGACAAATTTGTAGAAGGGAAGTTGATCCTAGGAGGAGATATTAACATGACACTGGACCCCAAATTAGATACATCTCTAGGATCTTCCTCCCTATCGGGAAAATCTAGGAGGCGTGTTCTACAAAAGTTAAAAGAAATGCATCTGGTTGATGCTTGGAGGATATTCCATGGAGAGGAGAGAGACTATACCTTCTATTCCAATCCACATAAAAGGTATTCCCAGTTGGATTATTTCTTGATCCCTCATTATTTACTGACAGGAGTTGAGGAAGTAAACATTGGGAATATAACTTGGTCAGACCACGCCCCCAGTGGCAATTGACATAACAATATCAGGCAAGGCTTTCTCCCACGGGGTATCATTGGCGTCTGAATGAAAGCTTACTACAGACCCCAGAGGTTAAAGAGGCAGTAGAAAAAGGAACTAGGAGAATACTTTCGGATCAACGATACCCCGAGGAGCGACCCAAGTGTGGTGTGTGGAGGCCCACAAGGCGGTGATGAGGGGACCTATTAATAAAGCATGGGGCAAGAATAAAAAGAATGCGAGAAAATTAGGTTAGGAAACTAACGATAGACATCCAAACCTTGGAAATGCAACATAAGGGTATACAGTCAATAAGCGTAGGAGAAGAACTAGGACATAAAAGGAGGGAGTTAGCTGACCTACTGAGGTATAAAGCTAAAGCGATTATTCAAGTAGGTAGAAGGATAACATATGAACTAGGGGATAAGTGCGGTAAAGTCTTAGCAGAAAAATGGAAATTAAAAGACACTAGGAATACTGTGTATATACCACATATTAAGGGTAAGAACGGTCAGGTAAGGTCACTC
The DNA here is from genome assembly GCA_029574335.1 of Rana kukunoris. Taxonomy (NCBI): domain Eukaryota; kingdom Metazoa; phylum Chordata; class Amphibia; order Anura; family Ranidae; genus Rana; species Rana kukunoris. Next base: position 388,292,247 of record CM056051.1, read on the forward strand.
CCTAAAGATATAGCACAGAGATTCAGAGAATACTATTCCTCCCTATACAACTTAGAACAAATAGATATCCCTAGAGGAAGGATAGAGGATTATTTATCCTCAGCACATCTTAAAAGACTAACCTCAACTGAAAAGGGAGAACCTGGACAGACCCATCTCAATGGAGGAACTCCAGGGAGTTATGAAAATGGTAAAAAAAAGGGAAACGCTCCAGGTCCAGATGGGTTCTCTATACAATATTACCCAGCATTTCTACCTCACTCTCATGGGACCGTATATGATTTGGATGTTCCAATGAGATCGGCCCGATCTACCGCACTCCGCCCGGAAGCCCTCATGGCACATATTGCGGTGATTCTCAAAGAAGGGAAGGACCCGGCGGAGTGCGGTAGCTATCGCCCGATCTCATTGTTGAACACAGATCTAAAACTTTTCACTAAATTAATAGCAGCCCGATTACAGCCCCTCTTGACACAGCTAATACATCTAGATCAGGTGGGCTTTATCCCGACCCGGGAAGCCCAGGGACAATACCATCAAAGTGGCTGAACCTGGTACACTGGGCAAGAGAAACCAAAACACCTTCAATCTTCCTGAGTACAGACGCCCGAAAAGGCCTTCGATCGTGTTAATTGGAAGTTTATGGCAGGAGTATTAAGACACATTGGACTGGGAGAACATATGTATAGATGGATTATGGGGTAATATACTACACCTCAAGCACTAATCAAGGTAAACGGGATCCTCTCAGAGCCCATTAAAATATTGAATGGAACAAGACAGGGGTGCCCATTGTCCCCGCTATTATATACGTTTTGACACTGGAACCTCTGTTGAATAGGATAAGGCAAAATCCGAGAGTCCGGGGATTAGATATAGGGGACAGAGAATATAAAATTTCTGCATTTGCAGATGATATGCTGTTCACCATATCTCACCCCCCGGGAAATCACTACAGAACCTGATGAGAGAAATAGAGGAGTATGGGGAATTAGCAAATTTAAAAATTAACTATGAGAAATCAGAAGCAATGAGTGTGGAATTACCGGGGGGCCTACAACAAATTCTAAAACCCAGCTTTAAATTTAAGTGGGTTAAGACCTCTCTGAAATATTTGGGGATACATATCCCGCCAAAACTAGGTAACATTTTTTGAAGCAAATTTCCCTCCATTGATGAATATAATTAAGGATACTTTGAGGAAATGGCAGAGGGGATTTCATTCTTGGTTTGGGAGATGTAATGCCATTAAGATGAGCATACTCCCTAGAATACTAATATTTGCTTCAAACAATACCAATTAAGATCCCCCCTGCCTTTTTACTTCAAAGTAAACAGGCTCCTTTTCAAGTTCATTTGGTCTAAGAAAAAACCCAGGGTCAGTAGGAGTAGAATGTTTCTACCTAAGAGTAACGGAGGCTTAGCAATACCAGATGTAACTAAGTATTATCAAGCGGTCCCAGATGGGTAGGATTATAGAATGGGGTAGGAGTACAGGATCAAAGCTATGGGTAGACCTCGAACAAGAAATCAGTCAAGTCCCACTGCATAGAGCACTCTGGTGCTATCAAGCACTGCCGAAACAATTAAAAAATCATCCAATCATAGGGACGACGCTAGCAATAGGCCATAAGATATGCCAGTTAGGTAAACATACCTCAAGATATTCCCCCCTGTATCCAGTAGTAGGAAACCCATGCTTCCTACCAGGTATGGAGAAAGGAGCTTACAGGAAGCTGAGAGAGAGGGGCCATATACAGACAGTAAATTTCTCAGAACGAGACAGATGGCCAACTGTATCCGAATTGGCACTCCCGGAAGGAAGATATGGGGTTAAAAATTGGCAAGCTATACAATTGTGTCACTTTCTGAACTCCTTGGGACCAATAAGTAGATACAAAAGGGAATTAACACAATTTGAAAGATACTGTGAAGACCAGGAACCCCCCAGATAAACTACTGTCTAGGATGTATAGGCTAGGAATAACACCTTTAGAAGGCCAGGAGATACCATCTATAAGAGAATGGGCCAGAGATATGGAGAGAAATTTTCTCACAAACTCAGCAGCAAAAAATAATTAACTTAACCATGAAAAACATCAATAAGCACTAGGCTCCAAGAATTAAACTATAAAATATTAAATAGATGGTACTATACACCAGAGAAACTGAGTAGGGTGTACCCGGGAACCTTAGATACCTGTTGGAGATGTAAGAAAGACAGGGGAAACCATATACCATATATTCTGGACCTGTCCAAAGATTAGGAAATACTGGCAGGAAGTAATAAGGATAACCCAAAAATTTACAACATATCAAATGCAGGACGACCCAGCTTTCTGTCTGCTGCATCTAACACAGATTCCAATAAAAATATATAAGAAATCGATCATATGTCAATATGATCAACGAAGCTAAGGCTGGGGATAACTCAAAATTGGAAAAAAAATAACCCCCCTACGATAACCCGACTGGCTCTATAGGGTGAGGAATATTTGCGCAATAGAAGACGTTGGTCTTATCAGCCCAAGATAGAAAGGAACAATATAATATGACCTGGGGAGCATGGAACACATTTATGTACTCAGAAGACGGGAGGAAGTTGATGGGGAGGGGGAGTGGAGGAACGGGATAGAACAAGGCCCTAAGAAATCGGATGGGGGAGCTCTGTCTCACAGGAGGGGGAGAGGAGGGAGAAAGTGGGTGGGGGGAAGACACCCCCCCCTTTTTTTTTTGGGGGGGTAGGGGAGGGTAGGGGGGGAAAGAAGGGAATAAAAGGAGATAACGGTAACACAAGAGAATACGGGAATTATATATGGAATCAGGGACAGAGGGGGGGTTGGGGTAAAAAGGACAATTAAAGATGGACAGTAGGGAAAGACTGGAGAAAAATAGGGAACATAACACCCTACTAAATAGAGGGGGGAAACTGAAACCTGGAGGAGAAACTTCAGGGCTTTGCAGCTAGGTGAACCCCAGACGTAAACAATTAGCCTCCATTTACCCCTACCCCTGCCACCTCTAAGTTTCTTTCCTAGCCGTAACAAATATAAGGGGCTACAAGACAATAAGTGACTGTTCTGTATATATGTTTTGTTATAATGTGATGAATAAGAAATTACTGTTGTAAAACCAATATTTCCTAAATAAAAAAGAAGGATTAAAAAAAAAAAAAACCCAAGACAAGCAAGCATAACACAGCAAACCCCAAACCAATAATCAACAAATATATACAAGGTGGGAGCATAAATACCAGGTCAAGCAGGGATGTGAGGAACAAGGGGAAGCAGAGTCCAGGACAGGGCAGGGATCGAATCAGGAGAGTCCAGCACAAGGCAGAGATCAAATCAGGGACAGGTTGGCTCCAGCTAGCAGATCAGGCAGGTAACAGGCTGACAAGGAAAAATACTGAAGCACTGGATTGAAGTGCAGGGCGGGCTTATATACACCTGTAGCAGTTCATCCCAATTAGAGAGGAGTCCATTCCATGGGAGACACCCGCTGGCAGACACCAGAACTGCACCCCTGTTGCTGGGAGAAACAGTGCCACCAGCAGGTGACCAAAGCCATGACATGGATCATGACACCCGGGCTGATAATGTGGGTAGGAGAGCTCTGCTGTCACTTGACGCTATAAAGGCCTTCGATAGCGTGGAGTGGCCGTATCTCTGGGAGGTGCTGCGGCGATTCGGATTCAGAGAGGTGTTTATCTCCTGGGTGCGGTTGTTGTATCATTGCCCCCAGGTGGTTATCAGAGAGGCTGGAAGGGTGTCGCTGTCTTTTGCTCTGGGCCGGGGTACGCAGCAGGGGTGCCACTGTCCCCCCTGCTGGTTGCCCTGGCAATAGAGCCACTGGCGATTCAGATTAGAAAACATAGGGGTATCACTGGCTTCTGCTATGGAGACAGGCAGGAGAAGGTGATGCTATATCCCGACGACACGATGATCCTGCTGGGGATACCAAGCAATCCCTGAGCACGACAATGGAGACAGTTGTCAGATTTGGGGAGTTCTTGGGCCTCAAGATAAACTGGTCTAAGTCTGCTTTGATGCCCCTGGATGAGGACCAGCTGCAACACGAATCACTCGGCAAGATTGGAGGGGAGAGCCAAGGAGAGGGAATGAATGACAAGGGACCCTTCAGCGCCCTGAACCGACGGCGGGTAGCCCAGAAACTCACCGCCGATCCCAGGACTCATTCATCTTGATGAATGTGAAGTCTAGTCCACGGAGTCTGTGGACAGACGGGTCCTCTTGTCCGTGACCACCCACCTGCGCGCGCTGAATGTTCGCTCAGATAGTACGCTGGAGGGGGGCAAGACAATAACTCCAGCGCATACTGAGCGAGCTTGCGGCAGGTGTCCAATCTGGCAACCCAGTACTCCATGGGGTCGTCGGTGCTCATACTGTCAGAAGCACCGACGGACCCCATGTAGTCCTTCCACTATGTGGGCCATGCCGCTGGTGGTGGGAGACTGCTGCTGCTGCTGCTGGTACTGGGTCGCTCAGATTGGAAGAACATCCTCATCTCACCCATTAGGTCCCCTGCTCGTCTGCTGCTGGGTGCAGCCACCTGCTTGGTGAGATGAGGGGGGACGACTGGAGGCCGGGGAGTTGCCTGCTCCAACCGGCTGACTATGGTGCCTGCAGTTCCTCCATCCGGTGCTGCTCTGGCTGGCTGGGAGGAACTGCCTCAAGTTTCCCTTTGCATCTGAAATCTAAAAGGGTGCCATCCAAAATTCATCCCTCTCCTTGATAGTCTTAACCCGGGGGTCCCTCCTGAGGCATCTCAGCTTGTGGGCAGCCATGGGGAAGAGCACAGCCCGCTGTGACTCCTCATGGCTGACCGGGTCCATGACGTCTGAGTCTTCATGCTGGAGGCGCTGCTGCTCGCGCTCAGAGATGCACAACCCCCGGACTATCGGTGCCCCCAACACCGGCTCTCCCTCCTGACAAGGCCCTGACTCCAGGACGTCACCAATAACCTCCTCTTCATCATCATCCTCCTCCTCCTCGTCCTGGGCCTGGTCTTGGTGGAGCAGTGTTGCCTCCTCCTGCTCCACCAAGGCACTCTCCCCAGCTTCGAGCAGGCGATCTAGTGCCCTGTCCAGCAGGAACACTATAGGGAGCACGTCATTGAGGCCGACATGCTCCCTGCTGACCATCTTGGTGGCCTGCTCGAAAGGGGCCAACAAATGGCAGACCTGGTGTATCTGCCCCCACTCTGCACTGGTGATGTACGGGAGTGTTTGTGATGGCCCGGCAGTGCCTTGCTCCAGCAGGTATTCCTTCACCGCCCTTCGCTGCTCCCACAACCTCTCCAGCATTTGGAGGGTGGAGTTCCACCGCGTCACACTGTCCACAATCAGCCTGTGAAGGGGCAGGCTGTTGTCCCGCTGCAACTTGGACAGGGACGCGGTAGCGGTTGGGGAGCGCCTGAAGTGGCTGGCAATCCTACGTACCCTTAGCACAATGTCACTCAACCCGGGATAGGTGCGCAGGAACTTCTGCACCACGAGGTTGAGGACATGTGCCAGACAGGGCACATGGGTCAGACTGCCAGCCTGGAGGGCGGAGAGTAGGTTGCTGCAGTTGTCACAGACAACCATACCTGCCTGGAGCCTTCGGGGTGTCAGCCACTTCTGGACCTGAGCCTGAAGTGCGGACTGGACTTCTTGTCCAGTGTGTCTCCGGTCCCCTAAACTAACAAGCTGGAGCACGGCCTGACAGCGCACGTGCCCCACACTTGAGTAGCTACAGGGGCGCTTGCTGTGAGGCTCAGCAGCTGCAGAGACAGTTTGAGGGAGACCAGCAGTTCTCCCCTGGACACCCCGGGGCGGCACCACAAAATCTGATGCCGCCGATCCCTCCCCGCGCCTCGGAGGGAAACCCAATGGGCCGTTATGCTGATGTACCGGCCCTGCCCATGCCTGCTGGTCCAGCCATCCATTGTGAGATGCACCCTGTTGCTGACAGCGTGATCCAGCAACAGGGTTACATTCTGCACAATGTGCTGGTGTAGGGCAGGGACAAAGAAATGGCGGCTGGGGACACGCCATTGGGGTTGGGCCTGCTCCAACATCTGCCTGAAGGGGTTGCAGTCAACAATGTTGAAGGGAAGGAGATGTTGGGCAATAACCCTTGCCAGGAGCCCATTGAGGGAACGCACACGTTGGTCTCCAGGGGGGAAGGGAGTGGTGCGTTCGAAGGCGTCGGAAAGCGACGCCTGGCACCGGACGGCAGTGCAGGACACAGAAGAGGAGGGTGCTGTGGAAGTAGAGGTCTGGCTGCCGGTACCAGTACCTCTACTAGAGGGAGCGGGGGGCATGACCTGCTGGGAACAGATGAAGCTGTGGCAGGGGCTGCTATACCCTGCACACTTGTGGTGGTGGCGCTGCTACCACCACCATGCTTCATCTGGTCATACTCCCGCCAGTGGTTGATTCGCAGATGCTGGTTCAGAGCTGTGGTACCCACCCGAGCCAAGCACTTCCCTCTCTTCACCCTGGCACGACAGATATGGCAGATGGCTATGGTCTGGGTGCGGGGTGCGGGTCCTAAAGGCACCGGTGTACTGGTGGTGCTACTGGGAGTCGGGACTGACGACTCTGTGGCACTGCTGTGCCCCATATACTCCAACACTGCTGGAGCCTGAGAAGGCAATATCGGGCGGCTGCCTGAGGGAAAAAACTTGCGGATGAGGCGGACTCCCCTTCCACCTGATCCACTACCACTAGTAGGGGCGCGAGAGGTACCCCGTGCTGGCAGCGACCCAGCACTGGGAGTAACTCCCCTACCCCTGCTGCCACGGCCACGGCCACGTATGCTGCTCATACTTGCTGATGTGGGGGGGGGGAACTTTATTGGGGGGGGGGGAAATGTGAGAAAGGAGTGTTTTTTTGTTTTTTTAGCAAGACAGGCACGCAGACAAAGACGCAGACACAGACGCAGACAAAGACGTAGACAGCTACTAAACTAGAATAAAACTACTACACTTAAAAAAAAATTATTTATTTTTTTACACGGACAAAGATGTAGACTACGACACGGACAGCTACTAAACAGGAACTAAAATACTACAGCTAAAACTTCTTTTTTTTTTTGTTTTTTTGTTTTTTTAGACTGAAGGACGCAGACAAGGACGAGGACTACAAATACTAAACTAATATGCACTAAACACTAACTCTACGTACACAAACTTATATGACTAAACTAAAGCTAAATTTTTTTTTTGTTTCTTTTTTGTTTTTTTTACACTGACTGACAAGGACATAAACGAGGACTACAAACAATAAACTAATATGCACTAAACACTAAGGGCCAGATTCAGGTAGATGGGCGCTTCTTTACTTTGGAGTAACGTTTCTCATTTACGTTACTCCGCCGACACTTTCGGCGCAAGTACTGTTATTCACATAGCAGTTGCGCGTAAACTTGCGCCAGAGTAACGATAATGCGCTGGCGTAACCCGACGCAAGTGGAAGTGGGTGTGATCATATGTAAATGATGGGCGGAGCCCAGCGCAGAGGCTTACGTTCAGCGCATCATCCACGGAGCATGCGCAGTTAGTGAGGCTTCACTCGGCCCCCTTGTGCGCATGCTCACAACTTCCGTCGGCACCACTTCACGGGAAACTTCAGCGCAATGCGTTCCGTTGGGCGTTTAAATGCGCCCGTAGATGCGCCATTCCGGCACTAAAGTATATCCTGTTCCCCCTCCCCGCAGTGAAGTTACTTTTGTTCTGAGATGGCTGCTCCCGTTCCCCGCAAACACACAGGAGAAAGCTGAACTCTAAAGGCCAGGAGCTGTCAGCCGTCATCTCGGCTATGGAGACCTATGATGTCTTCCTCCATGGCTGTAAAAGTTGACAGACAAGCATGGACAGAGGTGTTGTCCTGCAAGTGGGGGTGCTCAGCTAGCTCTTATCGTCGGTAACGCTGCTGTAGCTGCTCTCCTGCTGACCTGTGGCCGTCTGGAGTAAAGATAAAGCAGCTATTTGTAGAAATAACTTTGCGCCGGACGGACGAGATACGCGCGGCGCATGTAGCCGGCGTATGGTGCTAATCCGTTCGCGAATCGGGAAATCTCCCTCATTTGCATATTTGCAGGGGAAATCAATAGGCGCGACTGATGCGCCAAGCGAAATTATGCGCTGACGAGACTCTGGCGTCGGAAAGTTAAGCCGATCGGAAATGGCCCGTTTTCTGTCGCATCTAGTTTGGTGGGTACGGTCACATAGAAACGACGGCGCATCTTCACAGTTACGCGGCGCATATCGAATTACTCCAGCGCAAGTCTTGCTGAATCTGGCCCTAACTCTACTTACACAAACTTATATGACTAAACTAAAGCTATTTTTTTATTTTTTTTTTTTATATACACAAAACACAGAGACTAAACACACACTAAACTAAGCTACCTTAAAGAAATGTACACTTACACTAACTAAACAGAAATCTATCTAACACTAAGCTACACTAACCTGGACAAAACAACACAAATCTGAGCTTTTAGAAAAGCTGTTGGGTCTTTTGCTTTGAAAAAAGCATTTGTTTTTGGAAGCAGCAAACTCAGAACTGAAAGCACTATAGGAAGCACAATGCTAAGCTCTAAGATCTCAATACACAGAAAAACAAACAGAAACACTCCACTCTCTCTATCCACCTTGTGAATCTGCACTGAAATACTGCTGGGAGTGATCTTATATAATGGTTGTGCAGGCAGGTTCCTATTGGTTGCTATGGAGGTTGCTAACCTCTGACAACTGTGGTAGGAGAACTCTGATTGGCTCTGATGCAAAAGAAGGGCAGAGAAAGTATTCGCGAATATTCGCAATACGAATATTCGCATTGCGAATATTCGGCAACATAAAAGGATTGCCTCAGCTACTCGGCCCAGGGTCTCTAATCATACCAGCAATGCTTTTAGACATCGATGGAGATCACTAGGATGTGATCTGTTTTAAAAATAAATTTGAAAAAATACGAATATTCGCAATAGCGAATATTCACCGCGATATTCGATTTATTCGCGAATACTCGAATATGCAATATTCGTAACGAATATTCGCAATGCAAATTTTCGTGAGCAACACTACTCAAGATCTTGGGAAAAAGGAGATTTAATGCACATTATATGGAGGTACCCCAAGTTATTCCGATATTGGTTGAGTGTTATTAACACTATTTCACATGTGTTTCAATTTCGACTCTTGAAGCGGAAGTAAACCCATCCATAAAAAAGGTCATTTCCGGCAAGTGCCGGAAATGCAACACTCCCATTGGTTGTGATCTCAATCAAACTGTCACACTATCCAATGGCTGGTGTCATAACCGATCACATGTGCATCATGGCAGTTGTAGATTAAACAGAGGCAAAGATGGCAGCTTCCTTGGCTGAAAATGATAAGGGGGGTTACTTACACTTTAAGTGACTGCATTGTCTGTTTACTAGGTGTCTTTGAAAAAGAACTGCTTACACCGCAAGGTCATACGGGAGTACTGTGATTGCTAAACCTTGCTTGCAAAATGATAGCTCACTATTGGATATCAAACAAGGAGAAAAAAATTGCGCGTACCTAATAAAAAAATTAGCAAAAAGCTGCAATACAAAAATGTTATACAACATAAACAAATTGTGAAAAAGGAAGTGGAATCGCGCTAAATAAAAAACTGTGCCCTAATACAGCGCACAAAGTGATAAACACAGTCAATGTGGGAAACAGCCTGTAAACCCACAGAGACGTACCAGAACCACACCAAGAAACATATGAACTTATGAAAAATCAAAGAGTCAAAAACTCTACTGTAATTATGTGGCTGTGATCATGTGAAGAACACCAACATAAGTGATATATGTATATATTGTAGAAAGGTTATACTTCTAGGGCCTCAACCTAGTTGTAAAGGCCAGGAGAGGAGAGGTTATGGTAGAAAGTCCACCTGGTGGTCACAAAAAGAAACTGCTCAAAGTTAATAGTGAACCAGGGTGAGATCTTGGTAAGAAAAAACAACCTATAGATGAGGATGGATGGTTTCTCCCAAATTTGTGGTGTGTAGACCAAAGAAGCAAATTCTCCTGATGATGAAAAATGTAGCAGTCTCTACGTTGTCAATCACACTTGGGCTTTTTCGGATTTGAGTGTAGAGTCACAGCACCAAAGACAAAAAACACAAAAAAAGCTTGCATGGTGTGAGACCTGACAGACAGCGTATACAACACCCGTGTGGGACAGTCATGAGATGGGGGAGAGGATAGTGCAAACCCACCACCACTGAACACACTGACCCTTACCAGATGATGGATCCCCTAAAGGTAGATGCAAACACCTATGATCGGGTGGATTACAGCGACCATGAGATAGAGAATGGACCCCCTGAGAGTGGATGCAGACGCCTGGGATCGGGTGGATTACAGCAACCGTGGGACTTCAGCAGATGGCAATATTGATGTGATATCATGGAACGACAGAAGTGCTCACATAGTGTAAACCCGATATTATTTATTAAAAAATAGAATAAAATTACACTTACAAACGAATGTGATATTGAAGCTTTAAAACGGATGGATTACAGTACCAAGATCTCACCCTGGTTCGCTATTAACTTTGAGCAGCTTCTTTTTGTGACCACCAGGTGGACTTTTTACCATAACCTCTCCTCTCCTCTCCTGGCCTTTACAACTAGGTTGAGGCCCTAGAAGTGTAACCTTTCTACAATATATACATATATCACTTATGTTGGTGTTCTTCACATGATCACAGCCACATAATTACAGTAGAGTTTTTGACTCTTTGATTTTTCATAAGTTCATATGTTTCTTGGTGTGGTTCTGGTACGTCTCTGTGGGTTTACAGGCTGTTTCCCACATTGACTGTGTTTATCACTTTGTGCCCTGTATTAGGGCACAGTTTTTTATTTAGCGCGATTCCACTTCCTTTTTCACTATTGGATATCGCCTCAGGTGGCAACTAAAAGACAGTGGGTAGAGCAAGTCAATAGCATGCTAATATGTAAAAAGTTCACATATCAGTATAGGAATGTACCCAAAACATTTTACACTATGTGGCAGCCATGACTGGATTTGCCAGGCCTTGCACTGCACCAATTGGCAAAGGATAGGCTTCTACAGGGCTGATCCCCATGGAGGCCTTACTTATGCAAGTATGTGCATTTTGTATTATGCTTTGTATTCTTAGGCCATGGCTCTTAGATTTTGTTTCATAGTGTGTTTTTTTCTATTTATTTTTTGTCCTTGCTGTCCACAGAGTACTTTTTAGTTTCTGCTGTGGTATTGATGCCAGTATGTAATCGGTATGAGGGATTTCTCTAAGGACGCGTACACACGATCGGACATGTCCGATGAAACTGATCTGCAGACCGGTTTCATCGGACCAGTTTGATGGTGTGTACGGCCTATCGGACCGTTTTCCATCGGACCAAAGTTTTAAAACATGCTTTAAAACCTGTCTGATGAAACCTGTCCGTCGGACAGGTTCGATGGTTAGTACACAAAAGCATCGGACCAAAAACCCACGCATGCTCAGAATCAAGTCAACGCATGCTTGGAAGCATTGAACTTAGTTTTTTCATGTCACCGCGCGTTCTGGTCTGATCAGATTTTGGTCCGATGGTGTGTACGCACATCAGACCATCTGACAAGTTCAGAGTTGTCTAATGAAAATGGTCCGTCAGACAAGTCTCATCAGACATGTCTGATCGTGTGTACAAGGCCTTGGACATTGCCTTCCACATGCCGGTAGAGAGCCGGAATAGCCTTCCGTGAGAAAAAGTGGCGTTTTGGTACTTGCCACTGAGGTACTGCACATTGCACAAACTCACGGAAGGGGGCAGAATCTACCAACTGAAAAGGTAGCAGTTGAAGTGCTAGCAATTTCACTAAGCTAGCATTCAACTGCTGGGCATGTGTATGGCTGGAATTGTACTTCTTTCGGCGCTGCAGCAGCTGGGGCAGGGAAATTTGCCTGGTACTATCAGTAGATTGACCGCTACTACTAGCTTGTGACACACCTATTTCTACACCTTCACTGCAGGCTTCAGAGAGGACTGGGGGTCTACTGGGGTTGGAGGTCCCAGAAGGGCAAGGGGGGTACGCTTTTGTCTTTGGTGTGGGTCTTTCTGGTGTGCTTGCCAACGAGCTGCATGGCAGGTCGACATATGTCTGGACAAGCATGTGGTACCCAGGCGGTTGATGTTTTGGCCACGCGAGATACGCTTGCGACATAAGTTGCAAATAGCAAAGGTACGATCTTGTGGACATGTTTCAAAAAAGGCCCACACCAAAGAACTTTTGCTGTACCGGTCAGACACAGCAGCGCCATGCACAAGCGCCGTAGATGTGCGCTGTAATGCAGTGGGTGTGACCTTAAGCTGACCCCTGGAGGGCATCCTGCCTCTTTGGAGATGTGCCTGTGCCTTGTCCTCCTCCTCCTCCTCCTCTCTTCTATCAGTCACCCAGGTAGAGTCAGTGACCTCATCATCCCCTCCCTCCTCATCACTGTCAACAACCTGGCAGTATGCTCCAGCTGGGGGAACATCATCACTGACAAATTGCTGTCCCTCTCGGACACCCCCTCTCCCTGGGCTCACATCAATACCTTCCTCTATCAGTGTTCCGTCATCGGAGTCTTCAAAACGCTGCGCATCTTCCTGCAGCATGTACCCAACACTGTGTTGAAACAGTTCGGGGGACTCCTCAGGAGGACATGGTGGTACTAGGGAATAGTGATGAGCGGAATACGCCATATTCGATTTCGCGATATTTCGCGAATATTTCGAAGAATATTTGCGAATATTCGTTAATATCGAATATTCGTGATATTTTATAAAAAAAAAAAAAAATTGCGAATTTTCGTCAATGCGAATTTTCGCGATTTTTTTTTTTTTTTTTTTTTATAAAATATCACGAATATTCGATATTTACGAATATTCGGTATATTTTATAAAAAAAAAAAAAAGCGAAATTTCACATATGCGGTCGCGAATATTCGTTAATATCGAATATTCGTGATATTTTATAAAAAAAAAAATTGCGAATTTTCGCCAATGCGAAATTTCGCTAATGCAAAATTTTGCGATTTTTTTTTTTTTTTATAAAATATCACGAATATTCGATATTTACGAATATTCGCTATATTTTATTAAAAAACAAAAAAAAATTGCGAAATTTATTGCGAAATTTGAAAAATACGAATATTCGAAATAGCGAATATTCGCCGCGATATTCGAGATATTCGCGAATACTCGAATATGCAATATTCGTAGCGAATATTCGCAATGCGAATATTCGTGAGCAACACTACTAGGGAAGTATTGTGTGAAGCCACCATTGTGCAGAGGGAGAGAGACGCCTTGGCAGCTGCTTTGCCAGATGGACTTTGATCAGTCTGTGTGAGAGAGGATGAGGAGGATGAGGATGGCTTGGTCATCCACTCTACTAATTTCTCTGCATGTTGAGGCTCAACACGGCCAGCTCCCGAAAAGAAGGACGAGCGGCCGCGGCCACGTGCTGAAGAGGATGCACCACATACACTACCAGCGTTACCTCTACATGCAGAGCCTGCTTGCCCTCTTGACTCTCTGCCTCTCTTTGTTGTCCTTCCAGACATATTTATGCGTTCAGGTGGTATATAACAGCACACACGTACAGTGACACTAACTGCGCTCAGGTGGTATATAACAGCACAGGTGCGGTGACACTAACTGCGCTCAGGTGGTATATAACAGCACACGTACAGTGACACTAACTGCGCTCAGGTGGTATGTAACAGCACACGTACAGTGACACTAACTGCGCTCAGGTGGTATATAAAAGCACACGTACAGTGACACTAACTGCGCTCAGGTGGTATATAACAGCACAGGTGCGGTGACACTAACTGTGCTCAGGTGGTATGTAACAGCACACGTCCAGTGACACTAACTGCGCTCAGGTGGTATATAACAGCACAGGTGCGGTGACACTAACTGCGCTCAGGTGGTATGTAACAGCACACGTACAGTGACACTAACTGCGCTCAGGTGGTATGTAACAGCACACGTCCAGTGACACTAACTGCGCTCAGGTGGTATATAACAGCACACGTACAGTGACACTAACTGCGCTCAGGTGGTATATAACAGCACACGTCCAGTGACACTTACTGCGCTCAGGTGGTATATAACAGTACAGGTGCGGTGACACTAACTGCGCTCAGGTGGTATGTAACAGCACACGTACAGTGACACTAACTGTGCTCAGGTGGTATATAACAGCACAGGTGCGGTGACACCAAATGTGCTCAGGTGGTATATAACAGCACACGTGCGGTGACACCAAATGCGCTAAGGTGGTATGTAACAGCACATGTGCGGTGACCCCAAATGCGCTAAGGTGGTATGTAACAGCACACGTGCGGTGACACCAAATGCGCTAAGGTGGTATGTAACAGCACACGTGCAGTGACACCAAATGCGCTAAGGTGGTATGTAACAGCACACGTGCGGTGACCCCAAATGCGCTCAGGTGGTATGTAACAGCACACGTGCGGTGACACCAAATGCGCTAAGGTGGTATGTAACAGCACTCGTGCGGTGATCCCAAATGCGCTCAGGTGATATGTAACAGCACACGTGCGGTGACACCAAATGCGCTAAGGTGGTATGTAACAGCACACGTGCGGTGACACCAAATGCGCTAAGGTGGTATGTAACAGCACACGTGCGGTGACACCAAATGCGCTAAGGTGGTATGTAACAGCACACATGCGGTGACCCAAATGCGCTAAGGTGGTATGTAACAGCACACATGCGGTGACCCCAAATGCGCTAAGGTGGTATGTAACAGCACACATGGGTGACACCAAATGCGCTAAGGTGGTATGTAACAGCACACGTGCGGTGACACCAAATGCGCTAAGGTGGTATGTAACAGCACACGTGCGGTGACACTAAATGCGCTAAGGTGATATGTAACAGCACACGTGCGGTGACACCAAATGCGCTAAGGTGGTATGTAACAGCACACGTACAGTGACACTAAATGCGCTCAGGTGGTATGTAACAGCACACGTCCAGTGACACTAACTGCGCTCAGGTGGTATATAACAGCACACGTGCAGTGACACTAACTGCGCTCAGGTGGTATGTAACAGCACACGTACAGTGACACTAACTGTGCTCAGGTGGTATATAACAGCACAGGTGCGGTGACAGCGGTGGTATATAACAGCACACGTCAGTGACAGCGACACTAACTGACCTCAGGTGGTACAGTAACAGCGCTACAGGTGGATGTAACAGACACAGCGACTGGTGACTAACAGCAATGGTAGCAGTGGTACATAACGCTGCAGGTGGTATGTAACAGCACACGTAGGTGACATCTGCGCAGCCAGGTGTGTACATAACAGCGACATAACGTGGTGAACACAGCATGCGTGGTGATAACACAGCACTGACATGAGCAGTGCAAGCACGAGGTGGTATGTAACAGCACATGTGCGGTGACACACAAATGCGCTATGTGTACGCACATGACGTAAGCACAGCGCTAAGGTGACACAATGCAAGCATGTGCGTGTGACACAAACAGCACACGTGACTGATGACAGACAATGCAAAAACAACCAAATGCGCTAAGGTGGTATGTAACAGCACACGTGCGGTGACACCAAATGCGCTAAGGTGATATGTAACAGCACACGTGCGGTGACACCAAATGCGCTAAGGTGGTATGTAACAGCACACGTGCGTGACACCAAATGCGCTAAGGTGGTATGTAACAGCACACGTGCAGTGACACCAAGCACTGGTGGTAGTAACAGCACACGTACAGTGACACTAACTGCGCTCAGGTGGTATGTAACAGCACACGTCCAGTGACACTAACTGCGCTCAGGTGGTATATAACAGCACACGTACAGTGACACTAACTGCGCTCAGGTGGTATATAACAGCACACGTCCAGTGACACTAACTGTGCTCAGGTGGTATATAACAGCACAGGTGCGGTGACACCAAATGTGCTCAGGTGGTATATAACAGCACACGTGCAGTGACACCAAATGCGCTAAGGTGGTATGTAACAGCACATGTGCGGTGACCCCAAATGCGCTAAGGTGGTATGTAACAGCACATGTGCGGTGACCCCAAATGCGCTCAGGTGATATGTAACAGCACACGTGCGGTGACACCAAATGCGCTAAGGTGGTATGTAACAGCACACGTGCAGTGACACCAAATGCGCTAAGGTGGTATGTAACAGCACACGTGCGGTGACACCAAATGCGCTAAGGTGGTATGTAACAGCACACGTGCGGTGACACCAAATGCGCTAAGGTGGTATGTAACAGCACACGTGCGGTGACCCCAAATGCGCTAAGGTGGTATGTAACAGCACACGTGCGGTGACACCAAATGCGCTAAGGTGGAATGTAACAGCACACGTGCGGTGACACCAAATGCACTAAGGTGGTATGTAACAGCACATGTGCGGTGACCCCAAATGCGCTAAGGTGGTATGTAACAGCACACATGCGGTGACCCCAAATGCGCTAAGGTGGTATGTAACAGCACACGTGCGGTGACACCAAATGCGCTAAGGTGGTATGTAACAGCACACGTGCAGTGACACCAAATGCGCTAAGGTGGTATGTAACAGCACATGTGCGGTGACCCCAAATGCGCTAAGGTGGTATTAAACAGCACACACACAGTCAGAGCGACTGTGTTTCTGTGCAATTCAATAGCCCACTTGCATTAACAGCAACTGCCTTTCTGTGCAAATAAATAGCACACGTGCAGTAACAGTTAATGCGTCTATGTGCAATTAACTAACATGTGTACACTAACACGTTAGAGCATCAAGCACAATCTCCTGGCTGACAGATACTAATAGCAGAACTATATGGGCCACTTGATTTACTCCAGCGAGCAGCTTAGAGACCTTCAAAAAAATGCCCCATACGTCATCCCAAATCAATCAATCAGAAGGATCTTACGGTCTCATATTTACTCTAATACTAGTCTCGAGGCAATGTTAAGCACTACAGGTTCTCAACCTTGGTCATCTTCTACCACACACTTAATAAGAAATAGTAAAAATGTATTATCTGGTGCCTTACTAAATTGCCGCTCTGCGGTGAAGAACGCCCCTTTTATAGCCGATTTAATTCGAGAATCGCAGCTAGATTATCTGTGTCTCACAGAGACCTGGCTTCAGGCCTGGTCTCTTCCCGTTTTTGACGAATTGATCCCGCCAAATTACGGAATTTTACATTTAGACAGGGACTCTTCCCGTGGGGGAGGGATAGCAATAATTTTTAATAAACGTCTTGATTTTAAAGTAGCACCTGACAATCCTTCTTTTAGTTCATTTGAACTATTAGTGGTGAATTGTACGATTAACCCGGAAGAACTTGTCAAATTTTACTTGGTCTACCACCCTCCTCACTTAAAGAAAGACTTTGAGAGGGAACTAATGGACCTGGCTTCTTTGGCCAGTCTTAGCAGTGGAAAGTGTGTCATCCTTGGCGATCTCAACCGGTGGGCTGATGACGCCTCGGATGCTGCCACATTCTCCCTGCTTAATCAATTGAAAGATCTCTCGTTCTCTCAACTGATAATTCAAGCTACACACAGGGCAGGGCACACCCTTGACTGGATACTGACCCACAATGTCACTATTAAAGATATTCAAACAAGGGAACTAGCCTGGTCAGACCATTACATTATCTTTTTTAATCACTACTTTCGAACCAATATTAAACCCCCGCACATTCCCAATCGATTAGGACCTACTGTCAAAAAAAGGAATTTAAATGGCCTAATTCCTTCCGACTTTGCACAGCACTTTACCCAGAATACACTACTGACTGACCAATTGGCCTTGGGAACTACGGAAGAAAAACTAGGTTTCTTTTATAATCACTTATCATCGTCACTGGATACCCTAGCCCCAATCTCTAATAAACCCAATTCTAGAATGGCAGAAAAAAATCCGAAGTGGTTTACGCCGGCGCTACGATTGCTAAAACAGCAAACTAGGGCCGCGGAACGATTTTGGCGGAAGAATAAAACTCCAGAGCATCTTCTTAAATTCCGAGAGTGCCAAAAAATGTATAAAACAGCCATTTTACAAGCAAAAAGACACTATTTCTCGGAAAGGGTAGTCAAGGCGGGAAACAATTCTGGTGAATTGTTCCGCATCACGCAGGAACTCTCTAATCCCATTAGTAAAACTACCCCGTTGGCTCATACACAGGAGCTCTGCCAACAAATGGCAGAGTACTTTCACAACAAAATATTAAAGTTACGAGCCTCTATACCTCCTTTAGTTGCCCCTAGCGTAAGCCATCCAGCCCTAGAACTGAGTGGGGATCACACTATTTTTCCCTTACGGGAATTTACCCCACTCACGGAAATCTCGGTTAGAGAGATTATTCGGGCCTTAAAAGCCTCCTCCTCCCCTTTGGATCCCTGTCCCCCTAAGTTGATGAGGTCCTGCGCGGAGGCCCTGGCCCCGTTTATACAGGACATCATTAATAGCTCCTTTGCCTCCGGTCAGGTGTCGAGTTCTCTTAAGCAGGCGGTGGTGACTCCCCTGCTTAGGAAACCATTGCTCGCCCCGACTGAGATGAGCAACTTGAGACCAATTTCTGGCCTTCCGTTCGTGGCGAAGATAGCCGAAAAAGCTGTGGTAGGTCAACTTCAGAGTCACCTAGAGTCCAATAACATTCTGGATGACTACCAGTCGGGATTCCGGCCTGGGCGAGGCACAGAGTCAGCTCTTGTCAACGTCCAGGACGATCTTCTGACGGCTTTAGACCAGGATCACTCGGTGGTTCTAGTGTTACTGGACCTGTCTTCTGCATTCGACACCATTGACCATCAGGTGCTTCTGGATCGATTGGTAACGATTGCCAGACTAGAAGGTCAAGCCTTGGTATGGATGGCCTCCTTTCTCCAGGAGAGGACGCAGCGAGTACAGCTGGGGGTTTTTCAATCAGCTGACCTCCCCCTCTCCTGTGGAGTTCCACAGGGCTCGGCTTTATCTCCAGTCCTGTTCAACATCTATGTGAGGCCACTGGCTGACCTCATCAGGCATCACAATCTCCAGTTCCATGTCTATGCAGATGACACGCAGCTTTACTTTAAATTCAAACATGGTGAAGTTGCTCCCGAAACCCTGGCCGCTTGCCTTCGGGAGATCGATCAGTGGATGTGTGCCAACTCTCTGAAGTTAAACAATAGTAAGACCGATTGTATTACCTTCAGTGACTTGAGTCTGGCCCCTACACTGCCCCAATGGCCCTCGGAGTTTGGCAGCGTTCCCGAGAGAGCCACCCAGGTCAGGGACTTGGGAGTCATCCTGGACTCCCGGTTGACTCTGATCCCCCAGATAAGCAAGGTGGTAAGCACCTGCCACTTCCATCTTAAACTTCTGAGGGTGTTATTTCGATTCATTGACCACCCCAGCAAAAAAACGGTTGTCTCTGCCACGATCGCTAGTCGCCTGGACTATTGTAATGCCCTGTATCTAGGACTTCCTAATAACAACCTGCATAGACTCCAGCTTGTCCAAAATGCAGCTGCGCGGCTACTCACGGGGGCTTCCCGTAGAGAGCATATCACCCCCTCTCTTGTCGCCCTGCATTGGCTTCCTATCTCAAAACGGATATTGTTCAAGACTGGTTGTATTATGCACAGGGTATTCTATGGTTCGGGTCCAGGCTACCTCCGTGCAAGATTCATCAAATACGTCCCTTCCCGCCCCCTCCGTTCCAGTACCTCCCTGGATTTTATGGTGCCTCGCTTTAGGAAGGCTCGTCGAGGAGGTCGCTCTTTTTCCGTCCAGGGGGCAAAATTTTGGAACAGCATCCCCCTGCCGATTAGACAGGTTAGCAATCTCCTGGCTTTCCGTCGTAAACTTAAAACCCACCTGTTTACCCAAGCCTATGGCTGAATCAGTAGAGGGGTGTCTTGAGTCCTTCTCATGTTATACTAGGTTTCTCCCTTCTTAGTACCCCTTTTAATTGTTGCGGTGCCGACTTTTGTTCTCTGCTATGGGTGATGTGTACTTTTGCGTTTGGCGCTTCGAGGCCCTATGGGTAAGACCGGCGCGATATTAAACACTTTTTAATAATAATAATAATAATAATAACTAGCTAAGCTATACAGTTTATAAATATATTGACAACTCCTAGGGATATCAATATATTCTCTACAAACTGTACATTTAACTATACTAACTAGTAGCCTCCCTTATCTATCTATCTATCTATCTATCTATCTATCTATCTATCTATCTATCTATCTATCTATCTATCTATCTATCTATCTATCTATCTATGTGAAAAGACACTGTGGGGTAGATTCACATAGATCAGTGGATCTTTTGATCCGCGTGATCTATCTTATTTACGATCCGCCTGCGCCAGTTTTTGAGGCAAGTGCTGTATTCAGAAAGCACTTGCCTCGTAAGTTGCCCTGGCGGATCGTAAATCCCCCGGCGGAATGCAAATTCCGCGGCTAGGGGGAGTTTACTATTTAAATCACGCGCGTCCCTGCGCCGATCGTACTGTGCTTGCGCCGCCGGCTAAATTTCCCAGCGTGCATTGCCTCAAATGACGTCGCAAGGCATCAATACCACAGCAGAAACTAAAAAGTACTCTGTGGACAGCAAGGACAAAAAATAAATAGAAAAAACACACTATGAAACAAAATCTAAGAGCCATGGCCTAAGAATACAAAGCATAATACAAAATGCACATACTTGCATAAGTAAGGCCTCCATGGGGATCAGCCCTGTAGAAGCCTATCCTTTGCCAATTGGTGACGTGCAGTGACACCAAATGCGCTAAGGTGGTATGTAACAGCACACGTGCGGTGACACCAAATGCACTAAGGTGGTATGTAACAGCACATGTGCGGTGACCCCAAATGCGCTAAGGTGGTATTAAACAGCACACACACAGTCAGAGCGACTGTGTTTCTGTGCAATTCAATAGCCCACTTGCATTAACAGCAACTGCCTTTCTGTGCAAATAAATAGCACACGTGCAGTAACAGTTAATGCGTCTATGTGCAATTAACTAACATGTGTACACTAACACGTTAGAGCATCAAGCACAATCTCCTGGCTGACAGATACTAATAGCAGAACTAGCTAAGCTATACAGTTTATAAATATATTGACAACTCCTAGGGATATCAATATATTCTCTACAAACTGTACATTTAACTATACTAACTAGTAGCCTCCCTTATCTATCTATCTATCTATCTATCTATCTATCTATCTATCTATCTATCTATCTATCTATCTATCTATCTATCTATCTATCTATCTATCTATCTATCTATGTGAAAAGACACTGTGGGGTAGATTCACATAGATCAGTGGATCTTTTGATCCGCGTGATCTATCTTATTTACGATCCGCCTGCGCCAGTTTTTGAGGCAAGTGCTGTATTCAGAAAGCACTTGCCTCGTAAGTTGCCCTGGCGGATCGTAAATCCCCCGGCGGAATGCAAATTCCGCGGCTAGGGGGAGTTTACTATTTAAATCACGCGCGTCCCTGCGCCGATCGTACTGTGCTTGCGCCGCCGGCTAAATTTCCCAGCGTGCATTGCCTCAAATGACGTCGCAAGGACGTTTTTGACGTTAACGCTATTAACGTATGGCCGTATTCCCGAATGACTTACGTAAACAACGTAAAAAATTCAAAATTCGACGCGGGAACGACGGTCATACTTAACATAGGATACGCCGCACTTACCCCGCATATAGCAGGGGTAACAATCCACCGGAAAAAGCCGAACGCAAACGATGTAAAAAAAAAACCACGGCCGGGCGTTCGTTTCAGAATCGGCGGTTCTCCTCATTTGCATATTCATTGCGTATAGTAATAGAAGCGCCACCTAGCGGACAGCGGGAGATTGCAGCCTAAGATCCGACAGTGTAACTCACTTACACCAGTCGGCTCTAAGGGAGATCTATGCGGAACCTGATTCGAGGAATCAGCCGCATAGATCCGAGCGTCGGATCTCACAGATGCGACGGTGTATCAGTAGATACACCGTCGTATCTCTATGTGAATCTACCCCTGTGTCTCTATCTATCTATCTATCTATCTATCTATCTATCTATCTATCTATCTATCTATCTATCTATCTATCTCTCTCTCTCTCTCTCTCTCTGTCTGTCTGACTGCAAAGCAAGCCGGAACACACTACACAAGGCCTTTTATAGTGTGGGGCGTGTGCTAAAGCCCTGAGCAATAATTGGCCAAAGCACCCAGGCTTTGGCCAATTAGGTCTCTTAGTTTTTTGGGCGCTGTGATTGGCCAAGCATGCGGGGTCATGGTGCATGCTTGGCCAATCATCAGCGCGCAACGCCGCAGTGAATTATGGGTCATTCGAATTTGGCGCGAACGACCCGATTTGTTCATTTTCGACGAACAATCGAACGGCCAATGTTCGATGCGAACATGTGTTCGCATCGAACGCAAAGCTCATCCCTAGTAGTTGCAATGAAAAAATAAATGTTTTCTACATATATCCGGTTATTGAAAGCTATTTATGTATCTTGGCATGCTGTTGGATTGTTCCCTGAAGGCCATCTACAAACACCACTTTCAACTTCTTGAGTGTTTTATTGTTGTATACTGATTAAATGTTAACCTTTTAATGGCACTAGATCCATGCATGCTCTTTTCCCTATTTTCCAATCATACTTTAGTTGAAGTCTATCCCAAGTCTGCTTTTGTGAAGCTGCAGTAACCAGCATTTAGGATAATTGCTCCTCTGTGTGTAGCTATAGTGTAGCATGAATGCAACACGAATGGATAATGATCACTAAATATAAACCTATATATAAATATACTGGGCCAGATTCTCAGAAAAGATACGACGGTGTATCTCCAGATACACCGTCGTATCTCTGTTTTTGAGCCATCCTATCTATGCGACTGATTCTTAGAATCAGTTATGCATAGATTTGGCGTAGATCCGACTGGCGTAAGTCACTTACACCGTCGGGTTTAAGTTGCAATGTTACGCTGGCCGCTCGGTGGCGTTCCCGTCGATTTCTGCGTCGGATATGCAAATGAGCCTGATACGCCGATTCCCGAACGTATTTGCGCGCCGTCGTCGTAGTTTACGTAAGTGTAAGGTTACCCCTGCTGTATGAGGGTCAACCTTGCTTAGGTCCGGCGTACGCCAGTATGGACGTCGGGACAGTATGTATGACAGTAAGTATGGACGTCGGGACAGCGTTGTGTTTTTCCGTTGTTTACGTAACTCGTCGCAAATAGGGCTGTGTGTTAATTACGTTGACATCTAAACCAATGTATTTGCGGCGTACTATGGAGCATGCGCAGTGGGCTACGTTTACGGCCGGCGCATGCGCAGTTCGTTCGGCGTTGGGGCGCGCTTAATTTAAATACAACACGCCCACCTACTTTGAATTATGCGGCCTTACGCTGGCCCATTTATGCTACACCGCCGCAAATTACGGAGCAAGTGCTTTGAGAATACAGCACTTGCCCGTAAAAGCTGCGGAGGCGTAGCGTAAATGGGATACGCTACGCTAAAAAAAACGAAGATCTACGAGAATCTGGCTCACAATGTGCTAATCCACAATGTATCTAGATGGACCTGTCCACGGACCCCCCTCCCCCCACCCCTGCCGCTGAAGCTCACACCACTCACTCTGTGCTGCCCCCTAACTGACATGTGGAGTTGGCAACAGCTTACCCCCTTCGTGTCCGGCTTCATCGGTGAGGCCTCCCATGCGTCTCCTCAGCATCACGTTGGCCGTACATCTCTTCTCTCTTCCTCCCTCCTCCTCCTCCTTCCTCCTCCTAGGCAAAGAGGATGGCTTCTCCTTTCAGCCAATTGGGAAACGGGTCTTGCGACCCACTTTCTGTCTGGTCGGTAGGAAAATCAGTGTACAATAGAGAATATTCATTTGCTATTGTCACACAACTGGGAGGCCTCAGGGCGCAGTGCTAAGCGCCCCAAGCCCAACCTTTTTTGAAGTCTATTAGAGCCTCTTTTTTTATTACGTGCTTCAAAAAAAAAACTCATTGGAATCTATCCATCCGGCGCCCTGCATGTAGATTAGGGGGCCAGACGCATGGATAGTGGGCAGCGACCCTGCGACCCTAATAGACAGGCTGCCACTAGATCTTACATGTCTAAAATTTGTACAATTTCTTGTGAAATGGAAATAACTCATCTGTTCCAGTCCCAAATATGAGGTGTGTGTAGGTGGGATGCAGTGTGGTGCTGCCATTATAACGCACACAGCCAAGTGTGATTAAAGCACTTTTATTGAAATTATGTGAAGACAGTTCACAATAAACATCTCAACTGGGAACACTTGCAGATCCAACAGCATGTAGGGAGCAGATTTCAGCCAAACTGACAATGTTAGGAGTCCCAGTGTTAGGAGGGGCAGAATGCAGCCTGTCCTTTTTTTTTTAAATAGTATTTATTGAAAAGTTTTCTAAAGACAGAACAAGGAAAATACAGCAAGATATTACATAGAAGTAGTACCAAAACACAATACACATTTCTTAGCCAAGGTGTCAGGGGATGTCTACACAGGCATCCAATATTAACTGACAGGTCAGTGGGCTGTACTAAGGAAGATAGGCACAGAGGTAAGTAAAACAATAAGTATTTATTAAGATTACGGCACACGTGCAAAACAGAAAAACCCACAAGACAGACAGCAAACTACAAACACAGCAAACGTCAAGCCACCACAACTGGTGAAGAAATATATACCGAGGACAAAGCGTGAATAGCAGGTATGCAGAGAAAAGAGATAAGCAGGTCCAAGTTTCAAGCCGGGGTCAGGGATAGGAGAAGGCAGCAAGGTCCAAGGTTCAAGCCGGGGTCAATGGGAGCGAATCAGGAACAGAACTGGCAACAGGTATCTGAGCAAACAGGAACAGGGCTGACAGGCAAAATACTGAAGCACTGGATTATAGTGCAGGGCGGGCTTATATACCTGTAGCAGTTCAGTCTAATTAGAGAGGAGTCCATCCCATGGGAGACACCCGCTGGTGGACACCAGAACTGCACCCCTGTTACCAGAGGGAACAGTGCCACCAGCAGGTGACCCAAGTCATGACACCGATCATGACACAAGGTAAACATACCAGCCAGATAACAATTCGTAACCACGTGGGACAAACAATGGCCACTGGAACATAGCCGTAAAGCGGAATACAAGGAAATCTTCGAAACAGCCTCCATTAATTCCTTGGAACCTTGGCCATGAGGTAAATGAGGAAGTAATATCTAGGAGAGTAGAGGAAAACAGAAGAAAACAAAGCGGGAGGAGGAGAAGAGGGGGGAAGAAGGGAAAGAAAATAGAAGGGAACGCTTAGCAGGGGAGGGTAGAACAAGGAAGATAAAGAAAAGGGGGAATGGGGGGAGGGGATGCTGCTCTGAACTCACGCTGATTGAGGTATTGCACGGCAGTAGGAGGTATATACAGTTGTCATAAGCATTTCAAAACAAAGAGTTGGTACTCAAGTTCTCAAGTTAGGGCACAGGTTTATACCATAAGGTCCAAATGGACCAGGTGGAGTCAAATTTAGCTCTATTACCCCGTCTTTCTGCTAGCAGGGATTCATGAACATAGTTAGTTTGAACAATTTTCAGGACCTCTGAAACATTAGGGGCTTTGTCTGCCTTCCAATGCTAAATTATCAATGATCTGGCAGCTAAAAGGATGTGGGTCACTACCACTCTAAAGTTAGGTGGGAAGATTTTGATTCCCAACTGTAGTATCGCCAGACTGGGGCTGGGGCGTGTCAAGATCCCAGTGATCCTAGAAATTTGTGAAAAGATTGTGTTCCAGAAGCTAGTGAGGTGTTTAAAGGCCCAGAAGACATGAAGAAAATTACCTATCATTCCACACTTTCTCCAACAGAGAGGGGAGTTGTCAGTGCTAAATTTGGATAGTCAATACAGAGTTAGGTACCATCTGAGAGTAATCTTCTGGGATAACTCCCAGTGGTTGATACAGCTGGAGGCTTTGTACAGGGAACTGAGGCCTTACCTTACGCCACTGATCTCCCGTAAAGGATTCACCTAAGTCACTTTCCCATTTCAGATAAGGGGGGGGACTTTATAAAACTCAGCTTGTCCTGAAAAAGGTTATAGAATAAGGCAATTCCCCTACATGGAACGGATGTATCCGTATAAAAGCGCCATACTTCCTTTGGTAGAACTATTTGATGAGTTTTAATAGATCGTAGAAAGTGGGCAATGCGAGTGTAAGTGAAGTGATCTGAGGGGGTCAGGGCAAATTTAGATTGCAAAGACCTGAAGGGGAGGAGCACATTTTTGTTGAACAAATCGAAAACCAGTTGAATTCCCTTAGTTTGCCAGCTGTGAAGGGACAAGTCAGGGATTGCTTGAGTTAAAGTAGTTATAGGAACGGGCAGTTCGCAGCCTGGCCTTCTCGTGCCCAAGCAGAAGATGTCAAGTAAAATTGTGAGCCCTGTGCTTTCCTTTTTCATCAAGAACCTTTCCCTGTGGCTAGTTCTGTCCGTACCACTCGCAAAATGTGGCAAGGTTGGGAGCCAGGGCTTTAAATAGGCTCTGCCTGACCCAAGATGACTACTAGAGTCACATTGGGCGGCAACATCCAATTGGATAGCTCCCCCAGTGACCCAGGAAACCATAGAGGAACCTTGTTCCTTTTGACTTCCTCTACAACTGCAATGTCGCTGCAGACAAGCACTACCTATAGTGGAGAAAGTAGACTGCACCTGCCTACATGTAGATGTTTAAAGAAACACTGTCACCTTGTCCATGCAGGGTAAAGTTACACTGCCTCTGCAAATGAAAGCTTGACCTCCTTCTTATAATCACCTTGTCTGTGCTCCCTTCCTGCTCCTTCATCTGTTACAGTGGGCACTGAATTCACTCCCACATAGCCAGAAATGTTAGGTAGTGATGCCTGAAAGAGATTTCAGTGTGTTCTCAGACCAAACTGCTTTCTCGTGTACTTGTGCCCATTAAGAGGCTTCATGTTGTCCACGGAATATTTTGACTGCACATATACTATATCAATCAAGAGTAGGGTGTACTCAACTCATGTTTTGCATTAAATGCTGATTGGATGGATTTACCAATGGCATCTTATATCTGTAAAATTCAAGCATGACTGCTAAGAAGTACCGACATTAAGCCATACCAAAAAAATTGAATAAAGCCTGGCTCAAACAAGACATTAAAACAAGGTAGATTTAAAAGGACACCCAGTCATCCTCTTCCCTCTCCTCCTTCCTCCCTTTAGCAACCTACCAAGCTAAATATGCAGTGTACTTCATACAACTTTTAGTATCCATCTTCTATGAATATCTCAATCCCCTTCTTTAACTTTTCTCTCCTTTCTTTTTCTTTCTTTTTACACTGCATGGGACACTGTACATAAATACATTATTTCTGTTACTGCTACATGTATCATCGTATATATCTCATGTTTGCAATTCTCTTTTGTAAACGATGTGATCATGTATCCATGTTTTTTACATAATGTGACTTATTTTCAGATATGGTTGATATGAAAAATGTAATAAAAAAATGTGCCCATAAGGGTAAAACCTACTCTTTTTCTTCCTTCCCTGAAGGTGAGCGGTTGTTACTGGACCTGAAATTTATAACACTGGATTCAGCAATGGACACTTCAGCCACTCAAGCGGGATCTTCTAAGCGTCCATCCCCTAATAGCCCTATTTCACCAACTTGGAAAGTCGTTAAATCCAGACGTACAAAGAGCTCCACCCATACCTAAGACAGTTTTATTTCTCAAGTGCCTCTTTCTTCTTTTTGGTTTGACGGCCTTAGAGGTAGACTCGGGCTGCACCTTCTACCACCTTTGTTATGACTGGTCCCGTTTTTCAGTTAAATCAGGCAGGTGGCAAGTTTTTCCCATTTTTTCCTTTTTTTTTTTTTTTTCCCCTCTTTTGTCCCTGTCTGAAATTTTATGTGGACTTATGCCCCTTTTTGTTTTCGTTTTTTTTTTTTTTTGTTTTGTTTTTTCTTCATAATGGTTGGATCCGATTTATCCATATTGTTATAATATTTAAAATTCTATGTTGTTTTGATGCTCTTTTATTATTATTGACTTGACAGGGAGGGTTCTGTCCGAGGCAATAGTCATGCGCCTCCGTTCATTCTAGGACCATGGATTTTCCGTGCTCTGTGAATGAACTAGTGGTTCTTTTTTTGGACCACTGTGGTTGGTCTTTTTGTGAGGACTGGAGGGCTTTGGCCCCCCCTGTTGCTCACAGACCCCCCGGGGGTCGTTACTCTGTCCTTTTTCTTCTTCTTTTCTTTCTATCTTCTTCTGCTAACTTCTTTCTCTTTCTTGTCAGTTTACAGGTGATACTGCACTGCTGCGTTTTCCCAGGTCCCAGGTTGCTGCGTCTCCCGATTCTCAGGTCCCTCTGGAAGCTTCGGGTGAGGTTTTTTTATATTGTCATACCCCTCTCTCTCATACACCATGGCTCATAGCAACAAGATTCACACTCAGATGAAAGTGGTCTCCCATAATGTTCAGGGCCTAAACTCAGCAATTAAAAGGAGGAAGATACTTCAGTCTTACCATTCCCAAAAGATGGAAATCGTATTCCTTCAGGAAACGCATTTCCCAATAAGTTATGTTCCTACTTTTTTACATGCTCAGTACCCGCAGTTTTTTTTAGCTAACGCAACTAATAAAACTAAGGGGGTGGCGATCTTATTTCCCAAGACAAGTAAGTTTAAAGTTAAATCAGTGCATCGAGATCCTGAAGGGCGGTATATTCTAGTCAAAGGTATGATCGATGATCAGCTCCTCTCCTGTGTCTCTTACTATGCACCTAATAGAGGACAGGCAGAATTTTTTCGGATAATGTTTCAGGCTATAGGTTCGTTATTAGAGGCCATAGTGATACTGGGAGGCGACTCCAATATTGCTTTCGAGCAGTATTTAGACAAATCTAAGATTCCTATTAAACAACTGACGTGCCCCTCTAGGAGTAGCTCTAAAATAGCAAAGTTATTTTATCAACATGGCTTAGTTGACATATGGAGGGAAATGAATCCCACTACCCGAGATTATACGCATTTCTCCAAACCCCATCTATGTTACTCCAGAATTGACCACATCTTTATCTCTTCTTTTCACTGTTCATTGGCACGTAAGGCGTCTATAAAGGACACAGCGTTATCGGACCACTCTATGGTCGTTTTGACTTTAAGAGGTTTATGTTATAGACCTCCGGAGGTTTATTGGAGACTCAATGAGTCCTTACTTGAAGACCCAATAACGGTAGCAGAAATAGAAAAATCGCTAACAGAGTATTTTCATTTTAATGATACAGATGGTATCTCAGCTGAGACCCTCTGGGCTGCCCACAAGGCCTCGATTCGGGGTAAATTAATTCAAGTAGCGGCAAAATTGAAAAAAGAAAAAACCTCTGATATCGAAAGGCTGGAGAGGGACTTTGAATCTCTCAGTTCTCAACATAAGAAGGACCCCTCAAAGGTCAAGATTACACAACTTGAGAATGCTAGATTGGCTTTAAACCTGGCACTCACAGTCAAGGCTGAGAAATCCAACCGTTATCTGGGGGCTAAATTTTACTTACACTCAGACAAGATGAATACGCTGCTCGCTAATAGGCTATCCCCTAAGTTTCGTACGTTCTCCCTTCCCAAAATAAGACAGCAGGACGGATCCTCGACTATTAATCCCCAACGGTTTCTTCGGTCATTTCAGGAATTTTATTCTAAACTATATCAAAGGAAAGACGTAGTTGGGACCCCATCCATTAATACATTTTTAGATACCCTACCTATTCCTTCCCTACGCAAGGAACACTCAGACAGGTTGGAGGCGCCGTTTACGACAGAAGAGGTTTTGGGAGTAATAAAAGACTCAAAAGGAGGGTCTGCTCCTGGTCCAGACGGATTTTCTACCCAATATTATAAATCATTCGCTACTATCCTTTCCCCTTATCTCTCTAGATTTTTTAATTCAAAATGCAATGGTGATCCGATAGCAACTCTCCTTAATGCAGCCTTTATATCTGTAATACCCAAACCCGACAAAGACCTTGAACGAGTGGAAAATTATAGGCCCATCTCCCTAATTAATAATGATTTGAAATTCCTTACAAAGATTTTAGCTAACAGGGTGAGTTCTTTCCTTTCTCTTTATATCCACAAAGACCAAGTGGGTTTTATTCCCGGGAGGCAAGGCCCAGACCAAGTACGGAGAGCGATCGATATCATCTCTATTCTACAATCTAGTTGGGATGGGGGCCCTAAGCAGGAAGGCCTTTTGATTTCTTTGGATCTTCAAAAGGCCTTCGATTCTTTATCATGGTCATATTTATTTTCCACTTTAAAACGCTGGGGTTTTGGTGATTCTTTTCTAGGTCTTTTGTCAGCCCTTTATTCAGATCCGGAAGCTAAAATTAAGCTTCAGGGATATTATTCAGAGCCCATTCACATAGCCAGAGGGACGAGGCAGGGATGTCCTCTCTCTCCTCTGATCTTTGCTATTGCGATCGAGACC
Organism: Rana kukunoris; assembly: GCA_029574335.1. Classification (NCBI taxonomy): domain Eukaryota; kingdom Metazoa; phylum Chordata; class Amphibia; order Anura; family Ranidae; genus Rana; species Rana kukunoris. Next base: position 388,322,839 of record CM056051.1, read on the forward strand.
TTAGCAATTGCGATTAGAGAGGACCCTGACATTAGGGGAGTCAGTTGTGGCGCGGCTGTCCACAAATGTGCCTTATTCGTCGATGAGGTTCTGCTTTTCATCACCTCACCTGACACATCCCTGCCTAAACTCCACAGTCTCCTTGAATCCTTTGGACATATCTCTGGACTATGGGTTAATATGTCTAAATCTCATGCGATGAATGTTTCCCTCCCTCCTAGTATAATTGATTCTCTGAAACCCTCTTTTAAGTTTGCTTGGAGTAATTCTTCGATCAGGTACTTAGGGATTAACCTGACACCCAGATTTGATATGTTGTATAAGGCAAATTTTCCTCCGATGTACCGTAAGCTTGAATCTAACATCAAGACTTGGTCACAGTATAATATCTCGTGGTTGGGAAGAATCCATTCAATAAAAATGACTTTATTTCCGAGATTATTATATCTTTTTAGATCCCTCCCAATTAAGATAAACAGGGACCATCTTAAATCTTTTCAGGCAAAAATAATTAAATTTGTTTGGGGTAAAAAGGGTCACAGGATATCTCGAGGCATCCTCACTAGTCCTAAAACAAGAGGGGGGTTAGGTTTACCTAATTTGTATAGATACTATCAGTCGGCTAGACTAGCTCAACTTTCTATAATCTACTCTAGGTTTGAAAAGCCTGATTGGATTATTATAGAAAGACAAGCAAATCCCTTACATACCCTTGATTTCATTCTTTGGTGTCCTCGTAAGGATAGACCACCGATCTTGTCCCCTACCCTTTCCCAATCTATGTCACTCTGGGACAATATGATATGTCTTCCTTCAATAACTTCTAATATAAGACCGCTCTCCCACTTATTCCGTAATCCTTTGTTTAGCCCAGGGATGGACATATTGGCTTTCCAATGGTGGCTGAACAAGGGTATGTTTAGAATTGGACACTTCTTTATCTCCTCAGGCCCTATTTCTCTAGAACATTGCATAAAGAAATTGGACATTCCTGAGTCTGAGAAGTTTAGACACCTCCAGATTTACCACTTTCTTTCCTCCTTATGGAAAAACAAATCGAAACCTCCAGAATTTACTTGCTATGAGAACTGGTGTGGCCAAGGTATGGCACAGAGAGGGGGTATCACTCTGATTTGTCTTTCTTTATCTGAACCTTCTGCCAAGTTTTCTTATATGGAGGCATGGGAGAGGGATTTGCAGATGACCTGGGATCTGGAAGAATGGCATAAAGCGGGATTCAGAGCGTTTAAAGGTATTGTGAATGTCTCTCTAATAGAAGCTAATATTAAGGTTTTGATGAGGTGGTACTTGGTTCCCACCAGACTCTCTTTGATGTATCCCTCTTCCTCCTCCTTATGTTTCAGAGGGTGTCGGGCCCTGGGTTCCATGTTGCACACCTGGTGGGAGTGCCCAAAAATCAGAAGTTATTGGAATAAGGTTTTTTCCCTCATCCGGAAAGTTACAGACACCCCTGTGATACAATCTCCTTAAATAGCTCTTTTAAATGCTGATATTCCCAAGATATCAAAATCCACCCGTAAGCTGATTGCCTTTATGCTTTTGGGGGCCAAAATCTCAATAGCCAATGCGTGGAAGCTCCCAAGGGTCAATTTCATGGCTATTAAAAGAAAGATTTCTTGGATAATGACCCAAGAAAAACTAGTTAGCACCATTATGAATACCACCGAGGCTTTTGAAGCAACATGGGAGCCCTGGGCCCGATACATGGGAATTTCCTTGGTTCTGGGAATTGTTGGAACATCATAATATATGGATTCTCGTTAGTCCTTAAACTGACACTGTCCTTTCCTTCCTTCTCTCCTTTCTTCTTTTCATTCTCTTTTCTTTCTCTTTTCTTTTAATTGGGTTCTTATAAGATCTCATTTGGTAATAGCTTGCTTTATTCTCTCTTTTGGCCTGACGTTCAGGAGCAGGTCTCTCTTGTTTATATATCATCTGAGGGTACTTTGCCTATTCCATTGGTAATCTCCGTGCTTCTAAAGATATGATACGTTCCCTGACAAACATGTTATATTTGTTTATTTGTTTATTTTAAATTTCTTTTTCTTCTCGGAGGGGTCTTCCTCGGGGGTCTCCGGGATGGACCTTTTTTTGAGTGGAAGGTGTTAGATTGTTTATCTGAGTCGGACCCAGGAAATGTGCGCACCCAATCGGGGCACCTGGTCCGACGATCTCGAGGTTATAATTCCACTAAGTTTTTGTTTTATCCTTTGATCTTTTGAGCGCTTTTTAGTTGCGGAGAATATAATCTTAAACAGGTATTTGTTTGTCAGAGCGGTAATCTTCAGCATTTCCAATGGTTTTGTTACGATTTCATTTTTTGAAGAAGTGTTATATATGTCCAGATTTTTGTGGCTGTTTTGTCATGCTTTTAATATTTTCACTATCTCTATTTTGATCTTATGGCGTACCCCGGAGTGTTCTGGTGGTTATTCAATGTATTGAAATATTTTTCAATAAAGCTTTTTTTTTAAACCTAAAAAAAAAAAAGAAAAATGTAATAAAATAATATAAATATAAATGGGAAAGGACAAGGTTACTGCTTTATTGAAATGCAACAGTCAAAATATAAACTGTGCCAGCTATGAACAACAAACTGATTAAGAGTCGGTTCACACTGGGGCAGCGCGACTTGCCGAGCGACTCAGCAAGTTGATTTGCCCACGACTTCAGAGGCGACTTGCAAAATTACTTTTGTATTGAAGTCAATGGAAGTCGCCCTGAAGTTGTCCCAAAGTAGTAGAGTATCCTTTTTCTAAGTCGGAGCGACTTGAGTTGCTCCTATTAGAACAGTTCTATAGTACAGGGTGGAGTGCGACTTGTCAGCGTCTAAGTCGCCTGATGAGTCGCCCCTGTGTGAACCGGCTCTTATGCCGCCCATTGATAGAGCAAATACCTTTCCTGTAACCACGGCCCGATTTCTCCATCAACATAGCCAATGTGTTCTCCCGGAGTTACGCTGGGAGAACACAGTTAATACTGCTAGCAGCAATAATCGTGTGTAAAATCCAACAGGCTGGCTGCACCCAAGTGGATTGATCAATCCTCTTGGGTACATTCATTCTTCCAATCATGGTTTGTATCACTTCTGAAACAGCTGAGATTAAAACTCTATATGGCCAGCTTTAGCCTCAATCCCTGCACTTACCATAAGTGTTACCCCAAACCCCACCTGAGGACATAAAGTAGTAAACAAATGCTAACCACTGTTAAGGCCAATAAAAGTATAATAAACAAAATCAGATGCAGGAAGGAAGGATGAGGTGCACACTGCAACCCTTCAGACAGTTGGCAATTATTCAAACTCACTCTCCTAGGCTAAGGATGCTAGGTAAATTTAGTGTGGTTTGCTCTGTAGCCAGAAGAGCTGCAATCTGCTGTTTTAGCCTGTTCCGGCTCCACAGTCTGGACATTTGATTGAGTCCCCTGAGCCTGTTAAGGACTTTCCAGAGCTCAGGGCAGGGGAATTTCAAATGCCTAGGCTGGGCTCTTACCTTGCTTCAGCCAATCCCTGAGGAGGTGTGCCCAGATGGTGGGTGAGAGGCAGGTAAATAGCTGGGAGTCCAGAGAGATGTGTTCTTCCCCTGATACAGGGAGACGTAGGGGGCTGCTCCTAATAAATGCCCAAGCCTATCTTGTAGTCTTCAGCTGCAGGAAAATTAGGCTGTCCCAGTCTACTTTCATTTCTTACCCATGTTCTGACATTATCCTAGTCTACAGCTGGGAGTGAAAGATTGTTGCTACTACCTAGTGAAGTGCTAATTCTGTGCCTAATTTTCCCCTAAACCACAGCTGGCACTGAAATACTGTGTTGCTGTCAGTTAAAAAACTATCCTCTGCAACTTTCTGCCTAGACTTTTTGGAAAAAGCCATACCCCACTGTTCTCCCAGGTTACAAGTTGCTGCAATAAATTAGAAAAATACATCCCCCTAGACCGATTTCTGAGTCAGAGTGAGTGAACTTGTTATTGTGTGCCTGGCTGCTTCTGCACTAATCTTGGGAAAGAACCATTTTAAATAGTTTAAATCCCCTTTAACCTCCCTGGTGGTATGATTATTTCAGATTTTAGGTGCTGAAAGTGGTACCATTATTTTGCAAGGAAATTTGGCGTTTTACATTGTAGGCCTGTAATTCTTAGGAATAACTCACTTAAATCTGTCCAAACAAGAGTCTAGTAGACACCTCGGGTATGATAAAGTTTGAAAAACAAAATCATAAATTATAATATAATGAATAATTATAACAAATAATAATATAATTATAACAAATAATAATATAATTATAATACAAATTATTCAATAATGTAATCAAATCAAAAACACTCAAATTTGCTTAGTTGCAGAATTGTCACTGTCATTACTTTTATTTTTTTATGACGAATTTCCCCACAAATCGCTATTGCTCAATTCTGAAAGTGATTATAATTTATTATCGCTGTTTTCTAGCTGCTCTAAAACCACTTTTGACATAAAGGGACACTTTTTGGTTGCTATGGACAATCTACAGTTTCCAGGCAGAAAGAACAGTTTTTATTATATAAAAGTCCATGTAGGACACTGGGCAGACCACTAGGGACAAAGGGGGGTGTGTATTTTTTACATACAGTATACTGTATGTCGTAACATCGCAGGGAACGGAGATCAGCTTCACACAGGCACTGTGAATCAAATGAGGGGGACACTGCTCGCTCACACAGCGGGGAGGCATCGCAGGATCCAGGGACAGGGTAAGTAAACTCTGCCTGTGGACACTGCGAGGTACCGCTTTTGGTCCTGAAATCGTAACCCGAGCCAGACTCAGGAATACTGCCAGTGGGGTAATGTGCAATATTTCTAGTTATTCCTTCCACTAATGCCGCGTACACACGATCGGTTAAACCGATGAGAATGGTCTGATGGACCGTTTTCATAGGTCAAAACCGATCGTGTGTGGGCGCCATCGGTTATTAAACCATCGGTTAAAAAATAGCAAACTTGCTTTAAATTTAACCGATGCATTCCTAACCGATCGTGAGTAGGCACAAACCATCGGTTAAAAATCCATGCATGCTCAGACTACATTAGGGAACAGGGGCGCTCGTTCTGGTAAAACTAGCACTCGTTTTGGCGATAGCACATTCTACATTTTTAAAATGAGTGCCTCATTTATTGCAGCACATTTTTTTCTTCGTTCTATTGCTAGAATAAAGACGTTGTTTTGCTGATTGTATTTAGACAGAGTTCTCCCATACTGACTTCTTTTATTTTTTGCTTGTGATCTCATCAATATTTATTTTTCTTTAAAAAAAAGCCAGATCTCCAACCCCAAGGAGGTTGTGTCATTTGTTAATTACACATTGTATTTCGGAAATGTTTGATGGCTATTCACCAGAAAAACACAATAGACCTGTATTTAACTTAAATTAAATCTCCATTTATTCTGGTTCAAACAATTAAACATGTGATATGGCCTTGCAGCCTTCCTTCCATGGCAGGTGGTGAGAATGTGGCAGCAGGAGGAGGAGGAGGAGACTGGGCTGGGTCACTGAGTTGTGTGGTCTCAGTCAGCAGGCCCCTTCTTCCCCTCTGAATCACAGATGCAAAAAGATCCTCTGCCAGGCGCTCCTCCATATTTTGCAGCTGGTCAGCAAGGTAGGAGATGTAGCCCTCATCAGGGTTAACTGGAGGGGAGGCACCTGTGATTCAGTGCTGCCACTGGGCCTGGGCACCTGCTGACTCCCACTCAGCCCAGCCTCCTCTTGGCTGATGTCTTCCTGTGTAAAAAAAAGGGACATGTTTTTTTTTTTTTTTGCTTCATCAAGCACACACATTTTAAGGCCCCTTTCACATGAGCGGACCGTTCGTCCGCTTATTACAAGTCCGTTTACGGACTTGTAATGGGCCCCTATGGGATCGCGTCCGTTAGCGGATGATGCATCAGCTAACGTTCGCCTAAGATCCGTGTCCGTCTGGATCCGTTTTTCGGACAGAAGAAAACCCTATTTTTCTTCCGTCCGGCGGATCGGATCAGATGCAAACGGACAGACGGTCCGTTTCCATCCGATTCCCCATAGGGGATAGCGGAAGAGAGACAGGGCGGTCCCAAGATATCAAAATCCACCCGTAAGCTGATTGCCTTTATGCTTTTGGGGGCCAAAATCTCAATAGCCAAGGCGTGGAAGCTCCCAAGGGTCAATTTCATGGCTATTAAAAGAAAGATTTCTTGGATAATGACCCAAGAAAAACTAGTTAGCACCATTATGAATACCACCGAGGCTTTTGAAGCAACATGGGAGCCCTGGGCCCGATACATGGGAATTTCCTTGGTTCTGGGAATTGTTGGAACATCATAATATATGGATTCTCGTTAGTCCTTAAACTGACACTGTCCTTTCCTTCCTTCTCTCCTTTCTTCTTTTCATTCTCTTTTCTTTCTCTTTTCTTTTAATTGGGTTCTTATAAGATCTCATTTGGTAATAGCTTGCTTTATTCTCTCTTTTGGCCTGACGTTCAGGAGCAGGTCTCTCTTGTTTATATATCATCTGAGGGTACTTTGCCTATTCCAGTGAGCAGGGACTGCCCTGTCCGCCGACAGCTCAGCGGGACCCCCCGCTGAGCCGACGGACACACACGGAGCGGACCGAAAAACGGACCGCTCCGTGTGAAAGAGGCCTAAAGCTCATGACTCTCATTCTGACCCCTGCAGTTGGCATCCCTGTCACTATATTTTCTGCCCACTACTTTTGTTTGGATTTTCAAGCTTTAATTTTGGTTCAAAAAACATCTCGTTAAACCATCAATAATTTGAGGCCAAAAATATGTTGTAAACTTCTATACCTGACAGAAGATGTTCAGATCTGGCTCCTCAATCTCAGCCAGCTCTACGGCACCCTCTGCATGGGGTGGGGGGAACAGTGGAGGGAAGGGTGAAAGGAAGACTGGAAATTGTGATTCTCTGCCTCGATCTGATCATCCAGAAAACTGAGGTGTTTATAGTACCACAGCTTGGGCTCCTGTACTTCATCTGCTGCTGCTCCTGACCTCCGAGAAGCACGGACCTGTATAAAACGCTTCTTGTAAGCATTACTCATTTTATTGATTTTATTGCTTATCATGGTGGAAGTTAGCTCTGGTATCTAGGTCTGCATATAAGTGATCATTTGTGGCCCTTCGAACATTCTTGTTATAATAGGATGGATTTTGGATTTCTCACAGGTTTTTTACATTGCGATATTTGTTGATGAATCGCATCATATTCTCGGGCTAAAATATCCTCTGCCAGGGCCCATTGTCGCTCATCCATTTTTTGTAGCTGGTCAGCAAGGTAGGTGCTGTAGCCCTCAACAGGGTTAAGGGGGCCCTCATGATGGAAGCTGCCTCCCTAATGACCTGCAGACACTCTTCCTCCAGCTGGGACATGCGCCTCTGTCTTTTTTTTATTTGTTTGAAAATAAATATGGTCTGGCATAGCAATGGCGCCCCTACCAGTGAAGTACTCCACGAATATATCATGGGACTCTCGAGCAGTTCGGTGGGCCAATCCAGTACGGCCAGTGTCCAGGCCAGTCAGGTTCTCAGATGATTGTCTGGCCTAAGGCCCAATGTTTGAAAGGTAGGTCTCTGAATGCCTGCACAAAAAATTAGGAGAAATGCAGCAGGTAAAATTACAGTGTTCAGTTTAAAGTCCGCCATGTGGATGGCTGTCTGGAACAGGCAGAATCATCTGGCCATTATCCCGAAGGCATTCTCGACAACCCTCCGGGCTCTGGCCAGCCGGAAATTAAAAACACTCCTCTCTGGGGTTTGAGTGTGCTGGGGAAACGGCCTCAGAATGTGTAGTCCAAGCCCTAAAGGTTCATCCGTGACAAAAAACACATTGCCCACATTGTCTTCATCCCGTGGCAGAGCCAGGCCACCAGTCTGGAGACAGTAGGCAAACTCCATCTGTGCAAAGACTCCGCCATCGGACATCCGGCCATTCTTCCCCACGTCCACATACAAAAACTCGTAGTGTGCCGACACCACCACCATCAACACAATACTATGAAAATCATTGTAGATGAAATAGTAGGACCCTGAACAGGGTGGCGGTACTATGCGGACGTGTTTTCAATCTATTGCCCCTCCGCAGTTAGAGAAGTCCTACCGCTGGGCCAATTGGGAAGCCACAGTCTGCCATTCCTGTGGCGTGGAAGGAAACTGTGGAGTCAAGCAAAAATAAAAATTAGTACTTTGGCACATAAACATTGCAATCACAATACAAAAGACATCCTTGTCCAACATCACTATAACATTTATTAGTGGAGTAAGAATTTCATACCAGAACTAAAATAGGCCCACTTATGAGACTCCTCACCCCTCTGATGGGCCATTAAATATTTTAGGGGGGGATTTCTAGCTGAGTTTGGGCCCAGAAAAATAAACCCTCTAGCACTTTGCCAAAAAGGACTGAGAAAAAATACATTGGGACACATTTTAAGGGGGGGGGGGGGCAGAACTACAATGAAGCAGACAAAAAAATAGTTGTAAACATACTAGGCTAGTTGTGTTTGCGCCTAGGATATAGTGGACTGATTAGTGAAGGGAAATATGCATGTAGGCAAAAAAAGGAACAGTCAAAGCTTACAACATGCATGGGGACAATGGGGACAAAGGGGACATTCACAGCATATTCCAATCATGGTAATTAGGGAATGATGCAAGAAATACAAGACATTAGCATACATTTAAGACATATATAGATTGTGATGTGAAAGGAGACAACTTACCTTAATGTAGACCTTCTGTATCACTTGTATAATGGCAGAACACTTAAAACAGAAAGCAACCAAGTACAGCAAGGCCTGTAAAGAACAAACTGAGAAGCAGAAATCGAGCGGACAGGAATGCACTGCAAAACAGATACGACCTGACTGCAAGCACTGAAAAACAAATACGAACCCACAAGCACAAACTGAACCAGAGAAAACGATCTGCAAAGCACAGAGACTGAAAAGCGTGAATTGGCCCTAACCAAACTTTTAATAACACGCTGTAACACGGAATCAGCAAAAGCAGCCCCAAGGGCCTTCCCCTTTATAGTACCGTCGTACGTGGTTTACGCGTCCACGTTCTGACACGATCGGGTATTTAACCGATGGTGTGTGGGCGCGACGGACCATCAGTCAGCATCAGTCAGCTTCATCAATTAACTGATGAAAACGGTCCATCAGACCGTTCTCATCGGATGGACTGATCGTGTGTATGCGGTATAAGGCTCTAGACGTTTTCATCCTACTGAATCCTAAATTCCTCCTGATAATCATAGGCGTGAACTAAGGGTGTGCCAGGTGTGCCTGAGCACACCCTAATCACCCTGTGTGGTGCAGATTGCACTGAAATATTATTTTTTTTTCCCATAAAGAAGTTTATTTTGAAAAAAAAAAAAGATTACAGGTACAATCCAATATACAGAGGTGAATAACACATGGATCTAGGTTGAAGTAGGTTCAGAACAAGTTTACATAACCTATGCAGAGTGTGAAACATATAACAACACTGACATCAGCTTGGCAGGTGAGGATTAAGATACATCCTCCGGGAACGAAGGGTTATGTCAAGACACAAAGGCGAAGGGGAGAGGAAAAAAGAAAGAAGGGGGAGGAGGGGGAGTGTGGGAAGGGGTCCAGCAATGGGGAAGAAGGGGGGGGTCATCGGCGCCGGCCGGCCCCCCCATAGGGGGCTGTGCCGGTTGGGCACTGCACTGCAAGTCCAACGTAGCGTAGCTACATCTACCCAGGTATCAACTCACAAACTATCGGCCTGGAAGCGCTGGGTTGTTTTGAAGTGGGTCCAACAGGCCCAAGTATTCGTAAATTTCGTAATGTGGTCTCGGGAGATGTGGACCAGCTCTTCTATTACCTCGATCTTAGAAATCCTGTGAAACCATTCCCTAATCGTCGGAGTGTGTGTAGAGCGCCAATGTACCGGGATGCAGAGCCTTGCTGCGTTCACCATGTGCATGGCCAGCGAGCCAAAGTACTCAGACCTGGTCAAATGCGTATGATGCAAGAGGTATTGCGCCGGGGAGTAGTTCAGTGTGTAGGTGGTCACATGTGCGATAAGGTCATGCACTGCTCTCCAGAATGGCTGGTACTGAAATATTATTATTATGCCGCGTACACACGGTCGTTTTTTGCGATGGAAGAAAAAGTCATTTATTTAAACGTCATTTAAATTGATCGTCTGTGGGAAAAACGTTGTTTTTTGTCTTAAAAAAAACGACCAAAAAAAAATTCCAACATGCTTGAATTTTTTGTGTCGTTTTTCAAAACGTCGTTTTTTGTTTCACAAAAAGTCACCGTGTGTAGCAAAAACGTCGTTTAAAACGACGTTTTTCAACCCGCGCATGCCCAGAAGCTAGTAATGAAGCGAGCTACAATGGAAAAGAGTGGTGAACGTAACCTCGCTTTTTGTGAAAAAAACGATGGTGTGTATGCAACATCGTCTTTGAAAAGTGACGTTTCAAAAACGTCGTTTTTTACTTCACAGAAAACGTCGTTTTTTTTCATCACAAAAAATGATCGTGTGTACGCGGCATTATATGTTAAACTTGCACTAATGCACAGAATAATACAGCATTAAACAGCACATAACAAACTGAAATATACAAGGTTAAACGTGCACTAATGCACAGGAATATGCTGCATTAAACATGCAGTAATGCACAGAAATATACTGCGTTAAACGCGCACTAATGCACAGAATTACACTGTGTTAAATGTGCACTAATGCACACAAATATGCTGCATTAAACGTGCAGTAACGCACTGGAATATACTGCATTAAACATGCAGTGATGCACAGAATTACACTGCGTTAAATGTGCACTAATGCACAGAAATATACTGCGTTAAACGTGCACTAATTCACAGAATTACACTGCGTTAAATGTGCACAAATGCACAGAAATATACTGCATTAAATGTGCAGTAACGCACTGGAATATACTGCATTAAACATGCAGTAATGCACAGAATTACACTGCGTTAAATGTGCACTAATGCACAGAAATATACTGCGTTAAACGTGCACTAATTCACAGAATTACACTGCGTTACATGTGCACTAATGCACAGAAATATACTGCATTAAATGTGCACTAATGCACACAAATATGCTGCATTAAACGTGCAGTAACGCACTGGAATATACTGCATTAAACATGCAGTGATGCACAGAATTACACTGCGTTAAATGTGCACTAATGCACAGAAATATACTGCGTTAAACGTGCACTAATTCACAGAATTACACTGCGTTAAATGTGCACAAATGCACAGAAATATGCTGCATTAAACGTGCAGTAACGCACTGGAATAAACTGCATTAAACATGCAGTAATGCACAGAATTACACTGTGTTAAATGTGCACTAACACACAGAAATAGACCCCTGATATTCCACCAAAGCTCCCTAATGGGGCTCCTAAAATAAAAAAATATAATAAAAAATAAAAAACTACTGACACTGTCCACTGCCCTACTGACACCAATCTCTGCCCTACTGACACTGTCCACCGCTCTACTGACACCATCAGTATACTGTATATACACATACACACATGCAAATATGTTTGCGCTTGGGGTGCACACCCTAATGCAATAGGCTGCGCACACCTATGCTGATAATAGATGATGCAACAAACAGGGAGAATGGGACCCCTTATTATGGCAGGCAAGAGAAGAGATTAGTGCTCCTACCTGATGATTCCACACACGACTGGTGATTCCACCTGGACATTTTCCAATATCTTATATTCCTGATATGCGCCTGCTGTACCATGTACTTGTATGAAAAATATTCTGTTCTCTATCCATTACATTATTTGTGTGAAATCCCTGGTATTACAGACAGTTCAATTGCTTTCCTATTAAAAACTGAGCACACTAGGAATGAGAGCACAGCATGGTCATTCACTGGGAAGACCAGTGTATTGTTGTTTTTCTTACTCTAGGTTTCTAACATCCTTATGCCCTTATGCAGCTAAGAACAGAGGTATTTATAATGTTATTTTATATCTATAAACAAATGTTTTGCCTTTCATTTTTATTTATAAACAGAATGGGGTTGATTTAGTAAAACTGGAGAGAGCAAAATGTGGTGCTGCTCTGCATGCAGCCAATCAGCCTCTAACTTCAGCTGTTTGAATTAATCTTTGAAAAAAAAAATAAGAAAACAATAAAAAAAATTGATTGGTTCATGTGCACGTTTCAGTTTTAGTAAATCAATCCCAATGTGTTTACATATACTTTAATGCTTCTAATAAAGAAGGCCAGAAACAATGTATTAATAATAAAATGCTCAGGTATAGCCAACACATATTGTTGGGGCATTCCCCCCTCATCAGGGTAAAAAAAAAGAGAAATTATAGAATTACCACAGATGCACACCCACACTCATACTCCAAAAATCCAAAATGGCTACATATTATACAGAACACTAAACAAGTTTACTCATTGAAAACACAACATACTTTTTTCTTTAATTGTCCCACAGGGAATTGACAAATTCTTTTTAGAAACTGTCACATCCATTCCTACGCTGTGTATTCCAGATATAAGAGCAGTACATTAATTTATTCTCATATAGCGGTTTCTGTTCCGCTAACAATGTTCCATGGAGTGACAGACATGACGGGCTATATATTACTTCTCTCTCTTTCTGTCTTGCGGTGTCATTGTGTCATGCTGTAGCGTCAGACTTGATTGGTTCTGTTTTGCTTTGTTTCACATTATTTAAAGACATTTTTTTTTTTCTGACTCGCTGTATTTGCTTCCCTTCTATCTCTTTGGTTGGACAAGTTGACCAGCTAAGCCTATTATTCTTGAAAGATGGAGAGTCTGTTGTTTTAGCTCTGTTCTTCATATCACAAGCAGGTTCTTGCAAGCTAATACTCTGTTTGACAATGTCCTATTGTGCCGATGAAGACAGATTTAGTGGGCAGTAAGGTCCTTCTGTCTATGTTTTATACTGTGATGAACAGAATTGATAAGTCAAAAGGTTCATCTCTCGCTGTGTAGCTGGGTTGAGAGTGGACAAATCAAAACTACTTAAGATTCTCTGCATTTAATCCTTGTTTCTGAATGCCAGCTTCTGATGGAATAGAAATTCTGAGTGTAATTCCTGTTCAAGATTTTTTCTACTGTCATAGTTGCTGCATCTTTAAAATGTATGTAAACACATAGACTAAAATCTCATATAGCCTTTGTAAACACATGTAAAGCCATTTTCAATATGTTAAAACAGTTTTTAATAAATTAATATATAATATTTGGTGGTCTTGCCATGAAGGTACATCCTTAGTCACTTCCTGTAAATTAGTGACAATGCTCTTTCCATGTCTTCTCTTAATTTGACACTCTAGGGCTTTTACTGAGACTAGAAATGGCCATTTCAAAACTAATTACACAGGCATCGTCCACTGCTGTTATCATCATCAGTAAACCCAGCCTGAGGAATGCCATGGAGCTATTGTAGGGTGCATGTATGTAGACAGGAAAAGGCTGTAAAGAGGCTTTAGGAGATCAGAAAAATGGAGATACACCAAACACAAAAAGGTTAAGATTTTATATGAAAAAAAGCATGCCAAATGTTTAGGATACATAGTTTAGCAAACCAAATGTAATTGATTAAGGATTTATGTTTACTGTAATGTATTTTCTAGAGCATTGTCTCCAAACTGCGGCCCATGGGCTGAATGTGGCTCTTCGCTTGCCTTTACCCAGCCCTTGGAAAACTATTCCTTCCACTGAAGGCACCATTCCTTCCATTGATACCAACAGTGGAGAATCAAAGATGGGACACTATTCTCCACACTGATACCAATAATGGGACACTATTCCCCCCAGTGATACTGATGATGGGGCAATATCCCGGCCCCTCATCTTGACATCATTATAGGACACTATTCATTCCACTAATACCAATTATGGCCCACCATTCCTCCCACTACTATCAATCCTGGTTATTGCTCCTTTTACTGAATACAGGCACTATGTAATTTCTTACTCCCACTTACCACCGAACCTGAGACATTGTTTATTCTCACTGATGCTGGGACATTTCCTCCCACTGCCCTAGCTCCATCTAAAGTCTTAAGGACAGTAAACTGGCCCTGTGTTTAAAAAGTTTGGAGACCCCTGTTCTAGAGCAACAGTATTCAACACTTTTTTTTGTGGCAGTTTGCCATTAATATGAGTTAAAACTTATATTGATTCCAGTCCTGACTATTTTCTTGCAAAATGATTTTTTTAACTATAAACTATTGATCTACTGACAAAAAAGTGAATTTTTTTCTACTTTTCCAGTGTCAGTGAATACAAAAAATATTGCTGCATGCAGATAAAATATATACATTATATTCTATAACATATTCTATAGTTTAAAAAACAAAAATTTGTATTTGGCTACAATGCATTGCAAATGTATTTCCAAAAATAAGTAAATGCTTCTGTTTTTTTTTAATGCTGTGCTTGTTGTGACACTGAAAAAACAAACAAAATGTGTAAAATAAATAAAATAATAATTATTATTAATGGTTAGTAAACAAATATTAATAATAATCAGAAACATAGGGCCAGATTCACAGAGCGAATACGCCGGCGTTACAGGAGATGCGCGGCGTAAGTCTAATTTTGCGCATGCGTTTCAATGCGCCGCATCCCCAAAACGAGATACGCAAGAAATCAACTTTTTTTTGACCAGCGTAATTTCGATAGACCGGCGTATCTGTCAGCGCAAAACTGCGCTAGACACACCATTGATTTGCTATTCAAATATGCAAATGAGGGAGTTACGGGGATCCACAAAAGAACGTTGTTGCAGCGCAGGCTACGCGCTGTGCGCAACAGCTGCACGTCCTGTCTAAAATTAGACCATATAAAAGGTGGTATAAAATTAGACAATCTGTCTACATGTCAGCTAAAGCAACACTGTTAGTGAGGAGCTGAGCAGTCACACTTGCTGAACAACAAACTTTATGCCAAGATGCCCGGGGCTTCCTTGCTCATAACTATACTAATGACGTTAGAGGAGCAAAGAAGGAGGAGGGCACGGAGGAGGGCATGGAGGAGGGCACGGAGGAGGGCACGGGAGAGGATAGACCGCACCCGCATAGACCTCTTTGGCAAGAGTGATTCTGAGGTGTATCGCATCTTCAGATTCACCCCTCATGCCATCCTGGAATTAACCATAACCCTGCAGGATGACATCACCAGCCGAACACACCGCTCACATGCAGTGCAGCCACTGGTCAAGGTCCTGGCAACACTCCATTTACTTGCCAGTGGCTCTTTTCAAAGAACAAGTGTAGTGGAGGCTGGGATGTCACAATCCTCCATGAGCAGATGTGTGCACCAGGTTGTCCCTGCAATCCTCAGACGCATGGCCAACCAAATCATCAAACCCACCACTGAGGAGCTGCGGCTGAAGGCAATGACAGATTTCTACAGAATTGCCAGATTCCCACGCACCGTGGGGGCCATTGATTGCACACATGTGGCACTCCAGCCCCCCCATTAACAGAGCACATATACCGCAATCGGAAGCATTGGGATTCCATCAATGTACAGGTGATAGTCGATGCCCAAGGCCTCAACACCCCGGATCCAGCCATGACAGCTACATATACAATCAGAGCCCCATCCCAATGGAATTCGAACAGAACGTGTATGGGGACACCTGGCTGGTTGGTGAGTGACATGGGTGGCAGGCATGACTGTCCCCCCCCCATGATGCACACATCACAAGAGGCACATGCACTACTAACATCCTCCTGTCTTTTCCCTTAGGCCTCGTACACACGATCAAATCTGTCTGCTGGAAACGGTCTGCTAGACCGTTTCAGCAGACAGATTCGATCGTGTGTACGGGCAAACAGACGGATTTGGCCATCCGACAGATTTCAAAGCATGCCTGCTGGTTAGTACGCTAACCAGCAGACATGTCTTCTCGCACACGCGCCAAATGGTTTCGACGCATGCGCGGAAGTGTTTTACTTCCTGGTGCGGTGACGTGGCGGCGTCAACGTCACCGACACATCAGCGCGCTGTCTGCTGTGTACACGCGAGCAAACCAAAATCCCAGCAGACAGATCTGTTCAAATCGGTCGGTCCGGGCGATTTGAACAGACACATTTAATCGTGTGTACGAGGCCTTACAGGTGACTCTGCATATGCACTGGGACCCCATCTCATGACTCCTATCCGGAACCCCCAAACCCTAGGAGAGGAAAGATACAATAAAGCCCACGCCCAAACACGTGCAGTGGTGGAGCGCACATTTGGCCTCCTGAAGTCACGTTTCCGATGCCTGGATAAGTCTGGGGGGACCCTGTTGTATTCCCCAAACTTTGTGTGCCAGATCATCGGTGCATGTTATATTCTGCACAACTTTGCAGTGAGAAAGGGCAGATTGACATACGTGATGACCTGACCCCTGAACCAGACAATCCCCCCCTAACCAAGGCTACCCCGTCTTCTGAGGGAAGAGCAGCCAGGAGACAGCTCACATTAGGCATCTTTGCACGTTAAACACACACATTAATCATGGCACAATGAGAATGCTTGCATGCATACCACTGTGGTCCCTAGCACAGACACATCACATCCTCATCAAATTGGATTAGCACAAGCCCACACTGCTGGACTTGTGAGCAGCAACGCCACACCACGGCTCCAATTATGTCACTGTACATTCATACACCATTCACACGGACCTGGGGATCACTTCCCCCTGGTCCTGGGGAACCCTTCTCCACCACAAATGAGGGTGACACCCCTTTTCCGGCAGGAATGTCACCCCCACATTCAGAAATCATTCACTCAGTCACCAAAAAACACTTTCAAATATATTCTACAAAACACTAGATCAAACAGTCAACAAATATCACAAAGACAAGTCACAACGCAACAAACAACAGAACAAAAGCACCTTGCTGTATAGGAAGGGATACAAAGGGATGTACTTTTGCAAAAGAAGTGCGTTTGTGTCTGTCTATTTATGCTGTCTGCGTAGTTCACTAAGTTGCCCGGGTCCACTTCCAATTTCACTGATTGCGCCGTTCCCGAGTTGTGAGCATGCGCACAGAGGTGCTGACCATGGTCGGCTTCATGTGTGCCTGCGCAAGCCGGCCGGCCCTTTATTTGCATGGGGTCACGGCTCATTTCAATGTAACACCCCCACGTCCTCCCAATTTGAATTACTCCGCCTTACGCCTCGGAATTAACGTTACACCGGAGCTAATTTCTGTGCAAATACTACGAGAATACGGTGATTGCGCCTCTACATTGCGTCGGTCTAACGTAAAGGAGGTGCGCTACGCTGGTCAAAATATGCGCCAATGTACGTGAATCTGGCCCATAATATTTAGAAGAGTAAGAAGACTTCAATTAGGAATAATTATGATAAACTAGGGGTTAAGTAGAAACAAAGAAAAACAAAAAACATTTTTTTTACTTGTTAGGTTGCTTTAACTGACATCATATGCAAAGTTAATCTGTTTTATCTGCAGATGAATAAAACAGAGAAGATCCAAAAGTAATAATTTTAGTATTTCTCTATCTCCCCTAAAAACATTGGGCCAGATTCAGGTACATCTGCGCATTATTGGACCGGCGTAGCGCACCACCTTTACGTTAGACTTGTGCAATGTAGCCGCGTAATCACCCGATTCTCGTAGCTTTTGCGCAGAAAATTGCGCATGCGTAACGTTATTTCAGAGGCGTAAGGCGGAGTATTACAAATTGGGAAGGACGTGGGCGTGTTACATTGAAATGAGCCGTGATCCCATGCAAATGAAGGGCCGGCTCGCGCATGCGCGCTTGAAGCAGACCATGGTCAGCACCTCTGTGCGCATGCTCACAACTCGGGAACGGCGCAATCAGTGAAATTGGAAGTGGACTAGGGCAACTTAGTGAACTACGCAAACAGCATAAATAGACAGACACAAACACACTTCCTTTGCAAAAGCACATCCCTTTGTATCCCTTCCTATACAGCAAGGTGCTTTTGTTTATTAGCGTGTGTTTGTTTGTTTGTTTGTGATGTGTCTTTGAGATATTTGGGGACTGTTTTGCAGAGTGATTTTTGTCTTTTATGTGTTTTCTTTGGTGTTATTTTGTTTAAAATATATTTTTGCTGGGCATTTTTTATTTTTGCTCGTCATTTATTTATTTTTTTTGGTTCTGTTTGTGTATGATTTTGGAATGTGGGGGTGATATTCCTGCGGGAAAAGGGGTGTCAACCTCATTTGTGTTGGAGAAGTGATCCCCAGGTCTGTGTGAATGGTGTATGAATGTACAGTGACATAATTGGAGCCGTGGCATGGCGTTGCTGCTCACAAGTCCTGCATGGTGGGCTTGTGCCAATCCAATGTGATGAGGATGTGATGTGTCTGTGCTAGGGATCACAGTGGTGTGCATGCATGCATTCTCATTGTGCCATGATTAATGTGTGTGTTTAACGTGCAAAGATGCATATGTGAACTGGCATGAGATGGGGTCATGAGATGGGGTCCCAGTGCATATGCAGAGTCACCTTAAAGGGAAAAGACAGGAGGATGTTAGTAGTGCATGTGCCCCTTGTGATGTGTGCATCATGGGGGGGGGGGGCAGTCATGCCTGCCACCCATGTCACTCACCAACCAGCCAGCTGTCCCCATACTGTACATGTTCTGTTCGAAATCTGTGGATATGGGGCTAGGATTGTATATGTAGCTGTCATGGGTGTCATGGGTAGTGCCATGTGTTGGGCTGCTGATGTCCTCTTGCAAGGTTGTGGTTAATTCCATGATGGCATGAGGGGTGAATCTGAATAGGCGAGACACCTCAGAATCACTCATGCCATAGATGTCTATGTGTGTGTGATATATCCTCTCCCGTGAAGAGTAAAGAGTGAGGGGCTTGTATCAGATACGAATATTGTATTAGATTAGATTAAATTGTAAAGTTTATATAAGCAAATAAAAAAAATAAAAAAAAAAAATAAAAACATCTCCCGTGCCCTCCTTAGTGCCCTCCTCAGTGCCCTCATCCTTCTTTGTTCATCTAAAGTCAGTAGTATAGCTATGCACGACGATGCCCCTGGCATGTTGGCATACAGATTGTTGTGCAACACGTGAGACTGCTGAACTCCTCACTAACAGTGTTGCTTTATCTAACATGTAGATTTGTTTTCTCTTTTTAGACCAGCTTTTATATGGTCTAATTTTAGACAGGACATTTTGCTGTTGCGCACACTGCGTAGCCTGCGCTGCCCCAACGTTCTTTTGTGGATCCCCGTAAGTCCCTCATTAGCATATTTGACTAGCAAATCAATGGTCTGTCTAGCGCACTTTTGCGCGGACGGATGCGCCAGTCTAACGAAATTACGCTGGACAAAAAAAAGTAGATTTTCGCGTATCTCGTTCTGGGGATGCCGTGCATCGAAATTCACGCGCACATTTAGACTTACGCCGCGCATCTCCTGTTGCGCAGGCATAATCGCTCTGTGAATCTGGGCCATTGTTCAGAAGTGTCTATGGAACTTGTCTTTAAACAGCAATTCCCAGCTGTCATTTTGACAGCTGAAAATTGCTGGCAAGTGTAAGAGGAATCAGCAATGGGGCAAAAAGTCAGGGCTTCTTTGACGAAGGTTTTTTTTTTGGGGACGTGTTCACAATGTCCATAATTATATAAAATAGGGAAAACAACATAAATGGGTGATATTTAATCTACTATACATTAGTTATTTCATTCTTTTTTTTTTTCATCTTGTTTCAGCTGATCTCCTCCAGCCTCTTTCCATCATGTCCAATGTACATGTATGTGCTGCAGCTCCTGGACCGGCTTCCTGACGGGGACAATAGATGCATCATGCTAGTGCAATTGTGTCAGGATGGCCACTTGTAGTCGGAATCTGGAGCACATGTGATATGAGTTACAATGTAGGAGCACGACTAGGAGACAGCGTGGAAGGGCCTGAACATGCCCTTTATGACAGGATCACCACATTTTCTTTTAATGAAAGCTTCAGATTATTATTATTATTATTTTTTTTTAAATGATATTACTATGGTAAAGTCTACAGTATATCTATTTTTCAACAAATTGATGAGCTTTCTCAATGCTTCCTACCCTGATACTGGTGTCACTTGGGACAGGATGAGGGGAAGATTCCTACTACAGGGACACAGACAGCATTAAACTATTTATAATCCATCCGCACTCTTTCCCGGATCTAAAGTATTCTGGCTAGACTACTCCTTTAAGTAATATTCCATTTCATTGATTTCCATTCTGGTTCAGTGTAACTCTAAAAATTAATACTGAAACTCTACCGAAAATCAAAATTTTTCTCCCTCTTTTCATATTAATATTACACATTAAATGTAGAAATTTGTCTTGTAAAGGCAGCCGCTAACAGACACAGCTGCTCTAATTATCCCTATTGTGCTGCGTGGCTTGCTGCTCGATGTCACCACTCAGCAAGTGAAAAATAAAGCTGGATTTCTCAGATACAGCTTAGATGGACTATGCAAGCGTGTGTTTTCTCTATTCCTAATCATCTTTTTTCTTCAGGACAAATATAAGCAACATAATGTATTCAATACCTGTTTTTAGAGTGTGTGGCAGTAATATTATGGCTATTTTGATCCTGAATAAATAAGTAGACTCCACTATCATATATGAGGAAGATCTTCAAGAGGAAGTAAACCCAGGCATAAACAAAAAAAAAGACAAAAAAAAACACCACCTGCAAGACAAAGGCATAATAAGCTAGTATGCATGGAAAATACAATGCAAGTGCACTTGGAAGTGCAGTCGCTGTAGATCTGAGGGGTAGATCTAAAATGAGGGGAAGCTCTGCTGATTTTATCATCCAATCATGTGCAAGCTAAAATGTTGTTTTTTATTTTCCTTGCATGTCCCTCTCGGATCTACAGAACTGCACTACAAGTTCACTTGGATTTTCCTTTAGTAAATAACCCCCTGTTTAATTTACATTGTCCCTTTCTATGTGTGTATGTGGATGATAACACTGTAATTATTTTAATAAAAAAGTACCTTTTTAGATATACAGCTGTCACATGACCCAGCTCATTCCCAGCCTATCTGCAGGGAATCCTAAGCAGGAGGAGTTTCTAGTCATAGTTGCTGGTCACATGTTCAAAATAAAAAAGACACACTTTGAAATACAGAGTAAAAATAAATAATTAACTTCAATATGCTGTTTTAAATTGTGATACAAATATATATTTAAAATCAAATTTGTATTATTTTTTGTCAATTACATGGCAGCAGATTCTTATAATAAGAGAGAGCCTCCATTAATTTACATGTAATATCCCACCCCTATTGTACTTACCAGTTTAGTTGGCATAGAGGAGGAGAGAGAAAGTGGGCTGTCATTTACTATTGTTTATATATGCTCACATGTGTGACTCTATAGTCACATGGGCTACTCAGATGTGATATGGAGAAAATGCTCCCACCACTGGAATGTTACCACCACTGATGCAAAATCCCTAACCGAATTGGGGACAGGACAGAAGGTGGAGATAGAGAGCAACAGGAAAAAACTATTTTTTTTTTTTTTTGCAGAATACAGAAAAAAAATCTCCAAATCTCAGTATGAACAGCATGTAATGGATTTAGTGACACTTTAACCACTTGCTTACTGGGCACATATACCCCCCTCCTGCCCAGGTGAAATTTCAACTTCCGGCACTGCGTCGCTTTAACTGACAATTGCGCGACGTGGCTCCCAAACAAAATTGACGTCCTTTTTTCCCCACAAGTAGAGCTTTCTTTTGGTGGTATTTGATCGCCTGTGCGGTTTTTATTTTTTGCTCTATAAACAAAAAAGAGCGACAATTTTGAAAAAAAATACAATATTTTTTACTTGTTGCTGTAATAAATAGCCAAATTTAAAAAAAAAAACAACATTTTTTTTCTCAGTTTAGGCCGATACCTATTCTTCTACATATTTTTGGTAAAAAAAAAAAATCGCAATAAGCGACTGATTTGCGCAAAAGTTATAGCGCCTACAAAATAGGGGACAGAATTATTATTATTTTTTTTTACTAGAAATGGCGGCGATCTGCGATTTTTTTTGGGACTGCGATGTTATGGCGGACACATCGGATACTTTTGACACTTTTGACACATTTTTGGCGCCATTCACATTTATACTGTGATTAGTGCTATAAATATGCACTAATTACTGTATAAATGTGACTGGCATTGAAGGGGTTAACACTAGGGGGTGAGGAAGGGGTTAAATGTGTATCCTAGGTGTGTTCTAACTGTGGGGGGAGAGGGGTGACTGGGGAGGTGACCGATCTGTGTCCCTATGTACAAGGAACACAGATCGGTCTCCTCTCCAGAGACAGGACGCTGTCTCTGTGTAAAACGGCAATGAGAGATGATCTCATCTATGTTTACATATGAGATCATCTCTCATTGGCCGCGCAGATCGCATAGCAAACGGCCACTCTGATTGGCCGTTCGCCGCAATCTGTGATTGGCTGTGTCCAAGGGACGCGGCCATCACAGAGCTTCCCCGCTGTGCGCTCTGGAGTGCGCGCGGGAACGCCTTAAGGGGCGGCCGTCAAAACGGCGGGTTGGCTTTTCAGGTCCACACTGTAGCCATCATTCGGCTATAGCACGGGCCGCAAGTGGTTAAGGTAAAAAAAACAGCCAGGCCATTAATATTTTCACAAAGAGAAGTCTGCATTGGTAGCTTAAAATTCTATCTCATGACAAGCTGCCAGGGGAGAGTAGTGACCTAAAGTTAGAGATAAGTGAGATAAAGTATACTGTATGCAAAATCTTTCTTTCTAGTTTTGTACAAAGTATTTATTTTATTTATTTAGCTGTTTGTGTTATGTTGGGCAGATTTCCCTTTACTTCCTGCTAGGGTGACCACATTTCCAAACTACCATTCAGGGACACCCCCCTCCCAAAAATCAGCTTGTGGTGTAACAAATCACAGCACAGTGATTTGACACAAGAGGCGGGATTTATGATTTCTCCAATTACAAGCAGGGGGCGGGGACTGTGCTCCTCCAGGCATTCCCAGCCAGGACAAGTACTGTCAGTGAGTAAAGAGGTGATGTGGCAGGCTTTTTTGGGGGGGCATTCGTTTGGCTTGGGGGTTGGGTGTGTCAGTTTCATTCCGGGACACTTTATTGTCCTGGAATGAAGGTACCCGGGACAGACCTGCAAAATACGGGACTGTCCCGGGCAATCTGGGACACGTTGTCACCCTACTTCCTGCCCATGAGATGCAGCCGGAAGGAACATTGCATCTCTACAAAGTGAGGGGGATTTCATTCTCATAATTTATCACCAACTAAAAGGCTTTTCCATCATTTTAAGATTCAGCGACAATAGTTTCCAGGATGAATAAAAAGGGTGAATACATTTGGCAGGGACCCAGACAGCAAAAAAAAATTGAGGCCTGGTTCACGCCTATGCAGTTTGTTTTTTTATACTTATCTGCAGTGCTTTTTGTGGTGCGCTTTTATGTTTTAGCACACCTTATTTTGATGTGTTTTGCATTTTTTATGCTTTTTTTGTCAAATTTGTTGTTTGAGTAGATTAAGAAACACACAATGCATCAAAAATACACCACAAGCATGTAAAAAAAAGCACTACATGCTTTTCTGCAGCATCCCCATTGAGGTCTATTGAATGAAAAATGCACCTTTAAAAAAATTACCTGATCCTTTCCAAAAAAACGCAGTGGCTAAAAAAAAGCTTAGATGTGAACGTGTCCCATTGCATATCATGTTAAATGGAGTGTAGCGCCTTTCTGCGCATAGGTGTGAACCAGGCCTAACAGGAGTTTCAATATTTGCTTACTCTATCCAAGCCTTAAAGTAGAACTATAGGCAATTTTTTTTTCCATTTTGGATAGCATAAAGGAGGATTATAACCCCAGATATTTTTCTCATCTGTGTCTGATTGCAGATATTACACTTTACTTCCTGTCCTGTAGCCAAACAGAACGTGAGAGGAAATTCCTGCGAATTAAGGAAAAACTATGGGAAAAACTATGTCCCCATGGGAAGATGTCCCCTAATATTTTTCTGGGGACAGCCCAAAGTGTGTGATTTTCATTTACTTTCACTTTCACTTTCAATTATAATGGTCAACAGGCCAGTAAATCAAACAAACAAGCAATAGAAGTAGAGATGTTTTCCAGTGTGGAAAAGGTCTGTTTTTAAAGCCGTAGTTCATGGGACCCAACGTAGTAAAAAATGTACAATTATTCTTATAAAGCTCATTGCTAAGCAAAACGATACAATGGGGAAATTCAAAAGGTGTGAGAACCATGTGTAGTGCTAACCCCACAGGGGCTGTTGATTTTGTCCCAGGTTCTTCTCCCAGATATGTGCCACGACATTCACTCTTCTGGCTCAGTAAACAATCTAGGAGTTGCCTTTTTAAAGTTACAAATTAACCTGAATGGAGCATAGGGAAACTGTGGGATACTCCAAAATAGTGAACAGAAATGTGAGGACACTCTTCTCTCTGCTGCTACTTTTCAAAACAGTCCTTTCAGCCATAGGACATAAAATGGACAGCGCTGGGACAACATAGGTAGTGTTACTTAAAACAGAGTTCTGAACACATATTTATTTTTCTCTCTTTTTAGGCATTCCCTCTGCTAGTCTACATAATATACATAAAATCATGTCTCCAATTCAATCCCCTTTCGTTTACATGTTTTTTTTAAATGTACTTACCTTAGATTTTGTCATCCTGAGCGTTTCCTTCTTCATTTTGGGCATGTGAAGCCCACTAGGACTCTCTTCCGGGATACAGTGGGGAGCAGCGCGATGCTAAGAGGTGGCGATTCCCACTGACTCCTGGGAATCACGACACACATCTGCCAGGAGCCAGTGCGCCACAGGATATTACGTGCATCACCGCGGAGGGGAGAAACCAGAAGAGAGAAAGAAAAACCTTGGAAACAGGGTAAGCAAAGCAAAATAAATAAATACAATTTCCCAATGCAGTCATTATGGTCAGTTTAGAAACTAATGATGAGAAGCTTAAAAAGTGAGTGGAACTCCGCTTTAAGGCAAGCCTTAATGTTAGTGCACCAGGATTGACAGCAGCAACACAGTCACTAGGATCGTTTATTCAGGTCTGTACTCACAGTGTCTCTGGGTACCTTGATGTTTCCATCCAGTCTCAGCAAGCAGTATCCTAAGTGCATCTTCCAGACTGGATCCTCAATTAAACCCCTCTTTTAGCTTCAAGAGAATTTGTACGATTATATACCCCCAGCTATGCACAGCTGGGACATCTATGAAAGTTAGACAGAATCTTTAGCTGAGCTGCCCAGTCTTAGAACCTCCCTGCTTTCTGAAGCTCAAAACTATTTATGCACTTTCTAGGCCACCTTCTGAGCAACTCCTTGCAGGGGTTGGCTAGAACAACATGAATATTAAGGCTGTCCATCTAAATTTTTACACCCACTATATTCTGGAAGCCTCCAGAAAACAGGGGGAACCACAACAGAACTAAATATGTCTATCTTCCCTAGCAGTCTACCTGGGAGGGTGCTACACATGGATCATGTCTTATTTTCTGCCTACTTTTTGCCCTGACTCATTAATCCTTTTTAAACATTGACACCTCCTAACCACTTAGGTCCACCTTCCCTCTTGTCTGTCCACCTCAACTTCCCATGCTTCCCCTCTTTCCCTTTGCCTCTCTCTTTACTTTTGTCCTCCTCTGGGGTTGAAGAAGGCCCAGAATTGACATGCTAACCGTCTCTTCTCTTAACCCCCCTATTTCCTTTTTCTTTTTTCATCATAATTGTGTGAGTATGTTCTACCCTCAAAGTTTGAATATCTTTATAGAAGTCCCCACCCATAATATAATTTCGCATAACCTTATAGCATCCCCTTTTTATCCACAAAAACAAAATAACAATACCCCAAAAAAAACATGAGAGGGGTCTTTGGTTTCGGCTTGCCAAAAAGCTTGACTAAGATCTACCCTTGTCTGCAGCTGACCCCACTGACTCGAGTACAGCTCAAAAATTAATAATTTCTGACCTCCCAATTTACTAAGACATTGGTAAAACAACCAATACCAAAGAAAAAGCAGCATACCACCAGACCCCCCCCCCCCCTTTGTAACTTTCTCACTGTTGTAGCACCCTCTACCTTAGGTAGGTATGCTGCTAGAGTAGTGTGTTTTTTTGTCGCAGCCAGTGCAGGTAAATTTAGGCAGGCTTAGCTGTGAGTTAGGCCTGTTTGTTTTTGATCTGAGGGTAGGGTGACCACGTGTCCCGGATTGCCTGGGACAGTCACGCATTTTGCAGGTCTGTCCCGGGCACATTTATTCCAGGACAATACAGTGTCCCAGAATGAAACTGACACAACCACCCCTCCGGGCCAATCTGATGCCCCCAAAAAAGGCTGCCACATCACCGCTTTACTCACTGACAGTACTTGTCCTGGCTGGGAATACCTGGAGGAGCACAATCCCTGCCCCCTGCTTGTGATTGGGGAAATCATAAATCCTGCCTCTTGTGTCCAATCACTGTGCTGTGATTCGTTACAGCACAAGCTGATTTTTGGGAAGGGAGGGTGTCCCTGAATGGTAGTTTGGAAATGTGGTCACCCTATCTGAGGGGCTGGGAAGTGGATTAGTGTAGCAGCAGGTGACTGACATTTACTTCATCTCTCTGGTGCCTCCTTTGTTTCCAGAGGGTTTTGGAAGAGAGGCAGGACAGAGGGCTGAAGTGACATGGGGTGTAT
Organism: Rana kukunoris; assembly: GCA_029574335.1. Taxonomy (NCBI): domain Eukaryota; kingdom Metazoa; phylum Chordata; class Amphibia; order Anura; family Ranidae; genus Rana; species Rana kukunoris. Next base: position 388,349,642 of record CM056051.1, read on the forward strand.
TTTAGAGCCCTGACCCTGTTGTGGGAGAAGTTGTCGGGGGGAAAAACTTAGTGTTGGAGTGTTAGACTGTCGTGGCCTTGAGGGAGCCCCCTTTCTGGCTTGGGTGACCTCGCAGTTTTAGTTTTTATCTTTAATACACTGTATACTGTTCCCCGCTGACAGCTCAATGTAAAAGCCCCCCCAAAAAAACACCCATCCCCCAATGTTGAGGGCATGTGGCCTGGTATGGTTCAGGAGGGGGGGCTTGCCCCTCCCCTCCCTTTTCTGACCTTCCAGGCTGCATGCTCGGATAAGGGTCTGGTATGGATTTTGGAGGGGACCCCACTCCATTTATTTTATTATTTTATTATTTTTTTATATTCAGCTATCAGTGGGGAAGCCTGCTGACAGCTGATGACTCATCGAGTCATCAGCTGTGAGTTTTCTTTATATGCAGAGTCCTCTTATATCTAGAATAGAAAAACTAACCAAAAACAATGTATTCCCCCAAGCTTTTCGTAAGTCACAGACAGCTCCGAGATATCTCTGAATGATGTTCCCTGTTCATTCTCGTTTCATGAACATCTGATCTTCCTCTAAGAACACAAAACACTTAGATGTTCTGAGCATAAACAAGATTGTTTCTAAAAAACAGTACATAAAAAACACATTACTGGTCCCTAACTGTGTACTGACTATGTTGTCACAATCTGGGACTTGGCTAGAGCTGCGCAGGGGAACAGTCAGTATAGAGTTGCCTCAGATAGTGCTAGTCACAAGGCGCGGCGGTCAGCCAGCATACACAATTATCACTCAAGTCATAATGTGATTTGAATGTTATTAAAAATTACCTTTCCTTTTCAATCTGCAGCTCTGTAATTTTCTGTAAAATGCAATGCAATATGGCTACCTGAAGGTGTTCTTTAGACAGTATGTGTACTGACCACCCCCCAGAAACATAATTTCCTGCTTGTGTTATTGGCTTGCTGATTTTCCCAGAAATCTGCAGTAAGATTCAAGTAAGATTCAAGTCAGATTTCAGGCACCCTCTGCAACAAAAATTTAATTTTTTGGTGAGATACTCCCAAGATACTCCGCATATAAAGGGATGCAGACCCAGCAATTTTCCTCATTAGTGTCCTGCAGGTGCAGCAGCTGATTGAATATTATGAAAACTACTACTATTAGATTCACTTACCACATGGACTTACACTCAAGGGATTTATTCAAAATAGCAAAAGGTAGGAATCTGCAACAAAAAATTTTAAATTCCTTGTAATATACATAGATCATCCAGAGGGGAATGTTTTTTTCTCAACGAAAGTTAAAGTCCCACACATATGAGTTAGATCGGAGAGAAAGATATGTTGTCCAAAGACTACAGACAGAACTATATTATTTATTTTTAACAGAAAAGAGAAAAGTAGAAAATGTAATGAAAGACATGTCTAAGGCCCCGTACACATGACCGAGCTTCTTGGCAAAATCTAGTGAGAAGCTAGCTGGGAGACATATTCTGCCGAGAAGCTCAGTCGTGTGAACACTTTCAACGAGCGTCCCGTCGGGAAGCTCGTCGAGCCAAAATAGAGAGCATGCTCTCTTTCAATGTATACAGTTATATTGTGGAAATGTAAAATGCATTCAGTGCTTGGGAAAAAAATTGAAAAGAATCTTCAATGGTATGTTGAACAGCACAGACTTGTTAAGCTGTCACAAAAGAAGTCTCAATAAAGACATATTAAGAACATGACACTTAAGCAAAGGTCTGGTTCAGTGAGTTTTCTTTATATGCAGAGTCCTCTTATATCTAGAATAGAAAAACTAACCAAAAACAATGTATTCCCCCAAGCTTTTCGTAAGTCACAGACAGCTCCGAGATATCTCTGAATGATGTTCCCTGTTCATTCTCGTTTCATGAACATCTGATCTTCCTCTATGAACACAAAACACTTAGATGTTCTGAGCATAAACAAGATTTCTTCTAAAAAACAGTACATAAAAAACACAAGAGAGGTGAGTCAGAAGATTCCTGTGGGATATGGTTCCTGTGATGACGCATGGTTCCTTACATACCCCAAACTGCGTATAACCTTACAATTCATGTTTTGTTTATGACTTGAAAAATGCTGTCTAATGCATTAGTTCTACAGCTTTAGCATCCATTTCTGAGAACAAGCTGTCCTTAATTTTTTATTAATATACATGTCATTGTTAGTTCAGGAAACCTATTTGACATCACAATACACAATTTACTTATTTCCTGACAACTTATAACCACATTACTGGTCCCTAACTGTGTACTGACTATGTTGTCACAATCTGGGAATTGGCTAGAGCTGCGCAGGGGAACAGTCAGTGTAGAGTTGCCTCAGATAGTGCTAGTCACAAGGACTGTACTGCTGTTCAAGAGATCCTCTTTTTCAGAGACCTGATACACTGTTCCGGTGTCATTGCCTGGACTTGAAACTGGGACCTCTGTTGTGTCTGGCAAGGACTCGGCTTGCTGAGCCACCTGGAATGCTGGACAGTTATCTAGACAATTCCTTGATTGATCCTGCCTTGAAACTTGTTTGTCTTGAACCTTGAAATTTTACTCCTTCCATAAACTTTCTGATTTAAGCCATGTCTGATTGAAGCCATATATAAGCCCTGCTTAGTTTAGTATTGTCCGCAAATACAGAGATTGAACTGTTTACCCCATCCTCCAGGTCATTTATGAACACCCTGACCATTTCACGTACTCCCCATTTATCACCACCCTCTGAACTTGCCCTTGTAGCCAGTTTTCCCTCCATGTACTCACCCTATGGTCCACACCATGGACCTTATTTTGTACAGTAAACATTTATGGGAACTGTGTCAAATGCTTTTGAAAAATGCAGATAACCACGTCTACGGGCCTTTCTTTATCTAGATAGCAACTCATCTCCTCATAGAAGGTTAATAGATTGGTTTGGCAAGAATGATTCTCCACGTATCAATGCTGATTACTGGTAATGATACCGTTCTCATTACTAAAATCTTGTACAGTGTATATAGTCCCTTATCTTGCCCTCCAAAAGCTAACATACTGTTGATGTTAGGCTAACTGGTCTGTAATTCCCAGGGATGTATTTTGGGCTCTTTTTAAATATTAGTGCTACATTGGCTTTTCTCCAATCAGCTGGTACCATTTCAATCAGTAGACTATCACCTCTCCAAGCAGAAGCACTCAGTCATCTGGCAGCTCCTCCAGAGGCAGTGCTACACATGCTAAAGCATCGTATGGGTTTTGTCGTCTGTAAAAAATCCAAATCTGTGATTAAATTTACTTTTTTATTTCAAATTAATCTTGCTGGGGGCGTGGCTACCGGCCTCTAAGATGGCCGCTTAACCCGGGAGCTCCGTGACACACCGGAGATTTTCAGCCCACAACAGCGCACACTGAGGGCGTTTTGATCGTTGAGACGACCCGTTTGTTCGTGAATCCTCACTGAACGACGCAGTGATGGGAAGAAACCGCAAAAAAATGCTACAGCCTCAAAAAATGGAAAATGTCATTCCCCTCACGGCGAGCGGGACTCCACAACATGGCGCGGCTTCTGTGAGGCTATACCGCACTGCTCCAATGAAGGTATGCCACATAATGACTCGCTCCAGAGTGGCACACTGAGTGGTACCCCCTCGGGAACCCCGAGTCCCACTACCAGAAGCCCGGTTAAGTCTAAGCTGAGGAGAGACTCCCCACATAGGCCAGACTGCGTCATGGAAATGACCACCCACTCTCAGGCCTCTTTTAACCCATGAGAAAGAGAAGGGGATCCCATAGCAAATTTTCCTACAGCTGATAAACCAATTTCCGACACAATGCTCAAGGAAATGCTGCTCTCTCTTCGCTCTTCCCTACAAGCAGATCTGTACAGAGGTTTAACTGAATGTCAGAGAGAGGTACATACTCTGGGTACCAGGGTGGACACAATAGAACACAGAATGGAGAATTTTGCCTCATCACACAATGTTATGGTGGACGCACATTCCAGTCAGAGAGATGAAATCGCATGGATCAAAGACAAAATGGCGGACCTCGAGGACAGATCTAGGAGGAATAACCTCAAACTAAGGGGTGTGCCTGAGACAGTGCCTCCTAATCAACTCCTCCAATATGCACAAACTTTATTTTCCTCAATGCTACCAGAAGTAACAGCCCAAGATCTCCTGATCGACCGCATACATAGGATCCCTAAACTGTCATTTCTCCCTGATGAAATCCCTAGGGATGTTTTACTCAGAATCCATTTTTTCCATGTGAAAGACGTAATTTTACAAACATCACGTAGACCAGGGAGCCTCCCCCAACAATACGGAAATCTCAGAGTCCTGCCTGACCTTTCTAGGCACACTTTGCAACGCCGTAGGAATCTATTATCAATCACCAAAGCGTTAAGAAACCACGCAGTGCCACACAAATGGAAATATCCAGCTACCTTGGTGATTACTCATGATGGTTCTGATATTTCAGTATCCAACCTGGAAGAAGGTTTGACACTACTACGCCGCTGGGGAATAGTCCCGGACCAAACCACGGATCCGCGTACCATGAATGTCCCCCAAGGGATTCAACACGATTGGCAAGTAGTCTCCCGCAAGAAAAATAAGAAATCTACGAACGGCAGCAAAGCCCAAGTTTAATTCAAGCCCTACCTAGAATATCTCCGGTATAGAGTTGCTACACGGCAGCTCCTTTTTCCCCTGTTAGCTTAATAGCAGCTACGTCTGCGATAGGATCAGTTGATGGATCCATTTCTTAAAATTATTTGGTTGACTGTTTATGCTTTTTTTGTTTCTACTTTGTTTGTTTGTTTTCATGATATGCACAGGTCTCCTCAGAACATCTCCTCCTCTACCAGGTCCGGTACCAAACCTCTTCTTGTCACAACTGTCTTGCTGGGTGCCAACAGCAGCGATCCCTACCTGATATGTGAGTACCAAGCCACGATTGTTAACCACACTGCTGTACCAACCTCACTATGGTGATCAAGATCTTGTCTATGAATGCTAGGGGACTAAACCACCCAGCAAAAAGATTTTCGTTATGGAAAGAGGTTCACAAATCTAACGCAGATATCCTATGTGTGCAAGAAACACACTTCCAAACGAATAAAACTCCACAATTTACTCATAGAGACTTTCCTACTATCTATACTGCTTCCAACCCGACGGCCAAAAGAGGAGGTGTCCTGATAGCGTTCAAAAATTCTATAGCTTTCAAACCTAAGGATGTTGTCACTGATGTTAAAGGCAGATACGTGATAATTGCTGGTGACATAAATGCTAAACCATACACCATAGTCTCACTTTACGCTCCAAACACCCACCAGTTGAGATTCATACGAAGAGTGCTTAAGAGAGCTCATTCTTTACAATATGGCAGACTATTGGTGTGCGGTGATTTTAACATTATTTCAGATCCAATGATTGACTCCTCACCTAGAAGGACAAGAGGAGCTCCAACACTTCTACCGCTTCTACATTCAGAAGAACTATTTGATGCATGGCGATGCCTTCATTCGAATGAACGTGACTATACTTTTTTTTCAGGGAGACATGGTTCCTACTCGAGAATAGACATGTTCTTGACGGACAAGTGGCTACTGCATGACATAGATAAGACATCAATTCATGACATTACGTGGTCTGACCACGCTGCTATCTCCTTGTCTATTATAGAAAGAGGGCTCTCTCCCTCCTCATCCATCTGGCGCTGTAACAATAGGACTATACTAAATCCACACCACCAAAAATCCATTACCGAACACCTTAATAATTATTTCCGCCTCAATTCAGATTCTGTAAATGATCCCAATACCTTGTGGAATGCTCACAAGGCAGTTATACGGGGTATTATCATACAAATAGGGGCAATAGAAAAAAGAAAAAGATCTAAAGAAATCCAAGATGTCCTCAGTGACCTAAAGGATACTGAGAACAGTAATAAACAATCACCATCCCCTTCCCTGACCGCCAAATTGAAAGACCTTAGAGAAAAACTTAGGGAACTATTATCGCAACAATATGATAAACACTTGAGGAGGCTTAAACTCAACCACTATAACAATGCTAATAAAGCAGGTAAATACTTAGCAAATAGATTAAAGGTTATGCGCAATAAATCTAGAATAGCTTTCCTCACTGACCCATTCTCCCTACACAAAGTCACAAACCCCCAAAAAATTGCTGATCTATTTTCAAATTACTACGGCTCTCTGTATAACCTCAAAAAAGATGCCAATACTCCCCAACCTAGTATGCATGAGATTCAATCTTTTCTTCGTACGCTGAAACTTCCCTCTCTAACATCCCAACAATTGGAAGATCTTAACTTACCTATCACACCACAAGAGATACTGAAAGTCATACACTCCCTTCCCATGGGGAAATCACCAGGTCCCGATGGTTTTTCCAACGAATATTTCAAAACATTTCAAGCAGTTTTGACACCATATATGTCAACAGTCTTCAACAATTTTATGTCCACCACTTCCCTTCCCCAAGAAATGTTAAGAGCCCACATAGTAACAATTCCAAAACCTGGTAAAACCCCAGACACACCTGAGAACTTTAGGCCTATTTCCCTCCTTAACACTGACACCAAGATTTATGCAAAACTCTTAGCCACAAGATTAAAACATATCATCCCTACACTTGTTCGAAGTGACCAGATGGGCTTTGTGAGGGGGAGACAGGCCTCTGACGCCACCAGGCGTATCATTGATATTATACACCATGCTGGAAAGACTCGAACGCCTTCTCTGTTGTTGTCTATTGATGCAGAGAAGGCGTTCGATCGAGTACACTGGACATACATGGAAATGGTTCTACAGAAATTTGGTTTCCAGGGCTCTATCTTATCTGCGATATTGGCTTTATACTCTTGTCCCTCTGCTCGAGTGTACTCTTCTGGGTTTCTTTCAGAGTCTTTCCCTATAACAAATGGTACACGGCAGGGCTGCCCTCTATCCCCGTCAATCTTCAATCTAATAATAGAACCCCTAGCCGAAGCCATCAGGTCTAATATAAGGATTTCGGGTTTTCAATTTGGCCATGAAAATCACACCATCAGTCTTTTTGCTGATGATGTGATACTACTATTGACCAACCCTGTTGAATCTTTGCATGAAGTTCACAATATTTTAATATCATTTGGAAAGATTTCATATTACAAAGTTAATTTTACAAAATCTCTTATCCTTGACCTGGGGGTACCACCTCATATCAAGAGTTGCCTACTATCCCGATTACCCTACACCTGGAGCTCGGGTTCTATCAAATACCTTGGTATCACCCTTACGAGTAGTGTCTCTACGCTTATCAAAGCTAATTTCCCCTCACTAATTGAAAAAATTGAAACCCAACTCAAAAGGATCTCTGAGAAGGAAGTGTCCTGGATGGGCAGAATTTCAACTTTTAAAATGTTGATTATGCCTCAAATCCTATACTTCTTTCGTGCAATTCCATTGTGTGTACCGTACCATTACCTTAATCGCCTCACAACGTTGGGATGGAAGTATATTTGGCAAGGTAAAAGGGCACGGTGTTCACGTAACAATCTTGTGTCTCACAAAAAAATAGGAGGAGTAGGTCTACCCGACATACATGACTATATGTGGGCAGTTCGACTTGACCAACTTAAACACTGGTTCCATGACCTAGACGTTCCACCCTGGGTGAACATAGAAAATACACTGTCACCGACGGCTAACGTGAAACTTATGTTGCTCAGCGACAAATGGTCTCCTTGGAAGCTGACCTCTTTACCCCCTACCATACAGACTTCATTAAAAGCCTGGAGACATATACTGAATCAAGACCATCAAGAATTTCAGGATATTGACTTCCGACTACCTTTGCGAATACTTGAAGCCAAAATACCCAGATTGACAGTCTCTGAACTCAATTCACACGGGGGTGACTGATATTTCGGAACTCTACGCAAACGATACACCCCTACATCCTACCATAGTTGTATCCCAATTCCATTTACCTGACAGATCTTTTCACACTTGTGACAGAATTGTGCGCTTCCTCCACTCATTGCCTTCCCCGATCATATCCCTTCCAAAGAGGGTGTGGAAATTTTATTCTGTCGCTCAACCTGCCTCAAAGGGCATATCACTATTCTACAATATATTTCAAGATAAGATGAAATTTTCTAAGACGACAGCAATGAAAAAATGGGAGGTAGACCTACGTACTAGATTTACAAAAGAGGATTGGACGTGTGCCTTTCAGACGATTCATAAAGCATCTCATTGTGTGAAACACTGGGAATTGTCCATTAAATTGACCAACAGATGGTACTACACTCCACTGAGATTGGCCACATTCTATCCTGGCACCCCAGCCAACTGTTGGAGAGAATGTGGTCAAGTGGGCAATCTCATGCATATATTCTGGTATTGTCCACATGTAAGAAGCCTGTGGAATCAGGTTTTTAAACTCATTTCTTCCATCACAGGGATATTGACTCAACCAGATCCAGCATTAGCTCTTCTCAACATACACATTGATAGATTCCCTTTCCACATGAGGACAGTAGTTACACACGTTTTATTGGAAACCCGTACGTCCATTCTACGGAATTGGAAATCTAAAAACACTGTGAATATCTCGGATGTAATAACAGAGGTCCACAGGAATTTCACTTTTGAAAAGCTTATAGCACTTAACTCCATGACGACCAGACATTTTGATCTGTGTTGGTCCATATGGCCCCAAAACTGATGAGGTTCTCGAATATCTGTTCCATTGAATACGTGATTATTTGTCTTAACTGCATTTATTTCTGTTTTTTTCTGTAATATATTATGTTTCATGTACAATTTGAATACTGTGCATACCCCCCTGCACCCTGTGCTTTTACGTTTCCCCTTTTTCTTTTCTGTTCCCCTTGAAAACTTCTACAATAAAAACTATTGATTGAAAAAAATTAATCTTGCTGTAAGTTTAACTTTAAATATGACTTGAGCAGCAGTCTTTAATGCCCCCTCCTTTTAACCAATCAGTCTGCACAAACCAAACTGCCTGCACTTATTTATTCAACAAAATGTTTTTGCAACAACAAAGCACAGGTTCACTTTATTTGCGCAGATTTTTTTAAATAACATTTCATATTTATCAGAAGATTCACTATTTGTAGGCCCGTGCCTGGTCTTGAAATCCAAAAAAATATATATTTTATTCTCTACTAAGAGATTAATTTGTAAAACTGGGGAACATAAAGTGCTGGACAGTTTTTCACAATTCTTCATAACTCTGAGCTTCTTACCACAATTCTGTGTTGCTAAAAATCACCCAAGAGAAAGCAAGTGATGTGAATGGTCAGAGCAGAAATAAAGGCACAAGCAGGCTGTGCAGTTCCTCAACAGATTCCAGCGTGGTGCATCACAGCTTTAACGAAAATTGATCTGAATAGCAGATACAATTGAACCAGAGCTCAGAACTGCAGATGATATATTAAACCAGCCCCAGAGACTTCATTATGGGCACAAATAATCAAAGGGACATTATTATGTACAACAAGCGCCAGTACGATTTCTCTTAAAGAATAGGTTTAGTGAAGTGACAAGCCTTGTTTTCTGGAATAAATTTCAGATTATTATCTATACTTTGTGCTGAATGTAAAGTTGAACTTAAAGCATGTCTAAAAAAACACAACTTAATGCAGCTTTAAGGGCATTAATATAAAATTAAATGTATTTTATTTTCCATGCAAGCAGCCTAAGCATTTGAATTTGACTTGTTATCAGCCTCTTGCATCCACTCTATAGAGTGTGATTGAGAGAAGCAAAACAAGGATCCACTCACAAAATGAGGGAGGGGCAAAATCTTCTAGGCCTTGTTTAAGCCAGCCATAGATGGAGCGATTTTCTTTTCTGCAACCACCGGATGCAGGAAAAAACATTGTTTGATTCCCCCATCAACACAGCCAGTGTTGATGGGGGAATCCCTCCTGTGGAGCTATTGTGTCCTCCAGGTGGGGGGTTCCCGGGAGCTGTCCTTGCTGGGAAAACACAGTGATTATTACTAGCAGCTTTAGCCACTGGCAATAATAACATGTAAAAATCCGACATGCTGATTGAACCCAAGTCAAACTACGGACCGACTTGTGAACAATAAGCCTGCCCATAGATGGTTTCCCTGCTGAACCTGGGCAAGATTCGAACCATCTATAGTTGACTTTACCCAATTACAGTACAGAAAAGCTAGGTCTCCAGGCTGGCTGATCTGTCTTTGACTTTTTCAAACAATGGTGCAATAAAGCAACACGCTGTTCATGTTCTCCTATGCATGTCCTTCAAGAGCTGACTATATCTGCATATATAAGGGGGATACCAAGGAAGAGTCCAAGCAGGTCTGTCTTACATTATTATTCAGCAAGGCAACATTCAAATTCTCAACACAGGAGGGCTTTGTACAGAAAATGTATAACATAAATAAAGCAAAAGATCTGATTTTCCAAGCCACTAACTAAATCCAGGTTAGTTCTTGAATAACAAGATGAACCTAATGGGTTCCGCAACTCAAACAAGCAACAGTTGCATCTTTTTTAATATTGGTTCAACAGTCTGGAAGGTAGTAGTATGTCAAATAAAACACTTACCTTGAAAGCAAAAGAAATAAAACATGCATAATGGTGTTGAACTGCATACAATGTTTGCCACAATTAAAAAGGTTTTGTAGTAATGGAGGTGGTGTTTGAATTCAGTCTTTTGGCTCCCTCTTCCTCTTAGGCCAGAAATGTGCACCACTGGATCCATAGGCTTTGTGGCTATTGAATAAAACATTTTAATAAATTATTTTGTGCTTGGAGTTCAGTTTTAAGAAAGAGAAATGTAGTTGGAAAGGTGGAATCTAATATATTTTGAGAGAAGTCAGAGGGCTCTTTAAAATTCAGGAAACTAGAAATCACCTCTTCTTTCTCTCGATGGAACAGAGAAATGTACTTCTATACAATAAATAAAACATATGTTGCCTCTGACAGCTCATTCTGGCAATTGTTTTTACTAAAATAAACATATTACAAAAGGGGGGAGCTTGTGAACAAGATTATCATAATTTTTCTGTGCTTAGGGCTTCTTGGTATCTAAATACAAACCTGTAGACAGGTTTCAAATTCACCCTATCAAAATTCTTTAAAACCTGGAAACAAAATAAAAGGGCAATGCTTAGATTCCCTACTGGCCTCCTTTACAGATTACTGTTTTCTCCAAGGCTAAAAGTACATTTTAAAGTTCTATAAGTCCTGTCAAAATTAATAATGTACTTGATATATAAGCTTTTGATAGCTATTCATGTTTAAATGTTAAAGAATTACACAGTGAAATAAATTATTACTGATCCTAAAATACATGTAGGAATATGTCATCAGTACCTCACGTTACCATAGAAACCATCTCATTTAAGCTCTCAAGTATACATTTTAACATTTCTTTTGATTTAATGCACAAATATATTTTATGCAAACAAAAACATGCAAGAAAGCATTTTAGCACAAAATGTGAATGTTAAGAAAAAAAAACTTTTATACAAAGATTGTCATGGACAAGTGCAGAAATAATTAGGAAAACCCCCCAAAAAAACTGTAGGAAGCAGCTGTAGGACACTATGGATTATTACAGCTATGAGTAAGCATCACATGATGTGAAACATGTCAGCCACCTTTTTCCTGTTGTTTACTTCATTTTGACTGCATCGCTTTGGTTGTTTTTTGGATTTCATTTGTACAATAAAGACATCTAAAAAAGGAAACTAAAGCGCTAGCCAACAGTGAATAGATAGAACCATCAAGAGAAGAAATAAACTAATTAAATGCAGCTCAAATCTGGTATGTGCTAACAACAAAAATAGGTATTAAAGTGAAATGATGAGCGCAGCTAAACTAAACTAAACAATCAATCCAAAATAAACAAGTGAGCATCGCTATAGGAATCAGTGATAATAAAATGAATACAAAATGAGTGGAATAATCCAAATAAGTGCAATCAAGTGCAACAACAAGTGTCCCAAATGAGTGTAATCCAGTGAAAAAACAAATGTAGATCAATCAGTGACAAGGCTTCTGTCCATGTAAACAATGAGATCATCCAGATGAGACTTCACAGATGAACGTGCTCACAGAGCGCTTACCTTCCACAAGGAAGAAAAGGGGCATCAACACAAACACCGATGGTCCTGTGGACAGCCGTCTCTGATGTGTATCTTTTAGCCAACCTTAACACCAGGATCAGTGGACATCTTGATAGATGATTGTGGTGGATCAAGCCTTGTCACTGATTGATCTACATTTGTTTTTTCACTGGATTACACTCATTTGGGACACTTGTTGTTGCACTTGATTGCACTTATTTGGATTATTCCACTCATTTTGTATTAATTTTATTATCACTAATTCCTATAGCCATGCTTACTTGTTTATTTTGGATTGATTGTTTAGTTTAGTTTAGCTGCGCTCATCATTTCACTTTAACAATAAAGACATCGTTTTAAGGAGTGCGGCAGTCCAGGATCTTCTTCTATCCAATAAATTATTACAGGCTGAGACCCTGCCACTGTAAAAATGGAGGAGAATATTACACAGGATTCGTATTAGGGGGTAATGAAAGGTTCTGAGATGAGAAAGCTGTGTTTTCAGTTTTCTATGGATTCTGTAATTCTGAATTAAAACTATCAGTCCTGTGTCTGGATTTTGCTAGGTACCTGCGGTCTAAGTCCCCCCTCGCTGTCTGCCTGGCTCTAATCTGATGCTTCAAAAAAACACCCCACCACTGTAATTTATGTGCCAGGCATCCTGAAAGGGGCCAGATGCATGAATAGGGGGTAGTGGCCGTGGATCATAGAGCATCAAATACGATGTGGCGGCCGTGGATACAGGGGGCAGCGCCTGGGCACCCCTAAGGGATGGGTCATCACTGGTTAAAGTACACAGATGTGCAGGGTCGTTATATACTCAAGCTTGAGGTTAGCTCAGGGCTCCCAGTTTGGAGACCACTCCCAGTGTGGGAGACAGAAGGTCTCATCCAGGGGTCAGTGGAGCCTCAATCAGGAGCCAAGATACAGGAGGTCCCACCCTGAGGTCAGAGACCCTATTCAGAAGCCAGGATGCTGCGACTAAAGGCTAAGAGAGCCAAGTGGACCGGCAGAGCTGGACAACACAGTCAGAGGGACTGGTAAGAAAAGCAGCAGTGCAGCTAACAAAGGAGCCAGGTGGTTCAGTATTTTTGTTTGTTATATATACATATATAACCCAACTTTTTTTAAATTGACTGCTATGTCTGAGGTTCATGAAGGAAGGTATTCTATCGCATCGGCTGTACAACCACCACCTTGGCATCCTGACCCCTAGCTTTGATCCCACCAGCTCAGGGACAAACTATTGCCACCTTCTTGTCCAATGCAGCCCGATGACCGATAGCCCATTATTTACAGATAGGGAAGATGACAAATGTACCCCGTCTCGCCACTGCCGTATTGACCTTAATCCTGGCCTTGTTTATCCAATCAACAGACCAAGCCCCCTGACAAGCTGTCCTGTCAATGATATCTGACCAGACTAGTACAGTATCTAAAAAGGCCGACCGCAAGCAAAGGAAATCTCACTTAATATCCCACATGAGTTCCCTGGATGCCCTGATATTGAGGTAATTGCCCCCCAACGTGTAGTAACAGCATATCATGGCATAGGCCTGTCCATTCTAGCGTACTGCTGAATTTCCGGTAGCACTCTAGACCACAACATACCCGGTTTCCCAATCCACTGTACCATGGCTTCCCCGCCGAGAGAAACCCAGCTGCCTACCTTCCGGCCTAACCAGAGCCCTCTTAGCCCCCCCAGTGAACATAGGAATGACCCAGGATCCACATCAAGCACACCAGGCACAAAAGAAACACAAAAGGGACATAGAAAACAAGACCCAACACACCATACACACATACCCCAATGTTATGTTCCCACCAAGATCATTCACAGAAACAAATAAACAGACAACACCAGACAAGAAAAATATCACCCCATTGGCCACTGGACCCTATCAGCATGGGATCTACACCTCCTTCCCAGTTAACCTTAAAGAAGATGAGGGTGGACATACAACTGAAATTGATGAGATTCCCGACGACCAATGCGCTGAAAGATCTAGTCGCTCAAGCCCCAACATGCCGCTTCTGTAGCTGCCCCCATCTTGAACGAATGTGAAGAATAGTCCCTCAGCGAGAACCCCCCCACCCCCAAGCATTTTTTGAACATAGACACAAATTGGTACTTAGACGAAGCCGACCCACCCTCATGGATCAAAAAGGGACCAGGCTCAGCAGGCCATAACCCAACCCAATCCCTAATCACTGCTACCGGGCACAGAGCCAAGCCAGCCACTGTACCAAGTACCACCCTGGCCCCTTTTCCCATCTGATCAGTTTTTGACTTACGAATGAGCAGCGTATCAGTGTCGCCCACTACTGACACATCTGAGACTTCCACACCACCGATTTTGAAGAGCTGACCAATTCGCCCACCCGTAATGCTCCGAAAAAGCATCTGTACCATCTCTACCTCAAAAGTAAAAAAAACAGACACTGGGTAACACCCCCGACAAAACTTCTAACATGCCCAAGGACACAGGTCGCTGAGAATCAGGCCTACCTCATCCTCTTCAGTAACCCCACAAAGCTTTCCGAACTATAAAAGCCTCTGTAACATTTTCCACCCCACCCAATCTAAACAGAAAGGCCAGACCAGCCATCTTAATGTTTACCGACGTGTCAGACACCCCTTCATCGCAATTCTTACCTAGGAAATACAGCAACCCATGCAGCCTGTCCTCGTCGCTGGAACAGCCCCAACACTACTTACCAACTCGTGTTACTCCTGCCATACCTGCTTGTAAGTCCGCCAAGTGGTTTCCGTTACTGATTCCCGGATCAACGACATCACGGTATCAAAACAAGATCCCACAAATGACTGGGGCATGGGACTCCAAGCTGCTCCCCCTCCGGTGTCAACTGCCGGAATCTGTCCTACTGTAGGCGAGAAAGCCCATCAGTTATAATATTCAATTGCAGGCACAAAAACATCAAATGACACAGCAAACGGACCTCAGGAAAGGAGGACGTTGACAAGGAATTAATGGCATTTACCACCCACAGCTTGTTGCAATGGAAACAAACCCACTGGTTCATGAAATCCGATCCCCAGCTCCACAGCCAGCACTATGGGAAACAGTTCTAACAGCATCAGGCTCCGAATGAGATCAAACCCCAACAACTACTCCGGCCATCGGTCCATACACCAACGACCATTGAAGGAAGCTGCATAACCCACTGACCCTGCCGTGTCAGTGAACAGATCCAGGTCTGCCATCTGAACAGCGGGCCCCAGCCAAAAAGACCTGCCATTGTTCTGCTCCAAAAACATGTCCCACACCCGCAAATCCTCCCAATGTTCCCGAATAAGACAAACAAAATGATACAGGGCCCTGAACCCCCCAGTGGTGGCCACCAAGCGTCTACAAAACACTCACCCCATGGGCGTAATGCAACATGCAATGTTGAGCTTTACCAACAATGACTGCAACTCCCTAAACTGTACCTTGGAACATCGGACAACCTCGGCCACAGTCCTACGAAGGATCCTCGAACTTATCGCTCGGCAAACGGCACCCCATCAAAGTGGTAACAATGATGATTCCCAAAAACGTTAACACCGTATTCGGTCCCTCTGTTATGTCTTGTTCCAGTGGAACTCCTAAAAACTTGGAAAATATGCTGCAATGTGGCCAATAAAATGAGACATGACCGATTCCCCGGAGGGCCCATTACTAAGAAATCGTCCAGATAGTGAAAAATAGCACTAAAGGCCGGACAATTCCCCGATAACCCATTTCAAAAAGGAACAGAACATCTCAAAATAAGAACAGGAAATGGCACAGCCCATAAGTAGGCACCTGTCAACAAAATACAACAACCCAACAAACGAATACTATCTGGATTAACCGCCAACAAGCGAAAGACCGACTCAATTTCAGTCTTGACCATGAGAGCCCCTTTACCAAATTTTTGCACCCTCCGCACTGCCTCATCAAATGAGGTGTAGGTACAAAGAGAAGGGTCGATCGCATTGTTCACCGACCCTCCTTTTGGTTGAGAAAGGTGGTAAATAAGCCGGAATTGATTTGGTTCCCTCTTAGGTACAACTCCCAAGGGCGATACCACCAAGTCCATCACCGGCGGCCCTGAGAATGGGCCCACCATCCTGCCCAACGCCATCTTCTTCTGCAGTTTACTAGAAACTACCTCTGGATGATCATATGTTGACTTTGGGTTATCCGAAACAGGAGGGACGCTATCCAATGTACTCGGGATCGGGAAGCCTTTCTTAAAACCCAACCAAAACTTCGGTGCAGCCCCCTGTTTGGATATCTACTTAGATATGGTGCTGGGGCACGCACCTTGAAATATCTGTGATCACAGATCACGGTAAATAGCCGTTGATAGAGGCCGTTTACCATGTGATCGCTCCGTCAAATGAGTATTGCAGAGTATTGCAGAGTATTGCAGGGTATTGCAGAGTACATGACACTGGTTCCTCTCTCCCCTCTCTGTACCGATCGGTACAGTGTGAGAGGAGAGGTGGGAGATTGTTTGCAGCAGTGCTGTGGGCTGGATCTGTAGGGCCCACAGTGCTGCTCAGTGCTCATTCCAACCATGCCCATACTCATCCATACCCACCAATACTCACCAATACTCTGACAATACTCTGCCATACTCTGCCATACTCATCCGTCCATCCATACTCTGCAATACTCATCCATCCATACTCAGCCATACCCAGCTATACTCAGCCATCCCACCCACACTAAGCCTTACCCACCCAGCCATACTAAGCCATCTCATCCATATCCAGCTATCCACATCCACGGCTCATCCATGCCACATCAGTTCGCATCCATGCCACTACAGTGCCTCAAAGTGTGATTAGAAAGTTATGCCCCCAGAACACCTGCTGGTGCCCCCTGCTTGTTGGGCCTCTGTATGTGGCCATGCTGTGTAACAGTCTAACACATGTGGTATCGTCATACCCAGGAGGAGTTGCAAAATGTATTGTGGGGTGTAATTTGTGGTATGCATATGCTAAGTGTGAGAAATAACCTGATAATGACAATTTTGTAAAAAAAAAATCTTGATTTTGTAAAGAATTGTGGGGAAAATTCAAACCTCAAAAACCTCACAGTGCCTCTTTCTAAATACCTTGGAATGTCTACTTTCCAAAAAGGGGTCATTTGTACTTTCCTGGCATGTTAGGGTCTCAAGAAATGAGATAGGCCGTCAGTACTTCAGGTGTGATCAATTTTTTAGAATGAATGAATGAATGACTTGTATAGCGCAACGCATGCAAACTGAATCGCCTCTGGGCGCTTTTTTTTCCAGCCAGTGTCTGCTTGGCTGGTGCGGTCATTTTTACCCCGTAGGATCTTGACACGCTATGGACACACAGTCATACACACATATATACAGGGTCAATTTTTGGACGATCCAATTTACCTACCAGCATGTCTTTGAAGTGTGGGAGGAAACCGGAGTACCCGGAGGAAACCCATTCAGACACAGGGAGAACATGCAAACTCCAGGCAGATGGAGTCATGGTCGGTATTCGAACCAGCGACCCTTTTGCTGCTAGGCGAAAGTGCTACTCACTGGACCACTGTGCTGCCCCTTGGCACCATTGCTTAGAGATTGGCACCATAGCTTGCAGACTCTATAACGTTCTCACCGACCAAATAATATACACCAATTTTGATTATTTTTACCCAGGGCTTTTTTTCTCTGGGAACTTGGTGGAACTCAGTTCCACCACCTTTGGCTCAGACCCTTTGGTGCCCGCTCACCACAATCACTTGTGAACACAGAAGTCTGGTTTCTGTGTTTACAAGTGACTGCTTTGTAACCCCCTGAACTATGCACACTGTATGTAATGCAATTCTGGTATTTAATGCCCCTTTAAGACCCTTCTACTGTTTGTGAAATCTGAACGGGTCGTGGTTGAGTTCCTGCACCTACTTTCTGAGAAAAAAAGCTCTGTTTTTACCAAAGATATGTAGCAGTATAAATTTTGGCCAAAATTTATGAAGAAAAGTTACAATTTTTTTTTTCTTACACAATTTTCAGTATTTTTAGATTTTTTGATTTATAGTGCAAAACATAATTTAGAAAATTAGTGATTAAATACCTTCAAAAGAAAGCTCTATTTGTGTGAAAAAAAGGACACACGTTTTATATGGGTAGGGTGTTGCATGACTGAGTAATTGTCATTCAAAGTGTGAAAGCACCAAAAGCTGAAATTGGTCTGGTTAGGAAGGGGGTTTAAGTGCCCAGTGGTTAAGGGCCTGATATAGAATTTGGGGGGACCCCCGCACAATTTTTTTTACATTTTGGTTCGGAGTTCCCCTTAACCACTTGACCACTGGGCACTTAAACCCCCTTCCTAACCAGACCAATTTTCAGCTTTCGGTGCTCTCACAATTTGAATGACAATTACTCAGTCATACAACATTCTACCCATTTTTGTGCTTTTTTTCACACAAATAGAGCTTTCTTTTGGTGGTATTTGATGCCTCTGGGTTTTTTATTTTTTGCGCTATAAAAGAAAAACGACTGAAAATTCTGTAAAAAAAAAAAAAAAAAAACTTGTTTCTGTCATATTAGCAGGTTATTTCTCACACACGGCATATGCATACCACAAATTACACCCCAAAACACATTCTGCTATTCCTCCCGAGTATGGCGATACCCCATGTGTGGGACTTTTACACAGCGTGGCCACATACAGAGGCCCAACATGCAGGGAACGCCATCAGGCGTTCTGGAACACCCAGACCAATTCTGACATTTCTCTCCTACATGGAAAAATCATCATTTATTCGCTAGAAGATTACATAGAACCCCAAAACATTATATATGCTTTTTTAGCAAAGACCCTAGAGAATACAATGGCGGCCGTTACAACTTTTTATCTCGCACGGTATTTTCGCAGAAATTTATTGAACGCGTGTTTTTTAAAAAACTGTTTTGTGCTTAAAACAAAACAAAACAGTAAAGTTAGCCCAATTTTTTTTCATAATGTGAAAGATGAAGTTACGCCGAGTAAATAGATACCCAACATGTCACACTTTAAAATTGTGCACACTCGTGGAATGGCGCCAAACTTCGCTACTTAAAAATCCCCATAGGCGGTATTGCAGAGTATTGGGGTATTGCAAAGTATCATGTAGGGTATTGGGGTATTGCCGAGTACTGGGGTATTGCCGAGTACTGGGGTATTGCCGAGTATTGGGGTATTGCCGAGTATTGGGGTATTGCCGAGTACTGGGGTATTGCCGAGTATTGCCGAGTATTGGGGTATTGCCGAGTATTGGGGTATTGCCGAGTATTGGGGTATTGCCGAGTATTGGGGTATTGTTGAGTACTAGAGTATTGGGGTATTGCCGAGTACTGGGGTATTGCCGAGTATTGGGGTATTGCCGAGTATTGGGGTATTGTTGAGTACTGAAGTATTGGGGTATTGTTGAGTACTGGGGTATTGTTGAGTACTGGGGTATTGTTGAGTACTGTAGTATTGGGGTATTGCCGAGTACTGGGGTATTGCCGAGTATTGGGGTATTGTTGAGTACTGGAGTATTGTGGTATCGTTGAGTACTGGGGTATTGTTGAGTACTGGGGTATTGTTGGGTACTGGGGTATTGTTGAGTACTGGGGTATTGTTGAGTACTGGGGGGATTGCTGGGTACTGGGGGGATTGCTGGGTACTGGGGGGTTGCTGGGTACTGGGGGGGTTGCTGGGTACTGGGGGGTTGCTGGGTACTGGGGGGATTGCTGGGTACTGGGGGGATTGCAGAGCTGGGATGTTTTGAGGGATGGCTGGATCTGTGACTGCATTTGTCACAGATCCAGCCACAGCTCAGCTGCTGACACCCCGCTCCCCCCCCTCTCCTCGCACACTGTACAGAGAGGAGAGGGAGGAGAGGGAGGAACCGGCGTCATCAAATGACGCCGGTTTGTTTACAAGTGATCGCGCCATCATTTGACGGCGCGATCACGTGGTAAACGGCCGCGATCAGAGGCAATTTACCGTGATCCGTGATGCGCCGGGTCTTCTAGACCTGGTGAGCACGGACACTTTCGCGAGTGCATCCCAGGGGACGCGCAATCGTGAAAGTGAAGGACGACGTCCCAAGGACGTCGTCCCAAGATAACCCCGCCGCGCCGTAGCAGTAAAATGCTTAGGGCGCGGTGGGAAAGTGGTTAATATTCATACCAGACCCAAAGGGCCTGATAATGGACTGGGGGGAACCCATTCCATTTTTTTCACAATGACTTTTATCTGTATTGCCAGGACTCGACAATTCATTACAGCCGCAATCAGTTTTAAATTACTTTTTTTCCTTTATGTGCTGTTCTCCTACAGGTAAGTTGGTGACATCAAACCAAAAGAAACCGCAGAACAGTGATGGGATAGAAAAGAAATCCTCCACCTTCTTAAATAACTGCCCCTTACCGAAAAGGAAGATTCTGTTGGCGTGTGGCTTTCTAACCCAGCCTAGGGGTCTATGCAGCTGGATATCGCTTCTCCAGTATCCAATTAGTCTCCCACCGCTCACAAATGGTCAGATGTGATTACAACCAGGTGAGAAAGGAAAAAAGGCTGACATAGCGTAATCCAGTAAACATTTTAATGTAAAATTAAATAGATAAAATTGCACTCTGAAGCCATATCCAGCTTTTGTCCATCACCTGATGCATCCTTTTTGGGAAATAGGACATTTATTTGCTCACTTTTTTCACTGGGACTCATCAAAATGTGATACATATAGAGCAACCTACTTGTTGTAGTGATTTCAAAACACCAATAGTACAATCATTCACATTTTTATGCTTGTTGTTTTTTTGTTTGAATTATCACATATATTGCGCAGCTTTTTTTTCCTATATACTGTATGTTTATTTTGTGTGTGTCTCACATTTAAAGTCGCAGCATTTTCAATATTTGTTTACTGACAGCGCAGTATTACCACATTTCCTTATCTTGCAACTACACAAGCATCACCAGCTCAACTACTACATGGCACACAAATGAGCAATAATATACATTACAGCTCCCACAAAGTCCAGTGCCTCTGAAATCATCAATTGTTTATAACCAACAATATAAAAGTAAGGTGTAGATAGATCGAAAGTATGGAGCAAGGGAAGTACTGACAGCCAGGATTAGGGATGGGCTATCTGTTCGAGTCGAACATGAGTTTGACTCGAACATTGCCTTTTCGCCTGTTCGCCGAACAGCGAACAATTTGGGGTGTTCGCTGCAAAAGCCTATGGGAGAAATTAATAGTGCTAATTTTAAAGGTTAATATGCAAGTTATTGTCATAAAAAAGTTTTTGGGGACCCGGATCCTACCCCAGGGGACTTGTGTCAATGCAAAAAACGTTTTAAAAACACAATTTTTTTGGGGAGCAGTAATTTTAAATGCTTAAAGTGAAACAATAAAAGTAAAATATTCCTTTAAATTTTATACCTGGAGGGTGTCTATATTATGCCTGTAAAGTAGTGCATGTTTCTCGTGATTAGAAAAGTCCCTGCACAAAACAACATTTCTAAAGGAAAAAAGTAATTTAAAACTATTCGCGGCTATAATGAATTGTTGGGTCCCGGCAATACAGATAAAAGTAATTGAAAAAAAACCAGCATGGCTTCCCTCCATAGTCCATTACCAGGACCTTTGGGTCTGGTATGAATATTAAGGGAAACCCCGAACCAAAAAAAAGCATTGGGGTCCCCCCCAAATTCCATATCAGGCCCTTCAAGTCTGGTATGGATATTAAGGGAAACCCTGCACCATTTCTTTTTAAAATGGCATGGGGTTCCCCCCCAAAACCCATACCTGACCCATATCTGAGCATGCAAACTGGCAGGCCACAGGAAAAGAGGGAGGATGAGAGAGCGCCCCCCTCCTGAACCGTAACAGGTCACATGCCCTCAACATGGGGAGAATGTCCCCATGTTGATGGGGATGAGGGCCTCATCCCCACAACCCTTGCCCGGTAGTTGTGGGGTCTGCGAGCAGGGGGGCTTAACAAAGGGGACCCCCCAGATTCCGGCCCTCCCTATGTGAATTGGTGACGGGGTACTTTGCACCCCTACCATTTCACAAAAAAGAGTGTCAAAATGTTAAAAAACCACAGGAGACAGTTTGTGACAAGTCCTTTATTAAAAAAATAAAAAATAGAATAAAAAAAAAGGTTCCAACAATGTAATCCATTCTCGAGCGATATGAAGAAAAAAACAACAACGCTATGAACGATACCGCCTCATAGGAGGTGCCCAGCCAAATGATGCTCGCTTGGTGTGACAGCTGTTTGTTAACTAAGGGCGGGGCAACCCGTCACATGTGCGGATGACCCCGTCCCCTTTCTGATGCAAGGAGAAAGCCAGAGGTTACCCAATGATGTGGACGGGTGACCCCGCCCCCTTTGTTAAAGGTGGCTTCCAGATTCCGATAAGACTCCCGCCCGCAAACCCCCACAACCACCGGGCAAGGGTTGTGGGGATGAGGCCTGGTACGGTTCAGGAAGGGGGATCTCTTTTCCTGCAGCCTGCCAAGTTGCGTGCTTGGATAAGGGTCTGGTATGGATTTTTGGGGAGAACCCCACACCATTTGTTTTTTATTTTGCTGCGGGGTTCCCCTTAAAATCCATACCAGACCTGAAGGGTCTGGTATGGATTTTTAGGGGGAACCCCATGCTATTTTTTTTAAATGTCACAGGGATCCCCTTAATATCCATACCAGACCTGAATGGCCTGATATGGAATTTAGGGGGAACCCCACGCTTTTTTTGAAAATTTTGGTTCGGGGGTTCCCCAAAGGGCCTGGTAATGGACTAAGGGGGAACCCATGCTGTTTTTTTTTCAATGACTTTTATCTGTATTGCCGGGACCCAGCAATTCATTATAAAGTAGTTTTAAATAACCTTTTTTTCCTTTAGAAATGTCATTTTGTGCAGGGACTTTTCTAAGCATGGAAAACATGTGCTACTTTACAGGCATGCTATAGACACCCCACAGGTACGAAATTTAAAGGAATGTTTCACTTTTATTGTTTCACTTTAAAAAACTGTTAAAAAACCACAGAAGACAGTTTGTGACAAGTCCTTTATTAAAAAAAAAAAAAAAAAATAGAATAAAAAAAAAGGTTCCAACAATGTAATCCATTCTCGAGCGATATGAAGAAAAAAACAACAATGCTATGAACGATACCGCCTCATAGGAGGTGCCCAGCCAAATGATGCTCGCTTGGTGTGACAGCTGTTTGTTAACTAAGGGCGGGGCAACCCGTCACATGTGCGGATGACCCCGTCCCCTTTCTGATGCAAGGAGAAAGCCAGAGGTTACCCAATGATGTGGACGGGTGACCCCGTCCCCTTTGTTAAAGGTGGCTTCCAGTTTCCGATAAGACTCCCGCCCGCAAACCCCCACAACCACCGGGCAAGGGTTGTGGGGATGAGGCCTGATACGGTTCAGGAAGGGGGATCTCTTTTCCTGCAGCCTGCCAAGTTGCATGCTTGGATAAGGGTCTGGTATGGATTTTTGGGGAGAACCCCACACCATTTGTTTTTTATTTTGCTGCGGGGTTCCCCTTAAAAGGGTCTGGTATGGATTTTTGGGGGGAACCCCATGCTATTTTTTTTAAATGTCACAGGGATCCCCTTAATATCCATACCAGACCTGAATGGCCTGATATGGAATTTAGGGGGAACCCCACGCTTTTTTTGAAAATTTTGGTTCGGGGGTTCCCCAAAGGGCCTGGTAATGGACTAAGGGGGAACCCATGCTGTTTTTTTTTTTCAATGACTTTTATCTGTATTGCCGGGACCCAGCAATTCATTATAAAGTAGTTTTAAATAACCTTTTTTTCCTTTAGAAATGTGATTTTGTGCAGGGACTTTTCTAAGCATGGGAAACATGTGCTACTTTACAGGCATACTATAGACACCCCACAGGTACGAAATTTAAAGGAATGTTTCACTTTTATTGTTTCACTTTAAGCATTATTGAAATCACTGCTTCAGAAAAAAATGCAGTTTTAAAAAAAAAAATTTGCATTGATACATGTCCCCTGGGGCAGGACCCAGATCCCCAAACACTTTTTTATGACAATAACTTGCATATTAGCCTTTAAAATTAGCACTTTTGATTTTTCATGTTCGTGTCTCATAGACTTTAACGGAGTTTGCGTGCTCAAACACATTTTTTGCCTGTTCGCATGTTCTGCTGCAAACCAAACCAGGGGGTGTTCGGCTCATCCCTAGCCAGGATCTCTAGTTACTGTTTAAGCCTATCTATTGTCAAAACAAACAAAAGAAAAACATTTATTTCCACATTCCACATGTATTTTAATTATTTCCAACCTATTCCTATTAATCTGAATGTTCTTGAAAATAAAAATACATTTTTCTTTGTAAACATATTTTTTTTGACACTATGCTCTGTGAGTAGGCACTGCTGTGTCACACATTTCACAGAGCCTGACTTTAAAAATACAGAGGCACTGAGAGGAGGAGTTTCAGGAAGTGGAGTCAGTACAGGAATAACAGCAAGCAGACAGCAAGGTACCATGGGATATGTAGTCTTAGTAATTTAAAGAGAAGCTGCAAAGCATGCAAAAAAAAACACAGGACGTTGTGGAAAGAGAAGGGGTACAGACAGGCAGAACTCACAATAAAAAAGGAGACTTTTCAAGTAAGTTTGTATTGAATTGTTAAATATAACAATTGTTTGTATTTCTATTACAATGCCGATGTTAAAAAATACAAGTTTTCTATCTATGCTTTAACCATAGACCTAGCTGATTAAAACAAGGGAATCACAGATTTAGGAATGGTGTAAATGATGCATATGGAATGACAGTCATCTTAAGCCCTGTACACACGATCGGTCCATCCGATAAGAACGGTCCGACGGACCGTTTTCATCGGTTAACAGAGGAAGTTGACTGGTGGACTGATGTGCTTACACACCATCGGTTCATGAACCGATCGTGTCAGAACGCGGTGACGTAAAACACAACGACGTGATGAAAAAAAGTTGAATGCTTCCAAGCATGCATCGACTTGATTCTGAGCATGCGTGGATTTTTAACCGATGCTCGTGCGTACTAACGATTGGTTTTGACCTATCGGTTAGCTGTCCATCGGTTCAATTTTAAAGCAAGCCCTCTGTTTTTGGACCGAAGGATAACGAACCGATGGGGCCTACACACGATCGGTTTGGACCGATGAAAACGAACTTCAGTCCAATTTCATTGGTTTGAACCGATCGTGTGTACGTGGCTTTACACCTTCACCTGTCCATATATTGTTCTCCAGCCAGTTCCTGATGATCTTCTGATCTTCTGAAACTTGCTTAGTGGGTGGCCCCATCACCCCATCCTGTCCAACAACCTTCTATTGAAAAATTGCAGAAACCAGGTGGAAAATTGTTGGCCGAACATCTGATTGTATGAAGTTGCTGTTTGAATATTCTGTAATTCTATAATACAATAGTCAAGCCAAAGGAATTTGTCCTTTTGAGCTGTATAGCATGGAGAAATCTGCTAATAGTGTATAGCCAGCTTGGAGCAGGATTTTTCAGAAGTTTCACTACACAAAAGACATTTCATTTTCCTACCGCTAGCAACTAAACTGAAGACCAGGGAACCTGAACTACCTAGACATACAATATTTAAAGTATCAGAAGGCCTCCTGTGCGACCCTAGGATTATATGATGTAATTAAAATACATAGTATTGGTTCATGATAACATTACTTACCGTTCATTTTTGTTGTCTGTATTTTTCAAAATTAGGGGAAAAATAACTATTTGGTACTAAGAGGGCAACACATGGTATTCATATCTCTAAACCTATAATTTTCCCTATTTACAGTTGTCACATGGATAATATTTTCTACAGTATACTCGGCACAAGTTGGTTTCAGTTCCTATTCCTGTAATGAGACACTCAGAATCTGGCATGTGTATTATTGCTCCCTTAAAGTATACAGTAACTAAAAGTAAAAATGTTTTGTTTTGTTTTGGATAGAGTGGAGAGGGAAAAGAACACCTGTTAGTTTTTTTTTTTGCTGTCCGTGCCCCCCATTAGGGAGAAATCCCCCCTCTCTAGTTGTCCTGTTTACCCTTACCATTGCAAGTGAAAATAAAGAAAAGCACACATTTTGGGTTGTCCCTATAAAAGTATTGGAGGGTACACTAGTTCTGGTGACTTGGGGGGCCCCAAGGGATTCCCTTAATTTGCAGGGATTTACTCTCACATCCTGTTTGGCTATGTGAAAGGAAGTGAAGGGAAATCTCCAACATAGGACACGGATGGCAAAAAAACATTTACTGGCGTTATATCCCTCCCTTACTCTATCCAAAATGAAAAAAGGTTTACCTATAATTCTACTTTACCTTGTTAACAAAACATTTTATAAATAAGTCTGACAACCAAACTACAGGACACAAAAAAACACTTTAATCTAACTTACTCTGTGTCACAAATGAATGATAGGATTGTAAACAATCCTATTAGGCTCGGTGCCAGTTTATCTTATGCAGAAGAGAAAGAGGAAGCAGCTCTATGTTGAAAGAAGTTCACCTGCTTGTGCCGAAGGTCACAATCTCCACCTTGTCCAATCAAAGAATGCTTTGCAATTATTGAGCAGATGCAAAGTGTTTTCTGAATGGTGCCCGTGCTGAGCCTCCTGTGTTCACTAATCAGCAAGGCAACAGTTTGGCACAGGGCCCTGAAGACAGCCAAAATTATTGTAGTAGTGCCTGCTACAACAATTTTCAGCTTCAACATGGATCTCACAGGTATGGAATGTGCATACTTACATTGGGTCCAAGCTGGATCAATGTAACTATGTAAAATAGTCCAAACCCACGCTTCAGCTTTAACCAAAAAAGACAGACCATAATAGTTTCTTATATTTTTCAAGTGACTTCAGTAGGGAGATCTCTCAGAAATGATTCTCACATTGTAATTTTAATCTGGACACTGACAAACTCAACCGAAACATAATATTTTATCTACTGGCATGCACGTATCTTCATAGGTGAGAGACTCTTTTGATGATGACATGGCTTATCGTTCAAATTACATGCACATACATAATTTTTTTGCATGTGTTTAGTCTTTCTGAACCTTGCCTCATTCAAAGATTCCATAGCATCTGCCTTGAGAACTTGCAAACTAATGAAAAGTCTTATGAATGGCACTGATTCACACAAAATGGTAATTTCTCCAAATCAGTCTGCCTCTTATCTCTAACTCTGAAGGCTTGATTGTAAACATTCAGAGCTAATTTTTGTGAATGGAGATAAAAAAAAATCCTGTGCACGAATCACAGCATACCAACTTTCTTGAAAGACAGAATAAGGGGTCCTTTATTCTGGCTGAGATAATTTCAGGACGGGAGGGGTTAAAGCAAGTGTGATTGATAAGCTTTGCATTTTGTGACAAAGTCCACTTGTTCTGCCCGCTGTTGATTGCAATGCTTTTAATGTGGCACACAAGGATTTTATGCTGCTGCCTTCCATCAGCGGAACTCTTTTGTTGTCATAGCAACCGGCCTCAATTTTCTTTGGTTCTGCCAATTGTGTTTTTATCGTTTCCTGCTGCGAAGCAGATAAAGATGGCTCGTCTCTTCCAGATGCTTCTAAAAGTTTGGCTCCTTCAGAAAAGGAACATCATTTTTTTTTGCATACTTTTTTAGCCCTCAATAAAAAGAAAGTGTTAAAGAGCTCCCAAAAAAAAGAGGACATGAAGCCGTAAACCTATCTGATCATTTATCTTATGGATTTCCTCAGGGACAGCTAAATTGACTTGGAAACGTAACAAGAAGATTATGGTTCTTGTTTATAAAAACCTGGAGGAAAAGTGACATTGAGGCCTATCTAAGCCAATCAGATACTCTAGGGCTTGTCATATCCTGTCATGCATTTTTCCATTGCATTCAGAATGCATAAATGTGTAAAGATGCATTGTTTTAAAAAGGTCATGTTATCACCAATCCCCTATGAGGTTTTGGAAGCAGTTGTGCACACTGATTTTTGGCATTAAGGATAATGTTACTTTGGCCATACATGGCAGTCTCCAGCGACCTCTAGGAGTACGATGCACCTACAGGAAAGAATAAAGGAAAAAGGAAGGAAGTCCATTCTTAAGACCCCCCTCTTTACATGGAATTGTGACAAGAATAGTTTGGGAGGGGGGGCTATCCTCATGGAAGCTTCTGATACCCCCAAGGGTCCCTATAAAATAAGGGCTGTTTATTGGGTCCGTTGCCAGTAACCTGAGATATTTTCCCCAGGGAAGCTAGTCGGAGTCGATGGGAAAATGGATAGAGCAAAATACAAGGCAATCTTAGAAGAAAAAAATGCTGCGTACACAGGATCAGAATTTTAGACAAGAAGAGTTTGATGTGAGCTTTTGGTCGAAAATTCTGACCGTGTGTAGGTCTCATCTGACTTTTTCTGTCGGAATTTCCGACAGCAAAAATTTGAGAGCTTGTTTTTCGGAAGTTCTTGTCGGAAATTCTGATCATCTGTATGCAATTCAGACGCGCAAAAAACACGCATGCTCGCAATCATTGAACTTCATTTTTTCCGGTTCAATGAGCTAAAATTACGTACGTGGCATTAGAGTCTGCAAAAGACTTGAGACTGGGGTGGAGGTTCACCTTTCAGCAGGACAATGACCCTAAACATAGAGCCAGAACTACAATGGAAATGTTTAGATCAAAGCATATTCATCGTGTAATGCCCCGTACACACGATCGAAAATTCCGACAGCAAAAGTCCAACGTGAGCTTTTGAACAGAAATTCCAATCGTGTACATGCTCCATCAGACTTTTTCTGTCGGAATTTTTGCCAACAAAAGATTAAGGCCGCGTACACACGAGGGGATATGTCCGCTGAAAACGGTCCGATGGACCGTTTCAGCAGACATCTCCGCTCGTGTGTATGGGCTAGCGGACAGATTTCTCCACCCGACAGATTTCAAAGCATGCTTTGAAATCCATCCGGTGGAATCTGTCCGCCCGACATGCTGGTTAGTACACTTACCAGCAGACATGTCGTGCCCCACCGCCGCCGCGCCGCCGCCGAATGGATTCGGCACATGCGCGGAAGTGTTTTACTTCCTGGTGCGGTGACGTGGCGATGACGCGGCGGCGTCAACGTCACCGCCGCGTCACCGCGCCGTCCGGCGGCGGGGAATTTGATCCGATGGTGTGTACACGCCATCGGATCAAACTCCCGATCGGACATATCCGATGGAAATGGTCCGCGGACCGTTTTCATCGGATATGCCCGATCGTGTGTACGGGGCCTAAGAGCTGGTTCTCAAATTTTCATCCGTAAAAAATTCTTAACGGAAAATCTGATTGTCTATAGCTATTCTGATGCGCAAAATTAGATGCATGCTCAGAAACAATTTGACGCATGCTTGGAAGCATTGAACTTAATTTTCTCGGCTCGTCATAGTGTTGTACGTCACTGCGTTCTTGACAGACGAAAGTTCAGAGAACTTTTGTGTGATTGTGTGTGTGCAAGCTAAGCTTGAGTGGAATTCCGTCGGAAAAACTATCCAAGGTTTTTCCGACTGAAAATCCGATCATGTGTATGCCCAGTCAAAGTCTAGACCTAAATCCAATTGAGAATCGGTGACAAGACTTCAAAATTGCTGTTCACAGACACTCTCCATCCAATCTGACAGAGCTTGAGCTAATTTACAAAGAAGAATGGGCAAAATTGTCACTCTCTAGATGTGAAAAGCTGGTAGAGACATACCCAAAAAGACTTGCAGCTGTAATTGCAGCGAAAAGGTGGTTCTACAAAGTATTGACTCAGAGGGGCTCAATAGGGATGAGCCAAATACCCCCCGGTTCAGTTCGCAGCAGAACATGTGAACAGGCAAAAAATGTGTGCGAACACAGTTAAAGTCTGTGGGACACGAACATGAAAAATCAAAAGTGCTAAATTTAAAGGTTAAAAACATATTACTGCCATAAAAAGTGTTTGGGGACCTGGGTCCTGCCACAGGGGACATGTATCAATGCAAAACAAAGTTAAAACGGCATTTTTTCCGGAGCAGTTTAATAATGCTTAAAATGAAACAATTAAAATATTCCTTCAAATACTGTGCCTGGGGGGTCTCCTTAGTCTGCATGTAAAGTAGCATCTTTCCCATGTTTGTAACAGTACCACAGAAAAATGTAATTTCGAACTAAAAAAATGTCATTTAAAACTGCTTGCGGCTGTAATGCATTGTCGGATCCCTGCAATATAAATAAAAATCATTGAAAAAGACGGTGTGGGTTCCCCCCCAGTCCATTACCAGACCCAAGGAGCCTGGTATGAATATTAAGAGGAACCCTGCACCAAACATACCAAAAAAAAAATGTGGATGGCCCCCCAAAATCCATAACAGGCCCTTCAGGTCTGGTATGAATATTAAGGGGAACCCAGCACCAAAATGTAAAATAAAAATGGTGCGATGGTACCCAAAGACCCCAGCCACTATATACTCTGAACAGCAGTATATATACTATACAGCCTTCCCTATATACTGTTGAGAAAAATTGGGCCAGAACACTGTAACCCCTCACAATTACTCTTATTGGGCGCAGGAACGGGCCCTGCTGTGAAATATTTAATACAAATTTTTAACCTCTTGGCCACTGGGCACTTAAACCCCCTTCCTAACCAGACCAATTTTCAGCTTTCGGTGCTCTCACAATTTAAATGACAATTACTCAGTCATACAACATTGTACCCATTTGAAATTTTTGTCCTTTTTTTCACACAAATAGAGCTTTCTTTTGGGGGTATTTGATCACTTCTGGGTTTTTTATTTTTTGCGCTATAAAAGAAAAACGACTGAAACCTCTGTAAAAACAAATAAAAAAATCTTGTTTCTGTCATATTAGCGGGTTATTTCTCACACACAGCATATGCATACCACAAATTACACCCCAAAACACATTCTGCTATTCCTCCCGAGTATGGCGATACCACATGTGTGAGACTTTTACACAGCGTGGCCACATACAGAGGCCCAACATGCAGGGAGCACCATCAGGCGTTCTGGAAAACCCAGACCAATTCTGACATTTCTCTCCTACATGTAAAAATCATCATTTATTTGCTAGAAAATTACATAGAACCCCAAAACATTATATATTCTTTTTAAGCAAAGACCCTAGAGAATACAATGGCGGTGGTTACAACTTTTTATCTCGCATTGGTATTTTCGTAGAAATTTTTTGAATGCGTGTTTTTAAAAAAAAACTGTTTTGTGCTAAAAAAAAAAAAAAAACAGTAAAGTTAGCCCAATTTTTTTTCATAATGTGAAAGATGAAGTTACGTCGAGTAAATAGATACCCAACATGTCACCCTTCAAAATTGCGCACAATGATGGAATGGCGCCAAACTTTGCTACTTAAAAATCCCTATAGGCGACGCTTTAATTACTTTTATCAGTTACATGTTTTTAGTTACGGAGGAGGTCTAGGGCCAAAATGATTGCTCTCGCTCTAACGTTCGCAGAGATACCTCACATGTGTAGCTTGAACACCGTTTTCATATGTGGGCGGGACTTACGTATGCGTTCACTTCTGCATGCGAGCACACGGGGACAGGGATGCTTTAAAAAAACTGGGTATTGCAGAGTATTTGGGTATTGCAGAGTATTGGGGTATTGCAGAGTATCGCGCAGTGTATTGGAGTATTGCAGAGTATTGGGGTATTGCAAAATATTGGGGTATTGCAGAGTATCGCGCAGGGTATTGGGGTATTGCAGAGTATCGCGCAGGGTATTGCAGAGTATTGGGGTATTGCAGAGTATCGCGCAGTGTATTGGGGTACTGCAGGGTATTGGGTACTGCAGGGTATTGGGGTACTGCAGGGTATTGGGGTATTGCAGAGTATTGCGCAGGGTATTGCACAGTATTGGGGTACTGCAGAGTATTGGGGTATTGTAGCACAACAATAAAAAACATGAGATCTCATGGAATGTGAGCTGCCTAATAGGATTAATAAGCACTATATGGAAATATTTGCTTTGAAGCTTTGAATGGACGTTACCCATATGCTATGGGAACTTGCCCACTATCTATGGCAATATCATTGTATTTCAGGTGAATTATATCGTGAAGATTAATATTACAGTGTCTCTGTTTGAATATCTCCTTTACATCTATCTACCAATGCAATTATACTTATAATGAAATAATACAAAGCCTGAGACGGCGAGTTCAACGGGGGAACTTTTTCTCAGTGAGCTATTAGGCTTAATATCCTTCTTTTTGTTACATTGATTTTTTGTCCATTATCAGTTTCCATTGGATCAGTGCTACTATTACCACTAGCTAGTGGATTTTTTCATGTCCCCTTTTCCAGGTATTTACAATGTGGTATTCCACCATCTAGCCAGTGATCTTTTCACCTGAATTACAGGGAATCACTGCTATTTGTGGGAACCATTAGGAAATATTGCCAATAGTTGGGGCTCCGGTGAGCTTTAGTGTGGGGGGGACTTCTGTGTGTTATGTGGAGGGTGGGGGAGCTATTTTTTGTAGACTCTGATCTCCCCTTGGGATGATCGAGCATTAGTTACTGGTATAAGCCGTTTTTGAGTGGGCATTCAGGGGGACCATCCCTGGGTTGGTCTACCATATCATAGTGGACCTGAGTTTTTATACCTGACATACATGTTTTCTTTTTTGATACTTATTCTAATACATTTTTGTAGTTAACTCTTAAGGTGTACAGCAGTCTATTTTCTTTTTTGTTTTTTATTGTTGTGCTACATTGTAATTTTGATTGCACCCCCCGATAATATCGGTGAGTACTACGTTTTTTCAAAACTAGGTGGGCATCCCATATTTTCTCTCTTTGGTTAGTATTGGGGTATTGCAGAGTACTGGGGTACTGCAGAGTACTGGGGTACTGCAGGGTACTGGGGTATTGCAGGGTACTTGGGTACTGCAGAGTATTGGGGTACTGCAGAGTACTGAGGTATTGCAGAGTATTGGGGTATTGCAGAGTACTGGGGTACTGCAGGGTACTGGGGTACTGCAGGGTACTGGGGTACTGCATAGTATTGGGGTACTGCAGGGTATTGGGGTACTGCAGGGTATTGGGGGTATTGCAGGGTACTGGGGTACTGCAGAGTACTGGGGTATTGCAGGGTACTGGGGTATTGCAGGGTACTGGGGGATTGCAGAGTACTGGGGGATTGCAGAGTACTGGGGGATTGCAGGGTACTGGGGTATTGCAGAGCTGGGATGGATGGAGGGATGGCTGGATCTGTGACTGCATTTGTCACAGATCCAGCCACAGTGCAGCTGCTGACACCCCACTCCCCCCCTCTCCTCGCACACTGTACCGAACGGTACAGAGAGGAGACTCAGGAGAGGGAGGAACCGGCGTCATCAAATGATGCCGGTTTGTTTACAAGTGATCCCGCCGTCATTTGACGGCGTGATCACGTGGTAAATGGCCGCTATCAGCGGCAATTTACCGTGATCCGTGATGCGCCGGGTCTTCTAGACCCGGCGAGCATGGACACTTCCGCGAGCGCGTCCCAGGGGACGCGCAATCGCGGAAGTGAAGGACGCAATGTAGCAGTATTTTTGCTATAGCGCGGTCGGAAAGAGGTTAATTACATGGCCCTGTTAAACAGAGGCAGAAAAAGTGGGCTTTTGGTTTTGGTGGCACCAGAACACTGTAAGCCCTCATAGTTACTCATGTTGAGTGCAGGAACGGGCCCTGCTGTGAAATATTATATCAAACATTTTAATTACATGCCCCTGTTAAACAGGGTTAGAAAAATTGAACTTTTGGTTTTGGTGGTGCCAGAATACTCTAAGCCCTCACAGTTAGACTTGTTGGGCACAGGAATGGGCCCTGTATTAAAATATGATATCAGAAATTGGAATTACATGTCCCTGTTAAACAGGGGCAGAAAAATTGGACCTTGGGTGGTGGTGGTGGTGCCACAACACTGTAAACCCTCACAAATACTCTGGTTGGGCACGGTAAATGGGCCCTGCTGTGAAATATTATATCAAACATTTTAATTGTAAAACACTGGCAGAAGAATTGGGCCTTGGGTGTTGGTGGTGTTGCCCTAAACCCAAACTATTGTTGGAAGCTAGCATCATCAATCAGTTACATAAGCATCAGGTGCTTGATAGCTGCTGATCCAAGATTGATTAATTTTTTTTTTAATGTAAGCCTATCAATGGAGTCTGTGGACAGGCATGCTATTTGATCCTCTACAAACCCTCCAGCAGCACTGAATGTGCGTTCAGAAATCATGCTGGATGCAGGACAGACCAGTAGCTTGATTGCATATTGAGCGAGTTCTGGCCAGTTGTCCATCCTCAAGACCCAGTAACCCAGTGGATGCTCTGTTGGAAAGGTCTACAAGTCTGCTCTTGGCCCTAGATATTCATGCACCATATAGTGCAGACGCTAGCGTTGGTTGATTGAACCGACCAGACCTTGGTGCTAAGGACTGAAAAATTGTTTAAAGGCATTAGTCAGCCGGACACCATCTCCACCGCTCTTCCTCTGACTGAACGACTCCTCAGCAACAAGTTGTCCAGCACCAGGATTTGGTAACCTCCCAGGGTCTGGAAATATGTTACACAAACCTTTCTTCAAGGCCTCCTGAACATGTTTCATACTCTGCTCCCTCTGCAAAGGCAGGATGAGTTCTGCAACTTTACCCTTGTAACGTGGATCAAGAAGGGTTGCAAAGAGGGGGCGTGTCCGGCTGGAGTGGAAGATGGACGCTTAATACTGCAGCTCGTCACCCAGGGGACACAATCTACAACATAGGCCGCCATCACAACCTCTTCTACGCCCATCCTAGCTCTGGGGACAATGGAGTCTACGCCGAGCACATCGAGGAAGAGGCTCACGGAGCACATCCCCCGCAAACTCACAGAGTTTGCTTACAAGCCGGCGGAGAGGAACCGAGCCTCCCAAGATGGCGCCGGCCAGGCCACACGGCGCGGCTCCTACACTGACCTCCCGGATGAAACCCCGGTGGACCAGCAGGACACAGGTACCATTGCGGATCTCCCTGACCCCCGGGAGAGCGATCCCCTGCCCACTAGCCCGGCGAAAGCTAAGATGCGGCTAGACACGCCGCCGCAGCGGACGCTGCGGCCGCAAATCGAGGTCCCGGCTTTCGGCCCTCTCCCATCCAGTCAGGCCCTGCATTCCTCTGTGGCCTCCTTCCCTACCTCTGGGCAGCCGGTCATGGACACAACTCTAAAGGACATGTTGCTGTCCCTGCAGACCTCCCTCATGTCTGATCTTTCCTCCCTGTTCACTAAAATTACCTCAGACATCCGCACACTAGATATCAGGGTGGATGCTGTGGAGAAAGGCCTCACTGACTGCACGTCCACAGTTAACGAGGTCATTGATTACTGTGAAGATGTTAAAGATGAACAGGCATGGATGCGCGCCAAGCTGGCCGATTTAGAGGACAGGTCTCGCAGGAATAATGTGAAACTGCGTGGCGTATCTGAAAACATTGCACCTGCGGACCTCCCACGCTATGCCACCGACCTAATGCGCCTTGTCTTACCTGACGCATCCCCACAGGAACTGATCATCGACAGGATACACAGAATAGCCAAGCCATCCCACTTAGCGGCTACAGTACCCAGAGATGTCCTGATGAGGATTCACTTCTACCACACTAAGGAAGGGTTGCTGACGGGGGTCAAGGCCAAATCACCCTTGCCGGCACCGTTTGCCGGAGTCCAGTTCTACCCGGACCTCTCTAAATACACTCTCCAACTGCGCAGACAACTGAGTCCGATCACCAAAGGTCTCCAAAACCACAAAATGCAATACAAGTGGCGATACCCGGCCACCCTCCTCATTACGAGAAACGGTCAGACCCACACGATCAACGATCTCAATAAGGGCCTGCGACTCCTCCACAACTGGGGAATTCTCACTGAACCTCCCAACGCTGCTCCGCTCGAAAAAAGGGCTCCGACTCCTCGCAGAAGCTTGGTCCCAGCTCACACCTGAGAAATGTTGCTTTTCCTGGGAAATGCGGCCAAAATACATCACTCTGGTTCCCCTGGGCTTTGACGCCTGTTATCCTTGATCTATTTACTCTCCCGCGTTACTGACTGCTCAACCCCCCTGGTTGAAGGCTACAGTGGTGTTCGCCACTACCTTCATTAGTTTCTTTTAGTTTGCAGTGTTTTTTTTTTTTTTTTTTTTTCTCTTTCACGTTTTACGGACGCCATATCTAACGCATTGCTCTACTTGCAGCTCTCTGTCACGCTCGCCCCTAGGCTTCTGGACTGCCTCACACCTGTTGCTGACCATATCTCCTGGACTTCCCCAGTTCTGATCTGCAACTTCTAACTGTAAGTGTTAAGCCACTGCATTCACACTCTGCCATCATCAAGATGCCGCTATCATTCCTCTCCCTGAATGTTAACGGCCTGAACCATCCTGCCAAGCGCCACTCACTATGGAGGACCGCCAAGACCCTCCGTAGTGATGTGCTGTGTATCCAGGAAACCCATCTACTGCCATCGGACTTACCCCTTTGTTCTAACCGTCAGTTCCCACACATATTTCATGCTCCCCACTCCACCAAATCTAGAGGTGTCATGATTGCAATCAAAGATACGGTGGACTTTCAACGGATAAACCTCATTGCTGACCCTGAAGGTCGTTTCCTAATCCTCATCTGCTCCATAAATCGTGTTACGTATACCCTTGTGAACATCTATGCCCCAAATACGCAGCAATTGAAGTTCCTCCGCAGAGTCCTCACAGCCATCAAAACTGTTCAAAAAGGATGTCTGATACTCTGCGGAGATTTCAACTTAGTTCCGGATGTCCTTCTGGACTCCACCTCGGCAGCAAAAAGAAAGGGATCGCCCCTAAAGAATTTTCTTTCAAGTCACAATCTCTACGATGTCTGGCGCTGTCTCCACGGCTCTGAGAAGGACTTTACCTTTTTCTCCTCCAGGCACCGCACGTATTCTAGAATTGACTTGTTTCTAGCGGATAAATGGATCTTGCAGAGGATTTGCGCATCTGCGATCCGCACCACGACATGGTCAGACCACGCCCCTGTTTCAATACTAGTTGAAGATTCAAATCTGCAACAGACCACGTTCCTCTGGCGAGCTAACAACTACCTGCTCCAAACTGACAAATACACGCCAGTGATCGGTGCACAGATCGCTGACTTTTTCCAATTGAATAATGGCTCTGTGTCTGACCCTGCTGTGGTGTGGAGCGCTCACAAAGCATATATGAGAGGAATGTTAATACAATTGAGCTCACGCCTTAAGAGAGAGAGGACGCAGCGTATCGATGACTTGACAGCCCAGATAGCGACGTTAGAGACAAGCCACAAGACTAACCCCACTGACTCACAACTAAAACTCCTGATTTCCCTGAGACAGGAGCTCAAGACTCTGCTTCTCCACTCCTATGAATTCCTCCAGAGGAAACTTAAAGCGACGTCATATTCCACCTCTAACAAGGCGGGGAAAAAGTTAGCACAACGACTAAAGGGCAGGCGTGCCAAAACTAAGATCCAACAACTTTTCCACCCCCGTACGAATCTCCCCTTGACGAACCCCCAGGACATAGCTGATGCATTCAGCACCTATTATGGTGATCTTTACAATCTACATTGTGATCCTAGCACCCCACAACCTACGCGCACAGAGATCGATGACTTTCTCCACCCCATTGACCTCCCCTCCCTGACTGCACAACACTTAGAAACACTCAATGCCCCATTCACAGTGCAAGAAATTAATAGATCAATAACAGCCCTACCCAGCGGCAAAGCACCAGGCCCAGATGGCTTAACAGCAGAATATTATAAGCAATTCTCTCCCTGTTTAGCCCCATACCTTACGGAAGTGTTCAACAACGCTGCCTCCTCTTCCTCCTTTCCGAAAGAATATTTAAAAGCACTGATTATAACCTTGCCAAAGCCAGGGAAGGAACCTAACGCCCCACAAAATTTTCGCCCGATATCCCTGCTTAATCTCGACCTAAAAATCTACGCCAAGACCATAGCCTTACGTTTAATAGACATTATGCCTGATCTAATACACAGAGACCAAACAGGATTTACAAAAGGCAGGCAAACATCAGACGCTACCAGGAGGATGCTTAACCTAATTCACCACGCAGAATCCACCGGAACGCCTTCTCTGCTCCTCTCCTTGGATGCAGAGAAGGCGTTCGACAGGGTTCACTGGACATACCTTGAAGCAGTCCTTCAAAAATTTGGATTCAAGGGCCTAATTCTCGATGCCATTTTAGCTCTGTACACTACCCCTGTGGCCCAAGTCTTTACAGAAGGCATGCTGTCATGTCCCTTCTCCATTACCAATGGCACGCGACAGGGGTGTCCCCTATCCCCACTCATTTTCAATATGCTCATGGAACCCCTGGCGGAACATGTCCGCTCCAACACCGCCATATCAGGCCTTCAAATTGGCACGCAATCCCACAAAATTAGCCTGTTCGCGGACGATGTCATCCTAATCCTCACAGATCCAACTTCCTCCCTGGCAGAGGTACAAAAACTGTTACATTGGTTCAGCTCGGTATCATACTATAAGGTCAACACAACTAAATCGTTTATACTGGACATTAACATTAACGCTACAACCAGGAATCTCCTGCAACTCCAACACCCGTTTACTTGGGCACATACTGACATCTCTTACCTGGGCATTCAATTACCAAGGTCACTCAAGAATCTTTACTCCTGTAACTTCTTGCCGATGCTACAAAGCATTCAAAAGACCTCACAATCCCTGGCTAAACACGAACTCTCCTGGTCAGGGAGACTCGCAGCCTTTAAGATGATTTGTCTACCTCAAATTCTATACTTCTTTAGGTCCATCCCCATTTCACTACCTGCCTCGTTCTTCAAATCCCTTCAAACATTGTATAACAAATACCTTTGGAGTGGGAAAAAACCCAGGTGCGCGCACCACATACTGACTAAACACAAATATGCAGGGGGCACAGGCTCGATAGACTTTAGAGATTACCATACGGCAGCCATTTTGGCCCAATTACCCGGGTGGTTCCAACCGCCCAACTATTCAACATGGGGTCAAGTGGAAAGCCACTCTCTCACCAGGCCCAACCTAAAGAATTGGTTGCTAAGCACCCCTCTGGGCGCCCCCGTCCCACCCTCCGTGTCTCCTCCTGTAAAGGCATCAGCCCAAGCATGGGGAAAGCTGATCTCCCTCCTCGAGTTAGAACCTATCACGTCCCCTTTTGTGATTCCTCTAGAATCTCTCCTATTCCTGTCACCCGACTTGCCACTGTCAAGGTGGTCCTCTAAAGGGATCCATAACTTACACGACTTATTGCAGGACGACCGTCCCAAAACTTTCTCTCAGCTCCAAACTGAATATAACCTCCCGGACTCTGATCACTTTACCTATCTGCGTATACACCATTGCCTGCACGCCATGCCGCTTCCCCTTTACTGTATACCTTCCAAAACGTGGGCCTATCTCACTGACCCTGCTTCGACGACCAAGGGTATCTCCCACTTCTACAGCATTCTTCATGACAAACACACCTTCCTTAAACTAACTCCTCATCTAAAATGGGAATCTGACCTCGAACGCACTTTTACGGCAGAACAATGGCAATGCGCCCTTAAATCGGTTTACAAGGCCACCAAATCCTCTGCCCTTTGGGAACTCACCCAGAAAATCCACTTACGATGGTACCTGACCCCCGCTAAATTGGCCTCTTTTAGCACTAACACTTCCAGCGTTTGCTGGAGGTGTACAACCTTTAAAGGTGATCTATTGCATATTTTCTGGCAGTGCCCTACCATTCAACGATACTGGATCGACGTATACGAGCTGATTAAAGACACTGCCAGCGTCAACCTACCCCCTTCGCCTGATCTGGCCCTACTTAACTTGACCATTGACGACATTCCACAGCCTGTCAGACACATTACCACACACATACTTCTAGCAGCCAGGCTTAACATAGCAAGACACTGGAAGTCGGATCGGATCCCTTCTATAGGCCAGGTCATAGATTTAGTGGCATTACACTTCAGTTATGAGACTATAACCTCAGCCAACACTGGTCAGTCCCCTAGAACTCGAGCACTCTGGCAGCCCTGGCTCGACTGGACGGAGGCTACAACCACCAAGTGATACTATAGCCCACATTATGCTGACATCTTTCTTGACCGAGCAATACCTATATTGTACATGGTATGTTTACTATTTTTTTTACTGTTTTTCTTTGGTTGTTTGCTTTTTTTTGCATG
Organism: Rana kukunoris; assembly: GCA_029574335.1. NCBI lineage: Eukaryota > Metazoa > Chordata > Amphibia > Anura > Ranidae > Rana > Rana kukunoris. Next base: position 388,390,082 of record CM056051.1, read on the forward strand.
TCTTCTCTCCTGATTATCAGGTAAACTGAGTCCCTCAGGAGACGACTGCGCTACACAGAGGTTCTCTACTATACGTCCTCTCTCCTCTCGCGCGGCACTAATGTTCCCATGTGGGGTGTTTCGCGACAGGGGAGAGGACCAAACGAGTGTCTATATTCATTGTATTCCCTACTTTAAGTTAATCTGCCTGAGACACTGTATATTAGCGAATATGTTGTCTTGATGTTATATAACCCACAACGTCGTTGCACGACGTACGAGTATTACTTGTACTTTGTACCACTGTTAAACTTAATAAAATCATTGAATAAAAAAAAAGAAGGGTTGCAAAGAGAGCAATGATCCCTCTTACTGATACCACGAATCGTAGGGTCCTTTTGCAGTCTTTGCAGAATCAGTGACGCCATGAAGCAAAACTTTACAGTCTGTTTCGATTCTGAGTCCACTGGGTCAATAAGGATCACATTTATCCGTAACTACCTCCTCCAAGTCACGTTCAACTCCTTGGGTTTCTGGGGACTGAAAACCATATCTTGAAGACAGCTGCTGTGTGTTATCCTGTACATCCATGCTGACACAATCCTCCTCCTCCTTCTCTTTTTCCTGTGTGTTTGGTGGGCCCGCAGGAATGCTATTTGGATAAAAGGGGCCTTGAGAGGAAAGGAAGTCCTCCTCTTCCACTCGCTGTTCTGCCTCAAGTGCCCTGTCCATGATTCCACGAAGCGTGTGCTCCAGCAAAAAGACTAGAGAGACAGTTTTACTAATGCATGCATTGTCGCTTCTCACCATCCTTGTGGCCTCCTCAAATAGTGACAGGACAGTGCATGCATCCTTTGATCAGTAGCCACTGGTGTGGCGAAAAGAAGCCACGTTCCCCTGACCCTGTACTGGTGCCATACTCGCACAGGTACTCATTGATGGCCCTCTGCTGTGTGTGCAGCTGCTGTAGCATTGCCAACATTGAGTTCCACCTGGAGGAAATGTCCCAAATAAGGTGATTAGTGGGTAGATTGCATTCTCTTTGAATGTCAGCTAGCCGAGCACTGGCATTGTATGACCTGCGGAAATGACCACAGACTTTTATGGCCTTCCTCAGGAGTACCTGTAAGCCTGAGTGCTTAGTCAAGAACCGCTGCACCACCAAATTCAGGACATGTGCCAAACATGGAACATGAGTCAAGTGTCCCTGTCGGAGGGGGTAAAGAAGATTGGTGCAATCAGGGCCAGATTAACATAGGAGCTGTTGGAGCTGCAGCTCCAGGCCCCTTTCTCAAGATAGGCCCATTTGCCCCAAAAAAAAAGATCTTAAAAAAAAAGATCGATTTCGGGGGTTGTAGCTTGACGACCAGAGGTCACAGAAACCCCACATTTGGGAGCTAGGCAGTTGAAGACCTAACCCACAACCGGTCAAAATATGGGATGGCTATCATTTATGGTTCTGGAGATACGGGCATGTTTGCACAGCCTCTCAGAAGCTAAATACAGAGCGGCCATTATAAATACAAGCTGACACACTGCAGCAGACTGAGAAAAAAAAATCATCATTTGTTCTTTGCTACAAAATTATTCTATGGAGATTTTTGCAACATTTTATGTTGCACAGTATATAGCTGCACGATTCTGGTTAAATGACAACTGCATTTTTTTTTCTTAGAAGATAGATCACGATTCTCTTACGATTCGTGCGGCATAACATCATCTTTCACATTAAAATAAAAAAAATAAAAAAATGGGCTAACTTTACTGTTTTGTTTGTATGGTTTTTATTATTCATTGAAGTGGGCAAATGCAGTGTGACATAAAATATTGCAGCAATTGCCATTTTTGTCTCTGCTAAAATTTATATAATGTTTGGTGGTTCCAAGTAATTTTCTAGCAAAAAAAATTGCTTTTTAACTTAAGAAACAAGTGTTGGACTTTAAGTGGTTACATTTCTTGCATTTACACACAGAAGTTTGATCTAAGGCCACGTACACACGACTAAATAAATCCGATCAAATCGGTCTGACAGAGCGTGTACACACGATCAAACCAAAATCCCCGCCGGCAGACAGCGCGGTGACGTGGCGGTGACGTTGACGCCGCCACGTCACCGCACCAGGAAGTAAAAAACTTCCACGCATGCGTCGAATCCATTCGACGCATGTGCGGGCAGATATGTCCGCTGGTTAGTGTACTAACCAGCAGACATGTCGGACGGACGGGTTCCCAGCAGACAGATTTTAAAGAATGCTTTTAAATTTGTCTGCTGGAAAAACCTGTCTGTCGGACCGTTTCCAGTAGATAAATTTGATCGTGTGTACGCGGCCTAAGAAGGAAGTTGGTTACAATGTTTCATGTTGTTACAAACATGTATCCCTTTGATCTAAGAAGAAAGCTTTAGTTACAATGGGGCTGATTTACCAAGCCTGTGCGCCATGACTCATGGTGCACAAGCAGGAGTAAAACTGTTTTTGACATTTACAAAAGAAACACGCTGCAAGTGCAGCGTGTTTCCTCATTTACTAAACTGCCTAATGCGCCCAGGAGAGGGCGCACGGCACGCCAGTACAGAGCTGGCGTGCGGCATTTAGTAATGTAAACATTGGGGATTCGGGCGGGAGTTTATGAGGGGAGGGAGGGGGGTGATGCAGGGGAAGTGAGGTGACATGTGTTTGAACGTGTGTGGCGGGCCGAATTGAAAGCGAAAGTGACTTTTGGGACCCGATCCCCGTGCACTTGCCAAGTACGCCAGAACATCGGAAAGTTCATTTGCATACTGGGCATGCGCAGAGGGAGAAATCGGGGCTTTCCGTGCGCCTCTTCAGTACGCCGGGAAATTCTTGGTAAATACCAAGGGGCGTAGCAGTGTTTGCACTGCCTGAAGCGACGCATGGGAAGCTCCGAGCTGTTCTCGGGCTGCGCTGACACTGAAGGGGAACTCCGCGCCAAATTTCAAATTTGAAACCGGCGCGGCTTCCCCCCCAGGGGTACAATAGGCTCTTCGGCTTGGTCCAGAACGTGAGGGGTTAACCCACGCCAAAATCGGCGTGAGGTTCCCCCCCAGATCCGTACCAAGCCCTCATCCCAGGCATGCAGTCTGGCCGGACAGGAATGGGGGTGGGGACGAGCGAGCGCCCCCCCCCTCTCCTGAGCCGTACCAGACCACATGCCCTCGACATGGGGGAGTGTGTGCTTTGGGGGAGGGGGCACTGCCCCCCCCCAAAGCACTCTTGTCCCCATGTCGATTGGGACAAGAGCCTCTTCCCGACAACCCTAGCCATTGGTTGTTGGGGTATGCGGGCGGGAGCCAATCAGAATCTGGGAGCCCCCTTTAATAAGGCGGCCCCCAGATTTCGGACCCCCACCCTATGTGAATGAGTATGGGGTACATCGTACCCCTACCCATTCACCTGGTGAAACATGTTTTAACTTCGAGGGTCTTCCGCCGCCGCCCCCTTCAAATTTTTCTGCCTGGATGAGGATTGTACATCCCATCCAGGACTTGGACGTGGCGGGCTTCTCGTCGCTGTCTTCCGCCACTGCGCCCTTCACCACGAAGCTCCTGCTTATGGAGGGAGGGCAGCGGGCTTCCGACGTTTTCTACCGGGGTGAGGGTCGTACATCCCACCCCGGATTTCTTCGCCGGCTTCTGCCTGGCTCCTCCTGGGGCCAGGGCTTCTCGTCGCTGTCTTCCGCCACGGGGTGACACTCGCGGGCTTCTTCTTCCATTCGATGTTGACACAGCGAGGTCCGGCGCTGAAATGCCTTCTGAGCGGCGGGCATCGACTTATATTGGCATAGGGCGTGGGCGTGGTTTTGCCAACATGTGACCTTAACCCATGTGACAGTGATGTGATGTGACATCACTGTCACATGGGTTAAGGTCACATGGTGGCATAACCACGCCCATGCCCTATGCCAATATAAGTCGGTGCCCGCCGCTCAAAAGGCATTTCAGCGCCGGACCTCGCCGTGTCAACATCGAATGGAAGAAGAAGCCCGCGAGTGTCACCCCGCGGCGGAAGACAGCGACGAGAAGCCCTGGCCCCAGGAGGAGCCAGGCAGAAGCCGGCGAAGAAATCCGGGGTGGGATGTACGACCCTCACCCCGGTAGAAAACGTCGGAAGCCCGCTGCCCTCCCTCCATAAGCAGGAGCTTCGTGGTGAAGGGGGCAGTGGCGGAAGACAGCGACGAGAAGCCCGCCACGTCCAAGTCCTGGATGGGATGTACAATCCTCATCCAGGCAGAAAAATTTGAAGGGGGCGGCGGCGGAAGACCCTCGAAGTTAAAACATGTTTCACCAGGTGAATGGGTAGGGGTACGATGTACCCCATACTCATTCACATAGGGTGGGGGCCCGAAATCTGGGGGCCGCCTTATTATAGGGGGCTCTCAGATTCTGATAAGCCCCCCGCCCGCATACCCCGACAACCAACGGCCAGGGTTGTCGGGAAGAGGCTCTTGTCCCTATCGACATGGGGACAAGAGTGCTTTGGGGTGGGGGCAGTGCCCCCCTCCCCCAAAGCACACACTCCCCCATGTCGAGGGCATGTGGTCTGGTACGGCTCAGGAGGGGGGGGGGGCGCTCGCTCATCCCCACCCCCATTCCTGTCCGGCCAGACTGCGTGCCTGGGATAAGGGTTTGGTCTGGATCTGAGGGGGAACCCCACGCCGTTTTTGGCGTGGGTTTAACCCCTTATGTTCCAGATCAAATCTAAGAGCCTGTTGTGCACCTGAAGGGGGACCCCCACGCCGTTTTTTTTTAAATTTGGTGTGGAGTTCCCCTTTTTTTTTTTTTTAAATAAATTTTTATTGGAATTTTCACAGTACAGTGGAATAAAAACAAGGTATGCTCAAATGCATATAGAAGCATGTAGAAAATAAAATAAAATAAAATAGAAGAAAAAAAAAAAAAAAAAAGAGGAAGGAAAAAAAAAAGGGGGGGGGGGAAACACATTGAAACCAGTAGCACTGTGATTACTTGCATAACAATATTTCAGCAACAAGAAGATGTGACAGAACAAGTGCTAGTACTTACAGGGGCGGAAGCAACAATCGGAGTATTTGGAATACAAAAAAAAGAAATACAATACACCATTAGGAACCCCGGATGATAGACTGACTGTGAACGTTGCGATAGGTGAAACTAACAGATAAGGGCATGCATATATCAGGAACGTCAAGGGGTCTCTAGTGTGCGTTGTCATGGCTCAGGGTGGCAGGAACGTTGAGGGGTCAGACAGGTTGGAGATTTTAAGGATGCCCAAGGAGTTTGTTAGGTCTCGTTTGAGATACCAATCTGTATAGCGGAACGGTTGCATGAGTTTTTGGAGATCATCGTGGGTGAACGAGTGTTCCATGAAGTTACGCCATCTCGTAAAAAAACGTGAGGTGGAACGAAAGTTCAACACAATGGTGTCCAACCTTTCCAGATAGAAAAGCGACAAGAGGGCTTTTTTCACTACTACTAGCTTCGGTGGTGTTGGGCTAATCCAGTGAGACATTATAGTCCTGCGGGCCACCAGAAGGCAGATATGTGCCCAGGGGGCGACGTGAAGTGAGCTCTTTGATTGTGGTGTGTGTGAGGGCGGATCACAGCCGAATAAACATATCAGGTGGTGCCTGGGGATCAGTAGTTTGGTGATCTTGTGGATAAAGGACAGCACAGAGTCCCAGTAGGTAACGATAGGTTTGCACTGCCAGAGGCGGTGGAGCAGCGTTGGGCGCGGAGCAGAGCACCAGGGGCAGTGTTCTTGTGCTGGTTCCGCCTTGTTAATACGAAAGGGGTAGTAAGCTCTGTGAATGATTTTGAATTGCGTCTCACGCCATGTTTCGCATACGGTGAGTTCGCGAACTCGTCTGTATCCCTCAAGGATTTTGTCTGGGAGGTCTGCATCCTCGAATATTTGGGACCATTTCTGGAAAGGTTTAAGGCGATATTTAGCAGTCTGATGTTCAATGAGGTGGGAATATAGGCTGGAAATGGAGTAATCATCCCTATGTAACACACTATCAATAAAGGATTTTTGTAGGGGGTCTGACCCGGGTAGGTGGCACGAACGTAAATAGCTGACCAACTGATGATAGTAGAAGACATGTGTAGCTGGTAAGGAGAATTCCCTTGACAAGGTTTGGAAGGATTTAAACTTGCCAGGGGCAGTGAGGTATATTGAGGTGATGTTGGCAAGGCCCTTGTCGTTCCATTGTTCAAATGTTTTATGTATAGTGGACGGTAGAAACATGGGATTACCCAGAATTGGCAGGTGAGAAGAAATACTGGAGGGTAACCCCAGCAGTTTCCGTATCTCTCTCCAGGCAATAATTGTATCCCTAAGGAGTACACTCGACCTGAGGCACGTTGGCAGTTTGTTAGGGTTCGAGTGGAGAATAGCTGGAAGAGCATACGGAAAGGCTGAGGCACCCTCCAAGAGAGTATTGGAGTATTTAGATTTGCCAGCTAACCAGTCCAGGCCCTGCCTGAGTAAGCAGGCAAGATTATAAAAACGTATATTGGGCAGGCCCGCTCCGTCCTCAGACTTCGGGAGACATAGCTTTTGCAGGGAAATGCGCGGTTTCTTGCGAGACCATAGAAAGGCAGACAATGCCGTATGGATTTTTGTGACATCGGAGTGCTTCAATAAGAGTGGTATGGTCTGCATAGGATAGAGTAGGCGCGCAAACGACACCATTTTAAAAAGGTGACATCTCCCAAAGAGCGAGAGGGGAAGGGCCGCCCAGGCTTCCAACTCCTTTACAATTTTTGTTATCAACGGTGGGAAGTTAAGTGTATATAAAGTGGAAGGTTCTCGGCCAATGTGTATACCCAGATACGTAATATGATGTGCTGCTATGGCAAAGGGAGATTGGTGGCGCCATTTGGCCGCAAGTCTGGGACGAAGTGATAGAACTTCGCTTTTGTCAAAGTTAATTCAAAAGCCTGAACATAATTGGAAGGTATGAAAGAGCTGTCGGAGCCTGTCAAAGTCAGTGAGGGGTTGTGTGGAGAATAGTAATATGTCATCCGCAAATAGAGCAGCACGGAGGGTGTGGGCACCTATCGGGATGCCACTGATCCCATCAGCCGAATTGAGTATTCTGGATAAAGGTTCTATCGCGAGATTAAAAAGTAAAGGGGAAAGGGGGCAGCCCTGTCTAGTCCCTTTCGTCAGGGGGATCGTGTCAGAGATGAAGTCGGGAGTGACCAGTCGTGCAGTTGGAGATTCATACATACGCCGTAAAAATCGCATAATTGGCCCCGAAAAACCAAAATCCGCCATCACTCTGAACAGCCATGACCAACTGATGTTGTCAAAAGCCTTCTCGGCATCAAGTGACAATATGGCAACGTCTTGTTCCGGGTTCATTCTAGCATACTCTAGCGCCAGAAGAACTTTGCGTATGTTTAGGGTGGCTGAGCGGCCTTGGACAAATTCTGACTGCGCCGGGTGTAGTATAGAGGGGAGTAAATGGGCTAAGCGGGATGCAATTATCTTGGATAGTATTTTGACATCCACGTTAATTAACGAAATGGGGCGATAAGAACCTGGAAGTGAGGGGTCCTTACCCTTTTTGGCGATTAGCCTAATATGGGCCTGTGTTCCTGTAGGGAGATAGGGGCCCCCATCCCACATGTTCGCATAGACAAGTGCAAGGGTATCAGGAATAAAATCCTTAGCTAGCTTATAGAATTCGGCTGTGTAGCCGTCCGGGCCTGGGGCTTTAGCAGACGCGAGGGACTTGATTGTCTGTTGGATATCCTCAACAGTGATGGGTGCGTTAAGGGCAGCTAGACGATCCTCCTGGAGTTTAGGCAGGCGGATCCTAGACAGAAGGGCTTCGGCTGCAGGTTGGTCATTCGGGTCCGCCGAGTATAGGGAGGTATAATAATCAGCCAGTAATTTACTAATTTCAGTAGGCGAGGTAACCAGAGTGCCAGCTGGGTTTCTCAGGGCAGAGATATGCGTGGGACATCGTGGTCCCGCGCAGAGCCTCGCCAGTAGTTTGCCAGCCTTGTTACCAAACCTATGAAAGTGTACAGTAGAATAGGAGCTCTTAGCTAGTTCTTGTTGTTCAGCCCAGAGGTCAAATTCTCGTTTAGCTGCTCTCCAAGTGCGTACGTTGTCAGGTGTGCGATTAAGTGTAATTGTCTCGTGGGCCGAACGTAGAGCTGTGCTCGCTCGCATGTAATGTTGCTTGGCATTTTTCTTAAATTGCGTGGCATAAGAAATAATTTTTCCTCTCAGGAAGGCTTTTCCAGCCTCCCAAAACAGATTTGGGTCCGTGAGGTGTGGTGCGTTAGCAGAGGCATATTCCGACCACGCTCCATTGAGCATTTGGCGGAAGTCCTCATTGTCCGCCAAGTATGAGGGGAAGCGCCATATGTGTGAGGGAGAAGAAGTTTGGGTAGTTATCAACTGTATTGCAATAGGACTGTGGTCTGAGATTCTGGCGTCCGTGATTTCCGCGTCGCATAGCAGCGGGAGAAGCGCAGGGGAGGCAAAAAAATAGTCAATGCGAGAAAAGGAGTTGTGGGGGGGGGAATAGAAAGTGTAGTCCCGGTCAGTCGGGTGTGCCAAGCGCCATGCATCAATGAATTGCATAGAATCTATGGCTTGTGTTAGGAGCGTCGGGGTCAAGGACGGTGTGAGAGGCCTGATCGGGTTACGTGTTGTGTCCCCTACTCGATCGATTGATGTGGACATAACTGAATTAAAGTCCCCACCCACTAGATGTAGGGAATCCGGGGCAGCCAATATCCAGGCCACCATGTCTTGAAAAAATGAGGCGTTTGGCGAGTTGGGAGCATAGATATTAGTGATAGCTATATCCCTGTCAGCTAAGGTCAGGTGAAGTGTGATCTTACGTCCTATCGTGTCAGTCTTCACGTCCTTAACAGTGTGTTTCAGGTGTTTGCGTAGGAGAATGGCCACTCCAGCTTTGCGCCCTACGGCTGGTGAGCCATGTACAGTTCCCACCCACAACTTGCGTAAACGGGTCAAATCGTCTGCAGAGAGATGGGTCTCCTGAAGCAGGGCCACATCTGTCCGGAGACGCTTTAAGTGCCTAAGAATGGACATGCGCTTACTTGGAGAACGAAGACCCCTAACGTTCCACGAGACAATCTTCAGGTGATTCCCATCGGCTGAGGAGGCCATGTCCGGACTGGAGGGAAGTATTGCGCTCGAAGCGTGGAATAAAGTTTCACCACAGGCACCGCATCGTCAGACCGAGGGTCACCCAAATATTGCGTGCTTCCTGAGGGTATGTGCATAAAGCAAGTAATCACAAACAGTGCAAACATTAAAATAACATAACAGAAAAACAATAAAACAAAGGTCTGGTGCAACAAACACCTATCAGACAACAAGGACCTCACTTTTTTCCACATGAGGGTAGAGCGCATGGTAGAGCGCCCGCCATGTGCCAGCCCCCTTTTCAAAGATGTGTCACGAGCTTCAAAGGAGGAAGGGTATGGGGAGGGGAAGAAGGGTAGGGGGGCACAAGGAAGGGTAAAGGGGTGATTGCAAACCGGGCGGGGGTTAGATGTTAGACAATGCACAGAGGGGCAGAACAGCCCATCCATGAAAAGTTACTGTGCATACAGAGGGTCATCCCTATGTGGGAAAAAGAGTGATGAGCATACTACTCACCCGTGGGGCTCCGCCATAAGACAGTCTCTGAGATTCCCCATCAGCGAGTGTCCGAAAGATCCGCCCGTTGAGTAAAGCGGCTCCGCTTGTACGGTTGTTTAATCGGGCTGCCGGGTTGTTTGCGGGATGCAGGAGAAGTAGCCGGAGGTGAAGAGGGGTCATCTGCAGAATTGGCGTGGTCCATTTCTGAGCTGGCCGATGCAAGGTACCGGTCTGCTTCTTCAGGCGAAGTAAAAGTAAGGTGTTCCCCCGACTGTGTTTGAATGCACAGGATGGCTGGGTATGCCAGGGAGAATTTCACTCGATCACGGTGTAAAGTTGAGCAGATGTTGGAGAACGCTTTACGTTGTTTCATCACCTCGACCGAATAGTCTGCAAAAAGCAATAATTTTGTCCCATCCAGCGAGAGGGAGCGCGTGCGGCGGAATGCCTGCATTATGGCACTTTTGTCAGCATAGTTCAGATATTTAACGATGACATGTCTGGGCTTAGTGCGATTTTCCATATACTGACCGATGCGATGAGTGCGTTCAACAGTGCAAGGTATGCGAAGCCCCAGTTGTTCAGGGATGACTTTAGCGCATATATTTGTAAGCTGGGCACTGGTTACCGACTCTGGCAGTCCAATTACGCGCAAATTGTTCCTTCTGGAACGACATTCAAGATCATCTAACTTGCTCCAAAGTTCTCTGTTTTCAGCGGTAATGCGGGCAAGAATTGCTGACTGGGCAGTGGAGTCATCTTCTAAGGAAGAAATCCTATCTTCCGCCTGTGTGATCCTCTGGGCTTGTGCCTGCACTTCTAGGTGGAGCTGTTCTAGCCCCCTGTGCACCGCGGCATCAACTGTGGCAGCCAGAGTGGGTCCCAGCAGGGCGACTACCTCATGAGCAATGCCCGCTGGTGAGGTAGGATCCACCGTTTGTGTGACCTGGGCAGCGTGCGGCTGTGAGGACTCACCCGAGCACGGAGCGGCCGCCATTTTGGCTGCGTCTGGAGCCGCGTCTCCCGCGGGGGGGGGCTGCGATCACCGCTCGAGCGTACGATCGCTCCAGAAAGCGGTCCATGTGTGCCCGCTATGTAGTGGGAGCGGATGGGGGTTCCCCCGAAGCTCTGGCCGGGCTCTGTAGCAGAGGATAGGAGGATGGCGGCGGGAGCAGCGTCTGACTACCGCTGTCTCATGTGGCGCCGGAACCGGAAGTCTGTGGAGTTCCCCTTTATCCCGGTCCTGTCAGGGGGGGGGGAATGCCTGCTCGTCTGTCCCTACAATGTATGAACAGCGATCTGTCATTTCCCCTAGACAGTCCCACCCTATTTACAGTTAGAACACACCCAGGTAACATAATCAACCCCTTCCGCGCCCCTAGTGTTAACCCCTTCCCTGCCAGTGTCATTTTTATAGTAAGCAATGCATTTCTATAACATTGCTCGCTACAAAAATGCCAAATCTCACAAAAATGTGTCCGCCACAATGTCGCAGTAGCCAGAAAAATCAATGATAGCCACCATTACTAGTAAAACAAAAAATTATTCCTAAAAAACCCATAATACCAACCCCTACTTATAACTTTTGCCCAAACCAATCAAACGCTTATTGTGATTTTTTGGAACCAAAAATATGTCGAAGAATACTTATCGGCCTAAACTGAGGGAAAACATTTTTTGAATATATTTTGGGGGAGATTTATTATAGCAAACAGTAAAAAAGATGTCTTTTTATTTACCAAATTGTTGCTATATTTTTGGTTCAAGCAAAAATAAGAAAAAACCCAGAGGTGATCAAATACCACCAAAAAAAACAAATTAACCACTTAAGACCCGGACCAATACGCTGGCAAATGACCCAAGGGGTTTTTGCGATTCGGCACTGCGTCGCTTTAACAGACAATTGCGCGGTCGTGCGACGTGGCTCCCAAACAAAATTCGCGTCCTTTTTTTCCCACAAATAGAGCTTTCTTTTGGTGGTATTTGATCGCCTCTGCGATTTTTATTTTTTGCGCTATATACAAAAATAGAGCGACATTTTTGAAAAAAATATCAATATTTTTTACTTTTTGTTATAATAAAAAAACAATAAACTAAATTTTAGTCAAACATTTAGGCCAAAATTTATTTAGCCACATGTCTTTAGTAAAAAAAAAATCGCATTAAAAAAAAATTAGCTACCTAGCGGGAACAGCGACACTAATACAGCGATCAGAAAAATGATCGCTTAGTGACGCTGGCAATAGGGAGTGAAAGGGTTAACTAGGGCAGTGATCAAGGGGTTAAAACTTTATTGGGGGGGGTGGGGGGGCTACCCTGACACTAACACTGACTGACTGTCACACTGTTTGTCACACTGACACTAAATACAGTAATCATACATGTATGATTACTGCATTCAGTGACACTGTGACAGGGGGGAGGGGGGGGCGATCGCGGGGGTTAAATGTGTTTGTGTGTGTGTGCTGTTTGGTGCAGACTTACTTGGTGTGTGGTGATCTCTCCTCAGCGGCGCTTGAAACAAACGCCGAGGGAGAGATCACGTCGCTTCCTCCTTCCTGTGTTTACACAGGAGGAGGAAGTGACAGGGCGGGCGGGCGCGCGCATTGGCTGGGAGCGATCCGGAGGGGGCGGATGAAAACGGATAGCCGCCCCCACTTGTCGGATCGCTCCTGCAGCCGCGCGGACCGCCGCATGTACGGGGGGGGGGGGGGGTCCGATCGGACCCCCGATCCCCCCCAAGGCACCAACGTATATATACGTTGATGTGCCTGTCGGTGCCATTCTGCCGACGTAAATGTACATGCGGCGGTCCTTAAGTGGTTAAACATTTTTTGGGGGGGAAAAATGAGGACGCCAAAATTGTTTGGGGACCACGTCGCACAACCACGCAATTGTCAGTCAAAATGACGCAGTGTTGAAATGCAAAAACTGGCCCAGTAATATGCTCTGGGGCTCAAGTGGTTACAAATTAAGAAAACACTAAAGTTAGCCCAATTTATGGCCATAATGTGAAAGATGATGTTACACCGAGTAAATAGATACCCAACATGTTACACTTTAATATTGCACACACTCATGGAATGGCGCCAAACTTCAGTACTTGAAAATACCCATAGGCAACACTTTTTTTATTTATTTTCAGGTTACCAGTTTAGATTTACAGAGGAGGTCTAGTGCTAAAAGTATTGCTCTCGCTCTAACGTACGCTATGATACCTCACATGTGGGGTTTGAACGGGGGTTCAATGTGTGGGCGGGACTTACACATTTAAGGCCCGCCCACATATGGAAACATCCTTCAAACCACACATGTGAGGTATCATAGCGTGCGTAAGAGCGAGAGGAATACTTTTAGCACTAGACCTCATCTGTAAATCTAAACTGGTAACCGGAAACAAAAAAAATGCTGCATGTTCGCTTCTGACTGCGAGCTACTAGGGACAGGGGCGTTTAAATTATTATTATTTATGTTTGTTACGTAAAAATTCTATAAGACCTCCCCTTCAGGTTGAAAAGCATCACTTCAGGGGGACCAAAAAATAAATAAAACACCTCTAATGCTTTAATCCGCCATTGCAGATTTGATTCTGGTAATGCATCTGGAGTGAACTGGGCATGCTCGAACACTTAGAAAAATAAGCTGGTTGTCTGAGCCTGAAAATGACATGCATCTTTCTGAGCATGCTCAGAAAGCTTGTTTTTTGGCTTAGTAATTTAAGGACATCCTTAACAGGTGTAAGCAGTTACAAGTGCACACAAACTAGAGGCTGACATTTCTTCATGTGTTTCCAATTGGTTCATTAGCACACATGTTATAAAAAGCGTGGATAGTGCACGTGTCAGCTGCCCTCAGAGGGGGCAGATTTGCTGTCTGGAAGTAATGGCGGAGCGAAACAGAGATGTTTTGGAGCAAGTTTTGTTTTTTGGATGTTTTGTCTGCTGCATAATTTTGCTAAATGTTTCTCAAGATGTTAATGACTAATGTTTTAATCCTGTGGGTCTATCCTGTTATTTCAAAAGCATGATTTATTTTCCAATGACTGTGAAATAAACGTTGGTCTTTTTTGTTTTTAGGTTTTATATTTTTTTGGTGTGTCTATTTGTAATTTTTTGTTTTGCTTTCCTTGTTTTGTGGACCAATAAAATTACTTTCAAATTTTGAAGTTTGTTTTGTGATATTTTTTTCATGCTATGGATTTCAACCGCTGCAGCTGAAATAGTTTGGGCCTAAACCATCAAGTGTGATTTGTCTCTAAGCTCTTTCCTGGTGTGTATGCATTAAAATGTTTAGTCACCAGAAAAGGAAGGACAAAGCGGTAAGTATTGTTTCCTAGAATTGATGTCCAGACTGACTTTTTAAAGCACATGTGCAAGATGTAGGAAAAGCTGCAAACAGGGCCTGTTTGGAGGGGGGGGGGGGGTGGTGTATTGGTGGACAGGCTTGAAGTGCTGATTTACAGCGATGTGCTTGAAACTAGCACAAGACAATCCTATTCTAATTGTGGGTTGTTTGAGGGAAGCCAATTGCGTGTTAGAACCCCTGCTAGTGTTTTTAGGTTGGGCTTTGTGTCCCTTTTCTTAAAATTGGCTTCACTTCCTGTCACACAGCTGAACAGGAAGTGAGGTTAAAACCCTACCAATGGTCTTTTCTTCGGGACACAGGTCAATCTAACTAGTGTCCCCATTAAGCAAATTGCACTGCAGTGTACACCCCAAATGATTAGTTACTTTGGGGTTTAGTAAAGGCAAAGCCGCTCTGCAGTAGAAGCGTAGGCAATGAAAATCAGAAGGGAAGCACTGATGGTTTTTACTTCCAATCCCGCCAAGTTTTTATTTTTATTCCTTGCTTGTCCACTTGTAGTGCAAAGTGGATTTGCCTTTAGTAAATGGACCCCAAAGTCCAAGATCTATACTAATTTGGGGTGTACACAGCAAAATGCAATTTCCAAAATGGGAAACTATTTATATTGATCTGTGTGTCCCCAACAAAACATTACTCAGGTATTTTCCCTCACTTCCTGTTTGGCTATGTGGCAGGAAGTGAATGAATTAAGTAGAAAGTGACAACATTTGTGAGGTGTCTTTACCCTATCAGGGGTGCAGGCATCCCCAAAACAAACAAGAAAACTGTTGATTTAACATTGGGTGGTGTTTGTGGGGGTCCCTAACACACATTCATACATATTAGCAACGCTGGATCCTGGCCTATTGGCATGGTTATATTTTCTTAAGCCTCTCAATAAAATGATCTGAAATTTGGAGTTAAACTATAATCATCACTTTTTTTTTTGTTTTCTTTCATTTTGGATAGAGTTGGGGGGGGGGGGGGGTAGAAGCTCTGTCAGTTTATTTTGTATTATCCCTGTCCGTTTGGGGAGATTGGCCTTCACTTCCTGCCCCATAGCCAAACAGGAAGTGATCGAAAAACTAGGCAAATTAAGGGACTCCTGTGCCCCCCCCCCCCCCTACAGAACTTGTGTGTGTCCCCTGAAAATTCCTGGGTGGGTCATAAAAAAACAGGGTGTGGCCTTGACAGGAAGGGTGGGTCATTTTTCTATTAGGGGGTGCCAAAATTTGGTCAGGCCTAGGGCAGCACAAAACCTAAATATCCTACTGCATATTAGGGCTTATTTAGACAGGATCCAATTTACAGCATGTTTTTAGATTGTGGGAGGAAACCCGCACAGGGAGAACATGCAAACTCCAGGCAGATAGTGTCACGGGCGGGATTCGAACCAGCAACCCTTTTGCTGCTAGGTGAACATGCTACACACTACACCACTGTGCTGAACGAACATGATTGCAGCTGAAAGCATGAGATGTTTTTTTTTTTTTTTTTTTTACCAATTCCTGCTTTCCAGCCTGGAGGACAGATGTGGGGTCTAATTGACCCCGCCTCTCTCTATAAAGAGGACCTGTCACACACTAGTCCTATTACAAGGGATGAAAAGTGAAAAATAATACAAAAAAAGGGACAAACAAGTGCAAAAATGAAAATATTAAGTAAAAAAAAAAAAAAAAGGAATTTAAATGCTCCTGTCCCTAGTAGCTCGCACTCAGAAGCGAACACGCATGCAAGTCCCACCCACATATGTAAACATCCTTCAAACCCCACATGTGAGGTATCATAGCGTGCACTAGACCTCCTCTGTAACTCAAAAGTGGTAACCTGAGAAAAAAAGTCAAGCATCGCCTATGGAGATTTTTAATAACGAAGTTTAGCGCCATTCCATGAGTGTGCGCAATATGAAAGCGTGACAAGTTAGGTATCTATTTACTCGGTGTAACATCATCTTTCACCTTATGCCTAAAAATTGGGCTAGCTTTACTGCTTTCTTATTTTGTCATTCATGAAACAGTTTTTTTTTTGAAAGCCAAAAAAAAAAAAAAAAACGTTAGAAAATTTTTGGCGCAAATACCGTTGGAAATTTGTAAGAAAAAATGGCCGCCACTTTATTCTCTAGGGTGTTTGTTAATAAAATATATATAATGTTTGGGGGTCCTGAGTAATTTTCAAGGAAGAAAATATAATTGTTACATGAAGGAGAGAAGTGACAGAATAGGCGCGGTATGGAAGTGGTTAAAGTGCAACAATAAAAGTTAAAAATTCCTTGAAATTTCGTACCATGGGGGGGGGGCAATCAGGGCCGCCATCAGGAATTATAGGGCCCCTTACACAGCTTCAGGCATGGGCCCCCTGGAGCAGAGAACAGGGGGGGGGGTGCTGCCGCCTGAAATTGAGAAGGGGGGGGGCTGCCGCAATTTGATAAGCGGGGGGTTCCTTTACAAAAAAATAAATATAGAAAAATATCTATTAAAAAAAGGGTGGTAGCCATCCGGGGGCCCTGGGGACCTCTGGGCCCTTTAATAAAAATAAACCTCTGTGCCCTTTAATGAAAAATAAATTAAAATATCTATATACAGTATATATATCTATAAAATAATAAAAAAGGGGGGTTGCCTCACTTGCACGCACACGAACGCACTTTGGCCATGAGGTCTCCTAAAATAAAGAGAGGCGAAGGATCTACAGGGCTGGCTGGGTGGGCTAGACTCCCTCATAGGGGGAGTCCCTCTGTCCCATCGGGCTCCCAAGTGTAGCAGGTAGGGTGGGGTGAGTGGGAGGCCCCCCCTCACACCCGCCATTGCCACCGGGGGCATGGAGAAGGATGGCGATTGCAAGTCCAGCTCCTCTCTCTCGACTTCACGCACAAAATACACTTTAAAAAATAAATTAAAGAAAAAAAAAAAAACCTGGGGAAAATATAAAATGTTTATAACATTTTTAGAAGCAAAAAGGTTGTCATCTGGGGCCCTCTGGGCCCGTTCATGATTATATTATATATATATATATATATATATATATATATGTGTTAAAAAAATAACACTGCCTGTACCCCCCTGATGGCGGCCCTGGGTGTAATGTCAGCATGTGAAAAATGACATTCTGATAGAAAAAAGCCATTTAAAACTGACTCGCGGCAATAATGAATTGTCAGCTCCTGGCAATTGCAGGAGAATTCATTCATAAAAAACACCAAAAAAAAGCGTGGGGGTCCCCCCAAATTCAATAACCAGACCCTTTAGGTCTGGTATGGATATTAAGGGGAACCCCGCCGTCAATTTTCAAAAAAAAAAAATGACGTGGGGTTCCCCCTAAATATCCATAACCAGACCCTTCAGGTCTGGTGTGGAATTTAAGGGGAACTCCACCCCAAATTTAAAAAAAAATTGCGTGGAGTCCCCCCTAAAATCCACAGACCCCTTATCCGAGCACGTTGACCTGGCCGGTGGCAGAAAAGAGGGGGGGACAGAGCGCGCCCCCCCCTATACTGAACCGCACCAGGCCACATGCCCTCAACATTGGGAGGGTGTTTTGGGGTACCCCCCAAAACACCTTGTCCCCATGTTGATGAGGACAAGGGTCTCTTCCCCACAACCCTTGCCCGGTGGTTGTGGGGGTCTGCGGGCAGGAGGCTTATCGAAATCTGGAAGACCCCTTTAACAAAGGGGCCCCCCAGATCCCGCCCCCCCCCCTGTGTGAAATGGTAATGGGGTACACTGTACCTCTACCATTTCACCAAAAAAGGCTTTTACGCCTTGTGACCCATGTCATTAATATGTCCACTTCTCTTTTGTTTGTGCAATTTCTGTCCAAAAATGTTGAAACTAATAAAAACTATTGGAACTAAAACGCGTTGGTCAGGGGATACTGCAGGAAGATTAATTTCTTGCAGGAAACTATTTATGTCATCTACAGATGGTTGGCTAGTAGTAAGGTCGTCTTTCAGGTTATATAGCGTTTTGTAGTAATGGCTAAATGCATCTGCTATAGCTTGGGGGTCTATCAGTTTATGCTTAGTAGAGGGGTGGAAAAGGTGAGAGATTTTGTTTTTTCATGCGGTGGCCTATAATTCTAAGCGCCATGGCTCTCCCTGCTTTATTTCCTGTAGAATAGTAGGTTGTTTTAAATTGCTTTTGAGCTCTATCATAGGATTATAATAATAAGTTCCTAAGTTCCTGCCTAAGAAGTACCAGTTTGGAGTCGGACGCAATTGATTTTGTTCCTCAATGGTTTTAAACTGGGAGGTGAGGGTGTCAAAACGCTGTGATCTCCTGCTCTTCTCTCTGGCACCTATTTGGATGAGAAGTCCTCTAACGAATGCCTTATGGACATTCCAAAGAGTAGCGTTGGTAGATGTAGATCCTTGGTTTATATCAATTAATTCTTCCAAGTGTTCACGAATGTAGGCTGAGTGTTCAGGTGATTGAAGGATCGAGGCGTTGGCTCTCCATATTTTTGTGTGTGGGGAAGTTGGTAATGCGTCAACAATAATTGATACGAGAGCATTGTCCGACCATGTGATCATGTCAATAGATAATGTAGAGATTTTAGGCAGAGTCCATTTATCAACCAGGAAGTAATCAATCTTGGTATAGGAATTGTGTCGGTGGGAAAATAATGAGTAGTCCCGTTCTGTGGTGTGGTGGCATCTCCACACGTCGTAGAGGTCGTTGGTTCTATGGTATGGGAGGAGGGATCCAGGGAGTTGTCTGGAACAATGTTGAAATCTCCACATATGATGAAATTGCCTTGGCAAAACTTGGTGAGCTTGGGCATCAGTTTAGATAGGAACTTGATTTGTCTGTTTTTGGGCACATACACATTGACAATAGTGAATCTGGTATTGTCCATGGTACAGTCCAGGGCCAGATATCTACCATCTGTGTCTATTAAACTGTCATGGAGATCAAAGCTGACTGTATTTTTTGATCGCTATCATCACCCCATTCTTCTTGGTAGGGCCAGGGGCATGATAGACGTGGCTAAAATGTTTGTTGGTGCAAGGCGGTTCCGCAGATTTTTTAAGGTGCTTTTTCTGCACACACAGGATGTCACAGTTAGACTGTCGGGCTGTACGCCACAGAGGGGCTCTTTTCGCCGGGTGGTTTAGTCCCTTGGCGTTAAGCGATAGAAATTTTGGCATCTTGGAGTTAGATACAGATGACTTAAAAAAAAAGAAATGTTACTCACGGATAAGCAGATATGGATGCTTGTTCCAGAGGAGTATGTTCATGAGACAGTTTCTTTGGCGTGCTCTCAGGGGGTAAAGGACACGGGTTAAGAAAAACTAGGAAAGAAAAATATACAAACTGAAAAAAAAGAAAATGGGTAAACAAAAATACAGCAAAACTTACAGCATTCAATTAAAAATGGGACTGCTGTATTGTAGTGGGGTGTAAGTTCATGGAGCAGTTAGTGTCGAGCAAAGCATCCGGCCGGAGGTTTGCAGAATGGGTAATGTGTGATCCCGCCATTCAGGTAGGGGTCAGTGCATACCACCAAAGCGAGTTTCTTCCAAGAAGTGGGTGTTCTTTCTGCGGTGGGGTTTGCGCTGGTTGAGGTGGGTCCGGTATGATACCCCACTTGTTAAGCAGTTTGAGGCCCTCTTCAACTGTGGAGATGATATGTTTGGTCCCATTCTGGGTAACAATGATTTTCGTGGGGAAACCCCACTGGTAGGGAATCTTGAGGTTATTGAGTGGTTTTGTAATAGTGTTAAGTTGCCTCCTTAATTGGCCGGTATGTTGAGAGAGATCAGCATACAGCTGGAGATTGGTTTAAGGGGCCGGAAGCTGACCAAGCTGTCTCGACTTGAAGAGAAGTTGATTTTTGGCGTAAAAAAAAATGTACCCTAATAGGGACATTTCGTGGTACCTCTGCTTGGAGATGTTGGGGTTTGGGAAGGCGGTGGATCCGGTCAATGATAGTTTCCATGGGGGCGAGTTCATGCAAGATAATGAATATCATTTTCCTAGCGTATGCGTTAAGGTTATGCGGTAGGACCGCATCAAGGATCCCCCTGATTTTGACATTATTGCGGCGGGACCGGTCCTCAAGGTCCGCCATTTTGGCCCTAATCCACTGCTGTTCTTCCAGTGTATGGTCATGAGTAGGGATGAGCTCCAAGTTCGATACGAACGTATGTTCGACTCGAACATTGCCTTTGATTCGAACAAAACAGGTCGTTCGCGCCAAATTCGAGTGACGCGCAACGCCCCTGAAATTCACTGTGGCATTTCGCGCTGATGATTGGCCAAACATGCACTATGACCCTGCATGCTTGGCCAATCACAGCACGAAAAACGGAGAGACATAATTGGCCAAAGCCAGGGTGTCTTTGGCCAATTATGGTTTAGGGCTTTAGCACATGCCCCACACTATATAAGGCCGCCTGCTGGGCGGCCTTGTGTAGTGTGTTGCTGTTGTTAATGAGAGCAGTCAGAGAGACAGAGAGATAGTCTTTTTATATAGCTAGATAGAGCAGGCAGGCAGGCTAGTCAGTTTAGCTTAATTTACAGTGTGTAGAGGATATATATACTGTACATCCCTAGGAGTTGTACATATATTTATACACTGTATAGCTTAGCTAGATCAGTTCTTCCTAATTTACTGGCAGGCAGGTGATTGTGCTATTTAAAGACGTTATCACAGGTATAGACACCCAGCAGGTACAATATTTAAAGGAATTATTTTTTATTTTTTTATTTAAGCATCAATAAAATCACTGCTCCTGGAGCAGTAATTTTAATGATGCTTAACTTAAAAACAAAATGAAAAATTCCTTTAAATATTGTACCTGCTGGGTGTCTATAGTTTGCCTGTGAAAACGTCTTTGAGAACCCGGGTCTTGACCGACGGAACATGTATCAATGGAAAAAAAAGTTTTAAAAACAGTCGTTTTTTCAGGAGTCCTGCTCCTGGAAAAACGACCGTTTTTTAAACTTTTTTCCATTGATACATGTTCCCTGGGGCAAGACCCGGGTTCTCAAAGACGTTTTCCAACAATAACTTGAATATTGGTCTTTAAAATGATCGCTTTTGAATTCAAACGTTCGAGTCCCATAGACTTCAATGGGTTTCTAAATGTTCGCATGAACGATCGATCTGTTTGACGGTTCTGGTGCGAACCGAACGCGGGGGTGTTCGGCTCATCCCTAGTCATGAGCATCTACAAGGTCATTAACTGTTTCAGTCATCTGCCCCATTTGTTTTTTAACAAGATGCATTTTTTTGATCCATACAGTGTATTTGTGAGGAGAATCTGTTAAACATATTCGAGATGTCACTATGAAGGGAGCTCTGGAGGGATATGAGCATCTCCTTCATGGTTAGGTCCAGCACAGGCTGGTGGTTAGTGGTGGGAAAGGCCGCAATAGGGGATGGAGGAGCAGGGGTGAGATCAGACACAGGGCTCACCTCGTTAGCTGCCGAATCTGCATCCAGTCGCATCCGCGATTTAGCAGGGCTGTTGTCGGCAAAGGAAGTGAGGGAGGATGGTGTGGCATCAGGGGAGCTTGGATAAGGGGAGCGTCCAGCAGCGTCCGGGAGGTCTGTGTAGGCCACAGATGCACCTTGTAGAGCATCGCAGGCGCCATCTTGGATATTCGGCAGCATGAAGAAATCTGTCAGTTTCTTAGGCTAACGGTAGTCTTTTCTGACATTCTGGATGCCGTGGTCCGAGAAGGCGTGTAAGTGCCATGGGCTACGAGAATAGCGGGGATGCTTGTATATGTTCTGGTCGGTGCAGGAGCTGTGTGATTACAAGTCCATCTTGCTCAGCAGTCGGCCACGCCCCCTGTTTTATCACTTTTGATGCTTCCAATGCTGGACAAAGGATTTGTGGTTTAACCAATTTATTGACATACATAGATTTTTGTGATAGACTTGATTTTTGTTTACATTTCACAAGTTCTTTATTTTTAATTTTTTTAGTCATAATAAGGTATGTTGAGTGTGCTAAAAAAAGTTTTTGATTTTATTTTCATTGCATAGCAGCCCAATGAGTCCATATTTCTGTCAATCTGCTCTCTCCTCCTAAGTAGCATGCTCATAGTATTGCTTTTCCCTCTCCCTATCTGAGCCCTGTTGTACAGAAACTGCAAGGGGCCGATACCAAGTTGAATTCAGATAATTGTACTACTTACATTAAAAAACACAGTTAATAATGCCAGGAGTTCAGCGTTAATGGTTTTTATACAGTTCCTGTCATGCTTAGTTCTGTCCAGTGTCACTTGTAAAACACTGCAAAACTTGTCGGTGCCTTGAATGTCAATCAGGGACATATACAAATGTACAGGGACAATACTATTGTGCTTATAGGCTGCAGTGACAAAGAGGCAACTTTTCACTTTATAGTCATTAGACACACATTTTGTTTCCATCATCGGCTTAAAAGCTAACATCTCGCAGATTTTTTTTTTACATCAGTTCACAATATTTTAAGTCAAGTTAACACCAGTAAAACAAGAAAATATCCTGGGTGGAAGAAGAAATCCTAACAGATTGCTGTTGCTTTAGGCGCCAGCGGCTATGTGCCTACAGGCACCAGGGATGACAGTAAATATAGGTATTGCCGGAACCACGGAGCACAAAATACTTCCTCTCTTGTGGCGTAATACTGTATGCAGAATCAGGCCCTGAGATGTCTACTATTTCTTAAGTTTGACAAAGAAAATTCAAGATTTATTTCTGATATCTGCACTGCTAGCACTGGCAAAGGACATTGCACTCCACTCTTTGACTTGGCCAATAAACAAGATTTATAGTTAACACTGAAAATTTCTGTAAAAAGCAGAGACAGTTTTATAGACTGAGGCAAAGAATGTGCTAAGGCAATAGCATACTGGAGTGGCAATAACTGATGCAATAAGTGTTAATACTGGAGATGCTTAACAATTCAACGTTCATTCTGTGCAGAGCACAAGCACTGTGCTTTTATAGTTAGTTTATGAATGTTTTAGTGAAAGTGCGTACAGCTGCAGAATCTGAAGAGGCATATTCTAAATGGCACACAATGTCTCCTTCTGCACTACATTTGCTATCAATGTCTCAGAAAGAGCTTTAGTTGTTAGCAGAGCCAGAAATTTTGGCACATGAACTTTGGGCTCAGGTTGTTTTTATTGCATGTATTGCACATTCATCAAACTTGAAAAAGAGGATTTCACAGCTGAAAAAGTAATAATTACAAAATTATTTTTAATATCAACCTAACTCTCAAAGTGTATCTAAAGCCAAATTAGATTTGGATAAAGCAGGGAAGGATTGGGCCTCATGCGCTGATGCAAGAGACTGGTATTTTGGTGCCGACAGAAGGCACAGGCATGATATAAAACTATTAGGGGCCAACAGCTGCTGTGGCTAGAGGGGTAGGCAAAGTGCACTGAGCAGTACTAACTGGGAATTAGTTACTGGGCGCATACTGCCCTAAACATTAATACCGCTCAGTGCACAATTCAGCCCTTTCCATCCACAGCAGATTTCAGCCTCTCATAGAGTTTTTTTAGGCTGCTGGCAGTGGACTTGATGGTTCATCTGCACCCTCCACCCGCATCTAAACACCGAGGCCTTAGAATCCATGTCAGGTTTTTACTGCTGTCTGTAAGTGAAAATCACCCCCTCTACGTGTCCGGCTTACCATTGTCTCTGAATAATAAAAGTGGGGAAAATCCTACATTTTATCACTAGAACAGATATAGAAGGGAGGTCCACCAATGGGCACACTTGCAGTGTCTGTCTAAAAGAGAATTTCTCTGATGCCGTGTACACATTTTTCAGGTTGTAAAACGATCGTGTGTGGGCTTCAGAGCATTTTTCGGGTTCTGAAAAACGGGCACATTTTGTTTCGAACATGCTCTATTTTTTCACTACGTTTTAAACATTGTCGTTTGTGGGTTTTAACGACGTGAAAAACCCGCACATGTTCAAAAGCAAGCTATGAGACGGGAGCACTCGTTCTGGTAAAACTACCAATCGTAATGAAGTAAGCACATTCATCACACTGTTAGGCCGCGTACACACGACCAAATCTGTCTGCTAGAAACGGTCTGCCAGACCGTCCCAGCAGACAGATTCGATCGTGTGTACGGGCGAGCAGACGGATTTGGCCAGCCGACAGATTTGAAAGCATGCTTTCAAATCTGTCGGCTGGGAACCCATCCGCCCGACATGTCTGCTGGTTAGTACGCTAACCAGCAGACATGTCTTCTCGCACACGCGTCAAATGGATTCGACGCATGCGTGGAAGTGATTTACTTTCTGGTGCAGTGACGTGGCGGCGTCAACGTCACCGCCACGTCATCGCGCCGTCTGCCGGCGGGGAGTTTGGTTTGATCGTGTGTCCACGATCAAACCAATACGTCCCCAGCAGACAGATTTGTTCAAATCGGTCTGCCCAACGGATTTGAACAAATCTGTCTGCTCGTTTTTATGGGGCCTAACAGACAGAAAAGCACGAATCGACTTTTACAAACACAAAATCAGCAAAAGCAGCCCCAAGGGTGGCACCATCCGAATGGAACTTCCCCTTTATAGTGCCGTTGTACGTGTTGTACATCACTGCGCTTTGCGAGAGCATTTTTTTTTTTTTAACGATCGTGTGTAGGCAAGGCCGTTTTAATGATGAAGTTG
Organism: Rana kukunoris; assembly: GCA_029574335.1. Lineage (NCBI taxonomy): Eukaryota > Metazoa > Chordata > Amphibia > Anura > Ranidae > Rana > Rana kukunoris. The sequence goes on from CM056051.1 coordinate 388,414,669, forward strand.
AAAAAAACTTTGTTTTTTCTAGAGCCTGAAAAACATTGGGCCAGATTCACGTACATTGGCGCATATTTTGACCGGCGTAGCGCACCTCCTTTACGTTAGACCGGCGCAATGTAGAGGCGCAATCACCGTATCCTCGTAGTATTCGCGCAGAAATGTGCGCCGGTGTAACGTAAATTCCGAGGCGTAAGGCAAAGTAATTCAAATTGGGAAGGCCGTGGGCGTGTTTCATTGAAATGAGCCGTGACCCAATGCAAATGAAGGGCCGGCCAGATCGCGCATGCGCGCATGAAGCAGACCATGGTCAGCACCTCTGTGCGCATGCTCACAACTCGGGAACGGCGCAATCAGTGAAATTGGAAGTGGACCCGGGCAACTTAGTGAACTACGCAGACAGCTTAAATAGACAGACACAAACGCCCTTCCTTTGCAAAAGTACATCCCTTTGTATCCCTCCCTATACAGCAAGGTGCTTTTGTTCTGTTGTTTATTAGCGTTTGTTTGTTTGTTTGTGACGTGTCTTCGAGATATTTGGTGACTGTTTTGCAGAGTGATTTTTGTCTTTTCTGTGTTTTCTTTGTTGTGTTTTTTTAAAATTATATTTTTGCTGGGCTTTTTTTTTTTTTTGCTGGGCATTTTTTTTTTTGCTTCTGTGTGTGAATGATTTTGGAATGTGGGGGTGACATTCCTGCCTGAAAAGGGGTGTCACCCTCATTTGTGGTGGAGAAGTGATCCCCAGGTCCGTGTGAATGGTGTATGAATGTACAGTGACATAATTGGAGTCGTGGCGTGGTGTTGCTGCTCACAAGTCACAACGTTCTTTTGTGGATCCCCGTAACTCCCTCATTTGCAGATTTGAATAGCAAATCAATGGTGTGTCTAGCGCAGTTTTGCGCGGATGGATACGCCGGTCTATCGAAATTATGCCGGTCAAAAAAAAGTAGATTTCTTGCGTATCTCGTTTAGGGGATGCGGCGCAGCGAAGCGCATGTGCAAATTTAGACTTACGCCGCGCATCTCCTGTAACGCCGGCGTAATCGCTCTGTGAATCTGGCCCATTGTTTTTTACAACCCGAAAAATGATCGTGTGTACGTGGCATTACTTCTGAAACAATTAACATTTTTTAACAAAATACAACATACATATTATTTGCCCTTTAATCCCTTGCTGTACACCAGTTCTACATAAACTTCTGATCTTTTCTGGCCTCTTTGCAGCCTCTTCCTGTCAAAATGTTTAGACAAAGATAAAGCCTCCATCATAACTTCATGTAACATGGTGAAAATGCAAGAACACAATTGGAAGACAAGGAAATAGCATTGCCACTCTATCAGATGAAGTTCATGAACAAGGACTTTCAAGGCATGATCACCAGGTATTACATAGTTACATAGGTGGTCTGGTTGAAAACAGACACAGGTCCATCCAATGTGCACAGAGAAAAAAAACACACACACAAATCAAAAATCTCCACATCCACAATCCTATACCCACAGTTGAATCAGAGGAAGGCAAAAACCCCAATAAAGCATGATCCAATTTGCTCCAGCAGAGAAAAACGAATTCCTTCCTGATCCCCCAGAAGGCATTCAGATATTCTCCAGATCAACTATAAATATTAGTATTCATTTGTATTTTGTGCATTTAGGAAAGAATCCAGGCCATTTTTAAATCAATCTATTGAGCTGGCCAGAACCATCTCTTGAGGGAGTCTATTCCACATTTTCACAGCTCTTACTGTGTGAAGAAGCCTTTCTGTAATTGGAGCTCAAATCTCTTTTCAATCCATAAAGAGTGCTTCTTTGTCCTCTGTGATGACCTTAAAATGAATAACTCTACACCAAGTTCACTATATGGACCACTTATGTACTTATATATGTTGATGATATCCACCATTAATCTCCTCTTCTCAAAAGAGGATAAATTAGGTTCAGCTAATCTTTCCTTACAGCTGAGCTCCTCCATGTCTCTTATCAGTTTGGTTGCCCTTTTCCGCACTTTCTCCAGTTCCCCAATATCCTTTTTCTGAACTGGTGCCTAAAACTGAACTACATACTGTAGTCTAGTCGAGGTCTTACAAATGATTTGTCCCTCTCTCTCCTAAGTCCATACCTCTTTTAATGATCAGAGGTACCTCTTTCTGTTCTATCAGAACATTGAGATCCTGATTCCTCCAGATGTACACCTCCTAGTATGTATGATGCATATTTTTAGCCCCCAAGTGCATAACTTTACATTTATCATCATTAAACCTAATTTGCTACATATTATTTTGATAAAAAGTGAAGACTTAAAAATATTGTAAATAATCTTTGAAACAATAAGAAAATAATAATTTGGCCAGAGAGAGAGTTGATTACCCCAGCAAAAACACAGTTCACTCTGCCTCCTGCCATGTCATATCCCTCTTCTATTTTGGAACTGTAAAATTACTCTGTGCTAGCCCAGCATCTTTGCCCTTCCCCTACTCCCTTCATATCCTTTTATGTAGTAGCTGTGAGGAGTAAAGGGAAAAGCTATAGAATGTCACTTGAGTTACAGCGCTGAGATTGCAGGGACTGTTGACATCACATCCAAGGACTTTGGCTGCCTACACAAGAGAGGCTTTTACAGGTAAACAATATGCATTGAATACATAAAATACACATATAATCTCATGGGAAGATTGTTGAAATGAATGGCCTGGCAACAGAATCTCTTTAAAGTTTATGTGACACTTTAGGGATTGCCTTTACATTTACTTTAACCACTTAAGGACCGCCGCATGTACATATACGTCGGCAGAATGGCACGTACAGGCACATTGGCGTACCTGTACGTCCCTGCCTAGACGCGGGTCGGGGGTCTGATCTGGACCCCCCCAGTACATGCGGCGGTTCCCGTGGCTCTGGGAGCGATCCGGAATGAGGGGGCGGCTATTAGTTTGTGTCCGCCCCCTCAAGATCGCTCCCAGCCAATGTGTGCGCTCCCCCGCCCTCCTCTGCCTGCACTGTAAACACAGGCAGAGGAGGAAGTGATGTCACCGCTCCTCCCGCCGGTATTTTCGTCCGGCGGAGAAGAGGAGACATCACAACAGTGAGACCGTTTCAGCAGACAAATTCGATTGTGTGTACGGGCGAGCAGACAGGTTTTTCCAGCAGACAAATTTTAAAGCATGCTTTAAAATCTGTCTGCTGGGAACCCCTTCTGTCCGACATGTCTGCTGGTTAGTACGCTAACCAGCAGACATATCTGTCCGCACATGCGTCGAATGCATCCGGCGCATGCATGGAAGGATTTTACTTCCTGGTCTGGTGATGTGGCGGCGTCAACGTCACCGCCACGTCACCGCGCTGTGTGCTGGCGGGGATTTTGGTTTGAATGTGTGTACACGATCAAACCAATATATCCCAGCAGACAAATCCGATCAAAACGGTCTGTCAGACCGATTTGATCTGATTTATTTGGTCGTGTTTACGCGGCCTTAGTGTCAGGCAGTTAGTGTTAGGTCCAGGATAGCCCCCTACCCCCCCCCCCAATAAAAGTTTTAACCCCTTGATCACCCCCTAGTTAACCCTTTCACCCCCCCCTTTTGCCAGCGTCACTAAGCGATAGTTTTTCTGATCGCTGTATTAGTGTCGCTCGTGCTGCTAGGTAACTAGTTATTTTTTGAGGTTTGCCGCCATGTTTTTATAACGTTAGAAAATTTATGGGGGTACCCAACGCCATAAAAACATGGCGGCAAACCTCAAAAAATAACTAGCTACCTAGCGGCACTAGCGACTCTAATACAGCGATCAGGAAAACGATCGCTTAGTGACGCTGGCAATAGGGGGTGAAAGGGTTAACTCTAGGGGCAATCAGGGGTTAAAACCTTTATTAGGTACCCCCATACATTTTCTAATAAAGGTTTTAACCCCTGATTGCCCCTAGAGTAAACCCTTTCACCCCCTATTGCCAGCGTCACTAAGCGATCGTTTTTCTGATCGCTGTATTAGTGTCGCTAGTGCCGCTAGGTAGCTAGTTATTTTTTGAGGTTCGCCCGCCAGGTTTTTATAGCGTTAGGTACCCCCATACATTTTCTAATAATGGTTTTAACCCCTGATTGCCCCTAGAGTTAACCCTTTCATCCCCTATTGCCAGCGTCACTAAGAGATCGTTTTTCTGATCGCTGTATTAGTGCCGCTAGGTAGCTAGTTATTTTTTGAGGTTCGCCCTCCAGGTTTTTATAGCGTTAGGTACCCCCATACATTTTCTAATAAAAGTTTTAACCCCTGATTGCCCCTAGAGTTAACCCTTTCACCCCCTATTGCCAGCATCACTAAGCGATCGTTTTTCTGATCGCTGTATTAGTGTCGCTAGTGCCGCTAGGTAGCTAGTTATTTTTTGAGGTTCGCCTGCCAGGTTTTTGTAGCGTTAGGTACCCCCATACATTTTCTAATAAAGTTTTTAACCCCTGATTGCCCCTAGAGTTAACCCTTGCACCCCCTATTGCCAGCGTCACTAAGCGATCGTTTTCTGATCGCTGTATTAGTGTCGCTAGTGCCGTTAGGTTGCTAGTTATTTTTTGAGGTTCGCCCTCCAGGTTTTTATAGCGTTAGGTACCCCCATACATTTTCTAATAAAGGTTTTAACCCCTGATTGCCCCTAGAGTTAACCCTTTTACCCCCTATTACCAGCGTCACTAAGCGATCGTTTTTTTTTTATCGCTGTATTAGTGCCGCTAGGTAGCTAGTTATTTTTTGAGGTTCGCCCGCTAGGTTTTTATGGCGTTAGGTACCCCCATACATTTTCTAATAACAGTTTTAACCCCTGATTTCCCCTAGAGTTAACCCTTTTACCCCCTATTACCAGCGTCACTAAGCGATCGTTTTTTCTGATCGCTGTATTAGTGCCGCTAGGTAGCTAGTGATTTTTTGAGGTTCGCCCTCTAGGTTTTTATAGCGTTAGGTACCCCCATACATTTTCTAATAAAGTTTTTAACCCCTGATTGCCCCTAGAGTTAACCCTTTCACCCCCTATTGCCAGCGTCACTAAGAAATCGTTTTTCTGATCGCTGTATTAGTGTCGCTAGTGCTGCTAGGTAGCTAGTTAGTGCCAGTAACGCTTACACCCATGCGCAAAGCATACACCCCCCATATGTGGAATTACATCCCAAAATACATTCTGCTGCTTCTCCTGAGTACGGAAATACCACATGTGTGGGACTTTTTGGGAGCCTAGCCGCGTACGGGACCCCAAAAACCAATCACCACCTTCAGGCTTTCTAAGGGTGTACATTTTTGATTTCACTCCTCACTACCTATCATAGTTTTGAAGGCCATAAAATGCCAAGATGGCACACAACCCCCCCAAATGACCCCATTTTGGAACAAAGACACCCCAAGCTATTTGCTGAGAGGCATGTTGAGTCCATGGAATATTTAATTTTTTTGCCCCAAGTGATTGAATAATGACCAAAAAATAAATATAAAAAAAATACAAAACGTTGTCACTAAATGATATATTTCTCACACATGCCATGGTTATACGTGGAATTGCACCCCAAAATACATTCTGCTGCTTCTCCTGAGTACGGGGATACCAGATGTGTGGGACTTTTTGGGAGCCTAGCCGCGTACGGGACCCCGAAAACCAATCACCGCCTTCAAGATTTGTGTGAGTGAAATCAAAAATGTATGTCCTTAGAAATCTTGAAGGCGGTGATTGGTTTTCGGGGTCCCGTACGCAGCTAAGCTCCCAAAAAGTCCCACACATGTGGTATCTCCGTACTTAGGAGAAGCAGCAGAATGTATTTTGGGGTGCAATTCCACATATAACCATGGCATGTGTCATTTAGTGACAACGTTTTGTAATTTATTTTTTATTTTATTTTTTGGTCATTATTCAATCACTTGGGGCAAAAAAATTAAATATTCCATGGACTCAACATGCCTCTCAGCAAATAGTTTGGGGTATCTTCTTTCCAAAATGGGGTAATTTGGAGGGGTTGTGTGCCATCTTGGCATGTTATGGCCTTCAAAACTGTGATAGGTAGTGAGGAGTGAAATCAAAAATTTGCGCCCTTAGAAATGCTGAAGGCGGTGCTTGGTTTTCGGGGTACCGTACGCGGCTCCCAAAAAGTCCCAAACATGTGGTATCCCCGTACTCAGAAGAAGCAGCAGAATGTATTTTGGGGTGCAATTCCACATATAACCATGGCATGTGTGAGCAATATATCATTTAGTGACAACTTTTTGTAAAACAAATTTTTTTTTTTTGTCATTATTCAATGAAAAATATTCAATGGTCTCAACATGCCTCTCAGCAGTTTCCTTGGGGTGTCTACTTTTCAAAATGGGGTAATTTGGGGGGGTTTTGTACTGCCCTGCCATTTTAGCACCTCAAGAAATGAGATAGGCAGTCATAAAATAAAAGCTGTGTAAATTCCAGAAAATTTACCCTAGTTTTTAGACGCTATAACTTTTTTACTAAAGACATGTGGCTGAATACATTTTGGCCTAAATGTTTGACTAAAATTTAGTTTATTCGATATTTTTTACTTTTGTTATAAGAAAAATCTTTTTTTTTTCAAAATTTACTGTCTTTTTCCGTTTATATCGCAAAAAATAAAAATCGCAGAGGCAATCAAATACCATCAAAAGAAAGCTCTATTTGTGGGAAGAAAAGGACGCAAGTTTCGTTTCGGTACAACATTGCATGACCGCGCAATTACCAGTTAAATCAGCGCAGTGCCAAATTGTAAAAACACCTTGGGTCTTTTAGCAGCATATTGGTCCGGTCCTTAAGTGGTTAAGAAATCTCACAAATGGAGTCTCAAACAAAATACATAAATAAAAATCTTAATGCTAGTTTGCCCTAGAGATAGTAAAAGCTTTGATATCAGGCTTGGTGGAGTTAGCCTTGTAATAATTTCCTGAACACAAGCTGCACCTTGCTGGTTCTTGCAGTATAATGACTTAGTGGATAACATCAGAGCAGCCATAAATCCAGCACACTGCCTGGCTTCCTTTTTAAAGTACATTCTTTTTGGTATGAGAATGGAAAGCTAACAGCAAATGTTCCACCGGTTGTCCCAGATGTCATCTTACCTAGTTCTTTATTGAGGAGAATATCTGTCATTATAAAGAGATCTGACTCAGCAGCTTTCTTTGTTGACATCTGGAGAATGGATGCAATTTCTATCTAATCTGGAAATGAGTGATTGCCTGAATGAAATTACATGCAGGAAATACCCCCTTGGCCATCTATTGAACTCAGGTGACTTTCTGCTTAACATGATCATAAATTAGATTTTATACAAATGCTATGTATTTTCATACTTGAGCACCAAGCTTACAGTGCTCTCAGCATGTATTTGGACTCTTTAGCCCTAGCTCTGCTGTCATCGCTGTCCTAGGCAAGGGTGAGGGATCCACTGAAATGACCAAGTGCCACTTGGTTAAAAACATCTATGCATCCACCCAAAGCGTGTTCACTCTGAAACCCAATGTGCATAGGAAATGAATGCGCACATAATTGGCTGATTAAATTGGAGACAAAATTTGCAGCTGAACAAAAGTTCTGGGACCCCCTGCTTTAGTCATGATGACCTGAACACTGCTCACTTTCAGGGAAGATGTGAAGTGAAAAGAATTGTTCAATGTGCCTCAAATGTGATTTTGGTTTGTAATACCCCAGTAGCCTTAAGCAACAATAGTTTTCTCTTATCAACTTGTAAGAGGGTTTTAGGTCTAACAGGGCCAACGTTTTCCCCCGCAATTTACAAGCAATGAGACTGTCAGTTATTTTCTCCGGGTTTTTGGAGTATTTAATAGGTAGTAGGTAATACAAAAACTGTGAGCATGCAGCTCTTTATTGCAGAAGAGACAATGTTGCCTGCTCACAGTCTTCTATTGAATTCACACTGAGCTGCACATGTGCAGCTCATAATGTAGTCCAGACACTCCGGCTGTGATGGATTGACTGTCCATTCTACCACTGGCTGATCAGAAGGCTAAAAACCCAGAACCCAGAAATATCTGACAGAGAAGATGACAGCAATGTACTGAATAGTCACATTGCTGGCATGAGGAGGTGCATATTTATTTCAGTTTAGTTCTACTTTAAGGGCTGATAGGGGAATTAAAGGGAGTTGAGTCAAGAAGCTTTTCCCAGAGTAGACACCTGTTTGAATAGGCATAATTACTTGCTGCACCACAGTAAGTTGAAACTCATTATTGGCAAATTACTTTATAGTTGTAAGGCTTAGAACAGTGGAAGCAGTAGAAAAGACTTTGCTCCTAAATGAGAATCTGGCTGTATGCCCATGCATTGGTGACCTCCCCTACCGATTAACCACTTGACCACTGGGCACTTAAACCCCTGTCCTGACCAGACCAATTTTCAGCTTTCGGTGCTCTCACAATTTGAATGACAATTACTCAGTCATACAACATTGTACCCATTTGAAATTTTTGTCCTTTTTTTCACACAAATAGAGCTTTCTTTTGGTGGTATTTGATCACCTCTGGGTTTTTTATTTTTTGCGCTATAAAAGAAAAACTACTGAAAATTCTGTAAAAAAAAAAAAAAAACTTGTTTCTGTCATATTAGCAGGTTATTTCTCACACACAGCATATGCATACCACAAATTACACCCCAAAACACATTCTGCTATTCCTCCCGAGTATGGCGATACCCCATGTGTGAGACTTTTACACAGCGTGGCCACATACAGAGGCCCAACATGCAGGGAATGCCATCAGGCGTTCTGGAACACCCAGACCAATTCTGACATTTCTCTCCTACATGGAAAAATCATCATTTATTTGCTAGAAAATTACATAGAACCCCAAAACATTATATATGCTTTTTTAGCAAAGACCCTAGAGAATACAATGGCGGCCGTTACAACTTTTTATCTCGCACGGTATTTTCGCAGACATTTATTGAACGCGTGTTTTTAAAAAAAACAGTTTTGTGCTTAAAACAAAACAAAACAGTAAAGTTAGCCCAATTTTTTTTCATAATGTAAAAGATGAAGTTACGCCGAGTAAATAGATACCCAACATGTCACCCTTCAAAATTGCGCACACTCGTGGAATGGCGGCAAACTTCGCTACTTAAAAATCCCCATAGGCGGTATTGCAGAGTATTGGGGTATTGCAAAGTATCATGCAGGGTATTGGGGTATTGCAGAGTATCGTGCGGGGTATTGCAGAGTATTGGGGTATTGCAGAGTATCGCGCGGGGTATTGCAGAGTATTGGGGTATTGCAGAGAATCGCGCGGGGTATTGCAGAGTATCGCGCGGGGTATTGCAGAGTATCGTGCAGGGTATTGCAGAGTATCGTGGTATTGCAGAGTATCGTGGTATTGCAGAGTATTGGGGTATTGCAGAGTATTGGGGTATTGCAGAGTATCGGGCAGGGTATTGCAGAGTATCGGGCAGGGTATTGCTGAGTATTGGGGTATTGCAGAGTATTGGGCAGGGTATTGCAGAGTATCGGGCAGGGTATTGCAGAGTATCAGGCAGGGTATTGCAGAGTATCAGGCATGGTATTGCAGGGTATTGCAGAGTATCGGGCAGGGTATTGCAGAGTATCGGGCAGGGTATTGCAGAGTATCGGGCAGGGTATTGCAGAGTATCAGGCAGGGTATTGCAGAGTATCGGGTTATTGCAGAGTATCGGGGTATTGCAGAGTATCAGGGTATTGCAGAGTATCGGGGTATTGCAGAGTATTGGGGTATTGCCGAGTACTGGGGTATTGTTGAGTATTGGGGTATTGTTGAGTATTGGGGTATTGTTGAGTATTGGGGTATTGCAGAGTATCGGGCAGGGTATTGCAGAGTATCGGGCAGGGTATTGCTGAGTATTGGGGTATTGCAGAGTATTGGGCAGGGTATTGCAGAGTATCGGGCAGGGTATTGCAGAGTATCGGGCAGGGTATTGCAGAGTATCGGGCAGGGTATTGCAGGGTATTGCAGAGTATCGGGCAGGGTATTGCAGAGTATCGGGCAGGGTATTGCAGAGTATCGGGCAGGGTATTGCAGAGTATCAGGCAGGGTATTGCAGAGTATCGGGTTATTGCAGAGTATCGGGGTATTGCAGAGTATCAGGGTATTGCAGAGTATCGGGGTATTGCAGAGTATTGGGGTATTGCCGAGTACTGGGGTATTGTTGAGTATTGGGGTATTGTTGAGTATTGGGGTATTGTTGAGTATTGGGGTATTGTTGGGTACTGGGGTATTGCTGGGTATCGGGCAGGGTATTGCAGAGTATCGGGCAGGGTATTGCAGAGTATCGGGCAGGGTATTGCAGAGTATCAGGCAGGGTATTGCAGAGTATCGGGTTATTGCAGAGTATCGGGGTATTGCAGAGTATCGGGGTATTGCAGAGTATCAGGGTATTGCAGAGTATCGGGGTATTGCAGAGTATTGGGGTATTGCCGAGTACTGGGGTATTGTTGAGTATTGGGGTATTGTTGAGTATTGGGGTATTGTTGGGTACTGGGGTATTGCAGAGCTGGGATGGATTGAGGGATGGCTGGATCTGTGACTGCATTTGTCACAGATCCAGCCACAGCGCTGCTGCTGACACCCCGCTCCCCCCCCTCTCCTCGCTCACTGTACCGAACGGTACAGAGAGGAGAGGGAGGAGAGGGAGGAACCGGCGTCATCAAATGACGCCGGTTTGTTTACAAGTGATCGCGCCGTCATTGGACGGCGCGATCATGTGGTAAACGGCCGCTATCAGCGGCAATTTACCGTGATCCGTGATGCGCCGGGTCTTCTAGACCCGGCGAGCACGGACACTTCCGCGAGCGCGTCCCAGGGGACGCGCAATCGCGGAAGTGAAGGACGACGTCCCAGGGACGTCGTGTCACAGTAGCTCGACCGCGCTGTAGCAGTATTTTTGCTATAGCGCGGTCGGCAAGTGGTTAAAAAAAGAAAATGCTTATTGGAAAGCTTGTGTAAGACACTTTGCTGGAAGACCTCTGTAAAAAGAAATAGATTTTTTCCTAACGTTTTATTAAGTACAAATTAATTATTAAAATTCAGCTTGAAACCAGTTAGACATTCTGTTTCAGTATGCTGGGATAAAGAGACAGTGAAATGTCCAAGTAGAGAAGGTGTTTGGCACCATTGTAGAGTCTGTCAGTGCAGCGAGAGCTGGAGTAATTGGTGTCTATCCTGTGACCTTCTGTGGGAATGTGTAGTGTTTCACATGAGGCCTGGAGTTTTACCAGTGTTAGAGTCTTTTGAAGTCTGATAAGCAAAAATGCCATTAACTCTTAGGCCGCGTACACACAATCAGACATGTCCGATGAAACTTGTCCAACAGACCGTTTTCATCGGACCAGGCTGAAGTGGTCTGTTGGTCTCATGTGCGTACACACCATCGGACCAAAATCCCCTCGGACCAGAACGCGGTGACGTAGAACACAACGACGTGATGAAAAAACGAAGTTCAATGCTTCCAAGCATGCGTCGACTTGATTCTGAGCATGCGCGTACTAAACATCGAACCTGTCCGACTGACAGGTTTCCAGCAGACATGTTTTCAAGCATGTTTTGAAACTTTGGTCTGCTGGAAAACGGTCCGATAGGCCTTACACACGCTCGAACATGTCCGCTGAAACTGGTCTGCGGACCAGTTTCAGCGGACATGTTCGATCGTGTGTACGTGGCCTTCGTGTGTACAGGGGAACTAATGCCGCGTACACACGATCACTTTATGTGATGAAAAATTTTTTTTTCCTTGTCAAAATTCTTTTATTGATAATTGAAAAGTAAAATATACAAATAGTGTATGGTGGTTACATAGTCAGAAAGAGTACTTTGTTATGAATACAAGTTAATTCGTAGTAATTACAACATGCAAAAAACAACATAACATATGAAAGAAAAGAAGAAAAAAAGAAGGCTTAACCTTAACACTTATAGGTAATAATAAGGATGTCTTGAGTACCGTTGTTTATAGAACATAAGGATAACTTGCATTGCTGCATATTCAAGTTGATGTTATGTTGAAGGCTTTAGTTATCAATACAGTGCAATTACATACATGTCGAGGTTGGAAATTCTAGGTTAAGTTCTCATATTAACCTTATTAATAAAAAAGTGTAAAACGTAGATCATATAAAGTAACTAACAGGGGAGGGAGGAATGGGAAAGGAAAAGGGTATTGGAGTAGGAAGGTCTGCAGGAGTGAGCCGTGTTCCACTGTCATCAGTTGGATAGTTCTATAGATATGCACAATGATCAAGCTACCATGGCAACAATACTCTGTCATCAAAGGAGTTTGGTGTAATGTACATGGTCCACGGTTTCCACAAGTTTTCAAACTTAGTGATCGTATCTGTGTCTAAGGCTTCCAACTTGGCGTGCGTCATTGCAATGTTCATCCTGTTTTCCACTTCTTTCATAGAAAGATTGGGGGTTTTCCAGGCTTTGGCTAGGGTTTGTTTCGCTGCTGTGAAGAGTTGCATTAGTAATTTGAATTGTATTTTTGTTAGGTATTCGGGCTTCAGGTTTAGTAGGGCTGTTTTAGGATTCGGAGGGTTAGTTTTCCCAGTCAATGCATTTACTATATTGAAGATCTTTGTCCAGAATGTTTGCGCCTTAGGACATGACCACCAAACATGGTAAAACGTACCTATAGCTGAGCATCCCCTAAAGCATTGCCCTGAATAGTTTGGAGCATATTTTGCTATCCTGGCCGGTACCAGGTACCATCTGGTAAGTACTTTATAATTTGTTTCCAATGCTATTATGTTTGGGGAGGCTGCTTTCGTGTTACACCATATTTGGTTCCAGTCAGAGGCCTCGAGTTCAAGTGCCAGGTCCTCCTCCCATTTTCGAACATATGGTGGCTCTGTTGTGTTGATATGGGTCAGCGAATGTTGATAAAGAGAAGATATCGTGCCCTTAGCGTGTGGATCTTTTCTACAGATGCTTTCGAATGGGGACTGCTGGGTGGACGGTGGTGTAGGGTTCAGATATGGTTCGAAGAAGTTTTTTATTTGGAGGTATCTGAAAAGTTCTGTATGAGGAATACCGTATTTTTTGCAAATTGACGGGAAGGGCAGGAAGTCCGATGATTCCAAAAATTTGTACATGTGTATGCAATCCCTGTGTACCCATTCCTTAAATGTTTTGGGGAAGACCCATGCTGGATAGAATGCCGGATTTTTGTAAAAAGATAGCATTGGGATGTGAGGGGATTGTAAGTTGTATTTTGATTTGAATCTATCCCAGAGAGAGAGTGAGTGCTTAATTAAGGGATTATCTATGTTTTTACGTAATTTGGGGGGTATCCATAACAAGTTGGATGGTGGAATGGGGTCACATTCCATTGTTTCTATTGATACCCAGAGAGGTAATTCTTGATTCACATGGTATTTAGTGAGAGTTGCTATTTGTGCTGTTCTATAGTAGTGTGCAAAGTTTGGGAGTCCCAATCCACCGTGTGTTTTGGGGAGATGTAAGGTTTGTTGTTTTATCCTTGGCCTGGAAGAATTCCAGATGAAAGATGAGATTCTTCTCTGAATTATTCTCAAAAAGTAGGCAGGGCAGAACAGCGTATCTCCTCTTTAGAGGACGACCAGCACAACATGGATAGCGCCCTGGAGCAGTTCATTCAGGTTCAACAACACCTCCATGACCGCATGGAGGACCTTGAGAATCGCTCCAGGAGAAATAATTTACGGATAATCGGCCTCCCTGAGTCCCACAAACAGGGGTCTTTGCTGGACATCTTCTCGGCCGCATTGCCAGAAATACTGGGCCTTGGCCGCAAATGGATTGTAGAACGAGCCCATCGCATAGGTGCCTTATCGGACGATCGGGCCTGTCCCAGGCCAGTGATTGCACGTTATCTGAATTATGCCGACTGTACCGATCTTTTGCAAGCCTTTCGAAAATCGCGCTCGGCTGAGCTTGGGGGCCACAAACTTTTACTATTTGCAGACTATTCGGTGGAAGTGTCCCGCAAGCGTAAAGAGTTCCAACCGATCTGTGCAGATCTCTATAAGAGGGGCATCCGCTTTACCCTAGCCTATCCTGCAGTTCTACGCCTGCAAACCCCGGACGGGGAACAACTCACGATCCAATCTCTGGACAAGGCCCGGGCCTTCCTCCAATCCCTTACAGAGGAACGAGCACCCGATATGACCTACGCTGATCGAGCGAAACAAGCACCCAGAGACCAGCGAAGCCCACGCAAGGAACCACCTAAGCGCCTCAAACCAACATCACCACTTGACTTTCAGGAATATGGCTGAGGTTTTTCTATTAATACTCTTTTTGCTGTTTTGATGCTTTTTTCACTCTGCCCGGCTGGGCCACCGCCAGGCTTCTAACTTTCTGTTTTCGGGCTGTGTGTCTGCTAGCCCCGGTTAAACCCGCATTTTTGTTGCTACGTTTCATGTCGCATTTATGGACGGTATAGGTTTTTACTGTTAGCTCTGTTTATTTTATTCAGGCACTCCATAGGCCTATTTTAGCTAACTTAGTAAGTGTTACATGTGTTAATGTACCTACATGTGGGTCTATACGGCTCTGATCACTCTCCTTGTAAGGGGAAGTCATGCATTCTCACCGCACGGACATCAGCAACTACCTATGAGTTGTGCTAAACCCTTTGATTCACACATCACAACCAAATTGATCTCACCCAATTGGGCATTGCCGGGATCAGTAATATCATTGTTTGCGGTGGTGCGATACGTCCGGTGAGGGAAAATGCATGTGGAAAAAAGTGAAGTCACATATTGTGTTTTGTTTTTATTTTACCGTTAACTGTTTTTCTTTCCTTTTCTATGTCTACTGTACTGCTCTTCTATTTCTACCGAGAGGATGGACCTGCCAATTCACTCTGATACTCCAGTGGTATCCTATCCTATTCTTGACAGCCCACATGCATCTACTTACAGGTAAACGATACGTACACCCACATATTATCATTTCCATTACTTATACACCATGTCTCAAGCTCACATAGTCTCCTGGAATGTCAAGGGCCTAAGATCACCCTCCAAACGTATGAAAGTGCTCAGGCATCTCAAAAGACTCAGGGCAAACATTGCCTTGTTACAAGAGACGCATCTAGAGGAGAAGGATTTTTCCTGCATGCAGAAGCTGTGGGTAGGGAAAGTACTAGGCTCAGCATCGGTTAAACGCAAGGCAGGCACACTCATCTTATTACACAAAAACCTTGTCTATGATCTTTTATCAGTTACTAGCGATGACGATGGGAGACACATATCCATCCACCTGAAGTTCCCTTCAGGTGAGCTGAGGATTTCTAATATTTATGCCCCCAACTCCCCTGATCAATCGTACTTCACACAGTTAGCATCTACACTGACATCCAATGAGTCTATCCCCCACCTGGTGGTGGGCGACTTTAATTCGACACTTAGTGAACAGGAGGACAGACCAAATCCTCGCCCCCGTTCTGCGACAACTCGCACAGCTAACACCACTCCCTTTTTCCGTATGACTCAGGCCCTTAATTTACTAGATACGTGGCGTTTACATCACCCTATAGATTCGGAATTCACGTTTTTCTCGCCAGTCCACAAATCCTTTGCCAGGTTAGATTATTTCCTATGTACACACTCACTGCTACCGCGGGTTAATCGCACGGAAATTCACCATCTGGTGATCTCCGATCACTCACCTATCTCGATTTCACTTCACCACTGTCGGCCAACTACTTCTGTTAGACAGTGGAGGTTCCCTGCTTTTCTGGCCCATGACGAAGGTTTCAAATTAATGTTGCAAGAGGCGTGGACAGAATACTCGCAAAATAATATGCAGCACTCGGGTAACCCTAATTTATTCTGGGAAGCGGGAAAGTCCTGCCTGAGAGGGAAGATTATTTTGTTCACATCGGTGTATAAAAAGAATGCACAGAAACAGTATTTGGAAGCTAGTGACCGGGTGAGAGCGGCACAACTACTTCTCAATACCACTCGCTCAGATGAAAATCTTAAAACGTGGCAAGTAGCCAAAAATCAATTTGATACCTGGGCAGAGAAGGTAGAACAGACAAAGTTGTCCGCGACACAATTACTTTACCGCAAATATGGTAATAAGGCTGGAAAGCTTCTTGCAAGATTAACTAAGGGTGCCTACACCCCAACACACTTCACCAAGCTACGTAATCCAGACGGGTTTTTTTCCTCGACACCTAGTGAGATTAACAAAACGCTAGAAAACTTCTATGTCACACTTTATAGTGCAGAGCCTATAGATGTTGGTCTAGCTGGAGACTGGCTAAACAACGTCACCTTGCCACTAATTGACCCGACTCATTTAGATTGCTTAAATGCTCCTATTACTTTAGATGAAATCACCTGCGCAGTTAGTGGCCTCTCTAATGGTAAAGCCCCGGGCCCTGACGGCTTCACTTCTGAATTTTTTAAACTGCTACTACCGGACCTTGCGCCTACACTCCACTCTGTCTACATGCATATCTGGGATGGCGGGCCCTACCTTCTCACAGGCCATTTAGCTAACATCAAGCTCATTACAAAGAAAGGGAAGGACCCCCTCGACCCAGGTTCATACTGTCCCATATCTTTGTTAAATGTGGACTCCAAAATACTCTCCAAAATAGTGGCCACCAGGTTAGGCGAAATAATGCCGTCCCTTATCCATCCCGCCCAGTCAGGTTTCACCAAGGGAAGATCAGCGGCCGCCAACATCCGTAAGGTACTGACAGCTCTCGAGTATGTGAAAGCACACCCTTCTACTGATACAGTGATAGTTACCCTTGACGCCGAAAAGGCCTTTGATAACGTTAGTTTCCAATGGCTCTCCCTAGTTATGCAACTTTTCGGACTGTCTGGTCCGTTTAAGACCTTCATACACAATATGTACTCGGCCCCATCTGCTACGGTCACTGCGGCGGGAATCCAATCCCCCCCTTCCGTTTGCATAGGGGTACGAGACAGGGCTGCCCCCTCTCCCCATTACTTTTTAATCTCGCCATAGAGCCCCTCTCGCGCCTTCTTTCTACATCCCCTCACCTCCATGGTCTGCCCATTGGACGTGAGGACATGAGGGTGGCTCTATTCGCGGATGATATTCTCATATTCTCCTCCTCCCCACATACAGATATTCCCACTATCCAAACAATCTTCGACAAATTCCGTAACTGCTCGGGACTCAAAATCAACTTTTCTAAGAGTGAAGTTCTTCCTCTGGGCACACGTGCTAGATGTCTCAGTCTTCCCCCCTCTTCGCTTAAAATTTTTGATAAGCATATTACCTACTTGGGACTGAAGATTGGCAGAGAACCATCCTCTCTCTATTATCTGAACTATTCTCCTTTGATAGACAAGATAGTTGTTGAACTAGAAAACTGGGGGGCTCTACCGCTCTCGTTTTTTGGGAGATGTGCACTATTTAAAATGATTAGTTTTGCCCGTTTGCTATACCCTCTCCAAACTTTACCTTTATTATTAAAACACAAGGATGTTCAAACTTTGAACAAGGCCATAACTAAATTTATTTGGAAAAAGGCAAGGCCAAGGATTTCCTTGTCCAAGCTCTATCTCCCGACGGGCGAGGGTGGAGTGAGTCTTCCCAATATCAGGTTGTATAATTTGGCTTGCCTCTTGAGAGTTGGTTTAGACTGGATACTGCGCTCTTCTAGGTATTCTAACTATGACCTTGAGTCCTCTATGATTAACCCTGTGGATCTAGCGGCTCTACTACATAGTTCACTTCAAAAATTGCCTAATGCGATCAAACATAATCCACTTTTCAGGGACACTATTGTGGCCTGGCGAGAGATTAGAAAAAAACTTGGCCTGTCCCCATACATCTCTAATCATCTTCCAATTGTTGGTAACCCCATGTTTACTCTCAGTCTCCAGTACAAACCTTTCTCTAAGTGGAAAGACAAAGGCCTTGTCAAGGTATGTTCTCTGTTCCAAGACACGACTGGTAATTTCAAATCATTTTCTCAACTGGCGAATGAGTTTGCGCTCCCTCCGACTCACTTCTTCTCATTTATGCAATATGTAGATTTCATAAGCAAGACTTGCCCTAAAAAGTCTGTTCGACTCCAGACCTCTTTTATAGACGTATTGCTGGCAGACAACAAACACTTCATATCGGCAATATACACTCCTCTAAATGCGAAATTTGCAAAACCGCTCCACAGCACTTCTATGTCCTCCTGGACCAAAGACTTATCGAGCCAACTGGCATTAGACGACATCATTCGAGGATATAGACTTACCAGAACTATCACACAGTGTGAATCTTGGAGGGAAACCCAATTCAAATTTATGCATAGGGCATACTATCCGTTCTCCACGTCACGCTCACCTGACATAGGCCCATCGTGTCCTTGGTGCCTGGCCACTAGACCGACCCTTCTACACTGGCTCTGGACCTGCCCCCCCATTGTTGCTTTTTGGGCTATGATCACAAAATATGTTACCGACGTCACACACTTTTCCTTGGAAACTGATCCTGTACTTTTACTATTTGGATGTCCGCCCCATGCGGCCCCTCAATCCTCGGCTTTTGACCTGCTTCCTCGAAACACCCGCCACTGGATACTCCTCACTTTACTTGTGGCTCGACAGACTATACTGCATCAATGGATCTCGCGCACCCCTCCTTCCCTCCAAGCCACGATAAGGGATCTCAAATTGTTGCTGTACAAGGAACATCTTGATCTACTTACTGCCTCTCCACAGTCCAAGTTCGAGCTAAAATGGTCGGCCTTCATCAAGTTTAGCTTATCGATATCGGAACAACAATCTCTATTTTCCAACCTCTTCACTTGTTATGCCTCCGACCACAATAGGAATAATCCCCCTGCTGTCTGACCTGATAGATGCTATGTTTTTCACTTCCACCCTGAGCTTTTCTAACATGGGTCTAGATATTCCATATTTTATGTTGTATACTAACGATGTGTTCTTTTTTTTCTTTTTTCTATTATTATCTATTATCTACTAATGTTAACGTAGGTGTATTGCATTGTACCATCTCAGATACCCCCCGCACATCTGCTCCATCCCCACTTCCTTTTGGGTCTAGATATTCCATATTTTATGTTGTATACTAACGATGTGTTCTTTTTTTTCTTTTTTCTATTATTATCTATTATCTACTAATGTTAATGTAGGTGTATTGCATTGTACCATCTTAGATACCCCCCGCACATCTGCTCCATCCCCACTTCCTTTTCCCCGATCCCTCCTGCTCCACTCCACATTTCTCCCTCTCTTCTTCTTCTTTCATAATTCTACCTTCTATCCTCAGCTTTTCCTTCCTTTTCCCTCCTCTCACTTCCTATACTCCCCTTCCTACGGGAGCTGTTTTCTTGTTTGTTCCCTAGACAGGATATGCCATATCACACTACGTTATGTCTAATGCCTTGATTGTATCTGTCTCTGACTATCTGACTTTGATTTATGGTTTATTTGTTTTCCTACAAAATCCAATAAACTTTTTTTGAAAAAAGATATAGTAATTTCGGGAGTATCGTCATTTTCACTGCGTTAATTCTTCCGAGCCAGGACAATGGGAGTTGGGTCCATGAGATTAAGATGTTCGATATTTGTTTTAAGAGAGTTGGGTAATTGTGTGAGAATAGGTCAGAAGTGGCTGCGGTTAGGTGTGTTCCTAGATATGGGATGCTTTTTTCTGGCCATTCAAATGGAAGGCCTGTTTTGGCTGCTGTCAGTTCCAATTTCGAGAGCGATATGTTCAGGGCCAAGCATTTTTTTGGGTTGATCGCAAGGCCTGAAAAAGTTGCAAAATGATTTAGCATTGGGATGAGGTTTGGGCCTGACACTTGAGGGGATGATAAAAGTAGGAGAATGTCGCCTGCAAATAGACACACTTTGTGTTTGAGGCCGCCTAATTCTATGCCTATGAATAGTGGGATCCGATCTAATCTTTATTGCTAACGGTTTGATGAGTAGGGCAAACAATAGTGGGGACAATGGGAATCCCTGTCGTGTGCCTCTTTTGATATTAAAAGTGTCTGATTTATATCCCGCGTACTTAACATAAGCTTTTGGGTTGTTATATAGTTCCATTATCCATTTGATATAATTTGGGCCAAATCCCCATTATATAATAATAATAGTATAATTTAAGTACGACCAAGAGAGGGAATCAAAAGCTTGCTTAATATCCAGAGACAGAAAACAAGCAGGGATGCCCCTCTTTCTTGCTATATGTGCTAACAGGCAGGCCCTTCGTATGTTATCACCCGCTTGTCGGGAGGGTATAAAACCTACTTGGTCTTGATGAATAATTTTGCCTATATGTTTGTTGAGACTATATGTTTGTTACCTATATGTTTGTTACCTATATGTTACCTATATGTTACCTATATGTTTGTTGAGGAGTTGTTCCCACTCCTGTGAATCAGAAATCAGCTGTGTTGGTGTGAGACAGGATCCCGATTAGCTGTGAGAACTGCCTTGGGATATATGGTCTGGATCTATTTTATGCTGTTATTGGGCTCATCTCTGGTAAGCCTCAGTCTATGTGGTGGTGGCTCACGAATCTTCTACATTTCACTTGGGTGCTGTTGATGTCACATTCATAATTTTTTTGGACTTATATACGTTTTTTATGGACTTTATTGTTTCTTTTTTAGTTGGCGCAATTTTTTTTTTTATTCCTACATACTTAGACCTGACCTTTTTACTATTAATATATATTTGAAGAATTTATGGGGGTTTGTTCTAATTTCATTTGCAATCTGTCGTTCATTTTGAATTTTTGCGTCCTTTATTTCCTTTTTATATGTTCTGTTCTATTGTTTGTAACATTTAAACAATGACAGTTTTCCTTCATTTTTATATTTTTTAAAGGCTCTTTTTTAATATTTTATAGTTTTTTAACTTCTGATGTGAGACACATAGTTTTTATTTTTAGCCTTTTAAACTTATTGTCCATGGGAATATAAGAGAAAAAGTTAACCGCTCAGAGGTCCCAAGGAGCTAAAGCTGAAAGGTAGGATCCAACCCCTGGGTGCAGGCACTGCAATAGTATGCAAAATTGTATGGAGAAAAACCAGGACGGCCGCACTCCAAAAAATGTTCCTTTATAATAAAACAGATCACAACATCAACATGTCACAGCAAAAAAACAGAAAAGAGCTGACACGTTTCACACTAACATACAGTGCTTATTGTTATCTGCGGCCGTCCTGGTTTTTCTCCATCCATGGGAATATACTTTGCAGTGTGTTCACATGCAGTCACTTTGAAGAATTCCCATTTCTGTTCTGTGTTCATCAATACCAATATTCCCTCCCCGTCTAAGTCTTGAAGAGCTGCCCTCATCCTCGTAAAATTTGCTTTCTTAGGCCCTGTACACACGATCGGACCGGTCCTCTGAAACTTGTCTGATGGACCGTTTTCATCGGACCACGCTGAAGTGGTCTGTTGGTCTGATGTGCGTACACACCATCGTACCAAAATCCCATCGGACCAGAACGCGGGCACATAAACCACGTACAATGTCACTATAAAGGGGAAGGCCAGAGCCTTCTTCGGTGCTGCCCTTGGTTCCTCTTTTGCTAGTTACGTGTTCCCGCAGGTTAGCGAAGGTTTGGCTAGAGCCAATTTGCACTTTTCGGTCTCCGCGCTTTACAGGTCATATTCCCGGGTTCAGTGTGTGCTAGTGGGTTCGTATTTAGCATTCAGTGCTGGCGTTTGGGTCATTTCTGCTTTGCAGTGGCGTCCTGTCTGCTCGTATCTGTTTGCTGTGCGTTCTATGCAGGTATTGCTGGATTTGGGGGTGCTTTCTGTTTTAGTGCGTTCTTGACTGACCAGCCGGCCGGTTTGAAGCCATGATGGAGCAGCAGCGTGAGTTTTCTGGATATGGGTTTGGTTCTGGATTTTATTTTCACTCCAGGACTTTGGCCAGGAACAGGGGGAGGAGGATTTCCTGGGCCAAGAATTGGTTGCGCCAGCGTGATATGCCTCATATGCCTCTGCTCAGGGAAATCCAGGAGAATAATCCTGATCACTACAGGAACTTTCTCCGTATGACGGACCCTGTTTTCCACTGTCTGCTGGATCTTCTGTCCCCCTATATCACGAGGCAGGACACTGTGATGCGCCAAGCCATCACGACCGAGCAGAGGCTTATTGCCACGTTGCGGTACCTGGCGACTGGGAGGAGCCTGCAGGACCTCAAGTTCTCGACAGGCATCTCTCCCTAAACGGTTGGGATCATCTTACCAGAGACGTGTTTGGCCATCATACAAGTTATGCAGGAGGAGTATATTAAGGTGAGTTTCCTCCTTTAATATCACAATCTATGTCTTTAATGTATGCTAATGTATTGTATTTCTTGGATTTTTCCCTAATTACTATGATTGTTAATATGCTGTGTGTTGAATGTTCCCTTTTCTCCCCATGCATGTTGGTAAGCTTTCCATGTTATTTTTGTTGGACTACATGCATATTTTTACCTTCACCAGTATAACCTGTCCAGCCTGCTATCCTAGGGACAAACACACCTAGCCTAGTATTTTTTGAGACAGTTTTTTGTCTGCTCCATTGTAGTTCAACCCCCCCCCCCCCCTAAAAATGTTTATTTCCCCATCAGAGGGGTGGGAAGTCTGATAATAAGTGGGCCTATATTTTTGCCATGAAATACTCACTCGCGCAAGGATGGTTTTTGTATTGTGATTGCAATGTTTATGTGCCAAAGTACTAATTGTGTTTTTTTGTTTGTCCCCACAGTTTCCCTCCATGCCACAGGAATGGCAGACTGTGGCTTCCCAATTTGCCCAGCGGTGTGACTTTCCGAACTGCGAAGGGCCAATAGATAGGAAACACGTCCGCATAGTGCCGCCACCCCGTTCGGGGTCGTACTATTTTAACTACAAAGGTTTTCATAGTATTGTGTTGATGGCGGTGGTGTCGGCACAGTATGACATTTTGTATGTGGACGTGGGGAAAAACGGCCGCCTGTCTGATGGGGGAGTGTTCGCGCGGACTGAGTTTTCCAGGCGTCTACAATCTGGTGGTCTGGAACTGCCACAGGATGAAGACAATTTGGAGGGACTTCCGTTTGTTTTTCTCGCGGATGAAGCTTTCAGGCTTGGATCTCACCTCATGCAGCCTTTTCCCCAGAGGACCCTCACCCCGGAGAGTAGGGTGTTCAATTTTCGGCTGGCCAGAGCCCGCAGGGTAGTCGAGAATGCCTTTGGGATACTCGCCAGCCGGTTCTGCCTGTTCCAGACAGCGATACACCTGGCGGAATATAAATTGAACAGTGTTGTTTTAGCCTGTTGCATTTTGCACAATTTTTTACGCAGGCACTCCCAGTCGTACCTAGCCAACATCAGTGCTGAGGCAGGACTACCCTCAGATACTGTCACGTACCTGGTGAAAGAGTCTGGTATGCAGAGGGAGGCCTCCCTTAAACCTTTGACTCGAGGCCCCTGGTAGGGAAGACAGGAGGCGCAGGAGTGCAGAGTCGCACGAGAGCCTGGCAAACTTGCTGGTAGACGAGCTGGACCGGAACCAGGAGCAACAGGCTCAATTCAGAGGACTGGAACAGCTTGGACTGGAGCCAGGGATCGTTCAGCAGACCGGACTGGAACTATTCAGCTGGACCGGAACTAGGAGCTCAGGCAGGTGCAGGCAGATGGACTGGAGCAGTAGACACACAAGTCCAAAGCAGGTGAACACTGGTGCAGGGTCAGATACAAGCGGGTTCGGCAACAGGCTGGCAGCAAGGTAGCAGGAGGAACAGGCAGGGACGTAGTCAACACAGGCCGAGGTCATATGCAGGGCCGGACTGGGAATAAAAACCAGCCCTGGAAATTATTTCCTACCAGCCCCATAGCATTATACCAGCCCAACATCATGCGCTTTGCCGGCAGTATAGCTGCGGTGCCTATTTATTTCAATGGGCAGGAGCGGCTCTTTCAGGGCACTTTGCAGGCGCTATCTTTAGTGTTATAGCACCTGCAAAGCGTCTCAGTGCGAAAGGGGTCGAACTCTGATATAAAGGTGGGCACGTGTGACCAGAGACCACACTTATATCAGAGTCCACTGCATTCCCCTTTACATCAGAGTGACCAGAGACCACCTAACGCAGAAAGGGAACACTAAGGTAAGGGGGTTTACTGATATAAGGGGGGAACCTTTAGATCAGTGCCCCCTTACAATATATTGTATTGACACCCCCCCCCCCCTCAGACTGGCCTGGCGGTGCTGTCACTGACCTCCTTTCGGGTGCACCATGCGTGGCTCAGTCACTCGGCTCCAGCTTGGTCCCATAGTTTCCTCTCCAGTCAATACATGTCTGACTTTTCCCATGAACCCGCATCCTGGCAGCACTCCCACTCTCGACTCTGCTTCAGATCTGATATAAGACAAGAGATGGTCAGAGGCTGCGGATAGTACAGGGGAAATCAAAAGCTGCAGAGGAGGGGACAGGAGGTCAGAGGCTGCAGAGGGGGAGCAGGTGGTCAGAGTCTGTGTGGGGGGACAGTTCATAGGCTGCAGAGGGGGGACAGGAGGTCAGAGGCTGCAGAGGAGGGGGGCAGGACGTCAGAGGCTGTGGAGGGGGGGAACAGGAGGTCAGAGGCTGCAGAGGGGGAACAGGAGGTCAGAGGCTGCAGAGGGGGAACAGGAGGTCAGAGGCTGCAGAGGGGGAACAGGAGGTCAGAGGCTATGGGGAGGGGACAGGTCATAGGCTGCAGGGGGTCAGATGCTGCAGAGGAGGAACAAGAGGTCAGAGGCTGCAGAGGGGGGGGACAGGTGGTCAGAGGCAACAGGGGGGGCAGGAGGTCAGATGCTGCGGAGGGGGGAACAGGAGGTCAGAGGCTGCAGAGGGGGAACAGGAGGTCAGAGGCTGTGGGGAGGGGACAGGTCATGTGCTGCAGAGGGGGGGATAGGAGGTCAGATGCTGTGGGGAGGGGACAGGAGGTCAGAGGCTGTGGAGAGGGGACATGTCATAGGCTGCAGAGGGGGGGCAGGAGGTCAGAGGCTGCAGGGGGGGCAGAAGGTCAGGTGCTGTGGAGTGGGGAACAGGGCGGGGGCAGGAGGTCAGGTGCTGCAGAGGGGGGGCAGGAGGTCAGATGCTGTGGAGGGGGGAAAACAGGAGGTCAGAGGCTGCAGAGGGGGGACAGGAGGTCAGAGTCTGTGGGGAGGGGACAGGTCAAAGGCTGCAGAGGGGGGGACAGGAGGTCAGAGGCTGCAGGGGGGGCAGGAGGTCAGATGCTGTGGAGGGGGGAACATGAGGTCAGAGGCTGCAGAGGGGGAACAGGAGGTCAGAGGCTGTGGGGAGGGGACAGGTCATAGGCTGCAGAGGGGGGGATAGGGGAGGTCATATGCTGTGGGGAGGGGACAGGAGGTCAGAGGCTGTGGAGAGGGGACATGTCATAGGCTGCAGAGGGGGGGCAGGAGGTCAGAGGCTGCAGGGGGGGCAGGAGGTCAGGTGCTGTGGAGTGGGGAACAGGGCGGGGGCAGGAGGTCAGGTGCTGCAGAGGGGGGGCAGGAGGTCAGATGCTGTGGAGGGGGGAAAACAGGAGGTCAGAGGCTGCAGAGGGGGGACAGGAGGTCAGAGGCTGTGGGGAGGGGACAGGTCATAGGCTGCAGAGGGGGGGATAGGAGGTCATATGCTGTGGGGAGGGGACAGGAGGTCAGAGGCTGTGGAGAGGGGACATGTCATAGGCTGCAGAGGGGGGGCAGGAGGTCAGAGGCTGCAGGGGGGGCAGGAGGTCAGGTGCTGTGGAGTGGGGAACAGGGCGGGGCAGGAGGTCAGGTGCTGCAGAGGGGGGGGCAGGAGGTCAGATGCTGTGGAGGGGGGAAAACAGGAGGTCAGAGGCTGCAGAGGGGGGACAGGAGGTCAGAGGCTGTGGGGAGGGGACAGGTCAAAGGCTGCAGAGGGGGGGACAGGAGGTCAGAGGCTGCAGGGGGGGCAGGAGGTCAGATGCTGTGGAGGGGGGGACATGAGGTCAGAGGCTGCAGAGGGGGAACAGGAGGTCAGAGGCTGTGGGGAGGGGACAGGTCATAGGCTGCAGAGGGGGGGATAGGAGGTCATATGCTGTGGGGAGGGGACAGGAGGTCAGAGGCTGTGGAGAGGGGACATGTCATAGGCTGCAGAGAGGGGGGGCAGGAGGTCAGAGGCTGCAGGGGGGGCAGGAGGTCAGAGGCTGCAGAGGGGGGGACAGGAGGTCATAGGCTGCAGAGGGGGGGACAGGAGGTCATAGGCTGCAGAAGAGGGGGGGCAGGACGTCAGAGGCTGTGGAGAGGGGACATGTCATAGGCTGCAGAGGGGGAGGGCAGGAGGTCAGAGGCTGCAGGGGGGGCAGGAGGTCAGGTGGTGCTGTGGAGTGGGGAACAGGGCGGGGGCAGGAGGTCAGGTGCTGCAGAGGGGGGGGCAGGAGGTCAGAGGCTGCATGGGGCGGTCAGGAGGTCGGGAGGGGGGGGGAGGAGTTCAGACGCTGCCAGCAGGGAGGGGATGTAGGAAGACCTCACCTTAGTCAGCGGCGCGCATTTTGAAAATGGCGCCCGCCCGGCGCCGTTGTGTCACTGCGCATGCGCCCGCATTTCCGAAGCTTGCCGAGCCTGTACGAGCTGTCTCGAGCACTCGGCTAGCTTCGGGTCTTGCGTGTGCTGTCACTGCTATGCCTCTGAGCCGCGGGCGCACGCGCAGTTGCATGTCGGTCGGCCCGGCCGCAGCCATATTTCTTTCTGGCGCCGCTGCCCTCACAGCGGCCTCCAGGAGCAGCCAGGCAGCCGGCCCACCGGGATTTTTCCCGGTATCCCGGTTGGCCAGTCCGGGCCTGGTCATATGCAGGCAGATAAACAGGGTAGTCAGAGTAAGCCGGGTAAAGTCAGCTGGAGCAGAGTGCAGGTAAACAACAATCAGAGGTCTCAGGTAACGCTGTAGACCAGACAGCACCGATTCAAGGAAGTAAGGCAGTTTAAATAGCCTATTGGGGCGGGACAGAGGAACGACCATAGCCGCCATCTTGATTGCTGGCATGCCCTTCCTGACATTGCCCCCTCCCAATGGGCAGCCTCCGGATGCCCAATCGGTCAAACTTCAACGGATGGGATCTCTTGAATGCCCGAACGAGTCTTTAAGCATGGACATCCTCCTCGGGTTCCCACGAATTGTCCTCTGGGCCATACCCCTTCCACTTAACGAGGTACTGAATCTGATTTCTTCTTTTCCTACAGTCCAGAATTGCCTCAACTTCAAATTCTTCTGTCCCGTTGATTAATATTGGTTCGGGTGGGCCAGTACCTCGGTCAGGGAATGGATCAGGGGTCACAGGTTTTAATAAGGTTACGTGAAAGACAGGATGTATCTTAAAGTAATCCGGCATTTCTAGCTCGTAGGCCACATCATTAATCCTCCTTCTTACCGCGAAGGGTCCCATGACTTTTAGGGCCTAACTTCTTAGAGGGGCACGCTAGTTTTAGGTTTGTTGTAGACAGCCAAACCCGATCGCCAGGTTCCAGTATTAACTCTCCCCGCTTCTTCTTATTAAAGACCTGTTTGTTATGTTCCTGAGCTTTAGCCATAGTTGCCCGTAGTAGCTTGTTGTTGGTATCGAAGAAATTTATGGTTTCAAGAACAGCGGGTACTGGACATTCTGGGAAGGTACTGGTCAGAAATGATGGATTAAATCCATAATTGGCAAAAAATGGGGACTGTTTGGTGGCAGGGTGGATGGAGTTGTTATAGGCAAATTTCGCTATCGGGAGTAATGCGGCCCAGTCATCTTGTGAAAATGAGGAAAAGCACCGTAAATATTGCTCGAGAGTTTGATTGGTTCTCTCCGTTTGCCCATTCGTTTGGGGATGGTATACGGAAGAGAACGATAACTCGATTCCCAAGGTTTCACATAGTGACCTCCAAAACCTTGAGGTAAATTGTACCCCCCGGTCTGACACAATGTTTGCTGGAACTCCATGGAGTCTGACAATTTCTTTCACAAAAATGTTGGCTGTTTCCGGGGCAGATGGTGTGCCTTTAATGGGCAAGAAGTGGGCCATTTTGGATAACCGGTCTACCACCACAAAGATGGTGGAAAAACCGTCTGATGGAGGAAGTTCCACGATAAAATCGATTGAGATATTTTTCCAGGGTCTCTCCGGGACTAATAGCGGCTTCAGCAAACCCCATGCCTTGGTTTTAATGTTCTTATTTCATACACAAGTGGTACAGGACTCTACATAGCCCTTGCAGTCTTTTTTAACTTGTGGTCACCAGAATGTGCGTTGCACAAGTTCAACAGTTTTACGGATCCCGAAGTGTCCGGCTAACTTGTGGTCATGACATAATCCCAGGACAGAAACACGTAGATTTTCTGGTTCATACACGTAGATTCATATATTTTGTCCTTGTGCCAAAGCAGATCATCCCTGGCCTCCAACGTTATTCCCAGAGAAGAGGGGACATTCACAGAAGCCTGTTTTATTTGAGAGAGCAGATTTCCCAGAAGTAGTAGAAAGTTCTCAGAAGACAGGATAGTGTCAGGCGGTGCGGATTCCCTGGTATCACAGAACATCCTAGATAGAGCATCAGGTTTGGTGTTTTTAGATCCTGGCCTGTACGTGAGGTAGAAAGAGAACCTGGAAAAGAAGAGTGCCCATCTAGCCTGGCGTGGTTTTAGTCTCTTGGCAGTCCGCAGATATTTGTTCTTGTGATCTGTATAGATTAGAATCGGGTGCGCTGCTCCTTCTAAGAGGTATCTCCACTCTTCCAATGCATTCTTGATGGCCAGAAGTTCTCGATCTCCGACATCATAATTCCTTTCAGAATTTGACAATTTGCGGGAGAAAAAGGCAACTGGGTGTAACAAAGCCTTGGGTCCCCGTCTTTGAGATAGTACTGCTCCGACTGCCATTTCTGACACATCTACTTCCAATACATAGGGTAATGCTGGGTCAGGGTGCTTCAGAACTGGTGCAGAAGTGAATAGCTTTTTAAGAGTCTCGAAAGCATCTTGAGCCTCAGGGGACCACTGAAAACGGATGCCTTGTTTAGTCAGTTGCGTGATAGGTGATATGATGGCTGAAAATCCCCTGATGAATTTGCGGTAAAAGTTTGAGAACCCGACAAAGCGTTGAATGCCCTTTTTATCCACTGGAGCTGACCAGTCTAGAATGGCAGTGACATTCTGTGGGTCCATCTTGACACCTTCGGTGGAGAGAATTAGTCCCAAAAATGTAATGCTTTGTCGCTCAAACTCGCACTTCTCTGGCTTGGCGTATAACCCATGTTGTCGTAGTCTGCTCAATACGTTCTTAACATGCCTGCGATGGTCATCAAGGGAAGAAGAAAAAATTAAAATGTCATCCAGATACACTACAACAAACAAGTCTAGATAATCACAAAAAATATCATTAATAAAGTGCTGGAATGTTGCTGGGGCATTACATAGGCCAAACGGCATCACTAGATATTCGAAATGCCCGAATCGGGAGCGAAAGGCCGTCTTCCATTCGTCTCCCTCCCGAATCCGTACTAGATTGTAAGCCCCTCGGAGATCCAGTTTTGTAAATATGGTTGCTGCTCCCTACCTCTGGAACAATTCGGGTACCAAGGGCAAGGGATAACGGTTCTTGACTGTAACTTTATTGAGCTCACGATAATCTATACATGGACGAAGGGAATGATCCTTCTTCTCCACAATAAAGATACCTGCTCCAGCCGGGGAAGTGGAGGGGCGAATGAAGCCCTTCTTAAGATTATCGTCTATATAGTCTTTTAGGGCGACAAGCTCCAATTCTGACAGAGGAAAAATCCGACCAAAAGGGACCTCAACCCCTGGGATGAGATCGATCGGGCAGTTGTATGGCCGATGTGGAGGGAGAGTTTCAGCTCCCTTTTTACTAAACACATCTAAAAAGTCATGGTATGCAACTGGTACAGATAAGCGGATTTCAGCATCAGAGTCCAAACATAGCAAAGATGGCGGATCAAGAGAGGATTTTGGCAGACAATGTTGGAGGCAGTAGGAAGAGTGAAACTTGACTTCCCCTTCGACCCAGTTGATAAGGGGGTTATGTGCTTGGAGCCACGGCATACCAAGGATTACGGGGAACATAGGAGACGAAATGGCATCTAGGCGTAGCAGTTCCTTGTGACTACCGGATATAACAACAGGCAAGGGTATAGTCACTTGAGTCACCGGTCCGGATTTAATGGCAGACCCATCGGCCAGATATACCGAAAGTCCTTGGGCCTTGGGTTGCAAAGGAATTTGATGTCTTGTAATGAAGGATAAATCCATAAAGCAGCTACAGGCTGCGGAGTCGATTATAGCGGAAACAGGAATACTTCTTTCCGGAAGCTGTAGTACAATAGGAAGAGCCAGGTGAGTTGGCAGGATGGGCGTGCTGGCAGAAAAGATAGTTTGGCCCTTGCGAATCTTGGCTGGACATGATCTCACGTAATGTCCTGGTCCCGCACAATATAGGCAGAGATTTTCATGTTGTCGGCGTTGACGTTCCTCAGGGGAGAGTGAGGGACGGAGCATGCCAAACTGCTTAGGTTCAGAAATATTAGATGTGGGTGCAACAGGGGTAGAAGATGTCAGACTGCTGGAGTTAGAGGCTCAAAGCAACTTCCAAGTCGGGCAGGGCGGCTTCAACTCTCTCTCTGATCTCCGTTCCCGTAATCGGCGATCAATTTGGATTGCCAGATTAATTAAATTGTCCAGAGAATGGGGGACGCCAACTCTGGCCAGCTCGTCTTTCAAAGGCTCAGAAAGACCAATGCGGAATTGATGGCGGAGAGCAGCATCATTCCAGCTGGTGTCGGAACTCCAGCGCCTGAAGTCGGAAGCATAGTCCTCGGCTGCTCTGTGATCCTGCAGTCAGCTGAGGATCCTCGTAGAGCTGGGCCATAGAGTCAAAAAAGTCACTTAGGCAGGTTAGAGAGTCAGCTCCTTGTTCTAGTAAGCGGTGAGCCCATGACTGGGGCTCGCCCTGTAGTAAGGAGATGACGAATCCAACTTTGGTGGCCTCCAGGGAGAAAGTGCGTGGCTGCAGGGAAAAATAGAGTTCACAGGCATTGCGAAATGTCCAAAATTCACTGCGATTTCCAGTGAATCTTTCAGGTGCAGGAACCCTGGGTTCTGGGGGTAACATTGTCATTGCTGAAGTAGCTCCTTGCAGGGCCGTAGTAGGTGAGGAAAGAGCCTGGACACGTTCTTCCAGTCGGATGTATGCATCTTGTGCGATTTTAACAGTCTGGATGACGTCTTCAAGGTGTAAGCGGAATCCCTCCATGGAAGAGGCTCCCTGCACAGACTCTGACATGGCTGTCTCGTACTGTCACGTACCTGGTGGAAGAGTCTGGTATGCAGAGGGAGGCCTCCCTTACACCTCTGACTCAAGGCCCCTGGTAGGGAAGACAGAAGGCGCAGGAGTGCAGAGTCGCACGAGAGCCTGGCAAACTTGCTGGTAGATGAGCTGGACCGGAACCAGGAACAACAGGCTCAATTCAGAGGACTGGAACAGCTTGGACTGGAGCCAGGGATCGTTCAGCAGACCGGACTGGAACTATTCAGCTGGACCGGAACTAGGAGCTCAGGCAGGTGCAGGCAGATGGACTGGAGCAGTAGACACACAAGTCCAAAGCAGGTGAACACTGGTGCAGGGTCAGATACAAGCGGGTTCGGCAACAGGCTGGCAGCAAGGTAGCAGGAGGAACAGGCAGGGACGTAGTCAACACAGGCCGAGGTCAGATGCAGGCAGATAAACAGGGTAGTCAGAGTAAGCCTGGTAAAGTCAGCTGGAGCAGAGTGCAGGTAAACAACAATCAGAGGTCTCAGGTAACGCTGTAGACCAGACAGCACCGATTCAAGGAAGTAAGGCAGTTTAAATAGCCTATTGGGGCGGGACAGAGGAACGACCATAGCCGCCATCTTGATTGCTGGCATGCCCTTTCTGACAGATACCTTTCCTGGCCTGGACACTGGTCGCGCTGGCTTGGCCACCTATCTGCTCGTGAGGTACGCGACAGATATGTTGAGTACTTCATGGGTCGGGGGGCCATTGCTATGCCAGATCATATTTCTTTCCAATTCGGCCCCCAAAAAAAAGAAATATTCCAAGAAATAATAAATAATTTGACCATTGGAATTTATACAGTTGTTTGTCATTATTGCTTTCTTTTCTTTTATCTGTCTTCCTGGTTCGCCAACTAGTGCACTTCTAGTGCCAAATTTAGTTTTCATGTTTTAGTAAATAACCACAATTGCACAGTAGTCACTCATCTCCAAACTGGGTATTGAGCATAGAAAGAAGAAGCCACTCCATTTTCGTTTTTTTTTTAAAAGGTTTTATTTTTAAAATGTTTTTATTTACCCAAAAATGTGGGTGGTTTATTTTGCACTTTTTTTTTTTAATTCCAAAATAAGTTTAATTTTGGTATGTAGTATGAAAAACATATTTTTGTTATAAATACAAAAATCTACAAACAATGGAACTTACAAACTTCAACCTTTTAATCCAAACACGTGTGATGGGCTGATGTCACCCCGAAACACGCCAAAATTTGAAGATGCACACATTCTGTGTGAGGGGCCAAATGGGGATTTCTCTACTGAGATACCATGACAAGTGTCCACATTTGCTATCTGCCATCATGGGTGATCAATGGATGTGTTTTGTGGGTGCAAAACCTTCCTCTCACCTACTTGAGTAGCGATGAAGGGGTTGCACCCACAAAGCACAGACAATCGATATCCTGTGATGGCAGATAGCACATGTTGACACACTGTGTGTGCATCTTCAAATTTTGGCGTGTGTATTTTCCTATTCAAACTGTTGTGCAAAACATAGCATTGAAACTGGTTTGGGGGGGGGTTAATCTTGGATACGGCCCAACATGTCGATGATGTTTTTATGATTTTTCTCAATGACATCTATCCTTTCCCTCATAATGTGCATTTCGGTACTGCATTCCATTATTTGTTGGATGATGATTTGGGCACTAGCTCGTGAAAAATGAGGACTAGCAGATGTTGGGATACCACCATCTTCATCCCCTAAAAATAATATTTTAGTAATGTGCAGGCCTATCTACATCTCTTGTTCCCTGTGAAGCTGGGGTGACACTGACCTGTTGTGCTGATAATCTCCACCTCCCCATCTTCCACAACTCCTCCTTCTTCCACAACTCGTTCTTCTTCCACAACTCCTCCTTCTTCCACAACTCCTTCTTCTTCTACAACTCCTTCTTCCTCCTCTCTTCCTTCCTCTTCCTTCCTCCTCTCTTTCTTCCGCCACTCCTTCTTCCACATCCTCCTCCTCCACATGCAGAGGTTTTGGTTTTTGTGAGAGTCTTGGCCTCCTTGCCTCCTCCAAATGCTGTCCTCTTCTTTCATCTAAATAATATGAAACAAAGGGTATACTCACTCAGCAAACAGATATTGGAGAGCAGAAATACAAAACATTGCTTAGAAGTGGGTTACAATTGTGTTTTTGGGCTTAATCCACCAAACCTAACCTTTGGTTTTATATGACCTCTCCCTAGCTGTGATACTGACGCTTTTTTGCAAAGTGACACACATGGATGCCCCACCAAAAAACTATTTGTCGGAGACCCTAAATAAAAATTGGAGTTATGGGGGAGACACAGGTGCTCTTGAGTCCTGATGTGAAAACAGCTGCTTATTATCACTGTGTGAATGAATCCTGTTTGCCTTTCGCATTCTAGTAAGGTTGAACAAACACATCAGCTTTTCCACAATGTTTATAAACGTTGTTTTAGGCCAAATAGCCATGTCCAGGTGTGCTTTTCCTGGAACAACATCGGATTTGTGAGAAACAATGTGATGGAACGATGTTTACTACGAGTGTTAAAAACATATAAATTAGACATGTGTTCCAAAGTACAATCAGGCCAACGAGGCAGATGTAGAAATATACATGCCAACAAATTACTAAAGACAATTGCCAACCAAAAAATTGAAAATTACCTACTTTTCTCAATTATTTTTTTGATCTTCCTATACTGCTCTGGCTCACGCAATTTCAAGTCCGACAAACGTTTTCGGAGCTGCTCCTTGGACCTTGTGGCCCCAAATATGTCATAAAGTCTCCTCGCCACCTTGTCCATTATTTTAGCCTTCCTCCAATTAGGGGTGTTGTATGATCTCCATCGTAATCTTTCCTTTCCGCAGTATGTCCACCATCTCCACCATCTCTTCTAGTGAAAGAAATGTTTTGACAGCCGCACTCTGGAAAAATCTTCTTGGTTGCCTTTTATTGATAAAAGTTTTCAAACACCACACATCACAGCAAAGACAGGGGCATACAGCTGACGTTTCGCACTACAATCAGTGCTTACACATGAGCTATGAGTAAGCAGCACTGATTTTGTGTACTAACCATCGAACCTGTCCGACGGACAGGTTTCCATCGGACAGGTTTTAAAGCATGTTTTAAAACTTTGGTCCTCTGGAAAACGGTCCGATAGGCCGTACACACGATCGAACATGTCCGCTGAAACTGGTCCGCGGACCAGTTTCAGCGCACATGTTCGATCGTGTGTACGCGGCCTTAGGCCCTGTACACACGAGCAGACAGATTTGTTCAAATCGGTCGGACAGACCGATTTGAACAAATCTGTCTGCTGGGATGTAAATCCCCGCCGGCAGGCGGCGCGCTGACGTGGCGGTAATGTGGCGGTGACGTTGACGCCGCCACGTCACCGCACCAGGAAGTGAATTACTTCCGCGCATGCGTCGAATCCATTCGACGCATGTCCGAGAAGATATGTCTGCTGGTTAGCGTACTAACCAGCAGACATATCGGGCCGACGGGTTCCCAGCCGACAGATTTCAAAGCATCGGCTCGCCCGTACACAGGATCGAATCTGTCTGCTGGGACGGTCGGGCCGACCGTTTCCAGCAGATAGATTTGATCGTGTGTACGCGGCCTTAGAGTTAAGTGTTTTTATCTTTCCCGTATGTGTTTTTTCTTACAGCTAACAAATAAATAAAATCATTTTATGGTCACTGCTACTCAGATGTTCTTTTATGTGAACTTTAGTAATACGCTCTGCATGGTTTGAGAATACCAGGAGCAACAGAGCATCATTTCTAGTTGGCACCTCTATGGACTGTACCATAAAATTGTCATGTTTCACCAGTGCCATTACTCCAGTCAATCCAGTAATTAAAATCCCCCATTATTATCACTGTCCCAGCCCTTGCAGCCCTCTCCACCTGTGCAAAGAGCTGATTTTCCACCTCCTTGTTAACACTTTGCCTGTAACAAACTCCAATGATTTACTTTGAACTATGCACATCTATATGCAGTTCCAGCCATAATGCTTCAGACTCATCACACTCTCCATCAAGTAGGTCCTCTTACACACTCACTTTGAGATCACTTCTCACATCGAGACAGACACCACCACCTTTCGTTTTTACACTGTCTCTCTGAAAGAGAGCACAGCCAGGAAAATTAATAGCCCAGTCATGTGAAGAATGAAACCAAGATTCAGCAATACCAATTAACTCATACTTCTCTTCATGCACTAAAGTTTCCAACTCTTCTATATTGCTTGGCAGACTTCTGGCATTGGTGAACAAACACTTTAAGGCATTATGAGATTTTGCTGTTGTGTTTTGCATATCTTTTTTAGTAGTACAAATAGCACTATATTTCCAATGGATGTGTGTAACATAGGAACCTACTTGTCACCTGCCATAACCCTCCTTCCATCTATCCCCTTTCCACCCTCCGTTATTGTCTGACCCCTAACTGACCTGTCTGCACGACAGTTTTGTGTGTCTGAACAAACTACAAGCCCCAGCAACCTTAGCAGCTGTCGGTTTGTTGTTCTCTCAATGAACTACACCAACACTGAGGGCATTTGGCTTGTATGGTTCAGGAGGGGGGGCTTGCTTACCCCCTTTCCTGTACTGTCAGGCTGTGTGCTTGGATAAGGATCTGGTAAAGATTTTAGGGGGGGTGCTGTTTTTTTTCTTTTTTTTTAAACACCCAGGTGCCAGCAATTGCACCCATGAGTTAATTAAAATGTGATTTGACAATTTTTTTTCTTTAGAAATGTCATTTTTGCTGTAGCATGTTCTATACACTGTACAGATGCGTCACTTTAAAGGTACACTAAGGGGACCCCACAGGCACTATATTTTATACTGCCCAGCCCCTCCTAGTAATTTATCAACCCAGTTCACCACATGCCAAACCTTAGCACCAGGGAGAAAGCAAACCATTCTGTTGAGGCTATCCTAGCTACAAATTATTCTAAACACAGAGCTCCACGTCCTGTCAGGGAGAGGTGACAGATGCTGTGTCCCTTGTACATAGGGAGACAGCATCGGTCACCTCCCCCAGTCACCCCCCCCAGTCACCCCCCTCCCCCCACACAGTTAGAACACACCCAGGACTCACATTTAACCCCTTCCTCACCCCCTAGTGTTAACCCCTTCACTGCCAGTCACATTTATACAGTAATTAGTGTGTTTTTATAGCACTGATCGCTGTATTAATGTGAATGGTCCCAAAAATGTGTCAAAAGTGTCCGATGTGTCCGTCGCAATATCACAGTCCTGCCAAAATTCGCAAATTGCCGTATTACTAGTAAAAAAAAAAAAAATTGTCAGAATTCTATCCCCGATTTTGTAGCCACTATAACCTTTGCGCAAACCAATTACTTTACGCTTATTGCGATTTTTTTTTTTGTTTTGTTTTTTACCAAAAATATGTAGAATACATATCGGCCTAAACTGAGAAAAAAAAGATATTTTTTTTCCAAAAAAGTTATATTTATTATAGCAAAAAGTAAAAAATATTGTGTTTTTTTTTTCAAAATTTTCACTTTTTTGTTATAGCGCAAAAAATAAAAACCGCAGAGATGATCAAATACCACCAAAAGAAATCTCTATTTGTGGGAAAAAAAGGACGCCAATTTTGTTTGGGAGCCAGGTCGCACGACTGCGCAATTTTAATTTAAAGCGATGCAGTGCTGAAAGCTGACATTTCGTCTGGGCAGGAAGGGGGTATATGTGCCCAGTAAGCAAGTGGTTAAATGTTGCCCTGCTTTCACAGGGAGAGGATTGAATGAAGCTGGGCATCATTTAATTCAGGAGAGGAACTTCTGGATTATTTGATGTACACTAATGAGTTTTCCAATTTGTTGTATCCTCCATGGACAGTGCTGGAGATTAAGTGGGTATAGTAGATGGAACTGCTTTTTTTTTATTTTTATGACTTGTTAACAGATCCAATTTAATGTATATTTACTTACTGGTGTCAGCCTTTAAAAAAAAAAAAAAAAAAAGAACTGAAGCCTCACAGTAACTACACACCACTGTGCCCTTATTTTGTCGTTTCAAAAAAGCTTGATTGTTCATATAGAATAAAACCTCACCATTACTATTTATCTCAGTGCCAATGGTCCCACGAGCAAAACAGAGCATTCGATCTCTTCAATGTCGCCAAAGAGAACAATAAAAACCAGACACGGAGACTAATGCCGCGTACACACGGTCGTTTTTGCGATGAAAAAAAACGTTGTTTTTTAAAACGTCATTTAAATTGATCGTGTGTGGGCAAAACGTCGTTTTTTGTCTTCAAAAAAACGACCAAAAAAAAATTCCAACATGCTTGAATTTTTTGTGTCGTTTTTCAAAACGTCGTTTTTTGTTTCACAAAAAGTCACCGTGTGTAGCAAAAACGTCGTTCAAAACGACGTTTTTCAACCCGCGCATGCCCAGAAGCTAGTTATGAAGCGAGCTTCAATGGAAAAGAGTGGTGAACGTAACCTCGCTTTTTGTGAAAAAACGATGGTGTGTATGCAAAATTGTCTTTGAAAAGTGACGTTTCAAAAACGTCGTTTTTTACTTCACAGAAAACGTCGTTTTTTTTCATAGCAAAAAATGATCGTGTGTACGCGGCATAACTGTCTTCTGATTTATCCAAAAATTAAAAAAAAGGTTTTGCCTTTACATTTTTATTTGAATGGGACTTTGCTTGCTAGCAATGCATGTTTGTGGAAAGGTACCTATGTAGGATATGCTTTCATGACATGATAGGAATATGTTCTTTTCCCCTGGACTAAAGACAAATATTAGCTTCTCCATAGTAAGCAATTTTCATACTGTAGTACACTGAAGTGTGCTATGGAGCAATAACCAGTTTTCAGCAGTTTGTAAGCACCCTTGTGATAAAAAAAAAAATATACAATTAATTTGAACATCTGTTGGATCCATGGTTGATGGAAATCATTTTCCCACTATTTTACCATCCAAGATTCACTGCTTGACATATGGAGTATATAAACATAATTAAAATGCTGTTTTTTTTAGATGCTATGGGATAATAT
The DNA here is from genome assembly GCA_029574335.1 of Rana kukunoris. Lineage (NCBI taxonomy): Eukaryota > Metazoa > Chordata > Amphibia > Anura > Ranidae > Rana > Rana kukunoris. The sequence continues at coordinate 388,452,976 of CM056051.1, forward strand.
ACATAGCAGAAGTGGTGGTCTTTTTTTTTCTTCTACCTAGCTATTAGATAAAGCTGTGATTAGGATTAGGCCAAACCATAGGCAGGACAGACATCCTCCTCAAGTGTTACAGTGGAGGAAGGTGGCGGCACAGCTGGATAGACTGGTCACTTTGGCAGGTTACACCAGGAAAGGGGCCCTCAATGTGCAATAGGTGGGGCACAGTTGTAAGTCTGGCAGACCAGTCCTGCTCTATATATTGGGAGTACTGATTGGGGATCAAGCAGTCCTTGCAGGCTTTAACTATACATAAATTTTCAGGGCCGTTTTTAAGGCAGGGCAAAAGGGGATGCTGCCCTGAGCCCTGTCATTGTTGTGGGGCCCAAAGCAGCTGCCTCATACCTGCCAACTATCCCAGTTTAAATTCTCTTGTCCCTTGATGTTTTAGTCCCGTGCTGTGTCCTGATATTTCAGTGTGAAGTTCTGTTACTACTGCTGCCCAGCTCTGCTCTATTCTTGTGTACAGATGACTCACCTGCAGACCCTGTGTTTACATACATTTACATTTACGTAAATACCTGCATTGATATGTAAATAGTGGTGACATTCATATGTAAATAGGGGTGGTATTCATATGTATATAATGCCTCCCTGAGGTCATATTCACCATCACCTATTCCGAATGCTGCCCACTGGGGAAATAAAGGGGCATGCTTGAAAGTCCTGCCTACAACTGTGGTCATTAAGCCTACCATCAGCAAGTTCTGCAAAGGTAAGCAAATTGCTTCTATTACATTAGTGTTCAGTGAAAACCCATATTACATTGGTGGCCAGTGTTGAAACTCCTTTTTATATTGGTTGTCGGTAAAAAAAAAAATCAGCATTGCCATTGATTGATCGAGAGCGAAACTGCACGGAGGGGGAAGGGCCCAAGAAAATGTTTGCACAGGGTCCAATCAATATTAAAGATGGCCCTGTATATTTTAACAATAAATATAGGTAAAATGCTTTTTTGTTTGCTCTTGTGTGAAAGCCAAAGAATTGTCAGTTGAACTGCACATTATGTCAGTATAAAAAACATAAATTGAAAACGCTTTCATTATTTAGGTCTAATTAAGGTGTGAAGTTTTGGATAAAGTGGAAGCTCCGATCAAGCATTTTCTTACTGTCTTTGTCCCATTAGGAAGATTTACCTTCACTTTGTGTCCTAGAGACACATCAAGATAAGCACTCTCAAACGCTAGGGGGTACTGTATCTTTTCTTGGACAGTTGTCTCAACTATCTCCTGTTCCTGTGATAACTCTAAAGTTATAGAAATCCTGTCAATTTCTGTCCTAGACATTGATATGCAAATTTATTTATATACCTAAACAATCTTTAAAAAATCTATGAAAAAAGGGTGGAGAGATGTGACAAATTAAAGAAATAAGGAAAAAATTACTTATGGATTACATTTTCCTCAGGACAATTACCAGGAATTTTGGGGCCCCTTACACTGCTTCAGGCATGGGCCCCCGGGAGCAGAAAACCTGGGGGGGGGTGCAAGGAATTGTGCCGCATTTTGAGAACTGGGGGGCGTGAATAGAGCGGCAGGGCGTGCATTCTGAAGGGGGTCTGCCACAAATTGAGAACCGGGGGTTCGAATTGAGCCGTGGGGAGCCGTGGGGAGGTGCTGCTGCGAATTGAGGTGGGGGGGCTTGGGGAGCTCACAAAAACAAAACAAAAGAACAAACAAACAAAAGAGATAAAAAAATGGGGGGGGTTAAGGCCGGGCCCCTGGGGCCTCCTGATGGCGGCCCTGACACTTACCCTCAAATGCCCCACCACTTAGCGTTACCTATTATATGAATACATTTACATATACTTTAACTAATTATGTAGAGTATACTTTAGTGACATAATAGAAATTTATGTTTTTTCTATCCTTTCTGACAAGGACAAATATGACCTGTTCCATGTCAAATAATTTCCTCATTTTGTCATCCACAATTCACTGCCCAACATATGGAGTATATAAGTGTAATTAGAGTGTTGATTATTTTTTTATTTTGCCATGGAATAATACACACTATATTGTCAAAAGTATTGGGACACCTACCTTTACACGCACATGAACTTCAATGGCATCCCAGTCTTAATCCGTAGGGTTTAATATTGAGTTGGCCCTCCCTTTGCAGCTATAACAGCTTCAACGCTTCTGGGAAGGCTGTCCACAAGGTTTAGGAATGTGTCTATGGGAATGTTTGACTATTCTTCCAGAAGTGCATTTGTAATGCCGCGTACACACGATCACTTTATGTGATGAAAAAAAACGACGTTTTCTGTGAAGTAAAAAACGACGTTTTTGAAACTTCACTTTTCAAAGACGATGTTGCATACACACCATCGTTTTTTCACAAAAAGCGAGGTTACGTTCACCAATCTTTTCCATTGAAGCTCCCTTCATAACTAGCTTCTGGGCATGCGCGGGTTGAAAAACTTCTTTTTAAACGTTTTTTGCTACACACGGTGACTTTTTGTGAAACAAAAAACGACGTTTTGAAAAACGACACATAAAATTGAAGTGGAAATAAAATTAAAAACGACATTTTTTTTCATCACATAAAGTGATGGTGTGTACGCGGCATAAGGGCAGGCACTGAGAAGGCCATGACATGGATGAGTGAGTTTGGGGTGGAGAAACTTGACTGGCCTGCACAGAGTACTGACCTCATCCCGATAGAACACCTTTGGGATGAATAAGAGCAGAGACTGCAAGCCAGGCCTTATGCCGCGTACACACGATCAGTTTTCGGCATGAAAAAACGTTGTTTTGAAAAACGTTATTTAAAATGATCGTGTGTGGGCTACACATCATTTTTCAGGTTCTGAAAAACGACAAAAAAAAAATTCGAACATGCTGTATTTTTTAACTTTGTTTTAAACGATGTAGTTTTTCGGGTTGTAAAAATGATCGTGTGTGGGCTAAAACGGCATAAGCAAGTTATGAGACGGGAGCGCTCGTTCTGGTACAACTACCGTTCATAATGGAGTAAGCACATTCATCACACTGTAACAGACAGAAAAGTGCGAATCGTCTTTTACTAACAAGGAATCAGCTAAAGCAGCCCAAAGGCGAATGGAACTTCCCCTTTAGAGTGCCGTCGTACGTGTTGTACGTCACTGCGCTTTGTTCATCATTTTTTTTAAACGATGGTGTGTGGGCAACATCATTTTTCTTAAAATTTTTCGGACGACCGTTCATCCGATTTTTTTTTTTTTAAGTGTATTTTTGTGCGTGAACTCGAGAGAGAGGAGCCAGACTGCAGGAGTTGGGAGTAGGCAGACCCTCCCCCTAGAGGCAATCTGCCATCCTTCTCCATGCCCCCGGGGTGGCAATGGCGGGTGTGAGGGGAGCCTCCCACTCACCCCGCCCTACCTGCTCCACTTGGGAGCCCAACTGGTGCCCAACAGGACCCCACGGGGCAGAGGGACTCCCCCTATGAGGGAGTGAGGAGGTCTAGCCCACCATCGTTTTTAATGATGAAGTTGGAAAAACATCGTTTTTTTTTTCATGCTGAAAAATGATCGTTTGTACGCGGCACTATAGTACAAAATCAGTGCCTGACCTCTGAAATGCACTTCTGGAAGAACTGTCAAAGATTCCCATAGACATGCTTCTAAACCTTGTGGACAAGCTACCCAGAAAGAGATGAAGAACCCTACGAACTAAGACTGGTATGCCATTAAAGATCATGTGAGTGTAAAGGCAGGTGTCCCAATACTTTTAACAAAATCGTGTATTAGCAGTAAGTTTGTAGTTTAAAACCTACAACAGAAGCAGTGATCTTTGTTATTTTTCTGACAATGTCTATGAGAGCTCATCATAGTACAACAATCACAACCCATTTTCTGCTCTAGTGGGAAAGAGAAAAAGAAGCTAACAATAAAAACCTGCTAAAGAGGAGAATACACTGGGAACTTGATCTTCTCTGCACCACAGGAGTAGATACTAATGGGGACGACTGGAGGCGATTGTATCAGATGTCAAATTGTAGTAGTTGCCAATTACATGGAAGATATAGCTGTCTGGATATGCTGTAGTTTACACAATATATATAGTGTGGTGAAACCAGTGACTGAAATTCTAACGGATTGAGTGACACGGACTATCCCTCTGAAGCTGCTTTCATAAAGATTTGTGAGTTATGATACATCATCCTTTGAGTGTCCCTCAATGACAATGACGGTAGGATCTCTTTCTGCAAAAAGATATTTAAAGCAGAGTTCCACCCAGGAAAACAACAATTGCTCATCTTGCTTAAAAAAATTAAATTAAAAAAAACGTGAAAAAAAAAAAATACTCACCCAAAATACCTGTTGCTATGCGGAAGTCCGTAATCTGCCTCTTCCACACCGCGGTGTCTTTCCTTCTGCTTCTTCTGCTTGTGAATGGGGCGCGCTGCTTTCTGGGAACTGTGTGTGTTCTCAGAGAGCAGCCGCCCATTCACAAGCCAGCGTGAGACTCACGCAGGCGTACGGCTTCATTGCCTGTTTCCTATAGTGTGGATGGCGGCGCGGGACCTGGATCGATCGTGGGACTGGCATCGGGGGGGCCATCAGCGCGGGCAAGTAGGACAAGGTAAGTGTCCCTATTTAAAGTCAGCATCTACACTGTTAGTAGCTGCTGACTTTAAAAAAAAAAAAATTGCGGCTGGAACACCCCTTTAAATCCTCTCTCTAAATAAGCGTAGACACAAGGTCAGTTAGCAGTCACTGGAAGTAAGGTCACTATATTAACATCTAGATATTGTTTTGCTCCAGTGGTTCATTGTATCCCCCTGTTTGTGGAGTTTTTATTCTTTGCTGTTTTTCCTCTTCCCCTATTAACAGGAGTTAGGTTGTGGCTGTTCCACTATGATGAACATCTTCTCACAGTATATATATATATTTCCACAGTTTCCTAATATAGCAGATCCCTTAGTCTGAGAAATATGTCAAACAGCACCCTTACCCCATTGGCAGAACCAGCACTTACCTCAAGGCCAGGTTGACACCGCCGACGCAAGCGTTGCACAGCAGGGGTCCGGCGCATGCTGCTTCACCGGTTCAGGTACAATTTTTGGGCTGAAATCAAACCTAAAATGCACCAAAAAAGGCATGTGTTTTTCCAGCACACCGCACCGGACCCGCTGCGGAGATATGTGAAGCGGCTCCATAGGGAGCCAGTCACATTCTCCTGCAATGCAAATTAAATGCTGGGAAACGTCCATCCAATTTGCATAGGTGTGAACCCGCCTAAAGGAAAGATTAATTCTATTTTATATAATAGACTATGCTGAGCAGTGGGACATTTAAAGGGTAACTCCACTTTTGTGGGGGAAAAAAGCAAACAAAGAGAAAATAATATAGCGTATACAATTGCGACACAAGTCATAGTAACATTGGATATTGTTAAAAATTACCTTTCCTTTTCAATCTGCAGCTTTGTAATTTTCAGTAAATGCAATGCAATATGGCTACCTGGAGGTATTCTGTACACAGAATGTGTACAGAACACCCCCCAGAAATATGATTTTCTGCTTATGTGATTGGCTAATTTTTCCAGAAATCTACACTAAGATACAAGTTATACTTCAGGCATCCCCTGCAATAAAATGTCATTTTTGGTGAGATACTTCCAATAGGAAAACACATCTAAGGAGATGCAGGCCCAGCAGCTTTCCTCATTAGAGCTTTCCAGGTGCACAGGTGATTGATAATTATAAAACCACTCCCGTTAGACTCACTTTCCAACATGGATACAGACAAACACACAGGGATTTCCTCAGAATAACAAAAGGTAGAAATCTGCAACAAAGTTTGTTACAATCCTTGTAATGTACATAGATCACCCAGAGGGGAATGTTTTGTTTTTTTTAATCAAAAAAAGTGGTTACGCTTTAAGGTTATCTCCACCATTAAAAATATAATATACATTATATATATTGTTTTTATTTTTAGTCTATGGTTACTTGCATCTCTGTATTCCTCAATTTTTTTTTTTTTTTACTTTTAAACAATTTAGAAAGTTAAAAATAATTTTTAACAAAATGTTTTTAATTTTAATAAAAAAAATGTTAATGAAAATTTTTGTTGTGTATGTTCTGTATCGGTATTTATCACCTGAAAGTCCCAATGGTGTATTTATTATTCTATAGGGTTGTGGTGCAATAACAATTTTGCCAGTCATAGCTATAATGAAAATCGTACTGGGGATTGACAAGTGGTTGCTACAGTACCATTAATGAGGCCAAAAGGAAGCTCTGTTTGATCTTACTGAAATGGATTATGTAATAGATCTCATACTGATGTAAAAGGATGTGGCCCAGTAATGTTTCCTGGATTACATTAGCAATTTTTATTTATTTTTTGATCATCAGTTCAAGGGACAAAGCCGTAAAGCAGAGAAACAGAGACTTCATATAAATGGACAGAAGGGAAAAAAAAAAGAAAAAGAGGAGGTCAGCAAGAAAAAAATGCAAGAGAGTGGGAAAAACTAATGAAGCTTGATGCTTTCATTATTATACTCAGAAATCCAGCTCTTGCCCACACATCTTTTGGAGCTTTGTACAGTTTGTTCCATCCAGCCTTTCAAATATCACGCAGTGAAAGCACTACACTTATAAAAAGATTCTGAATGTCGGCAAGAGAAAGGGCAAATGGAGTATATTTAATATTTAAATCCATTAACCTTAAAGTGGAGCCTTTTTTTACTCTTTGTGTGGCACAAAAAAAACATATTAAAATTATTAGTAAATATGAAGAGGGCTTTATTACATCAGGTGCATTGAGAAGACATTGAGAGGACAAAAACTGTTTTATCTGCTTTTTTTTTCAGAGTTTGCAGATATAAGCATTTTTGTTTAGGCCAAAGGAAAGCAGGTTGAATGCGGGAGGAGGCTGGCTATTGGGCACAAAAATGCCAGGAAAGTCCACTTTCTGCTCTCATTTTCGCCGTGGACATTGAAACTCTAGCTATAGCCATCCGACAAAATACAAATATTAAAGGGGTAACATGTGGTTCTCAAATGCATAAATGTGGGCTCTTTGCGGATGACATACTTCTTTTTGTGACCTCTCCACTAATCTCCCTTCCCAATGTCTGCCTAGTCCTAAATAATTTTTTCTAAAATTTCAGGCCTTAAGGTCAATTATGCGAAATCTCGGGCCCTTAATGTTTCACTTACTCCCCAAGAAGTTTCGTTATTAAAACAATCATTCAATTTGAATGGAATGACACCTCAATTAAATATCTGGGTGTTACATTGACGGCCCGAGTAGAAAATGTATATTTACATAATTATCTCCCACTATTCAAGAAGTTAGAAAAAGATCTTTCAACTTGGTCCAAACATGAATTGTCATGGTTAGGCAGGATCAATTTGATTAACATGACATTACTCCCTAGAATCCTATATTATTTCAGGTCTCTCCCTATCCCTGTCCGTAAATTCCAGTTGAAAAAACTTCAGGGTAAAATAGTAAAATTCACATGGAACACCTCTGTTTATAGAATACCCTAAAACACTGTTTTTTGTCATAGAAAAAAAGGGGAGTCTAGGTCTTCCTGATCTCTATAAATATTTTCTATCAGCAAGACTAGCACAGATCTCGACTATCTATTCTAAATCCGGACAACCAGATTGACTTAATATGGAAAAACAAGCGGCTCCACATGCTCGCTTGAATACCTATTTTGGTGTCCCCCTAAAAAGAGACCTTAAATTCTAGTCCCGTCTCTATCCCAATCATTTGCGCTCTGGGATGAACTTAGAAAATATCTGTCTCTTGTCTCAACCATTTGACCACTTGCAAGTCTGTTTGGACTTCCCCCCTGGGCTAGATCTGGAGGCTTTTAAATGGTTGACGGATAAAGGACTTTATCGTATTGGACAGTTTTTTTACGCTGGTAAACCCATGTCATTAAACCATTGCAAAAAAACATTAGAACTTCCGGAGTCTGAGGAATGTTGTTTTCATCAAATTTACAGATTTCTACAAATGATCTGGAAGGAAAAAACTCTCCTCCCACAATTTACAAACTACGAGATGTTTCGGTTGCATATTCGTGCCTCACTCATCCTACAGGGAAAGCTTCTTATATGGAGACATGGGAAAATGATCTTCAAATTAGTTGGAACTTAGACACCTGGCATAGATCATTTACAAAATCCTTCACGTTTCAGTGATGGAGGCCAACATTAAAGTAATACCCGGGTGGTATTTAACACCCTCTAAGCTGACTTCTATTTTCCCTACAGTAGATCCAAATTGTTTTAGGGGATGTCAACTACTGGGAACTATGTCTCATACCTGGTGGGAGTGTCCTAGAATTAGATAATTTTGGAACAACATTTTTTCTATGATTTTCAAAGTAGCAGGTTGCCAGGTCTCGAGATCTCTACCAATAGCTCTCCTGGATGCGCATATATATCAAATTCCAAAACATTCTCAAAAATTAATTTGCTTTATTCTTACATTAGCTAAGCTTAAAATTGCCAAAAATTGGAAGAAACCTAAACCCTCTTTCTCGGAAAAAATAAATAAAAAATCTCTTGGATAATGACTGAAGAAAAGTTAGCTAGCATTTTAAATTATACTGTTTTGAAATTTGAAATGATCTGGGAACCTTGGGCCAGATATAAAGGTATTTCTCTTATTCAGGATGCCTCTTCGATTTCCGCAAACACTGTAAATTAGGTATATAGCTTGTCTTATCCTCTTTCCTCCCTCTCTTCTTTGTCGCTTTTTTTTTTCTCCGACTTTTCCCGCTTTTTTTTCATTTTCCTCCCCTTCTGTAGGGGAGACTAGTGATGTTTTGTAAGGGGATTTATCTAGCAACATAGGCTTTGGTTCAGAGTGTAATTTAGTATGTCGAAAGGATTTCACTCCTGGTGCAGTTTGAACCCAATAGGGGCACCAGGAGATTATAAGTATCCTTATTTCTATTGAGTTAGCTTATATAAGTCCTTTCTCTTTCTTAAATCAATATATATATATATATATTTTAATTGTTTAACTTTTAATACTCACATATTTTATTTGAGAAGGAGAGAAAAAATAAATAATTAAAGATCATACATCTTTAATTATTTATTTTTTCTCTCCTTCTCAAATCTGAAGGGGGAGATTTTCTATCTCCCTCTCTCTGCAAGTCTTTTTTAGTTCCTGCTGACATTTACTAGGTTATGTCCATATTGATATGTATTGTGATTTATTGTCATTTTTATTTTATTTCTGAAACTAAAATAATTTGAAAGAAAAAAAAAATGCCAGAAAAACATGTGCCAAAAATGCACAACCTTGCAATGTAGAAAAACCTGTACGTCTTTGGTGGAACATTACTTAGATAAGAACAGAACTGGATAAACAAAATAAGATGAAATTCTTATTTTCAAGCTCTGTTGTGCTTTGGAAACAGGTGACAAATCACTCAAGAGTGAACAGTGCTTACAATTGGGACAAATGATTTAACACTGACATGATGCTTCGTTACAATGGAATGCCTTTTGTTCTTTTGGATTTTCCAAAAGAAAAAAGCTGTTGCTGTTACTGCTTAAAAAGTGTTAACTGAAGTTGGACTTTAATTTGTTTTTATCTTAAAGGAGTTGTAAAGGAAAAACATTTTTTGCCTAAAATTAATGTCTGCAAGGTAGACAGACAGAATAGTGTAATAATTCTGTTAACAAATGAGTAAATACCTATTAAATTCCTTCATCTATATCACCTCCGGCGTTCTAGTTTCTGTTCTCGCATTCACTTCCTGGTTTGCATCACTTGTTCATGTAAGAACTACATTTCCCAGTATGAATTGCGGCATGCCCAGTAATTCACACCTCCTTGAAGTCTCTAACACGTAGAGAGAGTCTTGCCACACAGATGTAGTTCCCAGGAGGAGGCGATCCTGTCACTGAACACTGCATTAAAGCCTCCCTTCACAGTGGTGAGTAGCAATCAGACAAGCAGGAAGTGAACAGAAGAAGAAGAAGAAATAAAGTAACTTCTGAGCAAAAACTAACAATGAGGAAGTGAAAAGAGGAATGTCTGCAGGTAAAGGGTGCTTATTATGAAAACAAAATGTTTCCTTTACAACCCCTTTAACTAAAGTCCATCTAAAACCACATAACCATCTAATATAGGGGTGTCAAACTCAATTTCATTGTAGGTCTCATCAGCATTACGCTTTCTTTTAAAGGGCCAGTTGTCAAGAGTCAAGGGTCCCCCTCCCAAATTTCACAAGTCAAGAGTTGTCCACCCTCTTTTACATCACATTGCATCCCCCTTAACTTTGCTGCTGCCAAGTGAAAGATGGGGGCAGAGCTGGAAAGCAGAAAGTGCAGGGTGTGTAGGAGGACCAGAGGAGGGCTGAGGTCAGAGAGGTGCAGTATTGTTGGAAGAGTTCTGTCCTCCTCTGCTGCTGACTGCTGAAATGAGGGGGAGGCTGCTGCATGGAGAAGCGCAGGATCTGGAGGAGGAGTTTTGTACTCCTCTGTGTTGCTGACTGCAAAGTGGGGGTGGAGATGAGGGGGTGCAGCACCTATAGAAAAGGTGCAAGGGGGCCACATGAAATGGCCAGGTGGGCCGGATTCAGGACTTGTGTTTGACACATGTGATCTGAGACAACCGTGTCCCACTGAGTGATAATTCTGCTGAGTGATTTAAATGCAGAGCAGACAGTGTTGTCATCCTATTAGGGATGAGCAGAATGTACTTGGGTTTGGTTCGAGCAGGGCTCGATGAAACGTTAAGTTAGTTTGGGTACCAACACTGAACACTATTAAAATCAATGGGAGCTGAATCTGTAAAATTACTAGCCATTTGCTTGGTTATTTGGAGATTAAGCCTATCCTGGGGGCATCTGGCTTCCATGCTGTGTGAGGGTCTATCCAGAAGTAAGAGGGCAGTGTAGGGTTGGAACTCCGGCTTGCAGTCAAACCAAAAGTGCCAGTTCTGCTGGCCAGAGAACCTGTTGTGGTCAGAGGTAGAAGGAAAGCTGTTGCCACCAAGGGACCAACTACCTTTACCTGGGACCACAGTGAGTAACTGAAGCAATTACCAGAGCAACAATCTCACCGAATGAGCATGGTGGGGAAAAGGGGGACCCAACCAGAGCAGAGCAGCCTTGTGTGTCAAGCCATTGACCGAGCCAGTCAACAGAGGTGAAGCTTGTATCTGGAGTGCTAAGCTAGGGACCCAGCAGGGAAGCGTGGGTGACGGTTGAGGGAGATACCACCACAAAAGCCTTTAGGAGCTCATGGGTTTCAAAGGTGCTGAACAGCTACAACTGGACTTTGTAGTGAATCTGAGAAAACTGTTGAACTTTGTATTAGGAACTGTTAAATACTGTTGCCATAGGAGATAGCAAACTTGCACGTGCAGAAGTGGCACCTTGCTGGGGCCTTTCCCTGTACGGCTGTCTTCCTATTGAAGTCTCAGCGTCTGCCTATTGAAATTGCAACTACTTAAGGGTGTCCTGGCCCTAACCCTCTTTCCCTTTCAAAATATAAAAAGAACTGATAAAATAAATAAAACCTCTTTTGCATCCAAGAAGTGTCTGGCGCTCAATTATTTTGACCACCTTTGCACCCACTATGCCTCACAACCCACTACATATTGAAGGATGTCAGCTATCTCTGGCTTAGAAATTTCTCATTAGACTGAAAGAGTAGAGATTCTGCTACATAAAGTTTTCGAGAAACCTTTATGGGGTCCCCATGCCATTTAAAAAAAAGAAAAAAAAAGCCAATTTTGCTGTAGCACATCCTACAGCAAGAATGTAAAAAAAACATGTGGGGGGGGGGGGGCTACCAAAATCCACTCCAGACTCTTCAGATGTGGTATGGATTTTAACCACTTGCCTACTGTGCACCTACACCCCCTTCCTGCCCAGACAAAATTTAAGCTCCCGGCACTGCGTCGCTTTAACTGACAATTGCGCGGTCATGCGACGTGGCTCCCAAACAAAATTGGCGTCCTTTTTTTCCCACAAATAGAGCTTTCTTTTGGTGGTATTTGATCACCTCTGCGGTTTTCATTTTTTTGGTAAAAAAAAAATGCAATAAGCGTTTATCGATTGGTTTGCGCAAAATTTATAGCGTTTACAAAATAGGGGATAGTTTATGGCATTTTTTTACTATTAATGGCGGCAATCTGCGATTTTTTTATTGGGACTGCGACGTTATGGCGGACGCTATAAATATGCATTGATTACTGTATAAATGTGACTGGCAGTGAAGGGGTTAACCACTAGGGGGCGGGAAAGGGGTTAAATGTGTGTCCTATGAGTGTTCTAACTGTGGGGGGAGGGGGGTGACTGGGGGAGGTGACCGATTGTGTCCCTATGTACAAGGGACACAGCAACGGTCTCCTCTCTCCCTGACAGGACGTGCTCAGTTACTGAGCAATCGTTGCCGCCGGGCACTCACACGGGATCCCAGCAGAGCGGCGGGTGCGCGCGCCCGCCCGTGGCTTTAAAAGGACATCACGTCATATGACGTGATGTCAGGATAATGGAGTCCTCCGCCCGCCGTCATTTGACGGTGGGCAGAGGACAAGTGGTTAAGGGGGAACCTAATACACAAAAAGACAAACCAAAAATGTGTGGCATCACTCATCCTCCCAAAATTCCTACTCAACCCTTAACTTGTGCATGCAACCTGGTTGGCCAGGAAAGGGGGGAGCAAACATGTGCTTTTCCTCTAAATAGTGGAATATGAGGGCAAAGTCTCCCACTCATAGAATAATATTACATTTTAATTATATATTTATTGGGCTGAACAAATACAGGTATTTAGAGGTTTACACTTTTCTTGACTATACCATTTTTTTGTAGCTCAGTCATGCCTTTGAAATTGTTAGCAGCAGTTTCACTAAGAATAGAACTGTAGCAGTGATTATTTAATCACAACAGGATGATTGTGCAATCATGCAAGATTAATTGCCACTGCGTTCTACTTGTATAGCTCTTACAATGGGTACATATTTGTTCTATCGCTCAACAGCAAATTTAGGAGTGCTTCTAAACTACTAAAGATCATGACCACAGCGAGAAATGGATATATCAAAATAGCAATTAAGGGTGAATAAATCGGAAGCATACAGGAATTTACTTTCCTGGGATTGCAGATTGACCAAAGTGGTGACTGTAGTCAAGAATTAAAGCACAATATTGCACAGGGTCACACAGTATTCGTTGAATACTGAAAACAAGGATGTTAGTGCTCTTGTGTAAGCTACCTACAGTATGGTTGTCAAAGTTGGACCATGAAAAAACAAGAAGAAGGTAAATCAATAGGTTTGATCTATGGTGCTGGAGAAGGCTCCTGATCATTTCATGGACAGCAATTTATGGTTAAGCTGATTCACGGTGCAGCCTGTTGTGTATGCAAAAGAAGGATCTTTTTGTCTTTTAGACAGACTGTTTTCTCTTGCCTTAGCTCTGATTTAAGATTAATCTTTAACTAAATGTATGTAGAAGAGGGATACGAACTACGCCTTGGTGTATTGAGGATATTTTGGGAAAATCCGCCTTTGAAAGTACCTTTGAGAAGGTCCTAATTAGAAGCATTTTGGGAATGCTGTAGACAAGTGTACACAACAGTCCTTTTGGGAAGGAGCTGAAATGGTTAATGAGGATTATACTTTGGTGACCCAACCTACTTTTGCTTTTCTTTCTGTCGCATAGAAGTAATAAGATAATTTATTGTGTAGATACACTGGGCCAGATTCTCAAAGACTTACGACGGCATATCTCCACGTACGCCGTCGTAAGTCCGAATGTGCGCCGTCGTATATGCGCTCCTGATTCTTAGAATCAGTTACGCATAAATTCGGCCAAGATACGAGCGGCGTAAGTCTCCTACGCCGTCGTATCTTGGGTGCATATTTACGCTGGCCACTAGGTGGCACTTCCGTTGATCTCCGCGTTGAATATGCAAATGAGTTAGATACGCTGATTCTCGAACGTACGTGCGCCCGTCGCAATTAGTTACGCCGTTTACGTAAGACATACGCCGGCGTAAAGATAAAGCAGCTCTCTAGGTGGCGCAGCCCATGCAAGGTATGGACGTCGGAACAAGCATATTTGTTTACGTCGTTTGCGTAAGTCGTACGCGAATAGGGCTGTGCGTAAGTTACGTTCACGTCGTAGGCAGTGTTCGACGTATCTTAGGCATTCTATCCGATGCATGCGCACTGGGATACATCCACGGATGGCGCATGCGCCGTTTGTTAAAAGCGTCAATTTTGTGGGGTCACGATTAATTTACATAAAACACGCCCACCTCTTCCACATTTGAATTAGGCGCGCTTACGCCGGGACATTTACGATATGCCGCCGTAACTTAGGACGCAAGTTCTTTGAGAATACTGCACTTGCATCCTAAGTTGCGGCGGCGTAGCATAAATACGATACGCTACGCCCGCTCATAGTTACGCGGCCCACGTGAATCTAGGCCACTGACTGTAAGGTAGGACAGTCAAAGTGGTCTACAGAATTTTGCATTATGGGTCCAAATCCTTTATCCTTATAGGATAAATGCCTCAGTGTAGGAAGTGTGTGCAGATTAGTATTACTACACTGGTAACATAACTTGCTTGCTGGTTGGTATTGCTAGATTATTGGCATGTTTTTTTAGCAGCTTGGTGTTTCTATAATGTTATGTTGAGGTTTGGCTTTAATCGTTTTGGTAACGCAGTAGAAGTGTTTTGGGAACGCTGTAGAAGTATTTTGGAAACGCAGTAGAAGCATTTTGGGAATGCTGTAGAAGCGTTTTGGTAATGCTGAAGAAAAGTGTACATGCCCATTGGAAGCTTGGTGCTCCTGGGAAAAAAAGGTGATCGATCAGGAATTTTAGTCAGAAATTTGCTTATATCCAAATATCGTGAGACTGGTAAGTAATTTTGTATGTATGTTTATAAATGTTGTTGCTGTGGTGCAGATGGGACAAATAGGTTTTAGCTATGCTATACAAGCCAAGGTTTTAAGCAGTTTAAAAAAAAAAATGTTTTATTCGTTTTATAAAAATGTATAAAAATTATTAGTTAAGGAAAAGTTGTTGTTAGTGTAGCGCTACCCCCGCAGGAGCCGATGGATAGATTTGGGCCGGCCTGTTACCTCTATAGCTACGATGTCTAGGGTAGTTAAAGACAGCAGCAGTAATGGAATGTTCAGACAGCAGGTGTCTTTCTTGTGCTTTTATTTTACCAACATGGTAAACAAACTTGAGGTAGATAGGAGAGATGTATGAGAAAGAGAAACAGCAGTCCTAGTTACACGGAAGCAGTCCTGCTTCCAACAACACTTCACTTTCACCGCCACTCCAGCCGGAGTGGGTATAGTGTACCTGGACAGGCCTCTCACACTGACCTGGCAGCCAGGGTATCACTCGGAACCTTGAGGGGAAACAGGTCTCTGCCACAGACCCTTCCCTAGAATGTAGATCAAGTAGAAATCTTCCTCAGCAATATTGATGCCTGAATCGCCCTCAGGTAGTTCTCTATTGGGTCACCGACTGACAGGTTGCTGACATCCAACCTCTCTGTGTCCGGTCACCTTGATCCCCGATGGATCGTCGAGGCCCTGTTGGTTTGCCTGACTCTCTTGGCTCTCCTCATGCTGACTCCCCACTGAACAGCTATCTCGCTTGGGATCCTCACCCGGCATCTCTTGCACTGTACAAAAGGCAGGATCCAGACAGCCAGCTCCAAGCAGCGGGGGCATGACAGTCTGAGGGCCTCCACGCCTCCACTTGAGAACAACACAAATTTCCCCTTGGTCTGCATCCGGATTCCGGTATCGGTCAGGGGTACTCTGGCGGCAGTAGGCATTAGATGGGCTCCAACAGTAGACATTGAAGGTCTCAGTTTCCTAAACGGCATCGGGGGAACAGACATGTTGCACATGTGTCTCTCTTGTGGGTGGGCAATCACTCTGCTGTTTGGTGCCAACCTCGCCCTACGTTTCACGCAGGGGCGGGTAACTCTTCCCACTAAAATTTCTTTGCTGGGCACGTTGCAGGCACACGTCACTCCTCTGCACGTGCACCCAGACTTTTACTACCTGAGGTTAACTCTCTCCTCACCGCACAGTCCAACATCACGAAAATTCCTGGCTCTCAATGGTAGAACAATCTCACAGTTTCGTTGTCAGAGGCAACAGCCGAATCCCGGACGAGCCCCCACATGTAGCGCTACCCCCGCAGGAGCAAGATAGATTTGGGTCGGCCTGTTACCTCTATAATTCCGATGTCTATGGTAGTTGAAGAGAGCAGAAGTAATGGAATGTCCAGGCGGCAGGTGTCTTTCTTTTGCTTTTATTTTACCAACATGGTAAACATGGTAAACAAACTTGAGGTAGATAGGAGAGATGTATGAGTAGGAGAAACAGCAGATTCAGGCCTAGTTACACGGAAGCAGTCCTGCTTTCAACAACACTTCACTTTCGTCGCCACTCCAGCCGGAGTGGGTATAGTGTACCTGGACAGGCCTCTCACACCGACCTGGCAGCCAGGGTATCACTCGGAACCTTGAGGGGAAACAGGTCTCTGCCACAAACCCTTCCCTAGAACGTAGATTAAGTAGAAATCTTCCTCGGCAATATTGATGCCTGAATCTCCCTCAGGCAGTTCTCTATTGGGTCACCGACTGACAGGTTGCTGACATCCAACCTCTCAGTGTCCGGTCATCTTGCCTGACTCTCTTGGCTCTCCTCAGGCTGACTCCCCACCAAACAGCTATCCCGCTTGGGATCCTCACTCAGAACTTGGGGACCCAGTCGATCACTGGGACCCCACCACAGCATTAAATGTTCCGGGCCATCATGGTCCCAGAACCAAGCACACCGCGTGGCACGCGCACCCTGGCCTGGAAGGCCATATCGCCAGGGGCCGTGATGTGTGGACACCCTCCGAAGATGGGCGCCACACAAGGAACAAGAACCCCGCCTCAATGGCGTCTGCCCCTGAAGTACTCTCCCCCAGCATACCCCACGAGAGAAACTCTCTCATGATTGGCTGCTGGCAAGAGACACCCCAACCTGAACTTCACCTGCACCACCCATCACCTCGGGGTGGTATAGCACCCGAGAACAACAGGACGGCCCACAGCAAAGTCCAGCAGAAGCAGAGACCCAATTTAGACCAATTAACTTGATGAGAGCCAACTAACTCTCTCATCCCCCTTAAATTTAGAATAGCACCTGTACCTGAAAGTACACAGGCGCTACATTAGTATAGGGAATTCTCTTCCATCTGCTCAGATAAATGCTTAAATTTTCTGTGTTTGTTTGTTGTTGTCTTGGAATTCCAATTTAGAGTTGTTTTTTCTTCGGAATGCAAATGTATTGATGAGTACCGTGTTTATCGGCGTATACCGCGCACTTTTTCCCCCTTAAAATAAGGTGAAAATCGTGGGTCCGCGATATACGCCGATACCTGCTTCCCGAGCTCAGCTTGAAGTGAGCCGCCGACATATACCGAGTGCAGTACACTCGGGTGATAAACAATGATAGATACGCTAAATTACAACTAATATTGTGAAACCGTGCAGTGAAAAACACTATAGGGCTAACAATCAAAAATGGGAAGCCAAGCAGTGTCAATTAATCAGTGAATCCCGCTGGGACAACAGGTTCACAAATGTGAGACAGAAATAAATGACAAATGAAAAGGGCACATGAACAGTGATTGAACCAAGTAACCATGAATAAAAGTCCCAATTCCAAAGATTCAAAGTGTCCAGAAATGTGCAAACCAAATCAGCAACTATGGATAACAGCGTCTATCTAAGTACATCTAAAATCCTGACTTATGGAGAGATCATACCTCGATGCAGTCCACGATACATGTAATGGAGAAAAAACATAACATAGCACAATACTGTTTGATAGAATGATTACAGCGAGGGCACGTTACAAGTTGTACTCACGGATCCCCATTCAAATTAAGCCGCTCAGTATTGCTGAGTACCGTATGAGAGACCTCCGCTGGTTTCCGTACGTGTGGCTCCTCCCCTATGCGTTGCGTCACGGTCACGATCAGCAATACTAAGCGGCTTAATTTGAACGTGGATCCGTGAGTATTGCATTAGGCTCCACATCCCTGCTGTCACCTGCTGTGTTCCCGCTGATCGCATGTACCCGGCGGACATCGCGGCCGCCAGGTACACGCATCGGCTCTTCAGCCATGCGCCGGACAGTGTTCACTCGCTGCGTGCCACCCAGTGGCGCGCACGGGTACTGCACTTAAAATGACGTCCAAAGACGTCTACCCGGCACTTGAGAGCCGCGATGTGGAGGTCTTTTGTCTATAGCGCGGATCTCAAGTGGTTAAAAGCTGTTCAAAGGGCAAATATAAAAAACATTTCTAAATGAAGAATGAATGGAGTGGCCAAATGGATGTGAATAAAAGAAGAAAGTGGTTGTATTGTGTTTATTGAATGCACAAGGTATTATTTGATTAGTAAAGTATCTTAAGTGTTTGTTTAAAATGTTCTTGTTCTGGGAGTAGAGGTTATTAGGCCCATGTTCCTGATAATATATATTTCCCTAAAAGTTTGGGTTAAGTAACCAGGATCTAAATAAATTGCTGCATATATTGAGTCCATGATTTACTAAAATATGATGGGAAAGTTTGTTTGAATAACAGTGACTATTCTGGATATATTTACCTTTTGAATTTCCAGAGTGTCAATCGTTAAGTGTTAATGATGTAATGTTGTTTATCCATCAATGTTTTGTTTGTTGCTGATGATCAGTTATATTTGAAAAGTTGGGAAGCTGGATTCTGTCAGAATATGTGTTTGGGTAAAATGTTCTGTTCTGAGACCCTGGGTCCCGGGGATAGAAGAAACTAAAGTTGTTTAAGTTTTATTGAAGTCCTGCTGTAATACTGGAATTGAAAAAATGTTTTAGTTAAATAAATTGAATCTATATAATGAAGATTGCTGCTGAGAAACATTTTATATTTCTGCATGCTTTACCTATGTTTGAGTTAATGAGGAATATTGTTTTTAATACCTCCAATGGTTAAAGCATGGATTGATAAAGTATATTCTGTGATTATTCATGTTTGATGAGGAATATCTGCCCCAGCCAGCCAGCATTCACCCCTAGCCCCCTGCACATGAAGAAATGCCCACCCCATTCCTACCCTATACCCCATTCATACTCTTCCCCAGGGCTCAAAATTTCAAGTCCTGAGCTACTAGCCAGGCCTCAAGGCATACTCGCCACCAGTTGCCCCGCCCAACCCCTACCATGTCCCGCCCTTAATCCCGCCCCTAGACACGCCCTCATAAATCTCATGAAATTACACTTAAATGTTTAATGCAGAATTAAGTTATAAAAATAAATATTAACAACTTTATCCATGCCCAAAAATGCAGCCTGCCCATGTCTACCAATGCAGCAAAATGTCCCCATTTTCCAGCCAGAGTCCCGCCACAATTGTAGCCAGAGACCCCTCACCCCACACATTGCAGACAGAGTGTCCCCTCACCCCACACATTGCAGCCAGTGTGTTCCCTCACCCCACACATTGCAGCCATAGTGTCCCCCACACATTGCAGCCAGAGTGTCCCCCTCACATTGGAGCCAGAGTGTCCCCCTCACATTGCAGCCAGAGTGTCCCCCTCACATTGCAGCCAGAGTGTCCCCTCACCCCACACATTGCAGCCAGAGTGTCCCCCACACACTGCAACCAGAGTGTCCCCCTCACATTGCAGCCAGAGTGTCCCCCTCACATTGCAGCCAGAGTGTCCCCCCCACATTGCAGCCAGAGTGTCCCCCCCACATTGCAGCCAGAGTGTCCCCCCCACATTGCAGCCAGAGTGTCCCCCCCACACTGCAGCCAGAGTGTCCCCCCCACATTGCAGCCAGAGTGTGTCCCCCACATTGCAGCCAGAGTGTGTCCCCCACATTGCAGCCAGAGTGTGTCCCCCACATTGCAGCCAGAGTGTCCCCCCCACATTGCAGCCAGAGTGTCCCCCTCACATTGCAGCCAGAGTGTCCCCCTCACATTGCAGCCAGAGTGCCCCCCTCACATTGCAGCCAGAGTGTCCCCCCCACACTGCAGCCAGCGTGTCCCCCCCTACACACACATTGGAGCCAGCGTGTCCCCCTTACATTGCAGCCAGAGTGTGCCCCTCACATTGCAGCCAGAGTGTCCCCCCCACATTGCAGCCAGCGTGTCCCCCCCCCCCACACACATACACATTGCAGCCAGAATTCCTCTCTCCCCCATCCTACCTGTGCTGGGTAGGAGATCACCCATCCAATCCTGGGATGGGTGATGATCTGTCTATCAAAGTTTCCCGGACAAGAGGAGAGGGGTTATATAAGAGGCGCGCTGCGGGGAACACAGCTATTGAATTGAAAGCTGTAATGTTCCCCGCGGTTTGAGCGCCACGGCTCTGCTCTCCTCTCCTTGCTCGCCCCCCCTCCCAAGCAGCCCACACTCGCCAGACCTCAAAATTTACTCGCAAAATGCGAGCAGGCGAGTTAAATTTTGAGGGCTGCTCTTCCCTATACCCTATCCAGATGAAGATATGACTACAGCTTTTACATGGAAATCTTTGTTGTTCATCTTTGTTGTTCAAATGCCATGGGAGGTGCTGAGATGAGTAAAGGTGGACTCCTGCTGGAAAATTACACAAATGGACACAACCTCAAATGGAATGACACCTTGAGGGTTAGCCATGACACACGCCCAAGGTCTACAAAATTCCAGTGAGCAACACAAGGGAGAGATCCAGAGATCCAGATATGCCAGCCTGAAAACCCAAGTCTAGCCTAATGCATCAGTTCCAGTCTTCTTCGGATATCGAGTTCTATCCTAACAAAGAGGCAGGGTTTTGGAGTAGAAGGATCTCTGTAAAATATGGATGAACACAGAATCGAACCAAAAGTTTTGGGAAAAGTTTAGGAGAATGAGAATTATAATGTGGACATTTCCTATTCCTTCCCTTTCATGAATTTATCGGACATTCAGAAGCCATACAAGAGACCTTTTTTGTGCTTTTCTTTGGGACTATTTTTTGTTTGGCCTAAAAGCTGTCATGCCGCTCCCACTTGCTTTTAAAGGACATTCACGCCCCCTCCCCCTTTTGTATATCATGGACAATTGCTATGATCCTGAGATTATCTGTTTATTGTTCTCTATTTTTACATGCTTAGGATAATGATACATTTATGGCAAAGTAGTCCAGGTGAATGTTGGGGGCTTCAGGGTTTGTGATTACCACATTTGTGATAAAAGAGGGGATTGTAATAGAATGTATAAATGACAGACTTCATTTTAAATAGAAATTGACTTTTGAATATATGTGTTTTGACATAATTAGCTTAATTAACAGTTTGCATAGAGACACACCCTGCAAGTCATTTGTGGTTAAGCTGACTCACAGTGCAGCCTGTTGTGTAAGCAACATTTTCAGCTAGTTCGTGTTAACTAAAGTAAGCATGTTTAAATCATGATAAGAAAAGTATGGAGTTTGTATAACTTTTAGAAACGTATGCATTAAGACATAGCCCCTCCTATTTTTCTTTTGCATATTAGCCACTGTGGTACTGAAAAAAGGTTATATGAACACACTTAAATCTGTTTCCGTGTCTCATTTGATTTCTAACGGATCCTCGGATCCTGGGGTCACTGAAAGTTATCCTGCATTACCTTAAGTACACCTGGGTGGCAGTATTACCTGCTTCAATTACCTATTCTGGACATGTAATGCAAGGAATGCAAATATGTTATAATTAATTAGCAGCAAAAACAACCCAGACCACCAAAGAACAAATGGTTAAAGACCACATAATCTTAGGGAGGGTTACAAACAGTTGGCTGAGGATTGAATAAGGTTTTGTTTTTTTTGTTTTGTTTTTTACGACAATGGCTTTTTATTAGAATTTTTGTGAAATAAACAAAGTAAATATTGGCCTCATACATGATAATAGTAAGTACACAAATGTAGAAATTGTAAACGTTCAGAAGCAGAAGCTAATAGCATTAGGAATCCTAATGCTGGTGATTCGTATAAGTCCGATATGAGGAAAAGCATACAAGAAAAAGCATAGAAAGAGACAAACAGCATGTAGAAGAAAAACTCGCAAATCCACCAGGTACTCATCAGTATTAAAGAGATATCCAGTCATCACAACACTTCCATGCCCTTTCAGAAGTGTTTAATCTCTGATAACAAGGGATTTTTCATGTGTAATGTAGCTTAATTAGCGATTCAGTAAAACTAGGCTGCCAGGATTATATGGGCTATATCGTTCTATCTTGATTGGGGAAATGATCAGTACCTAAGTATAGTGGACCCAAGGCAGGGTCAGGAATAGTTATTATACCCGTAATATTAGATATCAGCTTGAATGTCTGGTGCCAGAAACTAGATAAGCCCTTACATGCCCAAAAAAAGTGCAAGATTTGGCGCCTACTTAGCCACAATCTCTCTAGCAAAGAGTGGATTGGGTGGGTAAGATTTTTGAAAGTCTGTAGGGGGTGAGATACCACATAGAGATGATTTTTTTTTGGTATAGATCCCAGTGGTTAATGCAATGTGAGATAGAGTATGCGTAGTGTAGAGCTTTAAGCCACTGAGTGTTTGAGAACGTGGATTGCAAATCTCCCAAGTCTCCCATGCCATTACCATTGCCATTTGCCATTGGAGGAGTTTTGTGGAATGTCTCTTTACACTGAAGAGGAGAGTAAAATAAAGAGATGCATTTGACTGTAGAGTGTGGGTCTGTAAAAAACGTCCACGCTCTTGGGTGTATATAAAACATGGGTTTGTGAGTTGTTTTAGAAAGTGACAAATATGGAGATGCAGGTAAAAGTCTGAAGGGAGAATGTTAAAGGTGGATAGTAAGTCTTTCAGTGCTAAGGGCTTGTGGTCCTGAAGGAGGTCCTCTGCCTAATGAATACCAGACTCCTGCCATTATTTGATCTGTAGCTGAGGTAAGTTGTTTTTTTGTGTTGGACACAGAATGTTTTTTTTATATGTCGCTGAAGCTGGATGCTTCCCTGAAGGTCATTTCTATGCTGCATTTATTGCTGTATCTACTCGGCCTGTCAATACCGAAGATGACATGAACAGGCCAGTGGAGAAAAGGGGGTCCTAATATATAAATGTATACTTTGTACACTTACAAAATTGATATAATATAATTATATAATTGCACTGTTAAAAACTCCCTTTGTAAAGCAACACAGTGTCCTTAGTAGTCTCCCTAATTGGTAAACCAAACTTGTTTCTTTTTTCTTATCTCCTAATAAACGTGTGCCTTGACAACATGAAGGCATCCTAACCACAAGACAAATGGCTATGCATTGTTGGGACACAATCAGCTAATTTTGTTTTATCTCTTTCTCAAAGAATTCTGGGATTTATCAATCCTCTCCTTCCTGTGAACCTATTAAGGAAAGGAAATTGAGAATTAGACTTTCAGTATAACTCAAGGATTTGGGGCTTTAAAAAGATGTGATTACCTTTTTCTCGTTTACAAATTACTAGAGGATAAGGTTAACTGGGAATACTGGTAACAGTAAGTGGGATTGTCAAGGGAACAGAAGAGCTTATTTATTTTGGTACACTGAGTGCGTTATGCTAGTCTAATTTTAGAGCGTACTTATAGTACTTTGCAATTACAGATATTTTAAGGGAGTATACTGCATATTTTCTAAATATTGTGAATTTGACCACATTGACCAGCTTATAGTAACAAATTATATTGACTTAAGTATAAGCTTGAAAAACATTTTTATTTAAGAAATATATATCCACCTAGGGGTGACCTGAACCGTGATAGCTGTAAAAGTTAGGACTGAAATACAAATCCTTTTTCAGATAAAATAAATTCCTTATATGTATTTCAACTTTGTATTTAGCTGTTTTTCTGTACCCTGACTTGACATTAACATTTAATGTTAACCCTTAAATTTCTTGGGCAACTATGTGATCAATGAGATTTACTGTTGATAAATAGTGATGAGCCGATGGTTTGAGTCGAACATCAGTCCGACTCGAACACTGTGTGTTTGTTTATTCTAAAACAAACTGAACGCCCCACAATGCACTGCGAGATTGCAGTGCATTGCTGTATGATGATTGGCCAAATGGCCTTTGGCCAATCATGGCTCAGGGGGACGCCCCACACTATCTAAGGCTGCTTACATAGTGGCCATGTATAGTGTATGGACAGAGATAGATTGAGCTAGATTAGGCAGGCAGGTTAGTCATTGGCAGTGTATTTAATATATATACTGTGGGCCAGATTCAGGTAGAGTTGCGCTGGAGTATTTCGATATGCGCCGCGTAACTGTGAATATGCGCCGTCGTTTCTATGTGGCCGTACCCACCAAACTAGATGCGACAGAAAACGGGCCATTTCCGATCGGCTTAACTTTCCGACGCCAGAGTCTCGTCAGCGCATAATTTCGCTTGGCGCATCAGTCGCGCCTATTGATTTCCCCTGCAAATATGCAAATGAGGGAGATTTCCCGATTCGCGAACGGATTAGCACCATACACTGGCTACATGCGCCGCGCGTATCTCGTCCGTCCGGCGCAAAGTTATTTCTACAAATAGCTGCTTTATCTTTACTCCAGACGGCCTCAGGTCAGCAGGAGAGCAGCTACAGCAGCAGCGTTACCGACGAAACTAGCAAGCTGAACAACCACACGTGCAAGGACATCACCTCTGTGTGCCAACATGCCAGGGGCAGTCGTGGTCCTAGCACTAGTACTGGGTCCCTCGCTACGGAGGAGGCGGGCACGTGAGAGGATATACCGCACGCACATGAGCCTCTTTGGCATGGGTGATGAGGAGGTGTATCGCCTCTTCAGATTCAGCCCAGATGCAATACTTGAACTAACCACAACCCTGCAGGATGACATCACCAGCAAGACACACCGCTCACAAGCAGTGCAGCCACTGGTGAAGGTACTGGCAACACTTAATTTCCTTGCAAGTGGATCATTCCAGCGTACAAGTGGAGTGGTGGCTGGGATGTCACAATCCTCCGTGAGCAGATGTGTGCACCAGGTTGTCCCTGCAATCCTCAGATGCATGTCCAACCACTTCATCAGACCCACCACTGAGGAGCTGCGGCTGAAGGCAATGACAGATTTCTACAGCATTGCCAGATTCCCACGCACTGTGGGGGCCATTGATTGCACACATGTGGCACTCCAGCCCCCCAGTGCCACAGAGTACATATACCGCAATCGGAAGCATTGGCACTCCATCAACGTACAGGTGATAGCCGATGCCCAACGCCTCATATGGCACGTCCGTGCCAAACACCCTGGATCCAGCCATGACAGCTTCATATACCGTCAGAGCCCCATCCCAGCAGAATTCGAACAGAACATGTATGGGGACAGCTGGCTGGTTGGTGAGTGACATGGGTGGCAGGCATGACTATCCCCTCCCATGATGCACATCACAAGGGGCACATGCATGACTAACATCCTCCTGTCTTTTCCCTTCCAGGTGACTCTGCATATGCACTGGGACCCCATCTCATGACTCCTTTCCGGAACCCCCAAACCAGAGGAGAGAGAAAATACAATGAAGCACACATCAAAACCTGTGCAGTGGTGGAGCAAACATTTGGGCTCCTGCAGTCCCGTTTCCGCTGCCTGGATAAGTCTGGGGGGACCCTATTGTATTCCCCTTCCTTTGTGTGTCAGATCATCGGTGCATGTTGCATTCTGCACAACTTTGCTATGAGAAAAGGCCTGCAGATTGACATACGTGATGACCTGACCCCCGACCCACACAGTCCCCACCTGCCAGAGGAGAACCAGTCTGCTGATGGAAGAGCAGTCAGGAGGGTCCTCGCCGTAGGCATCTTTAGACACTAAACCAAAACATTAATCACACAGACAATGCATGCATGCACACCACTGATGTCCCTAGATCCACATCGCATTGGATTAGCCCAAGTCCAGCATGTAGGACTTGGGAGCAGCAACGCCAGCGTCAAGGCCCCAATGATGTCGCTGTCCATTCATACACCTTTCACACGTCATTCATACAGCCGTGGGGTTAACTTCACCACCACGGCCGAGGGTGACACCCCTTACTGGCAGGAGTGCCACCCCCTCACATTCACACCATTCACACTGTCCCCTGCACTCCTGACCATGTGCAGTTAAAAATAAAATAAATATCTCATAACCTGAGTAATCCAAAAATAAAACAAAAACTCATAACCTGAGTAATAAAAAAGAAAAATAATATAAACCAAAACAAAAATAAATCCCTCATCTGGGATGACGGGGGCTCCTCCTTGTGGGCACTCTCGGGCTCCTCAGCTGCCTGGAGGGAGTGGGTGGGGGTGGGGGGGCATCTGGAGGAGGCTGATCCCCGGGTGGGCCACTCCTGGGAGCTGTTGGCTGCCTGCCCTCCAAGGCCACGGCAATCCGGCTGAGATACAGGTTGGTCTGGGCCTGCATCCTCAGCTGGCGGGTGATATTATGCCGCTGGGCACGCTGCCGCTGCCTCCCCTCTTCACGGATGGCAGCTGTGTTGTCTTGGACGGCTGCTGTCAGGTGCCGTACATCAGCCTGCACCTCCCCCAGGCTGGTGACAACGTCCTGCACACCACTGGGCAGCTGCGACATGGAGCCCAGGCTGTCAGCGACCCGGTCCAAATGGGCAGCAATCTCCCCCATCTGCTGTGTTTGTCTGGCGTGGGCCAACACCACCTGGTCCTCGACCATATCACACACCCCCCTGGTCTTCCGGGTCGCCTTCCTGGGGGCAGGAGAAGGTTGTCCCCGTGGGGATGGACTTGCCCTTGAGGGGCTACCGAGGATGGGGGAGGGGATGACAGAGGGCCCTGCAGAGGAGGAGGGCTCCTCCAACAATAAAATAAAGTCCTGTTCAGAAACAGGCTCCTCCACAACCATCTCTGCAAAGGTGGTGTGGGCACTCTCCTCCACCTCGGTGTCTTCAGCACCCAGGGGCTCGTTCTCAGGATCCCGTTGGGAGGTTGGGGTGGACTGGACGGCAAGAGATGATGGCCCAGCTCCGTCATCTGTGGATGACACAAAGCAGACACATGTTGGTGGTCACACACACTTGGCACATGTACCCTCCCCCCCCCACATGCAACACACCAAATAGGGTATAAAAAACACTTACCTGTCCTGGAGCCTTCCTCCACGGAATCATATCCAGGGACCCCCTCCAACTGCTCCCTGTCCAGGCAGCGGGCGACCACCTCCTCCTCCGTGGTCAGGCTGACCGGACATGGGGGTCCACCACCTGTGCCCCTCTCATGCCTCCTGATGGTGGCCACCTTGCCACGGACCTTGCGCCGCAGGTCATTGATTTTTTTTTGAATATCCCCAGCAGTCCGGATGGAGTACCCCAACACATTGACCCTGCCAGCAATGGTGTCCAGGATGCCCTGCTTCCTCTCCCGGCTGGTCTTACGACTTTTATTCCCGTGGAGGAAATCATTAAAAGTCTCCATAGCCGAGATTATAACTGACACCTCCTGGGAGTTAAAATTGAGATTCCTCCTCTCTTTGGGGGTAGCGGGAGCAGCCATCACTGAGCAAAAGTAACTTCCCTGGGGTGGGGGGAAACGGAAATACTTTTGCGCCGGAATGGCGCTTCCGCTGGCGCTTTTATACGCGCAACGGAACACATTGCGCTGACGTTTCCCGTGAAGTGGTGCTGACGGAAGTTGTGAGCATGCGCACAAGGGGGCGAGTGGAGCCTCATTCACTGTGGATGATGCGCTGAACGTAAGCCTCTGCGCTGGGCTCCTCCCATCATTTACATATGATCACACCCACTTCCACTTGCGTCGGGTTACGCCAGCGCATTATCGTTACTCTGGCGCAAGTTTACGCGCAACTGCTATGTGAATAACAGTACTTGCGCCGAAAGTGTCGGCGGAGTAACGTAAATGAGAAACGTTACTCCAAAGTAAAGAAGCGCCCATCTACCTGAATCTGGCCCTGTGTGTGTATATATATATATATATATATATAAATATATATATATATATATATACAGTCTAGCGTATATATATATGTATATATATATATATATATCACACAAAGTGAGTGCACCCCTCACATTTTTGTAAATATTTTATTATATCTTTTCATGTGACAACACTGAAGAAATGGCACTTTGCTACAATCTACAATGCAAATAGGTGAGTGTACAGCTTGTATAACAGTGTAAATTTGCTGTCCCCTCAAAATAACTCAAAACACAGCTATTAATGTCTGGCAACAAAAGTGAGTACACCCCTAAGTGAAAATGTCCATATTGGGCCCAAAGTGTCAATATTTTGTGTGGCCACCATAATTTTCCAGTACTGCCTTAACCTTGGAGCATGGAGTTCACCAGAGATTAACAGGTTGCCACTGGTGTTCTCTTCCACACCTCCATGATGACATCATGGAGCTGGTGCAGGGACAGATCCAGAGTCTAGTCTTGGAAGAGGCACTGCCAGAAAATATTTTTTTGCGGGCAATATATCGTGGGAAATGGCTGGTGTTGGCGCTTCAATCATCCTGGCACCATGGTTGTTATGGTGTCAGGGTGATTAAAGCGCATTATTTCTATTATTACATTGTATTAAAAAATTAAATGATTCAACTTACTATAATGCTAAATCAGTGGGAGCCCAGAGCGTGTCACTTGTCACTGTCGCCTGCCACCAGATGCGGATTGTGACTTGCCACATCACCTGCTATATGTTGAGGATTGTCACTTACCACGTCACCTGCCACAAGTTGTGGATTGTCACTTGCCACATCACTTGCCACAAGTTGCGGATTGTCACTTGCCACAAGTTGCGGATTGTCACTTGCCACGTCACTTGTCACACGTTGCAGATTGTTACTTACCACGTTGCCTGCTACATGTTGCCAATTGTCACTTGTCACGTCACCTTTCACAAGTTGCTGGGAGCACCTCCCCATGTTAAGGGCATGTGGCCTGATATGGTTCAGGAGTGGAGTGCCCCCCCCCCTTTCTTGTAGCTTGCTAGGTTGCATGCCTTTTGAAGCAATTGCGGAAAACATGTGGAAAACCTTTGCATCTGGAAAAAAAAGAGATTTAACCACTGCAGAAAGAACTGTGACTGTGGTATTGATTGCACAGGAGTTAGTTTTCCACAATATTGAGTTATATTGAGGGGACAGCAAGTACAAACTGTACACTCACTATTTTACATTGTAGCAAAGTGTTGTTTCTTCAGTGTTGTCACATGTAAAGATATAATAAAATATTCACAAAAATATGAGGGGTGTACTCACTTTTGTGAGATACTGTACCTGGATCACCTGACCGTTGCGGGATCTTTTGTTATGTTTTTTCATTAATGTGTTGTTCTCCTGTTGATCTCTGTAGTTTGGGGAAACAGCCTGCTGTGCTTCTTTCTGTTGTGCTGGGTGGGGAGTGGGAATTTATGTTTCAGTTTAACCCACGTTGTAACACTTTTTACCTATACTGTATCTTTCTGTGGTGTGGTGCTGTTTTATTGCTGCTTTCAAGGTCTATGGCGCTCCATCCAGTCAATTTATTTTTTCCCCTCTTTTTTTTCCGTGATGCCTCTTACTATAGTGTTCTGAAATGTCCTAGGACTGTATTCTAAAATTAAAAGATCGCTATTTTTTTTTATTTTATTTTTTTACAGGAAACCCATCTTGGGGGATCTAGAGTAATATCTCTTAAATGATCCCATATAATACATGCTTTTCATGCTACATATTCCTTTTATTCTATATTGATCAATCACCAAATCTCACAATGACAATGAAAGACGAAGATGAGAGATAGCGGAAGATATGGGCCCCATATCTAAGGTACAGGGAGGAGCGAGGGGGATAGTTGCGTTTTTTTTCTTGTAAGGGAGGGGGGGAGGGGAGAGAAAGAGTGTGGAACATAACGGTAAGAAAATGAGAGGCTACACGAAAACAGAGAAGTTAAGGAGAGTGAGAGAGGGATGGGAGGAAGGGGGTTTCCTCGTTTCTTCCTTCCTTTTTTTTTTCTCTTTCTCTCTTTCTTGGATATAATCGATTCAAATGGATGTTAAGTAATGTGATAATTTGTAACCTGAAATTTCGGAAGAAATAAAGAATGTATAAAAAAAATCACCAAATCCCTGGCACTCTGCATAGAGGAAGTGTTTACTGATCCACAAGGTTGTTATATAATCCTAGTGCTTTAATATCTCTATACATTGGGGAATTGTTACTGTGTCTGCCCACCCCTTTGACCTTCAAAGTCTTCTATCATGTACCCAAAAAGTGCTCCAGGTGGCCAGGCAAGTCCTACTCTTTGCTGGAAACGTTAACACAGTGTTGCATAGCCCTATTACTAGGACAAATTATACTTGGATAGCCCTATTACTTCTCAGGAGATCAAGAAAACATAATCAGGGCCGGATTAACATAGGGGCTATTGGAGCTGCAGCTCCAGGCCCTTTCCTCAAGATAGGCCCAAAAAAAAATCACAAAAAAAAAAATCGATCGACTTCAAGGGTTGTAGCTCAGCGATCAGTGGTCACAGAGACCCCACCTGACTGCCCACTGTCATACTCTCCACACTCCTCACCTGTACATAATGCCCACTGTCATACCCTCCACACTCCTCTCCTGTACATAATGCCCACTGTCATACTCTCCATACTCCTCTTTTGTACATACTGCCCACTGTGATACCCCCCACACTCCTCTCCTGTATATAGTGCTCACTATCATACCCTGCACACTTCTCTCCTGTACATACTGTAACCCAACCTTACCCTCCACACTCCTCTCCTGTACATACTGCTCACTATCATACCCTGCACACTTCTCTCCTGTACATACTGTAACCCAACCTTACCCTTTACACTCCTCTCCTGTACATTCTGCCAACTATCTTTCTCTCCACATGCCTCTTCTGTACATGCGGCCCCCATCATACCCTCCACACTCCTCTCCTGTACATACGGCCCCCATCATACCCTCCACACTTCTCTACTGTACATATTCATACTCATCTACTGTACATATTCATATTCATACTGTCATACTCTCCACACTCCTCTCTGGTACATACCACCCTCTTTCATACCCTCCACACTCTGCGGTGCATACTGCTCACTGTCATACCCTTCAAACTCCTTTCCTGTACATAGTGTCTTCTGCCATACCCTCCACACTCCTCTCTTGTACATAGTGTCCACTGTTAGACCATCCACATTTCTCTCCATCACCTGCACATACTTCCCACTTTTATACCATCCATACTCCTCTCCTATGCCTCTTACCCACAAAAACAGTTCTTTAAAATTATACTGAATGTCCTCAATGTTACCAGCTCTAGAATGGGCACACTTTTGTTAGTTCAACTCACTCCTCATATTTGTTCTGCCCATTATTAGTACTCATTTAATTTTGTGATTACTACTGTGATGCACAGAGGAACATAGGGGATCTCAGCTACTCTAAATATAGCACTTGTAAAAAAAGTGTCCCTTAAAAATATTTTTGAAATGTTGGCAACTATGCACTTAGGCACTGCCCAAGGGCCATCAGGTCAGTAGGGGGCCCCATGAGAGGCTCCTGGGATGCTGTGATAATAAAGCGGTAGTAAACTTCGCTAACATTACTACTTTTTAGAGGCCCTGAGGTAGTTTATGCCACAATGTACAAGTATGCACAGCATATTAGCACGTTAGGGTACACTTAAATTGTCAGACTGAGCCCTCCAGTGCTGCGCTGTGATCAATCCGGCAGGTCCTGGGCGCTTCCATTTTTACCTGGTCTTCCCTCTGGGCTCTGTGCCTTCAGTCACTTGCCTTGGCTGGGCTGCGTTGATGTCATTCCCACGCAGGCTCATGCGCATCTGCTCTCTCTGATCCCCCCTTCTCATCCTCCCTTTCTTAACCCTCACTCCTCTCTTATCCCCTTTCTCTCTCTGTTTCACCCTGCCTCTCTCTTTAATTAAATGTGTTATAACAAAAAAATAAATTGCATATTTATTTATTTATTATTTATAAAAGGCCCACCAAAATCCTCAGCACCAGGCCCATGATGATCTTAATCTGGCCTTGCATAACTTAGGGACATTTGCAAAGCACACCTTGGATGGCTTCCCTATCAAATGGTTTATATAGCCCACAAAGAATATTTAGTAGCACGTTTAAGGCTGCTTTATTAGGCTATTTTTGAAGACAAACCATTGCCTCCTACTATGAGGAAATCTTTAATCATACTAATCCCTAAACCTAACAAGGACCTTTATTTATGTAAATCCTTTTAACTCATATCCCTAATCAACAGGGATCTCAAGTTTCTGTCTAAAATTATTTTCCTTAGCCTTAACTCTGTGGTGACCTCATTGGTAGAATCTGACCTAACAGGATCCATTCCTGGTCGATCTATGAATATTTATCTTTGAAGGCTTTTCACTAACCTGCCGATCCCAAATTATTTGGATAAACCTAGAGCTCTGATATCCTTAGATATCCACAAAGCATTCAACTCTACTGAATGGCCCTACCTGTATCAAGTTTTTAATTGTTTTGGCTTGGAGAGGATTTTATAACATGGTTATGTATCCTGTACACACAACCACAGGCCCACATACAAGTTAATGACCATATGCCCAACCCATTTCCAATACAAAGAGGCACTAGGTAGGGGTGTCCACTCTCACCCCTGCTGTTTGCCCTATCAATAGAGGCGCTGGCAGAACTCCTTCGGGTCCTGCAATGAATTCAACGTTTCGGTCACTATTCAGGATTTAAGGTTAACTGGAAAAAATCTCACGTCTTCCCAATCCTAGTTTTTGTCTACTACCTAACTGGCCACTACAGATCTCACATACATTTTGATACCTGGCTATTGATATTTAATTACCATCATGGTTTTATGCCAATAATTTAGCACACTGTATTTCCCTTTACATATTAGAATTTCTCAATGGGTTAAACTGCCTCTTTCCTTGATGGGGAGAGTGAATTTATGCCCCCAAAAAATGACTTTGTGAAAGAGATTCTATCTGTCCTATCATACTTTGGCACCCTAAGACCTCCAGATTATACCTGGAATCTCTACAACTTATTGGGACCAGGAGAGGTTTGGCGTTTCCAAATCTACACCTCTACTACTACTCTGTGCAATTAGTCTGTGTGCATTGGTGGCTTTAATTGCAATTACAAAATGCTGGCACCGCTACAGAGGCTGCTGTAGTTTCCTCATATGAGATCTTGTCTAATCCTAACTGTGGTAGTGCCATTCTAAATATGTCCTTACAAATTCACACCCAATGACTACATCTATTAATGGAATTTGCCCACCTACTGTATGTTCCCCTAATCAACCCCTCTGGAACAATCCCAGGTTACCCCCACTTGCTAACTCTCCTGACTGGTCAATTGTGGGCATGACAGGGTCTATTGTAATTACATCAATTTATGATAGTGTACAATTATGTCCTTTCAGCTGCTGATGCAAGAGTTCAGTATTTCACCAAAGTGATCCTTTCAATATGCACAGCATAGACATGCTGCTGAGCCCAATTTGGAGTGCGCACTGTCCAACTGGGTAACTCAAAATTCGAATGGGTAATCCTTTGCCCTGACCATACATGCCTCATCTATACATATTACTCACTACTCCTGGACATGCCTTAACAAATTGCAAAACCATCAGCTAAGAGATGTTTCTGCTCTTTCAGCTGAAAACTAGCATGAACTATTTAACTTCCATTCTAGCACCGTCATTTTGGCCAGGGACAGGCTTATCCAGTTACTATATTTACATAGGGTGTACTATATCCCATTATAGCTATTCTGAATGTGTATGTAGCGCCCTCTAACATAGGTAGGTGTTAGTGGTGAGCAGGGATTTTTTTCACAGAAAATAGGTACAGGAACTCGACCACCACCCCCCAAAACCCCCCTCAGCCCCCCCCCCACAAACATACCCCGTCCAAACAACATCAAATTGTGGATGTGGTCACATTTCACTAACAATGGGAGGGTCTTAAAAGGGCAGGATGCAGGGAGATCATCCAGTGGGGGGTGTGGACATCTGCACTGTACCCTGGGCACCTGCATCTCCCTTGCCCCCCTCTTGCACTCAGTGGGAGCCATTGGGAGACAAGCTGTCACTTGTAAAAACAGAAGCTGTTTACGAGCAAAAGAGGTGAACAGAAACCAGAGGGCCTGAGCCAGAGGTGGTGTAACTAAGTTCCACCAAGTTCCAGCTAAAAAAAAAAGCCCTGGTGTGAGGATTTTTGTGGTAGCTGCCAGGCAGGTAAATTTAGGCAAGCCTATGATGCATGCTAGGCCTGCTTGTTTTGATTTGGGGGGCAGGGATTGGTTAGTCTAGCAGTGTTTGTGACCACCTGTCCTTCACTTCTTGGGCACCTCCAGGAAGAATGTTTTGTAAGAGGGGCAGTGCTGGAAAATGGAGTGACAGGGAGCTCATGTGAGGAGCCTTGACCAATTCCCAAGTGGAATTGGCAGAGGGCAGACCTCCTACTTAAGCTCAAGTCCAGCCCACTGGAGGGGAGTTGTCGGCTGGGTAAAGTGAAGAATGGAGTGTTAGACTGCAGCAAGAGGCCCATCCCCATCGGGGGGGGGGGGGTAACGGGGTGCCTTAGGAGCTGGGAGGAAGCCTCTCCACTTACACAGTCATGGAGGAGGTATTCTGGAACAGAGGAGCTGGAGAAGCAGTCGATAAATTCTTCACCAAAGACTATGGCAGGAGAAGGTCGGTGAGTGAGGCACAGTGGATATCTGGAGGAGGCATGCAAGGGGAGCTGGGTGCAAGGCCAGAGGAGAGACTGTGGGGTTTTGTGTCAAATCAATGTGACCTTCTGGCACAGGATTTGAAAGTTGGGCTAGCTAGGATCAGTAGTCCACCTACTATCCACTGCTGATAAACAACTTGGGGTACTGCGGAAATAAGCAAAGTTCAGCAACCATCAGGGGTTGTTTAGAGCGATCACTGGTGTAGTGATAAGATGATGGGGTGGAAGGACTAGCATTGTACAGTAAAGTTTGGTCAGGAGAAGAAAAGTTCTGGAAGTAACAGTCTGCAGGAGTTAAAAAGTGAAATGATGAGCGCAGCTAAAACTAAGCTAAATAATCAATCCAAAATAAACAAGTGAGCATCGCTATGGGAAACAGTGATAATGTTACAAAATAAATGGAATAATCCAAATAAGTGCAATCAAGTGCAGCAACAAGTATCCCAAATGAGTGAAATCCAGTGAGGAGACAAATGTAAATCAATCAGTGACAAGGCTTCTGTCCATGTAAACAACGAGATCATCCAGATGAGACTTCACAGATGAACGTGCTCACAGAGCGCTTACCTTCCACAAGGAAGAAAAGGGGCATCAACACATACACCGATGGTCCTGTAGACAGCCGTCTCTGATGTGGATCTTTAAGCCAACCTTAGCCGCACTCGAGGTCCGGTCACCATAGGGTAGAAATATGGAGGATGTTCCAAAGAAAAAATGAAGCTCACATGGTGAAGTACGTAAAACTGAGGACAGTTTAATAAGGTAAAACACACTTACAGCAAGAAAAACGAATAAAACACCAAAACAATGGCACTTCCGGTCGGACGGTCAGGGTGTCACGTCACTTCCGGTTAACCTTACGCATTGCGTCACGTCACGTGACTTCATCAGAGGTTACCAAGGGCCTATCAGATACGATCTTTTAAAGGTGAAAAGCGGAAATGGAGTCGCGGCCATTTTCGATACCGCATCCAAACGGAAGTGTCTCTGCGGCCATTTTCGATAGGGGAAAAGGCTGTTTAGCTTAAGAAATCTCCAAGCCAGATGCCAGCAAACTAAAAATAATAATATTAATAATGAATATACCACGGAATATTTCATAATAATTCCTATATTAATATGTAGCTCGAACTCCCGATCATATTCGACAAACCGTCGAAACTGAAATACCATAATGGTCATTTCCGGAAAGTGAGACGAAACAGTATCTGTAAAACATATCATGAGCGCATACACTTTGTACAAACGAAGATGTGGAAAAATGCATATAATATCTGTGCGTTCCATAGAAGCCAGTATTCGACTTGTTAAATGCAAGTCAAATGCATGTAATATCTGTGCATTCCATAGAAGCCAGTAATAGACTTGTTTGATGCAAGTTACCATTAGATAAAAAAGCCCAAAGACAATAAAAATAAAAGGCTAAAATAGAATTGGATTAATATGCTAATGGCAAAAAGGGGATAATCAACTAGAACTGAGTGACACCCCTTCCGCTTACATAATTACATAAAGCCAATCTATCTAAAATAAGGGTCAAGTGAAAACTCAAAACCTTAGATAAAAATAATTAATATATACTTAAAAATTACTCAGAAAACAATATAGCTGCTGCCATGGAAGTTTTCTCATATATGGAACACCGCAATGTGAATCTAGATGAGGTATTCAATGGCACCCACAACACAAAGAAAACCGACCTTAATAGCCAATTTAGAGTTTTGGCATTTTCTATGGAGAGGAAGGTCAATCTTTGGTGGGATATTCATACCTTTGACCGCTATCTAAAAGAGAAAATTGTCCCGAGAAGACTCAGGTGGGATGTTCCCCCTAATGATGGACTTCTGGACAAGCAATCTATGGATGAATGGTTCCACTTTTATAATGATAAGAGAGGCCATTCATTTTCTCCTGAAACGGAAACAAAAAAAGCTGCGAGCTATGGATAACTTAATAGCAGAGGCCAAAATCCTTTTGGATCCTTTTAAGGATTCAACAGAGTTTAAAAAACTAGCCACTCAATTAAGCAAAACTTTAGCCACCAAAGATCTTGAAGCTCAGAAAAGAAAAACGAAAAAATACCTACGAGATACATCAGATTATAGACCGGATCAGGTGTTTAAGTGGCAGGTGAAAACTACGGTCACAGTACCGACCTCCACTTATTCAACACCGGAAAAAGAAGTAGATGCAGTAAACCAGAATTTGGATAAATCTGTTAAAACATTAGGATGGCAAGATCAAACTTCTTCACTCATGAGAGAAGGTCAAGTATCAAAAGATGAAGAATCACAACGTCATCGTACACCACAAAATACACGCCCAAAAAAACAATTTAAGAAATCTTTTAAGAAAACAAATTGGACCCGTCGGAATTCAGAACATAGGGCCAGATTCAGGTAGAGTTAGGCTGGCGGATCCAGTGATCCGCCAGCCTAACTGTCACTTTAAGCCGGCGTTTCTGTTTTCTATAACCAGAAAACAAGAAACGCCGGGTTGGAGTTCCGATGCGATCGGCGTAATTGAATTTCGCCATCGCATCGTTACTTCAACTTAAAAATGGCGCCGGGGCCTTCCCGCTGATTAACGCTGAAAAAATATGTTAATCAGCGGGAGTCGGAAATTCACTATCGTTTTCGGGCGCGACGCAGTGACTTTACGACGTTTCTGGAAGCGATACGCGGCGTAAAGATAAAGCAGCCCCCTAGCCCCCTATGTTAGGTATAGCCGTCGTCATCGCGTCGGGAAAAAAACAAATCGCGTCGTTTGCGTAAAACATTCATGAATGGGGACGTGACGTCATTGACGTTCACTGACAGAACTTGGAGCATGCGCACTGGGATGCATTGACACTCGACGCATGCGCAGTACGTTCGCCGCGGGATCGCGCATAGTTTGAATACTACACGCCCCGTACCTGCCCAATTTGAATTCCGCTGGCTCATTTGCGATGCGCTGCCGCAACTTTAGGAGCAAGTGCTTCATGAATAACAGCACTTGCTCCTAAAATTTCTGCAGCGTAACGTAAATGAGATGCGTTACTCCAGAGCAAAGATGCTCTGATCTACCTGAATCTGGCCCATAGAGAATATCATAACACAGCTCATTATCCTCCTCCTCCACCAAATAACAACCCTCATTACCCTCAACACTATAATTACCCTCAACGGAGCCCTATTCCTACCTATAACCGCTTTGAACCTCTGCGACAACATCAAGATTATCATCCCCATCATACACCTTACTATCGACCTGAGTATCAGGGTCCTTTTTTAGACAGGGATCAGAGGGATTATTCTCCAAGGAGATACCCTCAGGATCGTTATCCATCTCCAAGAAGACGGACTCAGGAGGGTCCGTCTCCAGGGAGGTCCAAGGAATCCAAGAGATCTCCAAGAAGATCCCTAAACGAAAAGGATAATCGAACTCCCAAAGAAAGCGGGGATGCAGAGGAGGAAAGAGATCCCAAAAGAAAAAGATTGGAAAAGGGGAGGGGGTCTTCAACCTAAGTGGGAAACCCCTCTCCCTTGAAGAATTATCGGTGTTGGATAGAGGCCTCAAACATGCAACGGTAAAAAATCTAAATAAATTCGATACATATATAGGCATACAAAAATATATTAGGAAAATGAACATCAAGAAATACTTCCTAGGAAACCCTATTCAACATGGGTCTGCCATATCTACTGTACATCTGTAAATCCCATTCAATATAGCACATTGCATAACAATTCGGTATTTAACCCGAAAGTCAGCAACAATCCTCATATTGAGGTTTTTAAAAAATTAGTGTTGCAGGACCTTGACACCTTGAAGGTTAAAAAAGCGAGGGACCCTATCAGTATACAAAAAGGGATCCAATTACTGAAGAAACGCAAAGACATCGTTATCCGACCAGCAGATAAAGGAGGTGCGGTAGTGGTTCAGTCTAAGGAACAATACAACGCAGAACTCCAAAGACAACTGGAAGACGTGGATACCTATACTAAATTACTTAGTAACCCCACCACAATGTATAAAGAACAACTGAAACAATTAATCAAATTGGGAGTGCAAAGAAATATTTTGAGCAAAAAGGAATCAGTGTTTTTATTGCCTGAAACATGTAGAATTCCGGTAATATACACCATTCCGAAAGTGCATAAAGACAAGGTCAACCCACCCGGCAGACCTATCGTTAACGGGATAGATTCCCTCACAGCGAGGATGGGTCAGTACCTTGACTTTTTCTTACAGCCAGCGATTCAACAGACCAAAGCATATCTGAGAGACACCAAACATGTTCTACAGCTGTTGGAGGAGGTTCCTGTAGTGGAAGGTCAGACCTTGATTGCCACTGCAGATGTATCTTCTCTATACACCATTGTACAACATCATCAAGCGTGTAGTGCAACCAAATGGATTCTCAAGAATTATACCTTACTTATCTGCAAGCAACGAAAATTCCTTATCAAGTGCCTAGAATTCTGCTTAAAGTCTAATTATTTCTGGTATAACCAGTCTTATTACAACCAAAGCACGGGCATCGCTATGGGCGCTAAATTTGCGCCCTCAGTTGCCAACGCCTTTATGGCACAATGGGAGGAAGAGGCGATCTATTCAGCTACCCCCACTGAGTTATTCTTTTATAAAAGATACATAGATGACGTGCTGATGGTATGGAAGGGCACTAAAGAAACATTGGAGAAATTTTGTTTAGACTTAAATACTAATGATAAGAACATCAATCTGGTTTTTCATATGAGTGATAAGGTAGTTAATTTTCTTGATTTGGATATCACTATAACATCAAACAAGCTAACCATGAAAACACATTTTAACCACTTCCCTACGGCCGTACGAGTATATATGGCCGCAGGGTGGCTCTAAATCTCCGGGCTGCCGTGTTTTCACGGCAGCCCCTTTCCTCGTTCCCAGCGCGCGCTCCAGAGTGCGCAGCGGGGAACTTGTGTACTGGCCGTGTCCCTTGGACACAGCCAATCACAGATCGCCGCGAACGGCCAATCAGAGTGGCCGTTTGCGATGCGATCTGATGGGCCAATGAGAGATGATCTCATATGTAAACATATGAGATCATCTCTCATTGCCGGCTCTCACAATGACAGCGTCCTGTCATAGAGAGAGCATACCGATCTGTGTTCCTAGTACATAGGGACACAGATCGGTCACCCCCCCTCCCCCCACAGTTAGAACACAATGCAGGAAACACATTAACCCCTTCCTCACCCCCTAGTGTTAACCCCTTCCCTGCCAGTCACATTTATACAGTAATTAGTGCATATTTATAGCACTGATTGCAGTATAAATGTGAATGGTGGCAAAAATGTGTCAAAAGTGTCCGATGTGTCCGCCATAACGTCGCAGTCGCAATAAAAATCGCAGATCGCCGCCATTACTAGTAAAAAAATTTAAATAATAAAAAATAACAATTCTGTCCCTTATTTTGTAGGAGCTATAACTTTTGCGCAAACCAGTCGCTTATTGCGATTTTTTTTTTTTTTTTTAACCAAAAATATGTAGAAGAATACGTATCGCCCTAAACTGAATTATTTTTTTAAATTGGGCTATTTTTTTATAGCAACAAGTAAAAAATATTGTATTTTTTTTCAAAATTGTCGTCCTTTTTTGTTTATAGCGCAAAAAATAAAAATCGCAGAGGTGACCAAATACCACCAAAAGAAAGCTCTACTTGTGGGGAAAAAAGGACGCCAATTTTGTTTGGGAGCCATATCGCACGACCGCGCAATTGTCAGTTAAAGCGACGCAGTGCCGCAAGCTGAAATTTCACCTGGTCAGGAAGGGGGTTTACATGCCCAGTAAGGAAGTGGTTAAGAGTGTTGACTCAAATAGCTATTTATCCCTAAATAGTTGTCATTATAAATCTTGGTTGTTGAATATACCGAAAGGACAGCTGGTTCGGATTAAAACGAAATTGCACTAAAGATACTGATTTCTTTTGCATCCTTTATAGGAGAGAGATTTAAAGCTAAAGGTTATTCCCACAAATTCATTCAAAGACAGATTCAAGAAGTCGCTGGTCTTGACAGAAATGCGATGCTACAGGGAAATGTGAAAAAACAGCGTGATATGACGGCCCCGGCCATTATCTTGGATTACAACATCCAATATAAGGATGTGGCAAAATTGTTAAAAAGACATTGGCATGTGTTGAAGGGGGATAGGCATTTGAAATCCATCTTACCTGAAATGCCCAACATTGTATATAAAAGAGCCCCCACCATTAGGGACCTACTTGTGAAAAATGTAGTGGATCCTCCACCCAAAAGTGGGTACACGTTTTTCAACACTAAAGGATTTGTTCCTTGTAAATATTGCTATGCCTGCAAACGTTCGAAGTGTCCTCAACAGAAGAGGACACAATTTATAAGCACCCACACTAACGAGTGCCATCAAATTAAGAATTTTATTAGTTGCCACACAGAAGGCGTGGTGTATGTGCTACAATGTAGCTGTAACCTACAATATGTAGGAAGGACAAAAAGAGCACTGATGGTTCGTATAAAAGAACATGTTGTGAATATTGAGAAGGGCTTTACCAAACATAGTGTCAGTCGACATTTTGCGGAGAAACACAACAAAGACCCCAGACACCTTGCCTTTTGGGGGATAGACAAATTTAATAAGCCCTGGAGAGGAGCCCATCTGGTCAGGTCCATCAGCCAGATGGAATCCCAGTGGATTAATTCCCTGAATACCATGGTCCCTTATGGATTAAACGTAGAGTTTGATTTAAATTGTTTTCTGAGTAATTTTTAAGTATATATTAATTATTTTTATCTAAGGTTTTGAGTTTTCACTTGACCCTTATTTTAGATAGATTGGCTTTATGTAATTATGTAAGCGGAAGGGGTGTCACTCAGTTCTAGTTGATTATCCCCTTTTGCCATTAGCATATTAATCCAATTCTATTTTAGCCTTTTATTTTTATTGTCTTTGGGCTTTTTTATCTAATGGTAACTTGCATCAAACAAGTCTATTACTGGCTTCTATGGAATGCACAGATATTACATGCATTTGACTTGCATTTAACAAGTCGAATACTGGCTTCTATGGAATGCACAGATATTATATGCATTTTTCAACATCTTCGTTTGTACAAAGTGTATTCGCTCATGATATGTTTTACAGATAATGTTTCGTCTCCCTTTCCGGAAATTACCATTATGGTATTTCAGTTTCGACGGTTTGTCGAATATGATTGGGAGTTCGAGCTACATATTAATATAGGAATTATTATGAAATATTCCGTGGTATATTCATTATTAATATTATTATTTTTAGTTTGCTGGCATCTGGCTTGGAGATTTCTTAAGCTAAACAGCCTTTTCCCCTATCGAAAATGGCCGCAGAGACACTTCCGTTTCGATGCGGTATCGAAAATGGCCGCGACTCCATTTCCGCTTTTCACCTTTAAAAGATCGTATCTGATAGGCCCTTGGTAACCTCTGATGAAGTCACGTGACGTGACTCAACGCGTAAGGTTAACCGGAAGTCACGTGACACCCTGACCGGAAGTGCCATTGTTTTGGTGTTTTATTCGTTTTTCTTGCTGTAAGTGTGTTTTACCTTATTAAACTGTCCTCAGTTTTACGTACTTCACCATGTGAGCTTCATTTTTTCTTTGGAACATCCTCCATATTTCTACCCTATGGTGACCGGACCTCGAGTGCGGCTAAGGTTGGCTTAAAGATCCACATCAGAGACGGCTGTCTACAGGACCATCGGTGTATGTGTTGATGCCCCTTTTCTTCCTTGTGGAAGGTAAGCGCTCTGTGAGCACGTTCATCTGTGAAGTCTCATCTGGATGATCTCATTGTTTACATGGACAGAAGCCTTGTCACTGATTGATTTACATTTGTCTCCTCACTGGATTTCACTCATTTGGGACACTTGTTGCTGCACTTGATTGCACTTATTTGGATTATTCCATTTATTTTGTAACATTATCACTGTTTCCCATAGCGATGCTCACTTGTTTATTTTGGATTGATTATTTAGTTTAGTTTTAGCTGCGCTCATCATTTCACTTTTATATCTATCTTTGTTGTTAGTACATACCAGATTTGAGCTGCATGTAATTAGTTTATATTTATTATTTTTTTCTCTTATTGGGTCTATTCACTGTTGGCTAGCGCTTTAGTTTCTTTTTCTATACTAGTCTGCAGGAGTTCATGCAGAGGAGAATTGAAGTGGAGACTGTAAATATTAGGCCGCGTACACACAGAGGGACATGTCCGATGGAAACGGTCCGCGGACCGTTTCCATCGGACATGTCTCCTCGGGATTTTCGTCCAGTGGTGTGTACACACCATCGGATCAAAATCCCAGCCGGCAGACAGCGCGGTGACGTGGCTGTGATGTTGACGCCGCCACGTCACCGCGCCAGGAAGTAAAAAACTTCCACGCATGCGTCGCATCCATTCGACGCTTGTGCGGGCAGATATGTCCGCTGGTTAGTGTACTAACCAGCGGACAAATCTGACGGACATGTCTCCGGCGGACAAATTTTAAAGCATGCTTTAAAATTTGTCCGCCGGTCAGACATGTC
Source organism: Rana kukunoris (assembly GCA_029574335.1). Lineage (NCBI taxonomy): Eukaryota > Metazoa > Chordata > Amphibia > Anura > Ranidae > Rana > Rana kukunoris. Next base: position 388,496,331 of record CM056051.1, read on the forward strand.
CGCTAGCCTATACACACGATCGGATTTGTTCTCTGAATTGGTCAAATTTGATCGTGTGTACGCGGCCTTAGAGTCCATCATTTGTTCAAAGTGCAACTGACTCAACAATTCTTTAATACTAATGGCAAAAGTGATCTGTTCTTTGGGAATCCCATACCCCTTCCCCCAGCCAAGTTATATCCCCAAAATAAACAAAAATAATAGACATGTGCATTCCTTTTTGTCCGAATGCATTTTCGTCCGAATTTCAGCACAGAAAACTAAAACCGAAAAATCCGACATAAACAAATGCTTTATTTTCGTTTACGTTGTGGTCGAATGTGCCTAACCTTAACTCTATTAGTCCAATATTATTCTACATAAAGAGAAAAGATTTGACATAGAGAGAAAAGATTCGACATTATAGAGACATGAAAATGGTAAGGATCTCGCGCCAACTGAATGTATAAACTAAATCTAACGTGTTAAAAAATGTGGATTTAGATACATAAATAACTATGTAGTAAGCTGCTCCCCAAAAAAATCAGTGAACTGAAATTGGTATGTGAATGGTAAGTGAAGGGGGCGCTAAAAATAATATATCAAACTAGAAAAGGTACAATTTCTGGGGAAATTGTGTGACGTGTTCTTGCCTTCACCAATACTCCAGACTGGAGACGGTGCCCCTGGAGATGTAAATGTGATCCAACAATGTGTCTATCCATTTCGATCCATTGCCCCATCAAAAACTGCTTCATCAAAAACTACCCCATCAAAACTGCGCCATCCTATTTGCCCCATCAAAAACGGGTTGCTATGGACGGGTTGCTATGGAGGGGTTGCTATGGAGGGGTTGCTATGGAGGGGTTGCTATGGTCTGGTTGCTATGGTCTGGTTGCTATGGACTGGTTGCTATGGTCGGGTTGCTATGGTCGGGTTGCTATGGACGGGTTGCTATGGACGGGTTGCTATGGGCGGGTTGCTATGGACAGTTGCTATTGACTGGTTGCTATGGACAGTTGCTATAGTCTGGTTGCTATGGTCTGGTTGCTATGGAGTGGTTACTATGGACTGGTTGCTATGGACTGGTTGCTATGGACGGTTGCTATGGAGTGGTTGCTATGGACGGGTTGCTATGGAGTGGTTGCTATGGAGTGGTTGCTATGGAGTGGTTGCTATGGAGGGTTGCTATGGTCTGGTTGCTATGGATGGTTTCTATGGACTGGATGCTATGGATGGTTTCTATATGCAGAGTATGCAGAAGTTACACAGAGCCAAATACAGGCATACCCCACTTTTAAGTACACACTAGGGTTTATTTACTAATGCTGGAAATCGCAATATCAGGCTCACTTCTGCAGAAAAAACAATAAGCTTCTAACCCCAGCTTGTTCAGTTAAGCCTGGTAATAAAACCTGGAAGCTCATTGGTTTGTGTGCAGAAGTGAGCCTTATATTACGCTTTCCAGCTTTAGTAAATAAACCCCATTGTTTACTTAAAAGTGGGATATGCCTGAAAAACAGAGCCATATCACCTCACAGCTGTGTGGGAGGAGCTATAGAAAGCCCCTCAGCTGTGTGTGAGGAGACATCGTCTCCTAGGAAACCAATGTAAACACATGCAGGCAGCCACTCTAAACAGCCACTCAGATTCTGGCTTGTTTTTTACTGTGCTTCTTCAAATGATTGTATTTTAAAAACTATAAATCGCACAGCGAATATCTTTATATTTTACGAATCACAAGACCCAGACCTTCAACCTGATGTATAGTATGTCTCTAAAATATTAAATTTGAAGGCACAGTCGCAGTTTACAAATTGCCTTGCAATATTCAGTTTTCAATTTTCTTTCCTCCATTGACTTTCATTGAAATGATGGATGGCGTGTGTTGCAAACAAATGTCTGTATCTTGAAAACTATTTGACCGATCGCTTAGTCGTCAACACGTGTAGTGTCAGCAGGGACAGCTGAACATTTTGATATAAGATTTGGGTAGGTCGGCTTGAAAATGAGGGAGTGGTCGCAGTTTACAAATCATGTAATGATTTTTCCGTTTTTGCCATTCTGTGCTCTAGCTCTCACCATTCATTCCTATGGGAAAATTTCGCCGCAAATATGACGATATTTCGCGAACGATTTGGCGAAACGTTCCACAAAGTAATAGCCCACTATTCGGGAACAAGCCGCTCGATTTGATATATTACTCGTCTATGTAGCTTAAAAACTGTGGGAGGAGTTAGGGTGGTAAATTTGGCTATAAAAATAATAATAATATATATGTGAGAGAATAGTAAGTGCTCTTGCTATGCAAGACCACTTAATTAAACAAACAATATAAACGATATACGATATAAAATAACAATATATACATTAGTGCAATCTCCATTATAGAGACATGAAGAAGAGTCGACATAGAGAGACATGAAGATTCAAATTTTTTTTTAAGATTCTGTCGAATCTTTTTTTTTTCTTTTACAGACACTAGAACATTTGACAGACACCTTCAATGACAGATTCAACCTTAATTTGGATTTTCAGACGAATGCATTTTTTTAACGAAAAAAAATGCATTCGGAGGGGAGTAACTAAATAAATGTTTTTTTTGGGGCGAAAACAAAATTACGAAACTAAATATTTCAGTGTGCACATGTCTAAAAAACAATACAAAAGCGAATGACTTTTCAGTGTCTACTGGAGAGTGATGTATGAAGCAGAGGCATCTCTAGGGGGGGGCAGAGCTGGCCCTGACCCCCCCAACATTATGCTGTGCCCCACCATGTGCCCCCCCAAAAAAAATAAAAAAATTTTTTTTGCTTTTTTTTTTTTTTCGGGCCGCTCCTGGAGTAACAGTCTCTCCTGAGAGGAAGAGCATCCCCAGTCAGCTCTGCGGGGCATTCCTCCCCCTCCCTCTGCTCACTGACACTGCATATTGCAAGCGTTCACACAACCACAGCCGCCCGATCTGCTCCTTCTCCTGCATCCTCATTGGCACGGAGAAGAGTGAGTTGCAGAAAGGACTCCATGAGCTCTGTGGGGGAGGGGGGGCCCTAGCCTTCATCTCAGTTACTGAAAAAACAGACTGATTTCTCCCATCCTTAGGACAGGAGAACCAGCCTGTAAATTCCGAGAGTGGTGACTGGAAGCTGAGCCGAGTGTCAGTCTATGACACTCTTTTACAGCCCAGCGAGTCCAGCCACCTCCCCCCACTCTCCTCACATACGAGCAGGGAGGAATACAGCTCCTCCTCCTCCTCCTTTCAGTCCCGCCCACACTATCTCGGTGTGCTGTATCTGAAGAGAGGGGATGTGTGTTCAGGAAATATGAAAATCAGCAGCATGTGTGTGAATGATGCCTGAGATTCTAGCCTGGACCGTGGGTAAGTGTGTGCACTGCAGACTGCAGTACACTGTAATCACTGAACTGCATTATCTCCATCCCTTCTCCCCCCCCACCTGTCTCCCTCCCCCTCTCCTGTTCTTTCAAGACATTCACAATTTACTTTCTGTAACTATCACCACCGTTTACGATATTCCATTCCATCACCCCACGACAGCTTATCCGACAGTCCGACAGACATCAGACACGACCCATTTCATTTCCCAGAATAACCGAGACAACACAAGCTCTGGTACTGGTTCCAAAATGAATGAATGAATCCTTTAATGGTAACTTAGTTTTCTTATATACAGTACAAACATGTTACAGTTAATCACAGGGACAAAGACACACTCCACCCACACATCATACAATGGGGGCTTCATACACATTCTTTTAGATAATTACATTCCAATGAGTTAATTACTACTCATTACCCAGACGGTCTGGCTCCGCATTTAGAGGGGTTAATTACTACAGCTTGACAAGTCACATTCCACATCTTAACAGTGTCATTAGCATACACAATGAACAGGTCTTAGGAGCAGACCTAATTAGCACAATGGACACAAAACAGTATTAGCATCACACAATGGAATGTCTAGGAGCAGACTCAATTAACACCTTTAAAAGCATGTGTCCCCACATTGAATGAAAACACTCTATTGACCTGTCGGAGTCAGACTTTACCAACTTGTAATATTTAAAGATATCCTGCAAAACATGAATTATCAGTAATGTCCCATCCCATGTAATTTATCATTATCATTTCTCAGTCATTCTATGCTCAAAAGGGGCACAGGATGACCCTAGACCCAAGAGTCATTAGTGATGCTGGCACTCGAGTACCCCCCATCCTTCAAAAGTCTCTGGGTGTCACGGGCCATTCTGTTACACTTTCACTTTCAGTTAGACAGGTAATATACAGTGCAAATTTCTTTCCTACATCCACAGATTGCAGGAAAGAAACTTGCATGATTCCCCCATCAACACAGACAGTGCTGACGGGAATATCCCTCCTGCCCAGCAATTGTATTCTCCCGACAAACAGTGATTCTCACTAGTGGCTATACAGCAATCACTAGTGATAATCATAAGATAATCTGCTCATTAATGGTTCAAATCTCAGCCAGTTCCTGCTGAACCAGCTGAGATTTAAACTGTCTATGGCTGGTCTTAGCTCTTAGGCAGCCCATACACTTTTTTTCATTCAACTATTAAGTTGAATGAACAAAAAAGAAATGATTCAATTCCCCCATCTACACATTATAGGTGGATGGGGGAATCCTCCCAGTGTGGACCAGTGCTGGAATAACCAGAGTTGCTGTCCTGTCCCGGCTATTCACAGCGCTGGTCTCTGTCTCCTTGGCAGCGGCGGCAGCACATTGGAACCCAGTGCTGGTTACTTTATGGGGCTGATGTACAGGAGGGCCAGCACAATTTGTTGTTAGAGATGGGCTGGGCATGTTCAAAATTCCACATGCCAGAGCCTGCCAGGAAGCCCACACTGCACAGCGCTAATCACAGGCAGTGACACATTACCTGGTCCGCAGCTCTGCACAGATCAGGAAATGTCTCACTGCCTGTGATTAGCACTGTGGAGTGTCGGCTTCCTGGCGGGATTGGGCATGTGGGATTTCAAACACACCCGAGCCCATCTCTATTGGTTGTAGACAGTTGAGCTCCCTGCAGGTTGCTTAGCAGCAGTGGAGCTTCTCTGACATGCTGATCGTGATGCTATCCAGGTGATGCTCCCAGTCAAATCCTAGTGTTAAATATCAGAGATTTTATTGATCAAAGCCCACACTTTACAGGCATAGAGCCTACACTTTACAGGCATAGGGCCCACACTTTACAGGCATAGAGCCCACACTTTACAGGCATAGAGCCCACACTTTACAGGCAAAGAGCCCACACGGCTGCGGAACTTACGTTTGATTATACAGTATATATATATATATATATATATATATATATATGTGGTTGTACTCTTGATGCTAATAAATACTGTATTTATTAGGTCTGACTGGGAGCATTACCTGGATCACATCCCGATCAGCATGTCAACAGAGAAGGTTATACAGCATTACTGCTGCTCGGTGACCAGCTGGGGGCTCAGCTCTCTATAACCAATAGTGCCAGCCTTCCCCTGCATGCACCTATAATGTCACCAGCACTAGGTCCTAATGGACTGCCGCCGCTGCCAAGGAGACAGATTCCAGACCAGCGCTGTCAATAGCAGGGACAGGACAGCTGGGGAACCCCACAGTGGCAGAACACCAGGGCTTGGTGGCAAAACAACCTTTGCAACCCTAAAAGTTCTCCCACTGCTTTGGACCCTTATATTTTCTTGGTGTGCTGGTGACACATAGCTCTTGTTTTCTGCCACCTTGGGGGGCCCCAGTATAGTAGCAAGGGAGCTCACTGCAGAACATGTAAAAGGGCCCGTTGTGGGATCGTAGTAAAGGGCTCCAGGAGATATATATATATATATATATATATATATATAATTGCATTTTATAGTTGGGCCCCCCTACTTTTGTCCCTGTCCCCCTATGTGCCCCCCCTAAATATGAAAGCTGGAGACGCCACTGGTATGAAGGTCTGGCAGCAGGGTGAACATGGTGGATGTTAGTAACCAGTAGTAACCATCCGTTACACGTAAAAGGGATACCCCCACCTGCCATAAGTGTAAATAGTAATTGGGCAATTTTATATACATTTTAAAATAATTTTAAATAATTCTGAGCTGCCCTATCAGTAAGCAGCTAACACAACACATAGCAAATAGCAAAAACAAGTGGAACCAAAAATATATATATATGTGATATATGAGTGCACAAAATTAACAAAAACAAACAAATGTCTGCAAATGAACCACCTCCTGAACCACCAGGAGGTGGTGCACCAATTGACAACTGAATGTCTATATAGTAGTAAGTGAAAGTTCAAAACTTGGTGATGATTTCAAACATGAAAATGATAAGGTGAAGACACGATGAAGTGAAGAAAACCGCCACCAGTAGGTAAAAGCAGGCCGGCCTTTGCGTTGTGCGGGCTGTACTCGCGCACAAGGCGCAATGGGAACAGGAGCGCCGTGCATGGGGTTGCCACTTGCCACCTATTTTGCCCAGGTACACATTCCACCGTCTTGTGGCTTGTAGCAGCCAGATTTTTGTCTCGGGCGGCGCGCATGATCCCGTACTTTGCGCTGCGCTGGTGCTCTGTGATTGGCCAAACGGGCCATGTGCGATGTGCGAGGTGGGCCGGGAAGCAGATATGGGGGTCTGTGAATGGCTGTGCTGGTCATGTGTGGAGGCGTGGGCGGGGCTGCAATGTGCATACGAGGATCATCGTGCCTGCTTGCTCCCGGAGTCCTGCCTCACGATGTGAGTCCTGCTCATCTGCTCTGTCAGCTTAACTCCCTCCTCTGTGTCACCCCCCCATCTCCTCTGTTGTGTCACCCCCCATCTCCTCTGTTGTGTCACCCCCCATCTCCTCTGTTGTGTCATCCCCCATCTCCTCTGTTGTGTCAACCCCCATCTCCTCTGTTGTGTCACCCTCCCATCTCCTCTGTTGTGTCACCCCCCATCTCCTCTGCTGTGTCACCCCCCCATCTCCTCTGTTGTGTCACCCCCCATCTCCTCTGTTGTGTCACCCCCCATCTCCTCTGTTGTCACCCCCCCCATCTCCTCTGTTGTGTCACCCCCCATCTCCTCTGTTGTGTCACCCCCCATCTCCTCTGTTGTCACCCCCCCATCTCCTCTGTTGTCACCCCCCATCTCCTCTGTTGTGTCACCCCCCCATCTCCTCTGTTGTGTTACCCCCCATCTCCTTTGTTGTGTCACCCCCCTCTCCTCTGTTGTGTCACCCCCCATCTCCTCTGTTGTGTCACCCCCATCTCCTCTGTTGTGTCACCCCCCCATCTCCTCTGTGTGTCACCCCCCCATCTCCTCTGTTGTGTCACCCCCCCATCTCCTCTGTTGTGTCACCCCCCCATCTCCTCTGTTGTGTCACCCCCCCATCTCCTCTGTTGTGTCACCCCCCCATCTCCTCTGTTGTGTCACCCACTCTCCACCTCCTCTCTCCCACCCAACACTCTTTCTCTAATCCCCCACCAACTCTCCCTCTCCCTCTCTCTTTCTCCCCCCTCTCACCTCCTCCTCTCTCCCACCCACCACTCTTTAATTCTCTCTCTCCCTCTCCCTCTCCCTCTCTCTCTCCCTCTCTCTCTCCCCCTCCCTCTCCCCCTCCCTCTCCCTCTCCCTCTCTTTCTTACCCCCCTCACCTCCTCCTCCACCTTCTCTCTCTCTCTTTCTCCCCCCCCTCTCCCTCTCTCTCTCTCTCTCCCTCTCTCTCTCCCCCTCCCTCTCCCCCTCCCTCTCCCCCTCCCTCTCTTTCTTACCCCCCTCACCTCCTCCTCCACCTTCTCTCTCTCTCTTTCTCCCCCCCTCTCTCTCTCTCTCTCTCTCTCTCTCCACACAATTAAAGGAAGGAAAACAACACTACATTAGAGGAGCTCCACCCACAAACTCTAGCTCAAAGTGTCCCTCGGTAAGGCAGTCTAATGGGGGTCTTTCATGGGGAAGGGGACACTGGTGGGTGGGTCCCCTGATCTAATCAAGGGGGGACCAATATAAGGTAAAGGGAGTCCTGGTGGACTACAAGGCCCAACATTTTACTATAGGAGGCATTGGTGGACTACAAGGCCCAGCATTTTACTATAGGAGGCATTGGTGGGACTAAAATGCTGGGCCTTGTAGTCCACCAATGGATTTATAGTAAAATGCACCAATGCTGTAGTGTCAGTGTGTAACGGTCAGTGTGTACTGTGTAGCGGTCAGTGTGTAGCGGTCTGGGGGGGGGGGCTCCACAGGATTAGCTCGCACGGGGCACCTGAACACCTAAGGCCGGCCCTGGGTAAAAGGCTTACCGAAATGTTTGAACCCGAAAGAATGTATGTTCAGTGTTCAGGCTTTGTGTGGAATGACCACTGGGGACTGGATTATCAGTTGAGCTCCAAACATTGATAGATAATTCAAACCACTGAAAGGAAGCTATCCTTGTAGAGTATTCTCATAAAGAGGGTCCAGGTGATCCCAAGGTGAAATTAGGGATATGAATCAAAGGATGGGAGGAAAAGGAAGGCACATAGCTAAATACTGTATAAATAAGGAATTTAATGTAGTAGGAACACTTACATTGTGGAAGACAAATAGCGCTTTTCAAAGTACTTGTGGCAACAGTGGATTCCTCCCGACGCATTTCGTAGCATAGTACACCGTCTGATGTACATAGTACATTCCAGTTTGTGGTTTTATCATAATTTTTAGCACGAAGACAATTGTCCTACATTTTGTCCATACTGAGGTGCTTCCTATTGGTTTATGGAAAAAATGATTAACTGTCAGACTTGTACGTACCAGACTGGGGAGCCTGATTGAGCAGAGGGAGGTCTCCATTACGTGCCCGACTCACAGCCCCTGGTAGTATGGACAGGAATGCAGAGTGGTATGAGAGCCTGGCGGATAGTTGCAAATGATGAGGCTCTGGATTCAGGTGCAGAGAAGAGGATGTCCGGCAAAGGCAGGTGATGCTGGGCAGAAGCAGAGTGAATGGTTGGGTCACAGGCAGGGTTGGCAACAGGCGGGCAGCGAAGTACGATAAGCAGGCAGCTTTTTAAAATAGTTAAAACCTTATTCTCTCCCCCGCAGAGCCAGGTGAAGATACCCCATTCGCAAGTTCTTTGCGACAATCTACTCAACATGTTTGTTACCAAAGTAGCTGACATATGTACAGGCATAGGTCAACCAACCTCCTTGGTTAGCCCGACGGAATATCTACGACCTTTGACCGGCCCTCTGTTACTCTCAAGGTCAGACCAACTTAAATCAATCACTTTTGGGACATACCCATCCAAGCTAAATGCTTCAAATTCTTCAACGCCTCATTCCTTGTCGTCCTTTAGTAAGGTCAGCCGGGAGCATCTTTTGAAATCTATGGCAAAAATTAAAGCCTCCTATTTCCATGATGACATCTGTCCAGCCTGGCTCCTGAAGAAGAATGCTGAGACGGTTGTGGACGATCTTCTGATAATTGTCAATTTTTCTCTAACCCATGGCGTGTTCTCGGCCCACTGGAAGCATGCTATTATCACGCCAATTAAAAAAAAAGACTAACCTGGACCCTGGCTGTCTTTCCAACTATAGACCCATCTCAGCTATAGGTTTCCTGGTCAAATTGGTGGAATATGAAATTCTACTTCAACTCCAATTGTATTCAGAGACATTTGGCCTGTTTCATGACTCGCAGTCCAGATTTCGCCCTGGCTGTGAGATTGAGCTTACGGTCCTATCTACCAGAGAGAAGCTGCTAGGGGTCAGGGACACTATAGACCATGCAGTGTTGATTTCCAGTCTTCAGGACGTGTTTCACATTAGCTCTACAGATTTTCTCACCTATAGGACCTTTCAGATCAAAACCGATCCTTTCCTATCAACCATTAGCACCCTGAGCTGTGGGGTGCCACAGAGCTTGGCCCTGTCGCCTTGGTTTTTTAATGTGTATCTTCGGCCACTTGCGAGTCTGCTGGACACCCATGCAGTGTTTAATCGGCTTTATGCAGACGATGTTCAGTTGGTCGTTGACAACCTATCCAACCCTGACCCTGGTCAGCAGCTCACCTTCTGCCTACTGGACATCAAGCAATGGATGGACTACAATTCCCTCAGTCTAAATGCCAAAAAGACAGAAATTCTCATCTCTGGACGCATTGATCCTGCTGTCTTTCTGGGAAATTGGCCCACGATTCTTGGGCCTTGTCCTGTTCCGGTGAATCAAGTCCGGGTCCTGGGGACAATTTTTGACTGCAACTTGAGTTGGATACCCCAAGTCAAGCAATGTATTCGCAATGCACTGTATTACATCAGGTGTCTGAGAAAGGTTAAAAATCTATTCTCCCAGAACCACCGGAAAGTTTTGGTTCAATCTCTTGTCAACTCCCGGATTGACTTTAACAACATTGTGTACCTGGGCATGCCTCTAAAGTGGTTGAAGAAAATCCAGCTCGTCCAGAACCAGGCCGCTAGACTAATCGCTGGACTAAACAAGCGGGAGCACATCACCCCTACCCTTCGATCACTGCACTGGCTCACTGTGGTAGATCACATCGAGTTTAAGGCTCTTTGCCTCACCTATCATGCTTTTCATGAGATGGGCCCACAATATCTGAATTCCTTGATAACGTGATATGCCCCTGCCCAAGCACTCAGATCACTATCTGCTGGTCTTGTTACTTGTCCACCCGCCCGTCTGCTCACTTTTGGGGGTAGAGGCTTCTCTGTGAGAGCTACGGCCTTGTGGAATAGTATCCCTGCTTCTATTCAGTCACTCTCATCCATTATGGCCTTCCGCAAAAGGGTAAAAACATGGCTCTTTGAGAAAAAGCATGCCGAGGTGTGCTAGTCCCTCTTGCTGTCTGCCTGCTGATCTATTTCTTAGCTTGCTCCCGCCTTTCTTACTTCCCTTTTTTCTTTCACCCCTTTCTTACTTTCTTTTATTTCTTTCACCCCTGATTTGATTTACTTATTTCCAGTTATGCTTCCTGCACTTAGGCACTGCCCTGACAGGTCAGTATTTGGTGCATTATAAATCTATTAAATCAATCAATGAATCAATCATTGAATCAATCAATTACTTCATTCCTCACTCCCCTCAGTAGCTGGCACTCTCCTTTTCTCTCCACCACTGCAGGTTGTAGGCAGGCTCTGAGTGTCCTCAGTCGTCACTTACAATGCAGAACTACTGACGTCAGTGTCAGACTCATGGTGTGGCAAAGGAAAGTGGCTTCAGAGGACCATTCATACAGCTGAGAGGAAGTGAGGGATAAAATAAAATTGCATTTTACTTTCGCCCATTTGATACAATTTAGTATTTAATTGGCACAATGCATGGGGAGCCAACATGCAAAGGTAACTATTTAATTGGCCTGCAGTTCAGCTTTAAATTCATGACCTTAAAGTGATTCTAAAGCTAAAATGTTTTTTTACCTTGAAGTGGATGTAAACTTGATTCATGAAATTTGACCTAGACACATACTGTATATCTATAGTGTTGTCTTATTTCTCTCCAACGCCCTAAGCCCTGTGTCTTTCTGCTACTCTGTTCTTCTATTATCAGCATGATAACTTCTGAAGTTCTCTTACAACTGAGATAAAACCAGCTTGAAATTTTTATCAGAGTGGGTGCTATAAATAGATTAGCAGAGAGCTGGTCTATTCACAGCACATTCATCTGCATATGTGGAGCGAGGGTGTGTGCCTTTCCTCCAATCAGCTGATACACTATGTATGCCAAGACTTCACTCCCAGTGCTAAACAGGAAGAGAACATTTCTAACAACATGTATGCTTTCTAAAGAAAATAGCAAGCTAAAGAAGATATACTGTACATGTACAACTTATGTAGAGAGATTTGTTTCATCACTGTGTATTATCTGAGGCTGTTCACTTCACTGGGTATATGTGAGCGTTTGCTTCCACTTTAATGCATTCCCTGCAATAAGCTAAAAAATGTTTTGCCATTTGCAGTGCCCTCCCCACAAACATTTATCCTGTATTTACCTGTATCCAGTGCTGTTCCGGTTTACCTGTCTTCTCCCCTCTTTCTTTTCTCACAGGAGGATCAGGAGGTGGCGGGAGCCATTGGTTCCTGCTGCTGTCAGTCAAATCCTATATATAAATAAATAATAGTGCGCTTCTGGTTACTATGCAAGAAATAAAAAAAGTATATTTAAAAATATATCAATGTATAATCAAACAGTGAATTGAATAGTCCATAAAGTTGGTCCATGTGCCAATAGCAATGAAAGCATATAGATTAACCACTTCCATACAGGGCACGTATACACCTTCCCGCCCAGACCAATTTTTAGCTTTCAGTGCTGTTGACAATGACAATTGCGCGGTCATTCTACACTGTACCCAAACTAAATTTTTATAATTTTGTACCCACAAATAGAGCTTTCTTTTGGTGGTATTTGATCACCTCTGGGATTTTTATTTTCTGCAAAAAAAAATAAAAAAATTACCAAACATTTAGAAAAAAAAACATATTTTTTTGTTTCCGTTATAAAACATTGTAAATAAGTACGTTTTCGCCTTCACTAATGGGCACTGATGGTACTGATAAGGTGGCACTGATGGGCACTGATGAGGTGGCACTGATGTGGTTGCATTGATGATGGGCACCAATATGCGGCACTGATGGGCGGCACGGATGGGCACTGATAGGTGGCACGGATAGGCGCCATGTATGGGCACGGATAGGCGGCACATATAGGCACGAATAGGTGGCACGAATGGGCAGGGATAGGCGGTGCGGATGGGCAGGGATAGGCAACACGTATGGGCAGGGATAGGCGACACGTAGGGGCAATGATAGGCAGCATGGATGGGCACTGATAGGCGGCATGGATGGGCAAAGATGGGCACTAACTAATGTGTTGTACTAATGTATGCCAATCAGTATCAAACAATGCCTGCCAATCAGTGATGCCCATTGTGGGCACTGATTGGCATCCATTGTGGCACTGATTGGCATCCATTATGTGTAATCCCTGGTGGTCTAGGGTGGCATACCTTTGTTTTAAATCCCTGGTGATCTAGTGGAATCCCTAGTGGTCCAGTGGGCATCCCTGGTGGTCCAGTGGGCATCCTCAGGGGGGCTGTGCTGATAATCGATCAGCACAAACCCCCCCTGTCAGAGGAGCAGCCGATCGGCTTCTCCTCTACTCGCGTCTGACAGGCGTGAGTGAGGAAGAGCCGATTACCGGCTTTTCCTGTTTACATTGTGATCAGCCGTGATTGGACACGGCTGATCACTAGTGATGAGCGGAATACGCCATATTCGATTTTGCGATATTTCACGACGGAGATCATTTCCTGGATTACTAAACTAATATGCACTAAACACTAACTCTACTTACACAAACTTATATGACTAAACTAAAGCTAATTTTTTTTTTGTTTTTTGTTTTTTATACACAAAACACAGAAGGGCAGAGAAAGTATTCGCGAATATTCGGCAACATAAAAGGATCGCCTCAGCTAATCGGCCCAGGGTCTCTAATCATACCAGCAGTGCTTTTAGACGTCGATGGAGATCACTAGGATGTGATCTGTTTTAAAAATAAATTTGAAAAAATACGAATATTCGCAATAGCGAATATTCACCGCAATATTCGATTTATTCGCGAATACTCGAATACCCCAACAACGGGGTGTCAGAATGACACCCTGCAACAGCTCAATATCCTGAGGACGTCATATGACGTCCAGTCAGGATTAATCAACCACTTTGCCGCTGTCAATCTGTCATTGGCGGGCGGCAAGTTGTTAATGTAGGTGTATCCAATTCTCCTCAAGATTATTATATATCCCACCCGGTGGCAAACCATGTGAATTGCTAAGGAATTCCACCATATACACAAGCCCTCTAGCGTAATCAAGCTTCTTACCAGATAGTTGTGATCCCCAATTACAGAGATCAAACACACATGAGTAATAATAGACCCATCTGGATGTCTCTAAATAGGATCAGTATGATGCACTGGGTTTAAACATATGATATTCCGAAATACCAATGCCACAAGTTCGGATCCAGATCCAGGACAATAAAAATCATTTCACCAACTACCGGAATCGGCGAGTATTATAGTGTCATACTTTCGTGGCCCCGCCCAATGTGTTTTGCGTCCCAGTGCGTCATCAGGGGAACAATCAAGTCCTGTCAGCAGAGGGTGGGGGGTTGGGGCAGGCCAAGCCATGCTGTGTGTGTCTATGAATACACATAGCCTGGCTTGGAAGCAAGTCCGCAAGTCTGCCCTTAAAGCAAGCCGCTTGCAATGGGGGCAGACACAGAAGAGGAGGAGCCAAGATCACTTTCAGGGGAACCCAGAAGAAGAGGTTTGGGGCTGCTCTGTGCAGTAGCATTGCGTCTCTTGGTGGCAATCTGAGGTTGTGTCAGTTTTTTAATCCCATGATAGGTTATAAATAAACAATTTTGAAGATGTAAAATGTATCTTTACCATAGCCGTCTTTACCGCAGGGCAAAATGGGGCAGCTGCCCAAGGCCGTCACTGTTAGGGGCCTAAAGCACAGCCGCCCGTTAAGCCCGCAAATCGGTGCTGAAAATCCCCAAACAGACAGCCCCACACCCACTTGATTGCCAGGGAATATGGGGCCCAGGAGGTGAGAGCAGAGGAGGGACCTTTTCATCATTTTCGGGCGCAGGCACACAATACAGCTTACATGCTGCTCTTCACCTTCACAAATTGTAGTTCCGGCCGGCTGGCGGATGGATTCTATTGTGGAGCGGCTCTCCTGCATCAGAGTGCTGGTGCTGTAGCCCGAGGGAGAGAACGTTCGCTGAGGAGGTTTTGAGTTCAGCAGGAGCACTTGTGGCGGTGGTACACAGGCAAGCAGTCCCCTGCAGAGGACACACTGAAAAAGTCACATACTGTAGGCTACTCAAGAAAGTGCAGTCTTTAGACTCCCTGCTGTGTGCTTATGATGATGATGATCATCGTTATAGAGATCACAGCACAGCAGGTTCTCTGTGGCTCTCAGTGTCACAGGGCTGTTGGGTGCTGACATTGCTATGGCTGTGCTGTGTTATAGTCTGTAACACACAGTATAGCCATAAGTTAACAATGTCAGCACCCAACAGCCCTGTGACACTGAGAGCCACAGAGAACCTGCTGTGCTGTGATCTCTATAACGATGATCATCATCATCATAAGCACACAGTGATATGCTACTTAACACTTTTGTTTGGGGGGGGGTCAGTAAAAACACACAGCTGAGCTGTATTTTTGCCAACCCCCAAACCATTACCCTTTAAGAACCTTTCACCTCAGGTTTCCAATTAGGTCCACCTATTAGTTTTTTTACACATGGCATGGGGGTAAAGAGCAAAATTGCATTGGGGGGGCCCAAATGTTTTGCCCAGGGCCAAAACCATATTAAAGATGGCTGCTATATCCTTTGATTTCTTTTAAAATAGGGCTCAGCCAATAGCTTAGCAAAAACAGATTAAAACATGCCCTGGTTGTAACCCAAAAGTCCTGGTTGTAACCCAAAAGTCCTACTGAGAAATTTTTATTTTATTGTGTTCAACGTGTGGTGGTTCTGTTATCCTGACTGGACGTCATATGACGTCTTTTGGCATAACACAGTTCAGTTTTCATCAGTGCTGCATATCAGTGTAGCCTATAATGCCCATTGGTGTTGCATATCAGTGTAGCCTATCATGCCCATCAGTGCTGCCTACAGTGCCATCTATCAGTGCCCATCAGTGCCACCTATCAGTGCCCATTAGTGACACCTATCAGTGCCCATCAGTGCCACCTATTAGTGCCCATCAGTGCTGCATATCAGTGTAGCCTATAATGCCCATTAGTGCTGCATATCAGTATGTAGCCTATCATGCCCATCAGTGTAGCATATCAGTGCCTCCTATAAGTACCCATCAATTCTACATATCAGTGCTACCTTATCAGTGCCACCTCATCAGTGCCCATTAGTGCAGCCTCATCAGTGCTCATAAGTGAAGGAAAAACACAATTGTATAACAGAAACAAAGAAAAAAAAAATAATACTGTATTTTTTTAGTTTCTTTAGCAAAAAATAAAAATAAAACCCCAGAGGTGAAAAACTACCACCAAAAGAAAGCTCTATTTGTGGGAAGAAAATTATAAAAAGTTTGGGTACATGACCGTGCAATTGTCATTCAAAGTGCTACAGCACCAAAAGCTGAAAATTGGCAGGAATGGGGCAGGAAGGGGGCAGGAAGGGGGGGATAGTGTCCTGTATTAAAGTGGTTCATATAAAAAAATATTCACGTTATTATTTGGAAAATGTTAATAGAATCCCTATGAATGAGAGCAATATAAAGTAAGAACAATTTACGATGGAAAAATACAGAAAAAAAAAAAAAAAAAGATTATAATCTTTTGTTTCAACACCTGACATTACATCCAGGTGCACTATTGGGACTGACAAATATCTAACATTCCCAGTTTATACAGAACATGCCTGCAGTGCAGCTATTTGCAAGGCAGAGATACAACTTTGAATGCATGGTACTTAATTCTAAACATTTCAGTACGGTGTGATCAAAAAGCTTGTTCTGACTATGTTAATTTGGTATTATGCAGACAGACTGAATGGCTAATTTGAGTAGCAATTTATACATACTTACCAATGTCTACAAGTGGTGCGCCTACCACAAAATCGTTTCTACAAAGTTAGATAAATTTTGGATTAAATTATTTATACAGAGAGTTTTCCTTTTACCCAAAGTTTTTGCTTAATATGTACTGTACATTCACCTTTTTTCAGAAAAAGAGAAAAGGTGAACTAATACCGTCCGTTTCCCCCCAGACCCGCTGTATTTACCTTCGTGGGTGATGAGCTATCAGTGCCCCCAAAGCCAGTGGAGCAGTCTAGGAATTCCCACGCTTCTCTCTCTTCTCTCTGCAGCACTTCTGGGACTGATCAGAATTATTCTGATTGGTCAGCGCTAGCACAGAGCATTTCTCTGATCTGTCCTGCAAGCCCTGCAGAGAGTGGAGATAGAAGAACAGGGATTTCACATCCCTGGACCAAATACACCAGATGTGACAGCTTATTACCTACAGAGGTAAGTACAGTGGGGACTATAGGGTTGGGAAGAGTATAAGGCCACGTACACACAGAGGGACATGTCCGATGGAAACGGTCCGCGGACCGTTTTCATCAAACATGTCTTCTCTGGATTTTCGTCCGGCAGTGTGTACACACCATCGGATCAAAATCCCCGCCGGCAGACAGCGCGGTGACGTGGCGGAGACGTTGACGACGCCACGTCACCGCACCAGGCAGTAAAAAACTTCCACGCATGCGTTGCATCCATACGACGCTTGTGCAGGCAGTGTAGTCTCTGTACTAACCAGCGGACATATCCGACGGACATGTCGCCAGCGGACAAATTTTAAAGCATGCTTTAAAATTTGTCCGCCGGTCAGACATGTCCGCTAGCCCATACACACGATCGTATTTGTCTGCTGAACTGGTCCGTCGGACCAGTTTCAGCGGACAAATTCGATCGTGTGTACGCGGCCTAAGGTGTTAGCTCACCTTCTCCATTTTTCTGAAAAGTTAAACTAACTTTTAAAGTCAATATTTTTTTATGACCGAACGTGATTATCAAGATAGACATTTGCTTGACTGGAGTGGAGCAATACCCAGGGTTTTCCATTTCTGTAGATATTTCTGGCTCTCTGAAGGCTACTTTTCACATTTCTAATGAATAAAGTAAATATAATAAATAAATAGTAAATAATTGTAAATATAATTTTCTGTATTGTTGGGATACATTAAAGGAGTTCTAAAAGTTTGTTTTTTTATTTTCTAAATATGTTTCTTTAAGCTAGTGCATTGTTGGTTCACTTACCTTTTCCTTCGATTTCCCTTCTAAATGTTTTTTTTTCTTTGTTTGAATTTCTCACTTCCTGTAAGCTTGCCCCCATTATCTGAGCCGTTCTGGCTGGGGGTTAGTCAGTGTGCTCGCTGACTAACCTCCAGCCAGAACAGCTCGGATAATGGGGGCAAACTTACTGAGGAGGAACAGGAAGTGAGAAATTCAGACAAAGAAAAAAAACATTTAGGGCCAGATTCAGGTAGATGAGAGTATCTTTCCTCTGGAGTAACGCTTCTCATTTACGTTACTCTGAAGACCCTTTCAGCGCAAGTCCTGTAATTCACATAGCAGTTGCGCGTAAACTTGCGCCAGAGTAACGATAATGCGCTGGCGTAACCCGACGCAAGTGGAAGTGGGTGTGATCATATGTAAATGATGGGCGGAGCCCAGCGCAGAGGCTTACGTTCAGCGCATCATCCACGGAGCATGCGCAGTGAGTGCGGCTCCACTCGCCCCCTTGTGCGCATGCTCACAACTTCCGTCGGCACCACTTCCTGGGAAACGTCAGCGCAATGCGTTCCGCTGGGCGCTTAAAAGCGCTGGCGGAAACGCCATTCCGGCGCAAAAGTAGTTCCGTTTCCCCCCACCCCAGGGAAGATACTTTTGCACTGTAATGGCTGCTCCCGCTACCCCCAGAGAGAGGAGGAACCTCAACTTTAATGCCCAGGAGGTCTCAGTGATTATCTCGGCTATGGAGACGGATAATGAATTTCTCCATGGCAAAAAAAGCCGGAAGACCAGCCGGGAGAGGAAGCAGGGCATCCTGGAGTCGATTGCTGCCAGGGTCAATGTCCTGGGCTACTCCACCCGGACTGCTGGGGACATACAAAAGAAAATAAACGACCTGCGGCGCAAGGTGAGGGACAAGGTGGCCTCCATCAGGAGGTATGAGAGGGGCACAGGTGGTGGTCCCCCATGTCCTGTCACCCTGACCGCAGAGGAGGAGGTGGTTGCTCGCTGCCTGGAGAGGGAGCAGGTGGAGGGGGTCGCAGGCTATGACTCCGTGGAGGAAGGCACAAGGACAGGTAAGTGTTTTATAATCCCCTATTTGTTGTTTTGCATTTGGGGGGGGGGGGGGACATGTGCCAAGTGTGTGGGACCACCAACATGTGTCTGCTTTGTGTCATCCACAGATGACGGAGCTGGGCCAGCATCTGTCAGCCTGCATTCCACCCCATCCCCCCCACGCCATCATGTGCCCGAGCCACTGGGTGGTGAAGAGGTTGTGGAGGAGGAGAGTGGCCACACCACACCTGCCGAGGTGGTTGTGGAGGATCCTGCTGTGGCAGAGCAGGACTTTTCATTAGTGTTGTCTGTCTCCTCCCCTTCTCCTGGCCCGTCTGTCGTCCCCTCCCCCATCCTTGGAAGCCCCTCAAGGGCGACACCTTCCACCCGAGGACATCCATCTTCTGGCCCCAGGAAGGCGACCCAGAAGACCAGGGGGGTGTCTGATGGTGTCCAGGACCAGTTGGCGAGGGATCACGCCAGGCAGACGGAACAGATGGGGGCCATAGCGGTGCACTTGGAGAAAGTGGCTGACAGCCTGGGCTCCGTTGCCAACCTCAGCAACGCAGTGCAGGATGTCAGCTGCAACTGCGCTGCAGTGGTCACCACTTTGGGGGAGGTGCAGGGGGATATAAGGCACCTCACTGCAGCCGTCCAGGCTAACACTGCTGCCATCCATGGGAACAGTGCTGCCATCCGGGAGCAGGGGAGGCTGAGTCGGCGGGCCCAGCATTACCAGGTGACCCGTCAGCTCCGGATGCAGGCCCAGACGAACACATACCTTGGACGGATAGCCAGGGCCTTGGAGGGCACGCAGGCCACACCTGCCAGGAGTGGCCCACCTGGGGATCAGCCACCTCCAGATGCCCCCCCACCCCCACCCACTCCATCCAGGCAGCTGCGGAGCCAGAGAGGGGCCCCCAGAAGAAGCCCCCGGCATCCCCGATGAGGCCTTTTTTTTTTTCTTGTTTTATATTATTGTTTTTGACATACTCAGGTCATGAGTTTATTTTTTATTTTTCTCAGGTTATGAGATTTTTTTTCTTTTAATGATCAGGATATGATATTTATAATTTATTTTTGTACTGCACACGGTCAGGAGTGCAGGGGACAGTGTGAATGGTGTGTGAATGTGAGAGGGTGGCACTCCTGAAAGTAAGGGGTGTCACCCTCGGCCGTGGTGGTGAAGTGAACCCCACGGCTGAATGAATGATGTGTGAAAGGTGTGTGAATGGACAGTGACATCATTGGGGCCTTGACGCGGCGTTACTGCTCCCAACTCCTACATGCTGGACTTGGGCTAATCCAATGCGATGTGCATGTGGTGTGTGTGATCTAGGGACATTAGTGGTGTACACGCGTGCATTGTCTGTGTTATTAATGTTTTGGTTTAGTGTCCAAAGATGCCTACGGCGAGGACCCTCCTGACTGCTCTTCCATCAGCAGACTGGGTGTCCTCTGGCAGGTGGGGACTGTGTGGGTCGGGGGTCAGGTCATCACGTATGTCAATATGCAGGCCTTTTTTCATAGCAAAGTTATGTAGTATGCAACATGCACCGATGATCTGACACACAAAGGTAGGGGAATACAATAGGGCCCCCCCAGACTTATCCAAGCATCGGAAACGGGACTTCAGGAGCCCAAATGTTTGCTCAACCACTGCACGGGTTTTGATGTGTGCTTCATTGTATTTTCTCTCTCCTCTGGTTTGGGGGTTCCGGAAAGGAGTCATTAGATGGGGTCCCAATGCATATGCAGAGTCACCTGTAAGGTAAAAGACAGGAGAATGTTAGTCATGCATGTGCGATTTCTGTTGTGCATCACGGGAGGGGATAGTCATGCCTGACTCCCTTGTCACTCACCAACCAGCCAGCTGTCCCCATACATATTCTGGTTAAATTCTGCTGGGATGGGGCTCTGACGGTATATGAAACTGTCATGGCTGGACCCGGGGTGTTTGGCACGGACGTGCCATATGAGGCGTTGGGCATCGGCTATCACCTGTACGTTGATGGAGTGCCAATGCTTCCGATTGCGGTATATGTGCTCTGTGGCACTGGGGGGCTGTAGGGCCACATGTGTGCAATCAATGGCCCCCACAGTGCGTGGGAATCTGGCAATGTTGTAGAAATCTGTCATTGCCTTCTGCCGTAGCTCCTCAGTGGTGGGTCTGATGAACTGGTTGGACATGCGTCTGAGGATTGCAGGGACAACCTGGTGCACACATCTGCTCACGGAGGATTGTGACATCCCAGCCACCACTCCACTTGTACGCTGGAATGATCCACTTGCAAGGAAATGGAGTGTTGCCAGGACCTTCACCAGTGGCTGCACTGCTTGTGATCGGTGTGTTGGGCTGGTGATGTCATCCTGCAGGGTTGTGGTTAGTTCAAGTATTGCATCTGGGCTGAATCTGAATAGGCGATACACCTCCTCATCCCCCATGCCAAAGAGGTTCATACGTGTGCGGTATATCCTCTCACGTGCCCGCCTTCTTGGTTCCAGGGGACCCATCAGTAGTTCTAGGACCACGAGTGCCCCTGGCATGTTGGCACACAGAGGTGTTGTCCTTGCAAGTGGGGGTGCTCAGCTAGCTCCTATCGTCGGTAACGCTGCTGTAGCTGCTCTCCTGCTGACCTGTGACCGTCTGGAGTAAAGATAAAGCAGCCTTTTGTAGAAATAACTTTGCGCCGGACGGACCAGATACGCGCGGCGCATGTAGCCAGCGTATGGTGCTAATCCGTTCGTGAATTGTGAAAAATCCCTCATTTGCATATTTGCAGGGGAAATCAATGGGCGCGACTGATGCGCCCAGCGAAAATAAACGCTGACGATACTCTGGCGTCGGAACGTTCCGCCGGTCGCAAATGAGCCGTTATTGGGCGCATCTAGTTTGGTGGGTACGGGCACATAGAAACGTCGGCGCATCAGCACAGTTACGCGGCGCATATCCAAATACTCCAGCGCAAGTGTTCGTGAATCTGGCCCTTAGAAGGGAAATCCAAGGAAAAGCTAAGTGAACAAACAATGCACTAGCTTAAAATTCTTTTGATCAACCAAAATTCTTGACATCACCAGACAGCCTGGACAGTGAGACTTACCCTGCTGGATGCGAGCAAACTGCACCCATTGGATTGAGGTACCTTCGCATCTGTGGAGCAGGAGGATGCATCAGGTTTCATCAGGGGAAGGGGGCAAAAATAACCATCGTTTTCCTGTCCTAAGCAGTTTTGTGCAGACAATTCTTTGTGTATCAGCAACATCTGTTCCGTGTGAAAGATTGTTCAGTTCTTCAGGGTATATTGTCAATAAAATGCGATCATGTCTGGCTAAAGTGATGCCTACTATAAAGTGACTGACAGTCAATATACTTAGATACGTTTTATAATTACTAACTTTCTATGTTTTTCTTAAAGTTTAATAAGAAAAAATTACATGCGTCAGTGCTACAGTTTGAATTTAAAACGTATTTGTGTGAACTGTGAAGTTAAGTCATGGATTGTGGAAACTAACTAGTGTCAGATGATTGTATATAGTGTATACCACATTTACCACTGACTAATGCAGAGTTGCAAGGAGATCAGCTAAAAGTAGTTGGATCTGTATGTGCGTTATAATTAATAGAAATTAGTCGATTCATCGATTAAAAAAAAAAAAGGTTAATCAAACATGAAAATTTTAATCTGTAACAGCCCTATAAAAGAGCAAACCTTTACAACCCCTTTAAGCTTTTTATATTATATCTCTTGCACCATAAATATTGAAAATGTGGCACAAAACAGTTGATATAATTTCTTGACTTCTTTTACGTGTTACCAAACAGGGAAAAAATGAATGCTCCCATTTCACTGCATTGTCTTTGATTATGTTCAAGATTTAAATAATGTAAACCCAGAGTTCAGGTTTATATTTTTTTTATTGAAAATAAATATTTTAGGAGCACAAACTGAAACCCTCCAATATATTCTCAAAGTAATTATTAAACAATAGTATACAGACAAGTATGAACCATTTTTAATTTCTTTTAAAAGTGTATTTGTCATACACTTATCCTGTGGCAATCTATGTAAGTTCAAACTAGACTATATCAACGGATGTGCTTTTTCCCCTTACAGCAGCTCTGTGTCTGGTAGTATATTAGATTACATTATCTGTTTCAGTGAAAAAGTTTAGTGCAGTCTTGAGGAAAATAGAATATAATGCCTTAACAGTGAACAAGCTCTCAATGTTTCAGCCTCGGTGCACAGTAAGCTTGTTTAAATCCAGCCCAATAACAACAAGGGAAATTATAAAAACCTAAAAAAAAAATTGTGTATGAAAGTGATTAAAAAAAATTATTATAAAAACACCTAACATAGAAAACAGGTAAAAATGTATTTGTTATTGGTCTAGATAACCGCCTATAGATCTTGATTGAGTCGTTTTTGAATTATTATTTAAATTTATTAATGTATTAATCACGGTCTGTTGGAGTGTCACGCGTGTTTCTTGATTTATGCGTTTTTAATGAGAATTCTGAGAAAAGAACACAACAAATCATATCTGCTGCATATTCCATAAGTTCGTTTTTAAGTACACCCAAAGAACTGCTAAAAAACGATGTCTTTTGCTGTAATTTTTGACAAGCTGTGAAAATGTGGAATAGTTTCTATCTTTTTTTTTTCCTATGGCCTGGATTAAAAAAAAAATATTTTCAAAAATTTTTTTTTAACCAGGTAAAATTCAGTATTTCATATTAATACATGGGGGTTTATTTGCTATAACGCGAATTTGCGAATGCGCGAATAAATGGTCCTAGAAAAGGCCAAAAGCTCAGGAAAATATAGTCATAAAATCAAAATCACTTTAGGTCACAAACAATAGAGACCATCTTAATCAGTAGTCGTGATCGAAAGATGGGAATTGCACCTGGAAATAATGTTTAACGCATGATATGATAGCCTAAATGGTTCTTAAATACTGTATGTGGTACAGTTTATTGTTTAAATATAATCTGCTTTTAAACTGCTGAAAAAATTGATTTATAAACTGAAAACAGACCGATTTTGTTATCAGATATCCGATGAAGCTGACTTTCATCAGTCTTGCCTACACACCATCAGTTAAAAATCTGATTGTGTCCAACGCGGTGACGTAAAACACAATGACGTGCAGAGAAAAATAAAGTTCAATGCTTCCGAGCGCGTCGACTTGATTCTGAGCATGCATGGTTTTTTGACCGATGGATTTCCCCACAGACGATCGCTTTTTTTAACCATCAGAAAATTTAAAAAAAGGTTCTATTTTTTTCCACCGATGGGGAAAAAAACAATGGGGCCCACACACGATCGGTTTGTTCGATGAAAACGGTCCATCGGGCTGTTTTCATCAGACAAACCGATCTTGTGTACAGGGCTTAAGAGTAAGAGTAAGTAAGAGCTAAATTTCCAAGTACCAGGACAAGTGCACAATCTCAGACAAAATAGTCAATTCTCTAGGGTAATTTTGCAAATTTGCACGTGGCAAAAGCGCTTTTGCAAACATGAAAATGTGTGTTATATAGCCAAATGCAAGTTTCAACCATTGCTTATAAATGTACAATTGTTACTCAATACCCATTTACATGGGGGGAGGGATCTGGGGGCCCCTTGCTAAAGGGGGCTTCCAGATTTCAATAAGCCCCCCGCCTGCAGACCCCAACAACCACCATCCAGGGTGACTCGGGAAGAGGCCCTTTTCCCCATCAACATGGGAACAACGTGCTTTGTTGAGGGCATGTGGCCTGGTATGGTTTGCTTGTCCCAACTGTTTCTTATTTTGGTGTGGAGTGCCCCTTAACCACTTAAGACCCGAACCAAAATGCAGGTAAAGGACCAGGCCCCTTTTTGCGATTCGACACTGCGTCGCTTTAACTGACAATTGTGTGGTCGTGCAACGTGGTTTCCAAACAAAATTTCCGTCCTTTTCTTCCCACAAATAGAGCTTTCTTTTGGTGGTATTTGATCACTTCTGCGATTTTTATTTTTTGCGCTATATACAAAAATAGAGCGAAATTTTGGAAAAAATAAATATTTTTTAACTTTTTGTTATAAGAAAAATCAAATAAACTAAATTTTAGTCAAACATTTAGACCAAAATTTATTTAGCCACATCTCTTTAGTAAAAAAAAATCGCAATAAAATAAAAATAGCTACCTAGCGGGAACAGCGACACTAAGGCCGTGTACACACCACTAAATAAATCCGATCAAATCGGTCTGACAGACCGTTTTGATCGGATTTGTCTGCTGGGATATATTGGTTTGATCGTGTACACATGATCAAACCAAAATCCCCGCCGGCAGACAGCGCGGTGACGTGGCGGTGACGTTGATGCCGCCAAGTCACCGAACCAGGAAGTAAAATACTTCCACCCATGCGTCGAATATAAGTACACTAACCAGCGGACATGTCGGACGGACAGGTTCCCAGCAGACAGATTTTAAAGTCGGACCGTTTTCAGCAGATAAATTTGATCGTGTGTACGCAGCCTAATACAGCGATCAGAAAAATGATCGCTTAGTGACGCTGGCAATAGGGAGTGAAAGGGTTAACTAGGGCAGTGATCAAGGGGTTAAAACTTTATTAGGGGGGTACGGGGGCTACCCTGGACCTAACACTAACTGCCTGTCACACTGACACTAAATACAGTGATCATACATATATGATCACTGCATTCAGTGACACTGTGACAGGGGGGAGGGGGGGTGATCGCAAGGGGTTAAGTGTGCCTGCGTGTACTGGTGTCAGTGTAGTGTTGTGCAGACTTACTGTGTGATGTGATCTCTCCTCAGCGGCGGTTGAAACACAGGAGGAGGAAGTGACACACAGGCGAGCGCGCGCATTGGCTGGGAGCGATCCAGGGGGGCGGACAAAAACGAACCGCCGCCCCCCTCAGCACAGATCGCTCGCACAGCCATCGGGACCGTTGCATTTACCGGGGGGGGGGTGTCCCGATCAAACCCCCTACCCACGTCAAGGCAGCCATGTACAGGTACGTTTATGTGCCTGTCTGTGCCATTCTGCTGACGTAAATGTACATGCGGCGGTCCTTAAAGGGTTAAAATACATACCAGACCTGAAGGGGGGGACCCTATGCCATTTAAAAAAAAATGTTCATCTATATTGCCGGGAGCCGGCAATACATTACAGCCGCGTGCAAGTTTAAATTACGTTTTTTCCTATAGAAATGTCATTATTGCTGCGGTATGTTCTACACATCGCACAGATGCGCCACTTTACATTGATAAATTTTTTGCATCGATACATGTCCCCCGGGGCAGTACCCGGGTCCCCATACACTTTTTATGGCAATGACATGCATATAAGCCTTTAAAATTTGGATTTTTCATGTTTGTGTCCCATATAGCGTTTGCATTTTTGCTAGAACTTGCAGTAGGCAAATGCCTAATAGCAAATGCCACATCAATAATTCAATTATGATTATTCATTAAACAGGTGTCCAGCAGACAGTTGATTATAAAAGGGCGTTGCTTAAAAAAGAAAACCGCGTCTGAGTTTTTAGTATGACTATTATAAGATTATAATGCAATGTTGTATATGAACTCACATGGCTGTATTAATATGTACATATTTTTAAACTATATCACAGAGCTCATGTTTTGATTTCATCAGATGTTCTCTCTGTGGGAAATATTTTTCAATAAAATACCTTTTTGATACCATAGAACATTATTATTATTATTTGCTGCAAATTAAAGCCCCTTGGGGTATCCTTGCTAAATATATTATCATTTGGGGTGTGCACCACCTTTTAACCTACAATTAGTATCACTCTTCCCTGGCTAACTTTCCGATATAACCACAACGGCTGACATCTACTCAGGTTTTTGTGGTTAGTTTATTTTCATCTTAGATCTCAATTAAACCAATAAAGGTAAGAACAGGTGAGATTATTATTATTGTTTTACAGCAGCTCCGATGTGCTCTGCACAACGTAGTGCTGGATCTGGAAGGTGACAGTGGAGGGCACGTGGAACAGAGTGGACACGTTATTTTTTGCATTTTTATAGATAACTGTACATTGGAGGAACGGGTTCCACTCGGGAGGTCTCTGTACCACCCCAGTTGGACCTTTATTTTATAAACTGTATATGTATTCATCAATAAAGTTTTTGTTATCATTCCATTTGACCCTGTTGCTGATTCTCCCTTGAAGACATTATTTGAGACAACTGTCTCATCTTTTTCTTTTTCACATGCTATCCAGTGTCTATTGGGAGGTATCCCGTCTTGTATAGACGTATCAGTGGTTTGGAATATTTATAATACACCCCAGGTTGGATTCCATTATTTTTTACTTTATTATCCACGTGGAACAGAGTGGACACTTTATGCTTTCACATATTTGCATTTATATAAATTAGCAAAGATCTTTGAAAAACAGACATTGTGATGTCATAGTAGATGTCATGTATTATTAGTGTGATAATTATCCTCCCACTGCGAACCTGAATAGTTGCATAGGACACTACAGAACAATATACTGTATCTGTTAAATAAATACATTAAATTAACCACTTCCCAACGGCTGTACGTCTTTGTGCGGCCAAAGGGATGTCCTGAATCTCTAACAGGCCGTGTTTTTACGGCCTATACTCCGCTAGGCCACTGTGCCCGCGGCATCGCTTTCCTAGTACTATATAAACGTGATCCATTTGGACCGAACTACTTTATATACTTTTTATATATATATATTTTTTTTTTTTTTAACATTTTTTTATCAAGTGCTTCCACTATTCCACTTTCCCCTGCCCTCATATTTGGTGTCTTTTATCATTTTTTATTTTTATTTTTTTCTTTTTCTTTTCTCGTATATAAGTGTATATCCACTTATATGATTTTCTATCTACCTATTAATTGCACCTCTTCTGAACAGCGCTTGATTCAATTGTTTGTTGTTGTGATATCCTTATTGTGAGGCCCTTTATCGAGCAGCTATCGGAGGAAGTGTGTGTGTGTATATATATATGTATACACCTCTGTTGGAATTTTTTACTTTATTTTCCTATTGATCATTTATATATTTTTTATTATTATATCTGTTCCATATTTCAATTACCATGGAGATCATTCATGACATAGAGTCAGCTAAATATGAAGTTCTAGATCATTTGTATACTTTGTTTCCGGTCCTCTTCTTTAACTCCACAACCTCTATCCCCAGATCCACTTACAAGTTAATATGTGCTAGGTTCAGACATATAGAGGACCTGATCGTCTCCGCCAACCAGCAGTGGTGGGATAAGTTCTTCCTCACCCTATATTCTAAATATAAGATATCACCTAGAGGTCTAAGAAACACAAAGACCTGCTCTTTCCTCAGTGTAGCCCTCACTACAGAGTGGGCAGACATCTCAGAGTTTTGTACACAAAAGTGGATGCAAATAGTAATTAAACAAAGAGACTTGCAATACCAAACGCTTACAACAAAAATTAAAGAATCTATTTCCAATCTTCATACTATGGTTCCTTCTTTGCCCTCCTCATGGTTGAGGAAGCTTAAACTTAATACGAAGTTCCAGGAAGACCTCTTACTAGGCAATAAACTCCATAAAATCCGGAGAGATTTTGATGACTACAATTCCAACCGGGTATTCTGTTGGAAAAGGAATCGTCAACCCCCCCAGCATCCTCATTTGGACCATGAGCCCATTGGTTCAGAAGGGCAGATGGGTCCTATTCCCCTTATGGACTGTGTTCCCAGACCCACTATTAGACCAACTCTTTATCCCCATGGTTTTTCCAACAATAGATGTTTACCCACATCTTTGTCTATGAAAGAACCAGTGCGCACCCTTGATTCTTCTGCCATCCGATTGGAGCACACCAAGGCCCCAACCATAGCCTCCAATAAACTTTTGGCTCAAGTTGGAACTCAGGCTCAAATTGAAGTCAGTTCCACTGTCCATCCTACTCCTCCTGAATCTACAGTTCTTTTTAGTCCTGTGTCCGAAGGTCCCATCATCACTTCTATATTAGAGACCAATTCTGTCTCCACTATTATCCCACAGGTATTACCTTTAGTAAAGAGAGTCGATCCACTATCTGATAATACAGTACCCTTAGATTCTGTACCTCCAGTCTCTCCTTTTTTAGCTGCTGCCCCCCTGTCCTGTCCAAAAAGAAAACTAGATACAGAGGCAGAAGAGGGGGCAGAAAGAGACGCTCAAAGGAGGGGAAAGGTACGAAAACTATCAGAATCTTCAATCTATCAGACCATACCTTAACCATTCCCGAGGAGTCTCTGTTAGCTCGTGGTCTAACATTTGCACCCACGGCTCCACCTAATCCCTTTACCCTATTTTTAGATTTCAATAGGTTTATCCGTAATATTACGGTTAAACGCTTTTTTAACCTCAAAACCACCAAAACAGCAAAGGATATTGAAATAGATTCCTTGGAGCCTTGTCCCATTAGTCAAAACCTTTTTCAGAATTGTAGTGTCCCTGAACAAATGGCCTTAGACCATCTTGAACTCTTGTACACAGAGGATTCAGATGATTATGTAGAATTACTCACCCAACATCTTTCCACATCACCACCGATAGTACAAACCAAGTTCAGACCTAAATCTATATTCTACCCCACTTACTCAAAAGGGCCTTACATACAAACCTTCTACCAGGTAGTATATGGTGATATCCTACGTATGTGTGAACAATCCACCATTCACAAACGTTCCTCCAATCTTTCGGCAGCAGAAAATATTGCTCTCAAAAGATTGACTGAGAACAAGTCTATCATTATACGTCAAGCTGATAAAGGCGGAGGTATAGTGATTCAGAATCTGATTGACTATCAGACAGAGAGCTTACGCCTCTTGTCCGATACCTCAACGTACAAAAAACTTAATAGTGACCCCCTGTTGGCCTTCTCTAAGGAGGCACATGAATTGGTCAATGCAGCTAAGATTGAAGGACTGGTGACAAAAACTGAAGTCGCCTTTCTACTACATGATTTCTATAAGAGGCCATACTTCTACCACTTACCTAAAGTCCACAAAAATGTATCCAATCCACCAGGAAGACCCATAGTTGCAGCAATGGAGAGTGTCAC
Organism: Rana kukunoris; assembly: GCA_029574335.1. Taxonomy (NCBI): domain Eukaryota; kingdom Metazoa; phylum Chordata; class Amphibia; order Anura; family Ranidae; genus Rana; species Rana kukunoris. The sequence goes on from CM056051.1 coordinate 388,526,305, forward strand.
CAGTTATTTTTCCATCTATATAGATCACTTCTTACAGCCCCTAGTGGTCAACCTTCCCTCCTACATAAAGGATAGTATACATCTACTCCTGACACTACAACCTTATCGATGGGAAAAGACCTATCGTTGGCTGTCCCTGGACGTGGTATCATTATACACGTCGATACCCCATGACGTTGGTGTTCACGCCACCGAATATTTCCTCAACCAAGATCCTCTGCTTAACCCACGGCAAGTCCATTTTTTATTGGAAATGCTTAGATTTTGTCTCACACATAATTATTTTGAAAATAATGGTGAGTTCTTTATCCAGATCCATGGCACCGCTATGGGGGCCAATCTTGCACCTAGCTACGCTAACCTAACTATGGGCTATTGGGAATTGTGTCATATTTGGCGCAACAACCCCTTTGCCTCTCATCTTGTATTTTTCGGCCGATACATAGATGATATAGTAATCATCTGGGATGGCCCTGACACCCTAATCCCCAAGTTCTTGGAACATTGCAACTCGAATAACATGGGCCTTTCATTCACAGCAGTTACAGATGACAAAACTCTATCCTTTCTGGATTTAGAGCTCTTTTTTGATAACACCACCATCTGTGCCCAAAATTTTGTCAAGCCTACTGCTGGCAATTCCTTCCTTCATTTTGAGAGCTGGCATCATCCGCGATGGATAAATAATATCCCGAAAAGCCAATTCTGCAGATTGAAGCATAATTGTACTAGACAGCATGACTACATTACCCACGGTCTCAAACTTAGGGACAAGTTTTCTGAAAAAGGCTATCCTGAAGAACTAATAGAAAGTGCTTTTCAACACTATTCTACTAGTGATTTAGTCCCCAAAAAACCTAAGATACAGGATGAAAAAGAAAATTTCCAACCAGTGCGCTTTGTGACACAATTCCATAGTCACTTTAGACAGATGGAGAGGATTCTGGATAAACACTGGCCTATATTAAAAGAAGACCCACATCTAAAATCCTCTCTGTCAGAACGCCCGACAATAAGCTATAGAAGAGCCAAAAATCTGAAGGCTAGCATAGCGCCGAGTAAAACTAATAACAAAACCAAAATCGCCGATGCCTCCCCCTCCTTAACATTCTTCTACATTAAAGGGATGTACCAGTGTAGGAAAGCGCGTTGCCTTACCTGTCCTCACGTAACGCACCGCCAAAAGAGTTTCACGTGTAAGGGCAAGGAGTATATTCTACCAGACTTTTTCACATGCTCCTCCGAATATGTAGTATACTGCCTCACCTCCCCTTGCGGCCTCTTTTATGTGGGCCGTACGATTCGGACCCTACGGAAAAGATTTGGCGAGCACCGTAACTTTGTAGAGAAAGGTCTTGATAAGTACAGTGTCGCCAGACATTTTAAAGAGTTTCACCAGGAATCTTCCTCTGAGCTTCGGGTTTGGGTTATAGAAGCCATCCCCAAGTCTCTCCCTCAAGCAGAAAGATACAAAAAATTGTGTGAAAGGGAAAACTATTGGATTTTCACCTTAGATTGCCTATCGCCCCGGGGGTTAAATGAGGGCTTAGAGATCAACATCTTACTCTAATATCCTAGCCCAATAATACAATAAAACAATATAATGGAACTTTTTCCATATATAGGCATGTCCCGTGTGTGCTCTTTAAGTCTATTCTCCAAGTCTCTATATATATTTTAATATACATAGTACGTCCATAATAGGGTATCAACCTTGGTCTATAGCATATGTGATTATGTGACAATATGACTATATGATCATATATCTAAGTCTACCCTATCCACCTTTTAATTGATTTTAAGCAAGTCCTTTATGCACTTTCAAGCAGTTATTATTATTTTCTTTCCACTTACTCCCCTTTTTATATATATATGCATCCCCTTTTTTACTCCCCCATCTCTGTTTTTGTTTTTAATTTTTAATTGTATATTTTTTAGTCCCAGATTTTACTTTGTTCTCTAGTACTTGTATTCAATAAGTTGATAATTTTCCTTTTCTATGCAATGTTTTTCTCGATCTCCGTGTGTAATTTGTGAGGCCCAGCCAATCAGCTCTGCTCCAGCTGTATTTATGTCCCTTATCCAATATGGCCCCCATAGAGCCTGACGAAGAGGCACACATGCCTCGAACGCGTGCACCGCCCCGTGACACATCCCGGAAGTGACGTTGCGCTGTTTTGCGCTCCAAGGCTGCGTTCCACAGACCGGACAAAGAAACAACACGGCTCACCCGCTTTCCCTCCCGGTGAACCAGCACCGAATTGTCATCTAGGGACCCACATAGCGGCTGAAACCTTCATGGGCTGTAGGAACTGCATGCCGCGCAGGTTCCAGCAAAGAGAGCTGTCACCATTCCATCGCTCCAGCGGACCCCACGGACTGAGGATGTCTTTCACGGATGATCTTGATTATTGATATGCTTTGACCCCCTGCAGTCTTGTGAGTACCCATCTCATAAGAATTGTATTGTTGATTTATTTTAATAAATTTCATGCTACGCTTAGAGGGCGCCGCTTTTTCTTTCTCTTGTATATTTTCAGAATTGCCTCTTCTCGACAAGCCGGCAGCCCCCTCAGCAACAGTGTACTCAGCCTTTCCTAGTACTATATAAACGTGATCCATTTGGACCGAACTACTTTATATACTTTTTATATATATATTTTTTTTTTTTTTTTTTAACATTTTTTTATCAAGTGCTTCCACTATTCCACTTTCCCCTGCCCTCATATTTGGTGTCTTTTATCATTTTTTTTTTTCTTTTTCTTTTCTCGTATATAAGTGTATATCCACTTATATGATTTTCTATCTACCTATTAATTGCACCTCTTCTGAACAGCGCTTGATTCAATTGTTTGTTGTTGTGATGCCGATGCGCGTGCCTGTCGGCCGTGATGTTCGCCAGGCACTCGGGATCGGCGGCTGCAGGGACAAGACGTGGATCTCTGTGTGTAAACACAGAGATCCATGTCCTGTCAGGGGAGAGAGGAGACCGATCTGTGTCCCTTGTAAATAGGGACACAGCATCGGTCACCTCCCCCAGTCACCCCTCCTCCCCCCACAGTTAGAACACAATTTAGGGTACACATAAACCCCTTCCTCACCCCCTAGTGTTATCCCCTTCAATGCCAGTCACATTTATACAGTAATTAGTGCATATTTATAGCACTGATCGCTGTATGAATGTGAATGGTGCCAAAAATGTGTCAAAAGTGTCCGATGTCTCCGCCATAATGTCGCAGTCACGAAAAAAATGCTGATCGCCACCATTAGTAGTAAAAAAAAAAATAATAAAAAATTATAATAATTCTGTCCCCTATTTTGTAAGCGCAATAACTTTTGCGCAAACCAGACGCTTATTGCGATTTTTTTTTTACTAAAAATATGTAGAAGAATACTTAGACTGAGAAAAAATATGTTTTTTTTTTTTAAAAATTGGCTATTTATTACAGCAACAAGTAAAAAATATATATATTTTTTTTTCAAAATTGTCGCTCTATTTTTGATTATAGCGCAAAAAATAAAAAACAAAAATGAAATACCACCAAAAGAAAGCTCTATTTGTGGGGAAAAAAGGACAGCAATTTTGTTTGGGCGCCACGTAGCACGACCGCGCAATTGTCAGTTAAAGTGATGCAGTGCCACAAGCTGAAATTTCACCTGGTCAGGAAGGGGTATATGTGCCCAGTAAGGAAGTGGTTAAGAAACAAATTTTAAATTTATAAGATAAAATAAATACATGAAGAAACAAATAAATTAGATAAACAAATTGGAAATATAAACTAAATTAAATCAAATCAATGTTCATAGAATACACATGTGAACTTTGTTTTGGTTCCAAATTAGTTTTTTAACGAATTTAGACAAATTCATGAATTTGAAAATATCTTAATTTCCGAATTGTCGGAAATTTGAAAATGAAAAAATTCTAAATTTCGGAAGAATGACTCCCACAGGCAGAGGCATGATGGGACTTGTAGTTCCGCAACAGCTGGAGGGCCGCCACGTTGACACCCAATTTTTTTTCCCCTAAATAGCTTCCTTTATCTTACAGTCCTCCTTCACTTACCTTATCCTTTGATTTTGCTTTTAAATTTCCTTATTTCTTCTGAGAAATGCTCACTTCCTGTTCTTCTGTCTGTAACTCAACACCGTAATGCAAGGCTTTCTTCCTGGTGTGGAGAAAGCCTCTTGAAGGATGAGGTAAGTGAAGGAGGACTGTACTAAGGTAAAGGAAGCTATTTAGGGGAAAAAAATGTTTCCTTTACAACCCCTTTAACCACTTCAGGCCCGCGCTACCGTCGGATGACGGCAACAGCGCGGGCCTGAATATCCAACATGCCGTCATTTGACGGCATGTCCTTCAGGCGTTCCCAGCACGCGCTGTAGGACACGGCCAATCACAGATCGCGGCGAACGGCCAATCAGAGTGGCCGTTTGCGATGCGATCTGTGGGCGAATGAGAGATGATCTCTCATAGATCATCTCTCATTGCCGTTTTACACAGAGACAGCGTCCTGTCTCTGGAGAGGAGGAGCCCGATCTGTGTTCCTTCCTACATAGGGACACAGATCGGTCACGCCCCCAGTCACCCCCCCTCCCCCCACAGTTAGAACACACCTAGGATACACATTTAACCCCTTCCTCACCACCTAGTGTTAACCCCTTCAATGCCAGTCACATTTATACTGTAATTAGTGCATATTTATAGCACTGATCGCAGTATAAATGTGAATGGCGCCAAAAATGTGTCAAAAGTGTCCGATGTGTCCGCCATAATGTCGCAGTATCAATAAAAATCGCAGATCGCCGCCATTTCTAGTAAAAAATAAATAAAAAATAAAATAATTCTCTCCCCTATTTTGTAAGCGCTATAACTTTTGCGCAAACCAGTCGCTTATTGCGATTTTTTTTTTTTTTTACCAAAAATATGTAGAAGAATACGTATCGCCCTAAACTGAGAAAAAAAAATGTGTTTTTTTTTTAATTGGGATATTTATTATAGCAACAAGTAAAAAATATTGTATTTTTCTTCAAAATTGTCGCTCTTTTTTGTTTATAGCGCAAAAAATAAAAATCGCACAGGCGATCAAATACCACCAAAAGAAAGCTCTACTTGTGGGGAAAAAAGGACGTAAATTTTGTTTGGGAGCCACGTCGCACGACCGCGCAATTGTTAAAGCGACGCAGTGCCGGAAGCTGAAATTTTACCTGGGCAGGAGGGGGGTGTAAGTGCCCAGTATGCAAGTAGTTAAACAATAAAAAAAACAAAAAAACAATACTATAACCACTAGATGGAGCTGATGGTCATTGTAAATTCATCATGCGAACCATTGACTAGTAATTATTACTTATTGAGTGTGGATGGGGGATCTTTCAGAACATTAGGGGCCCAGCTGCTTTTTCTTTTATGGATCAGAGAAGGGTCAGAGCCTCTGTCAAATTTCTATTGCTCAGAAGGGCTGTCTTAATGCATGGGCAACCCTGGGCATTTCCCAGGAGCCCCTAGGTGCATGGGGGCCCCATGATAATCTTGCATTACATCATACTTGCCAACTGTTCTGGATTTGCTGGGACAGTCACACTTTTTACTAAGCTATCCCGGAACCTGTATTGTGCCCTCCTGTCTTCCCCATACCATGTTCTTTGCGTCTTGTCTTTGATTTATGGCTTTTTTTTATTGTTTAAAACCTATTTTATTAAAAGTACTAATAAATATATGCTTAATTCTATTAACTATTTATACTTTGCTGTGTAAATTGGGGCAATCTTGTAGGGGGCCCCAGAGCATTACTTTGCCCAGGGGCCCATGATGCTATTAAGACGACCATGCTCGCCGCCAAATGGGAAAGAGCTTGCAGACACACATGCAGACATTCCACTCAATAGCTAGCTGATGCCGCAACCGCAGACATCGCATGGTAGGCGTGGTCGCATGGCGCCAAAGTGTAGATGGCCCCTCCCATCCAGATAGGGCAGGGGGACAGCAGGAGGTATGAAAACCTCCCTTGTACAGATTGCAGCTCCCAAGCCGGACGATTAAATTATTAACAAATAATAATGCATTAAAGAGGAAGTAAACTCTCCCACTCTGATGCTTCTTTTCATTTAGCCCATTATATTAAGAAATTATCAATTTATAGCCACTGTAATCCTGCCCAAATTGCATATTACTTACTGTTTAAAGAAACTTAAAAAAACAGAAAATTGTTTCATACTTACCAGTAATTTTCCTTTCCTGGTGCCTATCCATGGCAGCATACCTGTGATAGAGCTCCGCCGCTACTCCTCCTTCAGGACTAGTGAATAGCATAAATTAAAGGCATAGCCCCTCCCCCAACATTCTCTGTAATATAGAATACCGAGGGTGGGAGCGTATGTTGCCATGGATAGGCACCAGGAAAGGAAAATTACTGGTAAGTATGAAACAATTTTCCGTTTTCCTGGTGCCACCATGGCAGCATACCTGTGATAAATAACTAGCTGACACGGGTGGGATAATGCTCAAACAAATAATATTTTAATTAGAAGAGGACATGGCAGCCTGGACTGCCCTTCGTCCGAATTCAACTGTAGTAAGAGCTCCTGGGTCGATATGGTAGTGCCTAAGGAACGTGTTATGAGAAGACCAAGTGGCGGCCCTGCACACCGTTTTCAGCGACACACTAGCCCGTGCTGCCCAAGAAGCTGAGACTGCCCTTGTGGAGTGAGCATTCACTCGGGATGGAGGCTCCAACTTCTTCACCTTGTAGATTTGTTGGATCAACTTCACAACCCAGGATGCTAGAGTCCTAATGGAGGCTTTCTTGCCTCTGTATTTGCCAAATGGTATGATGAAGAGTCTCTCAGAGATCCTGAAAGGACCTGTGGCTTGTAGATAGGCCTTAAGTGTTCTGGATACGTCCAGTTCATGACAAGTCTCTGAACCTGTGACTGTAAATACTGGAAGAGCCCAAGGTTCCGATAGGTGACCTGGGGTAGTAACCTTCGGCGTCCGGAAAAAAGGAGATGTGTTCCTCCCCTATCCCTAAGGAGTGGAGCTCTGAGATCCTTCTTCCGGATGTAATGGCCAGCAGGAAGGCCGTTTTCAGTGTCAGATTCCATAAAGTTATTTGTTCCACCGGAGCAAAGGGATGGGATGACAGGACTTCGAGAACCAGGGATAAATCCCATTTAGGAAAGGAACGTCTGGCAGGTGGGCGAATTTTGAGTATGCCTTTGAGGAAAGTGATTAGCAAAGGATCCTCTGCCCATCTTCTGCTTGTTGCAGCTGAGATTGCTGCCACCTGCACCTTGAGGGAACTCAAACTAAGACCCAATTCAAGTCCCATCTGAAGGAATCCTAGGACATGGTTTGTAGAGGGGAGAATTGGATCAAAATTGTTATCAGCGGCAAATGACAGGAACTTGTCCCAGATTTTCGAATATATGGAATTCGTCGTAGGCTTCCTTGCCTTCAGGAGGGTTGAGATGCCTAGGAACTCAAACCTTCGCCTTTCAACTTCCAGACTCGAAGGTCCAATCTTTAAGGGTTCGGAAGCAGAAGACTGCCCTGTAGCAGTAGTTGAGGGAAAGGAGGGATCTTGACTGGAGGATCCACACTGAGGCGCATGGCTAGTGGAAACCAAGGTCTCCTCGGCCAGTACGGGAGTACCGCCACCACCTGAACTGGCTCCCTGAGTAACCTTAGGAGGAACTTGAATATCAGTGACCGTGGAGGGAAGGCATATGCCGTGGTGAACCTCCAAGGGCATGACAGGGCATCCACTGCTTCGGCCCAGGGATGAGGAAATCGGGAGAAGAACCTGTCCAGCTTGAAGTTCCTCGGAGAGGCAAACATGTCTACCTGTGGGGGATCCCAAATGGTGACGATCTGGCGGAATGCCCGAGGGTGGAGAGCCCACTCGTTGTTGTCCAAGAAGTTTCTGGACAGTGTGTCTGCTTCCAAGTTCATTCTGCCTGGCAGGTACATTGCTCGGAGGTCCAGGAGATTTTCTTCTGCCCAGAGTATGAGTGGTTCTACCTCCTTGAGGAGTGATCTGCTGCGCGTGCCCCCTTGTTTCTGTATATAGGCAACCGCTGCCCTGTTGTCTAGCCGTAGAAGTATCCTCTGGCTTTTGATCTGGTGTGCCAGGGAAGTCAGTGGCAGGAAGGCTGCCCTCATCTCTAAGATGTTTGAAACCACCCCTTGGGTGGAGAATGACCACTTCCCTTGGATCCTGATTTCCCCACAATGGGCTCCCCAGCCCTGACCGCTTGCATCGGACGTAATTGTGGTCCACTGAAGGGAGCCCAGGTGACGGGGCTTGGAGAGGTTCTCTGGGCACGTCCACCAATGAAGGCTCCTGCGCATCACTGCTGTCAGCAGGATCGTCTGGGACAGATGTTGTTTCTTCCATTGCGCCAAGAAACCAGTCTGAAAATACCTCAGGTGCCAATGGGTCCACGGGACCATGGGTATGCATAAGGACATCGAGCCAATAAGGCTCAGGCACTGTGATGCTGTTAAAAATGGGCTTTGGATGACTTTGGTCACCTTCTGGATGAGGACTCTGATTTTTGGTAGAGGTAACGATACTATCCCTTTCTGCGTGTCGAATGCTGCACCCAGGTAAATCATTTGTTGCGTCGGTGTAAGTTGGCTCTTGTCTGAATTGATCAGCCACCCAAGTTCTTTTAGTGTTTTCAGAAGAGTATCTCGGTGACATATTAGTTGATCCGGACTGCCTGCTAGGAGTAGGATGTCGTCCAGATAGTGGTAAACCCTCAAGCCCTTCTCCCGCAAGGGGGCCAGGGCAGATATTAGAATCTTTGTAAACACCCTGGGAGAGGTGCATAACCCGAAAGGTAGGGCTTGGAATTGTAGGTGAGTCTGTCCCACTGCGAATCTCAGGTATTTTTGAAATGTAGGCTGGATTGGGACGTGAAGATACGCATCCTGCAGATCTACTGATACCATCCAATCCGATGGCTGGACTGCCTGGACTATTGTCTGCAAGGATTCCATCCTGAAGCTTTCGATGCAAATGTATTGGTTGAGTCTTTTTAGATCTATCACAGGCCTCCATCCCCCTCCTCTTGGGGACTAGGAATAGGGTGGAGTAGAAATCTGTGCCTCGCTCCGCCGAGGGGACTGGAATGGCCGCACCCTGAAGCTGAAGTGACACTAAGAATTTCTTCAGGGCCTGAGCCTTCAGTGGAGACGATGGAATTTCTGTCCCCTTGAAGGAGCTTCGAGGTGGGGTTCGAGAAAAATTCCAAAAGTGCCCGCGTTGAACTGTGGACAAAACCCAGGAGTCCTGGCAGTAGGCGGACCAGACTGGGGCAAAAAATTTTAGTCTGGCTCCCACCGGGAGTGCCTGGGGAATTCTGGCGTCAAAAAGACTGCTTTGGCTCTTGGGGAGCCGGAAGGGCCTTCGTCTTCCTGTTCAGGAAGGAATGCTGAGTACCCCTCCAGGGTCTCTTAATATTTCTAAATTGACCCAACTGTTGAAAACCTTTTGGATCCGAGCGGCGGAATCTAGAGGGGATGCCTCTGAATCTTCGTACTTTCCTATCTTATGGACGCATACCTGACCTGCCACCTGACAGCCTGGAGATTGCTGTATCCATTTTGTCTCCGAAAAGAGCCTTCCTGTCAGGAGCTGTTAGGATAAGTACTCACCGAGGCCGAGATGCCGAGGGCGGCTGCCTTTGCGGCTCTGTGCACTTCACCCCCTGGAGGTGGAGACAGCGGGGAAGGGCACAAAGGGGCACCGGCTACCAGCGGAAGGTGTTGTGCTGATAGGAGATCTCTGAAGGCTTGGCTTCCGATCACAGGACAGGATCGCAGCGGGCGTGGATAGTAATCCTAGGAACAATAAAGTTTATCAGGCAGAGAGTCAGTTCAGGTCAAGACGGTAAGCAGGTCCAAGATGCAAGCCGATGGTTCAGGGATTGGAGAAGGCAGGAGGTCCAAGATGCAAGCCGGAGGTCAAGGGGTACAGACAGCAGCAGAAACGATGAGACAAGCCGGGGGTCAAGTGCAGGAGAAGGCGTGGAGAAGTCAGGTCCGATCCGGGTCAATAGGTCACAAGCTTTCAGGTAAACAAGGCACTAAGCAGGATAGCTGACAACAAACCAGCAACCCGCCATGCGTCTGGGGCTGGTTTAAATAGGCCGGGCTGGAACTTGATTGGTGGACGTGCGCGTGGATGCGCGCGCAGACGCACGCGCGCGTGTGCGCGCAGGTGCGCGCCCACGTACGCGCCGTGACGCAGAACCATGCTGGAACGCAGAGGCGCGCGCCGCGCACGGGCACGGGCATGCGTCGTGGCGCGGATCGGCCGCTGGAGCCACTGATACCCTGACAGTGCCCCCCCCAAGGGGCGGACTCCGGACGCCCAAGCTGGACATCAGTTCAGGGTGGTCTTGATGGAAGGCTCGAATTAGCCGAGGAGCGTGTAAGTTCATTGATGGTTCCCATGAATTATCTTCTGGGGGGTACCCCTTCCATTTGACCAGGTATTGCAGCTGTCTTCCTCTCTTTCGACAGCCCAGAATGGCCTCTAATTCTACTTCCCCTTCGACTTCCACTGGTGATGGCGGGGATTCCTCCCTCTCTGGGAAGGACTCAGGGACGACAGGCTTCAATAAGGAGACATGAAAGACAGGATGGATTTTGTAGGAATTAGGCAGAGCTAATTCGAAAGCTACATCATTGATCTTTCGTTTGACTTGGAAAGGTCCGATGAACCTAGGCCCTAACTTCCGGGAAGGTATGTTTAACTTGAGATTTGCGGCTGACAGCCATACTTTTTCCCCAATTTCAAAGATCGGGCTTTTCTTTTTCTTCTTATCAAAAAAAAATGTGTGATCCTCCTGGGCTTGTCGCATCATTTCCTGGAGTTTCTTAAAGTTCAGTTGAATAGAGGTTACGTGCTCCTGAACGGCTGGAACCGACGTCTCCGGAATAGAGCTAGGCAGGAATGAGGGGTGAAACCCGAAGTTTGACCAGAAGGGGGTTTGGTTGGTTGTAGAATGAATGGAATTGTTGTATGCAAATTCCGCGGACGGAAGTAGTGAAGACCAGTCGTCCTGGGAGGTTGAACAGAAGCAGCGGAGGTATTGCTCCAAGGTCTGGTTCGTCCTTTCGGTTTGACCATTACTCCGTGGGTGATAGGCTGATGAAAGACAAATTTTGATATTAAGAGATTTGCAAAGCTCTTTCCAGAATTTGGAAGTAAATTGTGCGCCTCTGTCAGAGACGATACTTTTGGGAGTCCCGTGAAGCCGGACTATCTCCTTGAGGAAAATTTTAGCTGTTTCTGTAGCGGTGGGGGTGCCCACCATAAGTAGGAAGTGCGCCATCTTGGAAAGGCGGTCGATGACTACAAAAATTGAGGTAAAACCCCCAGAAGGGGGAAGATCTACAATAAAGTCCATGGAGACTTCTGACCATGGTCGTTCGGGAATGGGCAGAGGCTTGAGCAACCCCCAACCCCTTGTACTAGGTCCTTTGTTGCGTTGACAACGAACACATGCAGACACATAGGCTTTACAATCCTGCTTCCAGTTTGGCCACCAGAAGGTGCGGGAGATCAATTCCGTGGTCTTTCGGACTCCAAAATGGCCCGCCAGCTTGTGATCGTGGAAGGTACTCAGAACTAGGTGCCGGGTTTCCACAGGAACGAAAATCTTGTCTCGAGACCAAAGCAGCTCATCCCGTCTTTCAAGAGAGAGAGAGCTTTGGTTGGGACAGTGCCTGGATGCGGTCTTAATAGAGGTTAGGAGATCCAGTTGCGGGAGAAATAGGAAGTTTTGGGAAGATAGGATGGTGCCAGGTTCAGATGCTTCGGGGGACTCCAAAAACATTCTGGAAATGGCATCTGCCTTCCCATTCTTGGAGCCGGGCCTATAGGATATAAGAAAATTGAATCGGGTGAAGAAAAGAGCCTACCGGGCTTGTCTGGGTCTTAGCCGTTTTGCAGATCGCAGATATTCTAGGTTTTTGTGATCTGTGAAGATCATAATAGGGTGGACTGCCCCTTCCAACAAATATCTCCACTCTTCTATGGCGAATTTAATCGCTAACAACTCTCTGTCACCGACATCGTAATTCCTTTCTGGCGGATTTAATTTTCGAGAAGCAAAAGCCACTGGATGCAACAGGGCCTTTAGTCCATATCTTTGGGATAGGATTGCTCCCACCGCTGTCTCGGAGGCGTCCACCTCAAGTATGAAGGGTCGTGCCGGGTTGGGGTGGCGTAGAATGGGTGCTGAGGTAAACATTGACTTGAGCTTAAGGAAGGCTTCTTGGGCCTCCTGAGACCACACGAAACGGTTGCCTTGACGAGTGAGCCTGGTAATGGGTGCACAGTGGCGGAAAACCCAATGATAAAGCGTCTATAAAAGTTAGCGAAACCAATAAAACGTTGTACTCCCTTCCTGTCTCGGGGAGCTGGCCAGTCTTGAATGGCTTGGACCTTTTGTGGGTCCATGGCGACTCCAGACGTAGAAACGATGAACCCGAGGAATTGTACTGTACTCTTTTCGAACTCACACTTCTCGGCTTTCAGATACAATTTATGGAGCCTGATGGTAGTGAGAACTATCTTGACATGTTCCTGATGAAGTTCAATAGAAGTGGAAAAAATAAGAATATCGTCCAAATAGACCACCAAAAAGTCATCCAGGTACTTCCGAAAGATGTCATTGACAAAATGTTGGAAAGTGGCTGGGGCGTTGCAAAGACCGAACGGCATTACGAGATACTCAAAGTGTCCGAACCTGGATCTAAATGCTGTCTTCCACTCATCCCCTGCTCTAATACGGACGAGGTTGTAAGCTCCCCGGAGATCTAATTTGGAGAAGATTTTAGCAGACCGAAAACGTTGGAAGAGTTCGGGGATGAGAGGTAGTGGGTACCTATTTTTGACCGTAATTTTGTTCAATTCCCTGTAGTCTATGCAGGGTCTGAGGGAGCTGTCTTTTTTCCCCACAAAGAAGATCCCCGCTCCCGCAGGGGAGGAGGAAGGGCGAATAAATTGTTTTTCAAGGTTCTCGTCGATGTAGGCCTTGAGGGCCTTCAGTTCAGTCTCTGATAGGGGAAAAATACGGCCAAATGGGACTTCCGCACCGGGGAGCAGGTCTATAGGACAATCATAAGGCCTGTGAGGTGGCAGGCGGTTGGCCTGTTGTTTGTCAAAGACGTCTGTGAATTCCCGGTATGCTGGAGGGACATTTTGAAGATTCTCTGCTGTGGTGGTAACGGTGGAACAGACGGTGGTAACCGGTGCAAGGCAATGTACAGAGCAATGGGAAGAAATAAAGCTGACTTCTTTGCTTCCCCAGTCAATATGTGGTTGGTGTGTGTACAGCCAGGGAAGGCCCAAAATAATAGGAAACATCGGAGAGGAAATTAAGTCCAACTGTAGGAGCTCCTGGTGTCCAGAATCTGTGATGGCCACAACAGGGTCAGTCTGCTGTGTGACTAGTCCTGAACGAGGGAGAGAGCTGTCCGCCAGGCGTACTTGTAAATGAGGATCCTTCGGGTGAAGGGGAAAATGTAGTTTCAGGGCTAGGGCAGAGTCCACGAAGCTACTGCAGGCACCAGAGTCAATGATTGCTGGTAAGCGAGTCACCCCTTCCGGTAGCTGTAGAGAGAGAAAAAGAGTAAGGTAAGACTGTGGAGCGCTGACGACACGGCAATCTGAGGTGGGTCTGGGTGCGCACTTACTGGGTCTCACCGGACAGGTGCGAAGAAAGTGGCCGGAGGCACCGCAGTACAGGCATAGGTTGGCTTGACGCCTGCGTTGTCTTTCTTCTGGAGTGAAAGGAGAGCGGACCAGCCCAAGCTGCATGGGTTCTGGGTCGGGAACCGGGTTGGAGGGGACTGGGGGTGATGAGTACGTAGGAGCTGGTCTCGGAGGAAGCCAGGTTGGACGAAGTGTGTGGAGGCGCTCGGAGCGCCGTTCCCGTAGCCGTCTGTCCAATTGGGTGGCGGCCTGAATTAAGTCCTCCAGGGTAGCAGGAGGTTCAGTTCTGGCTAGTTCGTCTTTGAGCGCTTCTGAAAGTCCCTGCCGGAACTGATACTTAAGAGCTGCTTCATTCCGGCCGGTGTCGGCTGACCATTTCCGAAACTCGGCTGTGTAGTCCTCCACTGGTCTCCTACCCTGGCTGAGGCTGTGAAGGACGGTCTCAGCTGTCGCTGTACGTTGTGGATCATCGTAAAGTCTGGCCATTTGCTCAAAGAAGGTGTCAAGTGTGTCCAGCACCGGACTTCTCTGTTCCATGAGACCATGTGCCCATGCCTGGGGTTCTTCAGAGAGGAGGGAGATAACAAAGCCAACTTTTACTGCTTCTGAAAAGAATGTTCTGGGCTGCAGTGCGAGGTATAGAGAACAGGCGTTTTTGAATGCACGATACTTCCTGCGATCGCCTGTGAATAGCTCGGGGGTCGGGACTCTGGGCTCAGGGTGAGTCACTACCACAGCTGGGTTAGCCGAAGCCTGTGGGGCTGTAGTCTCTGTAGGAGGCGCTGTGGTTGGAGCCGAGGGGCCAGGTTGTCCGGTAAGCTGCTGAAGACGGCCGTCAATTTGGAGGTACCCATCCTGCAACTTCTGCACGGCGTCCTTAAGAGCCGAGACCTGCTGACATAAGGTCTCAAAAGGCGAGCGCACCCTGTCGGCCTCTGACATCTGGCTGGTTTGTACTGTCAGGAGCTGTTAGGATAAGTACTCGCCGAGGCCGAGATGCCGAGGGCGGCTGCCTTTGCGGCTCTGTGCACTTCACCCCCTGGAGGTGGAGACAGCGGGGAAGGGCACAAAGGGGCACCGGCTACCAGCGGAAGGTGTTGTGCTGATAGGAGATCTCTGAAGGCTTGGCTTCCGATCACAGGACAGGATCGCAGCGGGCGTGGATAGTAATCCTAGGAACAATAAAGTTTATCAGGCAGAGAGTCAGTTCAGGTCAAGAAGGTAAGCAGGTCCGAGATGCAAGCCGATGGTTCAGGGATTGGAGAAGGCAGGAGGTCCAAGATGCAAGCCGGAGGTCAAGGGGTACAGACAGCAGCAGAAACGATGAGACAAGCCGAGGGTCAAGTGCAGGAGAAGGCGTGGAGAAGTCAGGTCCGATCCGGGTCAATAGGTCACAAGCTTTCAGGTAAACAAGGCACTAAGCAGGATAGCTGACAACAAACCAGCAACCCGCCATGCGTCTGGGGCTGGTTTAAATAGGCCGGGCTGGAACTTGATTGGTGGACGTGCGCGTGGATGCGCGCGCAGACGCACGCGTGCGTGGGCGCGCAGGTGCGCGCCCACGTACGCACCGGGACGCAGAACCATGCTGGAATGCAGAGGCGCGCATGCGCGCGCCGCGCACGGGCACGGGCATGCGTCGTGGCGCGGATCGGCCGCTGGAGCCACTGATACCCTGACACTTCCCATCAAAGGGGATCCTGCACCAGTTGTGCTTGGAAGAAGGATCCGCTGTCCAAGGCTTCAGCCACAGAGCTTTTTTGGCCATAACTGAGTGCAGCATGGATCTAGCCGAACATCTGATCGTGTCGATGGCTGCAACCCCCACAAATCTGCCGACAGCCTAAGTTCTTCCAAGGCCTTTATTACGTCTTCTGTGGGAACATCCTGACGCAAGGCAGTCTCAATGTTAGGCGTCCAGGACCTGATGGCATTTGAGACAGACGTAAGGGCGATGGCTGGTTTACATGCTGCCCCTGCTGCTAAGTAACTCCTTTTTAACTCCAGATCGATTCGCCTGTCTAATGGGTCCTTGAAGGACGTGGAATCTTCCATCGGCAAGGTAACATTTTTGGCAAGTCGTACCACCGAAGCGTCCACTACTGGCATGTTGTTTAGCGCCTGCGTCTCAGATTCTGGCAGGGGGTACAACCTGTTAAAACGTCCTAATGAAAGTTTTTTATCAGGCTTTGCCCATTCGTTCAGGATGACCCGGTTAATTTCACCCATCAACGGGAAGAGAACTTGTTTCCATCTGAGAAAAGGGAAGTAGTTTGTTTCCTCTTGGGAGGGGTCCTCCACCTCCTTCCAGGCGATTGCCGACTTTACTGCCTGGATAAATGGTCTTACCAGGGAAAGGTTAAAGCCAGAGGGCTCTGATTGCTCTGAAGAATCCTCTGAGTCATCCTCGGGTGATAAATTTGTGACCGGACAATCAATTGGTGCCAGTCGCGTGCTGACTGCTGACGGACCCGGCAGATTAGGATCCATCTGTTGGACCTGTGGTATCTGCTGAACTGGCTGAGATTGGAGCGAGGCCAGAAGTTTGGAAAAGGAATCTGACATTTTTTTATCAAGCAGCTCTATTGCACGCTGATTTTCTTGCTCACGATTGGACGCATAGTCCGCAAAGCAGTCCTTACAAACTACCCTATCTGGTAGTGGTGTAGCCCCGCATGTCAAGCACTTCTTTTCCCTGTAGTTTCTGGAAGATGGGTACCGGTCACGTTCTCTGGATCTTGACTTCCGTGATCTGTGCGAAGACTTGGACCGATGTCGTGACGAATGCGACCTGCGATCTGGACTGTCATTGTCTCGGCTCCTTGATGATTTTCTGGTCCTCTTGGAGTGGGCAGGGCTACGATGTAAGGAACTCACATTAGGATTCAGTGAGCGCACTTTTTTTTTTACATACTCACGTATCGTTGGTCCATACCTATTAGAAGTGTGAGGATCTTTGTTACGTGGTGAATGACTCATTGCAAGGCTTTTGGGCAGGAGGATCGGCTGGGAGAAACGAGAGAGAGAGGGACTAAGTATTTCTAAGAAAAACACCTATCTGCGAACCCACAGAGAGGCGCAGGTACACTGACACTCCATTTCCCTCCCCTTTTTTTTTTTTTTTTTAATCTTACCACAGGGCTGGCGCTGGAGTGCTCCTAGCAGGGCAAGGCTCCAAACTCACTCTGGCAGCCATGTATTTATTTGTTGGCTCCTTAAATAAGCACCAGGGGTGGGTTTAAGGCGGGAACCCACCCCTGGGCGAGTACTAGAGAAAAAAAGGGCAAACCAACCCTTTTTCCCTAAGCCAAGATGGCTGCCGCATCGAGGGCGAGCTTCCACGCATGTGCCCGCGCATGCGCAGACCCTCGGCGCTCGTGACACAGGAAGTCCTGTATGCGAGCGCCGCGACCCCCAGAGAACCGAACGGGGCGGCTGTAGGAACGACGCCCGGCGCCGCACCGCCCCCCCTGAAGGCAGGAAGCCACAATCTCTCCTTAGCATGGCCAGACCCCTCCTCCCCCCGCTCCGCTAACACGGCTCCTAAGCAGAGGAATCTCAGGAGGGAGGGGAACCCCGGAGGGCAGGTACCAATGGAGAGAAAAGAGAGGAAAAAAAAAACACTAACAGAATGCACACTGGAAAGGACAACGGAAAAAAAAAAAGAATGCATACAAAACTCATACAGTGTAAATGCAACAAAGGACTAAATTAAAAAGGGGAAAGAAAAGAAAAGGAAGATTACTGGCCTGGAAAGCCGAGCTTATCCTCCTGACGTGCTCGCATATCATTCATCAATGCTCCAGGCAGTCTGCGTTCCGTAGAGGAAACTCTGCAAGGTGACCCCGCCAGATCCACAGAGGGGTTCCCCGCCTTCTTAGCGCTTTGATCGGCCCAAGACGGGGACTTTGCACGGGAAAGGCTAAACCCGCCGGATGCTGCCGACTGCAGAGTTATGGACATCCATCTGCTCTTTCACCAGCAGAAGAAGATATGAGGTAAAAAAGGAGAATGTTGGGGGAGGGGCTATGCCTTTAATTTATGCTATTCACTAGTCCTGTAGGAGGAGTAGAGACGGAGCTCTATCACAGGTATGTTGCCATGGTGGCACCAGGAAAACGTGTTTCCAGAGGTAAGGCAGTGCCATCTTAAGTATTGTTTTTTGAGTCCACAGTAGAGTGTATTTCCGCCCATACATTGAGCACTTCCTGTACTGTTAACCAAGCCTCCTTCTCAATCCAATGTTTCTATGGCAAACCTGCTTCCCTGCTCATAGCCACTTGTTTAATTTCACAGTATTTACTTGTGCAATTATCTAGTGTTTGCCTATGTCAGTATTATCATCTTCAGCTGATAAGACTGCAGTAATGCAGTCCAATGCCCAGGTTTTGATATCACATGGTCACATGGTGTGTAGGAGGAAGCTCTGAGTGATTATGCAGTCTTGTGGGATTTCAGTTTTGTGCCATATAGAAAGTCCTGATAACAAGCAAACAGAGTGTGCCGTAAATCAGGGGAGATCTGAGCATGCTTCAATGAGGTCATTCTAAAGAACAAAAAGGATTACAACAATACTAAGCAAGTAAAGATATTTCTACAAGCAGTGTTCATTAGGGTTTTTTATGCTGATTTACATGGGATAAAGTTGTGGGGGAGGGTTTACAACCACTTTAATTTACAGTTGATAAAAATGATCATATCCTCTACCAAAAAGTTCAAAATGGAAAATATTAAATCATAGTTCAAATAGTATTAAAAATACATTGAGAACAAACAAACATATATATTTACATCTATAGGAAACTATCCTTATTAGATTTTATAAAACTCATCCAAAGTCCATTATAATGGTACTAATTAGGGTTGTCCCGATACCAGTATCAGTATCAGGACCGATACCGAGTATTTGCGGGAGTACTTGTACCCCCGCAAATACCCCCGATGCCTGAATAGAATACTTGCCCCCCCCCCACCGCCGCCGTATATCGCAAAGCTGCCGCCGCCGTGTTAATCACCGTGCGGGGAACGTTACAGTCAGCTTTCGTTTGAATAGCTGTTTTCCCCACCGCGCCGTGTCACTCCCCCTTGCTCGGGATTGGACGGATCTGTCCAATCCCGAGCAAGGGGGAGTGTCTCTATACACGGTGCGGCAGGGAAAACAGCTATTCAAACAAAAGCTGACTGTAATGTTCCACGCCCGGTGATTAATGCGGTGGCGGCATCATTTAGTACGGGGGACATGGCTGCAAAAAGTGTTTGGGGACATGGCTGGATATATGTGGGGGACATGGCTGCGTATATGGGGACATGGCTGCAATATGTTTGGGGACATGGCTGGATATATGTGGGGGACATGGCTGGATATATGTGGGGGACATGGCTGCAATATGTTTGGGGACATGGCTGCATATGTTTGGGGACATGGCTGGATATATGTGGGGGGACATGGCTGCATATGTGGGGGACATGGCTGCGTATATGGGGGACATGGCTGCAATATGTGGGGGGACATGGCTGCAATATGTTTGGGGACATGGCTGCAATATGTTTGGGGACATGGCTGCAATATATTTGGGGACATGGCTGCAATATGTTTGGGGACATGGCTGCATACTGTATGTGGGGGACATGGCTGCATTTATGGGGGGACATGGCTGCATATGTGGGGGACATGGCTGCATATGTGGGGGACATGGCTGCATTTATGGGGGGACATGGCTGCATATGTGGGGACACATTTAAAAAAAAAAGTATCAGTATTCGGTATCGGCGAGTACATGAAAAAAAGTATCGGTACTCGGTCCTAAAAAAGTGGTATCGGGACAACCCTAGTACTAATATATATTCAATACATTTATTTAGTTTTTAATCCAATATATTATCATTTAAATAAATAAAAATAAAGATAAATATATAAAAAAAAAAAGATACAAAAAAAAATGTAAAAAAATAACCACTAATAATACATTTTGATTCGTGTGAAAAGACACCAACCAGCCAGAGGGCTTTCACACTGTATTGATGCACTGGTAGGATGCTTAGAAAAGTCCTGCAAGCAGCATCTTTGAGGCAGTTTAGGTGCGGTGTATACACCGCTCCTAAAGTGTCCCTGCCCATTGAAATCAATGAGCAGTCCCGCCGAAGCGCTCGCAAAGTGCTGCTTTTAACAATTTTTCATATGCTAGCAGGAGTTAAAAGTTAAAAGTTACATTCACCGCCGACACCGCAGCACCTTAGTGTGAAAGTGCCCTAAATTAGTTTGAGGTGGGAATATTAATGACATATGCACCTTTTATTTCCAGATGTAAGGGAACTGGAGGGGCAACGGGCTCAGGTGGAAGTGATTGAACCTCAATCTCACCCCGTGGTGGTCTCCCATGGATCTCCTGGGCCTCTTGAGTGTAGATTGAGTCAATCTTATTTACTCTGTTTTTATTTTTATTTTTACCTTTTACATGCGTGTTTACCTCTTTTATCTTTTTTATTGGGCTCAGGGTCCCTTGTCCCTGGACCCCTGGGATAAGGTCATGGGTATAGAACCACGAAATGTACCATTATCTTGGGGTGTAGACGGTTGACCTCTGGAGAGGCAACCTCCAATAGGTCTTGTTAGGTGGTTTGTTAAGCCCCCATCCTTGATGATTTTCATTACTTCCCAAACGGTAATTAGATTGAACGGGGGTCTTGGGCTTGGAAAGGGGTTTATTGTGGTTACTAGGGGGACCTCTTCCCTTGTGAGGATGTTGGCGTGATTGGTTGTGACTTTTAGATGACGGTGGGGGCTGAACAGAGATACAGTATAGGGCCCAGATAAGCCACCTACATTCTGTGCTTTAAACGACTTTCCCCCACTGGAAGTTAGTACCTTTTTCATAATCTGCTATATCCATTGCATTTAGTGTTTCACTAAAACTAAAGCAGCAACCATGTGTAATCACATTAAATTTATATTGGTTATTAGTTGGCGTCCTATTTTTCTTTTTTTTATATACCTTTCACACAGACTAAGCTACACTAATTTGGGTTATGTTTACCAAAAAAAAAAATTAGCAGAATACATTTTGGCCTATATTTATAAAGAAATATTATTTAATTGCAAAGTTTTATAACAGAAACTACTAAAAACATTGGGCCAGATTCAGGTACATCTGCGCATTATTGGACCGGCGTAGCGCACCGCCTTTACGTTAGACTTGCGCAATGTAGCCGCGTAATCACCCTATTCTCGTAGCTTTTGCGCAGAAAATTGCGCATGCGTAACGTTATTTCAGAGGCGTAAGGCGGAGTAATACAAATTGGGAAGGACGTGGGCGTGTTACATTTAAATGAGCCGTGACCCCATGCAAATGAAGGGCCGGCCGGCTCGCGCATGCGCGCTTGAAGCAGACCATGGTCAGCACCTCTGTGCGCATGCTCACAACTCGGGAACGGCGCAATCAGTGAAATTGGAAGTGGACTAGGGCAACTTAGTGAACTACGCAAACAGCATAAATAGACAGACACAAATGCACTTCCTTTGCAAAAGCACATCCCTTTGTATCCCTTCCTATACAGCAAGGTGCTTTTGTTTATTAGCGTTTGTTTGTTTGTTTGTGACGTGTCTTTGAGATATTTGGGGACTGTTTTGCAGAGTAATTTTTGTCTTTTATGTTCTTTCTTTGTTGTTATTTTGTTTAAAATATATTTTTGCTGGGCATTTTTTATTTTTGCTCGTCATTTATTTAATTTTTTTGGTTCTGTTTGTGTATGATTTTGGAATGTGGGGGTGATATTCCTGCGGGAAAAGGGGTGTCACCCTCATTTGTGGTGGAGAAGTGATCCCCAGGTCTGTGTGAATGGTGTATGAATGTACAGTGACATAATTGGAGCCGTGGCATGGCGTTGCTGCTCACAAGTCCTGCATGGTGGGCTTGTGCCAATCCAATGTGAAGAGGATGTGATGTGTCTGTGCTAGGGACCACAGTGGTGTGCATGCATGCATTCTCATTGTGCCATGATTAATGTGTGTGTTTAACGTGCAAAGATGCATATGTGAGCTGGCATGAGATGGAGTCCCAGTGCATATGCAGAGTCACCTTGAAGGGAAAAGACAGGAGGATGTTAGTAGTGCATGTGCCCTTTGTGATGTGTGCATCATGGGGGGGGGGGGGGCAGTCATGCTTGCCACCCATGTCACTCACCAACCAGCCAGCTGCCCCTATACATGTTCTGTTCGAAATCTGTGGGGATGGGGCTAGAATTGTATATGTAGCTGTCATGGGTGTCATGGGTAGTGTCATGTGTTGGGCTGCTGATGTCCTCCTGCAAGGTTGTGGTTAATTCCATGATGGCATGAGGGGTGAATCTGAAGATGCGAGACACCTCAGAATCACTCATGCCATAGATGTCTATGCGTGTGTGATATATCCTCTCCCGTGAAGAGTGAAGAGTGAGGGGCTTGTATCAGATAAGAATATTGTATTCGATTAGATTAAATTGTAAAGTTTAGATAAGCAAATAAAAAATAAAAAAAACATCTCCCGTGCCCTCCTTAGTGCCCTCCTCAGTGCCCTCCTCAGTGCCCTCATCCTTCTTTGTTCATCTAAAGTCAGTAGTATAGCTATGCGCGACGATGCCCCTGGCATGTTGCTTTATCTAACATGTAGACTTTTTTTCTCTTTTTAGACCAGCTTTTCTATGGACTAATTTTAGACAGGACATTTTGCTGTTGCGCACACTGCGTAGCCTGCGCTGCCCCAACGTTCTTTTGTGGATCCCAGTAAGTCCCTCATTAGCATATTTGACTAGCAAATCAATGGTCTGTCTAGCGCACTTTTGCGCGGACGGATGCGCCAGTCTAACGAAATTACTCTGGACAAAAAAAATAGATTTTTTGCGTATCTCGTTCTGGGGATGCCGTGCATCGAAACGCACGCGCACATTTAGACTTACGCCGCGCATCTCCTGTTGCGCAGGCGTAATCGCTCTGTGAATCTGGGCCATTGTTTTTTTTCAAAACATAGTATTTATTTGCTTATATAGAAAAATAAACAAAGCACAGTGGTGATTAAATACCACCAAAAGAAACATCCATCTGTCTCAAAACAAATGATAACATTTTCATTTGGGTACAGTGTTGCATGACTGAGTAATTGTCATTCATGTGTGACAGCGCTGATATCTGAAAGTTGGCCTGGACAGGAAGGGGATAAAAGTGCCCAGTATTGACGGTGGTAAAAAACACAGACTGTTTACTTTCTAGAAAAGTTTGCTGAGCTTAGTAAAAAAGGTGAATTCATGTTCAATTCAGTCTTCCAGTCCTGCCCAAAAAATCCTGTTGTTGCAAAATGTCTTGCACGTGATTGGATATTCAATGTGAACATGGTTTCACCCCATTTATGAGCTAAGTAAGCATTACTTTTCCTAAGTGAACAGCCTTTTTTTTCTTTTCTTTTTTGTGAATTATGCCAAATGTGATTCACCCTATAGAGTGGGCATCTAGCTTTCAATGATCGTCTGCATGGTGTACTCCTGTTTCAAATCAATTCCTGGCAAGACAGCTTCTGACTGCAGAAGATTTTCTCCATATGCTTGCTGCAAAAAGCCTTTTAAAGGATAATCATTGCTAGCACTCTCTCTACTCCAATACCACAGTCTAGCAACGAGGGACAACTGCCGCCAGAAGTTAAGGGTACCAGATTCTGAATATAAGTACATTCCAAATGTGCATAGACTTAAAATGGCATCCTGAAATTCACAATGTAAAAATACCCTTTTTCTTGTAAGATATCATTTGTCTAAATCTTCCCTGAAGGCAATCATAAACATGATATTTAAAAGCCGCCACCAAATCTTGCCCGGTCAAAAGACAAAGGGGCAGATTCACATAGAAATGGATTATCGTAGCGTATCAGAAATACACTACGCCGCCGTTTTTTACCTGGCTCTACGTGGAATTCAGGTAGATTTTGTCCAGTAAACGACGGCGGCGTAGTGTATTTCTCCCGTCGCAATCCATATAGACGAGTAGGGGGCGTGAATCATTTAAATTAGGCGCGTTCCCGCGGCGATCGATCTGCGCATGCTCCGTTCGCAAATTTCCCGCCGTGCATTGCGCGAAATCACGTTGTGACGTCATTCGTTGTTTAGGTAGCGTCGTTTACGGGCGATCCTAGTCCCGAACGAGTTACGTAAACAAAAAAAATAATTAAATAAATTCGAAGCGGGAACGACGGCCATACTTAACATGGGCTACGTAACGTTAGAGCAGCAAAATGCTGCTCTAACATTACGTACACAAAAATAGACGAAAGTGATTGCGACGACCACTCGTATCTTCGGGAATCGCCGTAAAAAAACATTTGCATATCCCGACGCATCAAAACGACGCGAACTCCTCCCAGCGGCCGCAAATAGATGGCAGCGTAGATCCGAAGGCTTACAAAGACGTAAGCCTCTCGGATCGAAGCCCGAAGCCGCCGTATCATGGTTTGAGGATTCAAACTAGTGATACGGCGCGCAAAATTTGAAATGACTCCTGTCTAACACCAGTTAGACAGGCGTAATTGCTCTATGAATCTGGCCCAAAAACTTTATACAACCATTTGACCCTAACATAAACAGAAATGGCAGTTTAGCTGTAAAAACTGACCTGCAGTCGTGCTAGTATAAGATTGACCTTTCAGCGCAGCAGCAATAGGCATAACATAGATTTATTTTATATTAATACAGTTCCTGCTCACTTTAACACTAAATACATTTGTAAGCTACAGCTTGCATCCTCATCATTTAATTAAGAGCACTGAGCCAATCAGAATTTTAATCAAATTATTTTTGTCCTTTGCAAAACTGAAGAATGTGAGCATTTAAGTATAATTATTGAAAATAGGAAGTTGAAATTCAGAAAATACATGTGTGGACCAGAAGCATCTTTAATCATTAAATGTGGGTATTTCATGCATGCTTTTAAGTACAGAATAATTATAGGTTGTAAATATTCCCGAGCTTATTCAGTTGCGCCAGCCTTTCTCAACCTTTTTTAATGGAGAATCCCCTTAACCACTTAAGACCAGGACCAATATGCAGGTAAAAGACCAGGCCCCTTTTTGCAATTCGGCACTGCAACGCTTTAACTGGCAATTGTGCGGTCGTGCGACGTGGCTCCCAAACAAAATTGGCGTCCTTTTTTTCCCACAAATAGAGATTTCTTTTGGTGGTATTCGATCACCTCTGTGTTTTTTTTTTTTTTTTTGCGCTATAAACAAAAATAGAGCGACAATTTAAAAAAAAAAAACAATATTTTTTACTATTTGCTATAATAAATATCCCCCAAAAATATATATATATAAAAAAAAGTGTTTTCATCAGCTTAGGCTGATACATATTCTTCTACATATTTTTGGTAAAAAAAAAAATCACAATAAGCGTTTATTGATTGGTTTGCGCAACATTTATAGTGTTTACAAAATAGGGGGTAGTTTTATGGCATTTTTATTAATATTTTTTTTTACTATTAATGGCAGCGATCAGCAATTTTTTTCGTGACTGCGACATTATGGCGGACACATCGGACACTTTTGACACATTTTTGGGACGAAAAGTGCTATAAAAATGCACTGATTACTGTGAAAATGACAGTGGCAGTGAAGGGGTTAACCAGGAGGGGGCGCTGTAGGGGTTAACTGTGATCTAAGGGAGTGTTCTTACTGTGGGGGGCGTGGCTGGGCATGTGACGTCACTGATTGTCGTTCCCTAACACAGGGAACAGACGATCACTGACAGCCACACTAGGAAGAGCGGGGAAGGTTTTTGTTACACTTTTCTCTCCCCGTTCTTCCGCTCTGTGACCCGATCTTGGGACACCGGCGGTGATCGGGTCCGCGGGTCCTTCAGACGTGGTCAGGGAGGCAGGACCGGGTCGTGGCATCCCTGAGTTGCGATCTCGTCCCCTTCAGAAGCAGGCGGCATCTCTCCCACCAGCTGCCTGTGCACAGGCTTAGAGATCGGCTGCTCCTCAGCTCTGACATGTCAACATGAGGAGGAGCCTCGGAAAAAGGACATCACGGAGCGATGTGCCGCGCAGTAACTGAGGTCTAGGTGTATGGGGAAAGCTGCAGCCCAGGGAAAGTAAAGGAGAAATGCACTCACTAAGGACACAAGGGGGGATCAGAGCATTTGTACTTGACGGCATAGGGAGAAAATGATTACTTCTAGGTGGGATCAATATTGGGGATGGTATATCTGTACTAGGAAGGGAAATCATCTGGGGGGAGGGTTGTGCTGGAATGGTGGAATGGGAAATTTGAGGGGTGACAGAATACAATTTTTCTGGTAGGGATATTTGGGGGGGGGGGGGTTAGAAGGTTTAATTTGAGATGGGGGTGGGAGGAAGATGATTTGGGCTAGGATAGGAAATCCTGAAGCTGTTAGGGGAACAGGGGATTTGTGTTTGTAGGGATGATGGGGTATATGTGTGCTAGGGAAGATTTTTTGGGGGGGGATTTTTGCTAGGAGGGGAAATTTGGGGGGGGGTGACAGGGCTAAGATTTGTTATAGGGGGGTTGTGCTGGAAAAATTACAATTTGTACCAAAGGGGGGGGGGGGGTTGTGCCACATGGATGGGGGAAAGGATTTGTGCTAAGAGGGGGGATTTGGGGGGGTTGTGCTAGAAGAGGTGATTGGGGAGGGGATTTGTGCTAGGACAGGAAATATTTGGGCTGTTAAAAATGGGGATTTGGGGGGGGGATTTATGCTGGTAGGGATGACAGGGGTGCTAGAGGGAAAATTTGGGGGGAGGATTTGCGCTAGGAGGGGGAATTTGGGGGTGGGGGTGAGAGGCATATGATTTGTGCTAGAAGGATACATTTGAGGGTAATTTGGGGGGGTTTGTGCTGGGGCAATGAGCAGAAGAGGATTTGTGCTAAAAGGTGATTTTTTTTTTGGGGGGGGGGGCAGGAAGTTGAGGGATAGGATTTGTGATACTAGGGATGATTGATGGGTATTTGTGCTAGGAGGGGACATTTGGAAGAGGGGAGGATTTGTTCTTGGAGGGGAAACTTGAGGGGTGAGGATATGTGCCAACAGGGTGCTTTTTTGGGGAGGAATATTTATGCTAGCAGAGAACATTCGGGAAGGATTTAAGCTTAGGGAGAGGATTGGGGGGTGGGGGAGATGAGTGCTGGGAGAGGGGATTTCAGCAGGGAGAGTTTTGCACTAAAAGGAGGGGGGTTTTTGTTTGGCAAGGCTTGCAACTGGAATTTATGCTTAGGGCTAATGCCGCGAACACGCGGTCGTTTTTTGTGATGAAATATAACGACGTTTTAAAAAACGTCATTTAAAATGATCGTGTGTGGGCAAAACGTTGTTTTATGTCTTCTGAAAAACAACCAAAAAAAATCGAATATGTTTTAATTTTTCATGACGTTTTTCAAAATGTCGTTTTTTGTGTCATAAAATTTAATCGTGTGTGGGCTAAAACTACGTTTTTAAACCCGCGCATGATCAGAAGCAAGTTATGATGCGAGCTTGAATGGAACAGAGTGCCGTCGAACGTGGTGTACGTAACCGCGCTTTGCAAGAGCATTTTCAGAAAACGATGGTGTGTAGGCAACGTCGTTATTTAAAATGAAGTTTGAAAAACATTGTTTTGTTTCGTGAGATAAAACAACGTTTTTTTACATCACAAAAAGTGATTGTGTGTACGCGGCATAAGCGTGCTGATTAGTGCTCAATTTTTTGTATTTTTTTTTTTTTTTTGGGGGGGGGGATTTTTGCTAACCCATAATGTTCAAACATCCAGGGGGGGGGTATGCAGTTTGGCATCTTCGCCCTGGGCGCTAGATGACCTTGTCCCGGCACTGAGTATAGGTTGTAGGCAGACCTGGTTTGTATTTCCTCCTGTTCTCTTCTAGAGATGACAATGTTGTGCAACAAGCAACCCCTTTTCATTGCAGAGAGTCTCCCGGCTGACTTTTTACCGCCTGCGGTGAGAGCTTTGGCCAGGAAACCCAGCCGTGTGCATGCTCCATCTCAGTGTTTCCCATAGGAAAACTGCCAGGAAAAAGACCGCCAGGAATCGTGGCAGGAAAAAGAGAACATGTTTCCCGGTGGTTTTCCTGTCGGGAAAATTGCCATGGAGCATACACACGGACAGTTTTCCCGGCCAAAACCTGGTCGTGTGTACGAGGCCTCAGGCTGATGTGTGTGTGTGTGAAAATGTATAATGGCATGCAAAAATCCACCCTTTCAATGATAATCTGTATGGTTGTTTTTTCTCATTAAGTAAACAGTCTTGCAATATTCTTTGCTATTTCATGCCTGTCACCTTCAAAACGTTATCCAGAACTTACATAACACGACACAGACTATTTTATTTATTGCTGTCTGTTGCCAGAAATATGTGGACTTTTTAGAATTAAATTGGTGCCATTTTTTAAGACTGGACAAGCATTGCCATAACATGGACCGTATTGTTTGGGAAGGGCCTTTGGCCTGGTTCACATCTATGCGTTTTTTGTTGCTTTTTGCTTTCTGAGTATGCATTTTTGGAAAATGTCAGGGACTTTTTAAAATGCAAAACTGCTTTTTTTTTTTTTTGTAAATCAGACAATCGTTCGCCCAATTTTCTTATAATGTATACCCCACTTTAGGCTCGATTCACACCTATGAATGTTGCTTTTGAGGCGTTTTTGCAGTGCTTTTTGCGGGGCTTGCTGCGTTTTTCGTCATTTTTTTTGTAATTTTTTTTTTTTTTTAGCCTGCAATTTTTATTTATTTTTTACATTTCCTTTAACAACCAGCTATAAACAGGTTAAAAAAAACGCAAAAACGCAAAATCGCAGTAAAATCGTGGTAAAAATGCAGTACTTGCGTTTTGGATGCGGGTCCATTGAATTCTATTACATGCAAAATGCTGATTTTTGCAGGAAAAAAAGTCCCAGACCCTTTCCAAAAATGCAGAGGCACAAAAAAGCATTGATGTGAACATGTAACATAGGAAACCATGTTAAAAAATGTCCCTGCATTTCTGGATCAAAAAACGCATTAGTGTGAATGGAGCCTTATGCCGCGTACACACGGTCGTTTTTTGCGATGAAAAAAAACGACGTTTTTTAAAACGTCATTTAAATTGATCGTGTGTGGGCAAAACGTCGTTTTTTGTCTTCAAAAAAACGACCAAAAAAAAATTCCAACATGCTTGAATTTTTTGTGTCGTTTTTCAAAACGTTGTTTTTTGTTTCACAAAAAGTCACCGTGTGTAGCAAAAACGTCTTTTAAAACGACGTTTTTCAACCCGCGCATGCCCAGAAGCTAGTTATGAAGCGAGCTTCAATGGAAAAGAGTGGTGAACGTAACCTCGCTTTTTGTGAAAAAACGATGGTGTGTATGCAAAATTGTCTTTGAAAAGTGACGTTTCAAAAACGTCGTTTTTTACTTCACACAAAACGTCGTTTTTTTTTCATCGCAAAAAACGACCGTGTGTACGCGGCATAAGAGCTGAAAAAATTTCTTAGAACTAGAGAATGTTTTACCATATTTCTACCTACCCAGATAAAACATTAAGAGGGATCCGTTGTTAGAAGACTATGTCCCTTAATTCTTTCACACTTTAAAGCGGTTGTATCCCTGGAACCCCCCCTCCCAAAAAAAAAAAACCTGTAAGACAAAGCCATAATGAACTAGTATGCATCCTTACAATGAAGCCCCCCCACACACCGCTGAGACAGCTGCCATCTTCCCCCATGTTTCTTCTGGGTTCGTGGGCTCCAGCACTGTGAGTGGCCGGAGCGGCAATGACGTTAATCACGTGTATGTGTGTGAAAGCTGCCATTTATGGCACGGGCTTTGAAGGTTTGGCACAGTCCGGACATTCAGAGCGCATGCACCGATGATGTCATTGGCTGCATGCGCTTTGAATATCTCCTAAACTGTGCAAGTTTAGGAAATATTCATATTACTCACAAGTAATCCTTATTATAGGCTTACCTGTATGTACAAGTAACAAATAAGACTTTATTTCCACTTTAATAATAGTGTCCCCGTCTGCAGGATAATTCAACTTAGAAACATTGTTTGTGTTTGGCATGGGGCAGGAGGAGGACATTGAGGAGTGTATCTGCTCCATACTGTGTCTGGGGTTATTGACGATGTTACATGCTGATCACATTGTCTACTCGGTCCCTTCTGTCTCTGCTTATCTAGACATTTTTTTGAAGAGAGAATATGGATTATTTGTCACCTTGTTCTTCTTTGTGATAGTGACCTGCTGTCATGGATATGCAATAAAGTCTGGCAGCTTACCTGTCTCCATGTGTTCATTAGAGGCCTGACTCTGTTCTGGCTGCCTTTTTGTCATCTCTCCTTCCTGTATGGCCCCACCCCAGGCCATCCCAGGAAGTCGATTTTAATTGTTGCACTGCTGGTCTGCAGTGCTGTTCAACCATGTTGTTAGCTTAAGTTCCTGTCTGCAGTGTGCTACGATTACCTTCCTGTGTACCATTTTTGTCTTGTCCCTGACTTCTCCTGTGTGCCTGTGACCCTGACCTTTTGCCTTTCCCTCGGTTACCCTTGTCTGCCTGTTGCCCTGACCTCACCTTACCCATCACTATCCCTTGTCCTGCTTGCTGCTTCCCCTCACTCCCTGCGGAGCGTGACCTAGGGGATCCCAGGGGTCGCGACCTGGATCCAGCTGCAGCAAAGGCCATCCTCACCACTAGAGGCTCTGGTGAACACAAAGCTGGGTCTTAGACTCTGCACCCTGAGGAATCTTGGGTTGACGCTTCCTCTCGGATAGCAGCAGTCGGCTATAGGGTTCACTACCCTGTGGTGCATTCCTGACCCCAACGGGGTGCACTTGTCACCTGGCCACAGGTGATCTGACACCTGCAGTGCACATCTGGGCCTGGAGACAGTAAGTCAACACTACACTAGAATACATGTCTGGAATAAGGATGGGGTGGGCACAGTGTTTTAATATGGGGGGGGGGGGGTGGGCGGTGGTGGCATGAGTAAAAATAGTAAATTTATTGCACTAAACTAAACAAAAACTCTAGGCAGCCAACACAATAAAAGGATAATTGTAAAAAGACGTGAAAATAAAGTGTAGCGCCAATATGAGAACCACCTGTATGGCGGATCTGCTATAAGGCCAAGTAACAGAGTGATCACAGACCATAAGCAACAATGCTCTTTCAATACTTGGACCACACCCACTATAGGTGAGTATGGTAGCTGCCGTGTACTAACAGCTAGGAGCTATTGTAACAGGTGAAGATCACTAAATGTGATAAGGCACGCATAAAAAGTAAACACACAGCAACTCTCCACCTTGGATGGATGGACAGATGTTATCCAGTGGTGTGCAGTGGAAAAATAGTAGGATCAGCGTACCCTGGTCCTACCATTTTTATGCGTGCCTTTAAGATTTTGGATTATAGATATTATTTTTTGTAACCAGTGTGATTTTTTTGAAAGTTTTTTATATTTTTTTTTACATTTTTACACTATGAGGAGCTTGTTTTCCTTTTCTCCTTCTCCCCCAATTTGGAATTGATTGGTTTTCTACTAC
Source organism: Rana kukunoris (assembly GCA_029574335.1). Taxonomy (NCBI): domain Eukaryota; kingdom Metazoa; phylum Chordata; class Amphibia; order Anura; family Ranidae; genus Rana; species Rana kukunoris. The sequence continues at coordinate 388,557,583 of CM056051.1, forward strand.
AGTGCTATTACGGTGTCTGCCTACTTACCGGAGGGGAACATCTGGCTATAAGTACATCTTAAACACATCAGATACCAACTACGCCTAGGACCCCCACCTTGACGTTGACCAGAGAGGGCAATCGGCCCACACAAGCCCTTGACACCCCCCCACCGTATGGTGAGTTGCGGGTCCACTCCATCCGGTAAGAGTACCTAATCTAAACCCATTTTCAATTGTTTGGGCATTGTATCTTGGAATATACATCTGATTCAAGTCCATCAGGAGGAGAATTATTGTCAGGAAAGGTTCCATCCGCTGGTGCTATTTATGTTCTGACTTGCAGTGCTGCGTCCCACCAGCAGGGGTCTCCTGGCAGTTCGGAGCTGTCAGGGGAACTTCCCCCTGCTGGTATATCACCTTTGGGACGCAGTACTGGCCTCCACCAGCGGATGGACCCTGGCAGTGTGAAGCACCTGGCCCTTGCTGCGTTCAGGTGTGACCTGAACATAATTAACACGCCCTATTTATACCCGGCAAGTTCAAGCAGAACTCGCCCTGGTATCTGTCTATTTACCGGACCCTGAGCCTGATACCTGACCCTGCTGTCCCCGTTCAGGACTTCTGACCCGACCCGATCCGATCTGTCCCGACCTGATCCCTCTCCTGGACATTTCCTTCCTGCCCATTCCCTGTCTGCAGCTTCTTTGGTGATCTCCTGGTATTTGACCCCGGCTTGGCTTTTGGTTTATGATTACGGCATTTCCCCTGGACTTGTATATATGCTTTATGTTATTCGTGCACTGGTTGTCGTCACCTGTTTGTTCACCTTTGTAAATAAAACACCTTTTTATTCCACTATATACAGTGTTGGTCTCCTCTGTGTAGGCACACAGTCCTGGTCCATTTAGAATCTCTGACAATTATATTCATAACATCTTCACGGTATATGGACTAATATTTCATTTTGATTGGGACTCACAGCTGTCGTTGGCTTATTTGAGCATCAATTTTCTTTTTCATTTTCATTTTATATTTTTATTTATAATGTGTATGGTTCATCATTGGAGACACATGATTGTTCACATTAGTTCTGTCACACAGATGGTCTTCTTATGAACATTTGCTTATTGATTTATCACGTTTATATAACATATTTGAGTTAATCTGCTATAACCTCTGTAATTGGGGTTAATACCACTCACAGTGGGCAGGGCCGTCTTTAATATGGTTTGGGCCCTGGGCAAACATTTTTTTTGGGCCCCCCCTCCAGCTTATTTTGGGCCTGGCTGGTTCACATGTATGTGTTTTGGCGGCCCTCATTTGTGCAGGCACAGCAGCTCATTGATTTGAATGGGCTGCCATGCCTTTGTTTCCTGCAGAAAAAAGGTTCATTCAGCATTTAAAAAATCAGCTACCTTGAAATCCATTCTACTTTTGCACCATGCTACTTACCTGCAGTTCTTGCACACACAAACGCACTGTGTTTTTAAAAGCGTGACCTAAACGTCTAAAAATGCAGCAAGTTTGACAGTGCGGGAACTGCAGATAAGTTACAGCAGACAGCAGAATGGACAGACAGTGCTGTATTTCAGTGCTTGATGGGCATAGGTGTGCCGTGTGTGCAGCCTATTACATGAGGCATGCGCTTTTCTTTGCAGGAAATGCAGGCATGGCGGCCCATTCAAATGTGGGCCGCCAAAACACATGCATGTGAACCAGTCAGGCCCAAAATAAGCCCATCAAGCAGTTAAATACAGACAGTAATGCCATGTGCTCTGAGGCCTCACTCAGCCTGGACTGCAGGTCTGGTCTGTGACTTAAAGAGTTCCTCTATTTTACACATGGCATGGCCTGGGGTCCCATGGTGCTAAAGCAGAATGGACAGACGGTGCTGTGACCCCATGCCATGCCATGTGTAAATTACAGGAACTTTTTAAAACACTGACCAGACCTGCAGTGAATCATCAAATATTATAAAGACTTTGGGCACACTCTACAGAAAACTTGTATTTACAATATAGCAAACAGTGACATACCTTGAGGAGCAGGACATGAAGAAGTCAGCCTCGGGAAGAGCAAACTGGGGATGTTATAAAATCACATTCTAATTCACTTTTATATACAAGCAGCACCCAGTGGCAGGAAGGGAGAAGTGCACGACTAAAGGGAAGCCAGGAGTTCTGTACATTTTAAAACACTGGGAAGGGAAGCAGTACTGTCACCTGGCTGCGTGCCGCTGATGATTTTCAGCCTGATTTGTGGGCAGCACAGGGGCTTAACGGGCGTCAGGGCCACCATCAGGAATTATGGGGCCCCTTACACAGCTTCAGGCATGGGCCCCCTGGAGCAGAGAATGGGGGGGTGCTGCCCCCTTAAATTGAGAAGCGGGGGGGGGGGGGCGGGGCTGCCGCGAATTTAGAAGCGGGAGGCCCTTTACAAAAAAAAGATTTAATAAAGAAAAATATATATAAAAAAGGGGTGTAGCCATCCGGGGCCCTGGGGACCTCTGGGCCCTTTAATAAAAAGAAATAAAAAATATATTTTTTTTTTTTAAAAAGGGGGTTGCCATCTGTGGACCTCTGGGCCCTTTAATATTTTTTTTTTATAAAAATAAATTACAAAAAAAGGGGGGTTGCCATCCGGGACCTCTGGACCCTTTAATAAAAAATAAAATAAAAAGAATATATTAAAAATAAACATTTATATAAAAAAAAGTGGGATTGCCATCCAGGGGACCTCTGAGCCCTTTAATTATATATACAGGTATATATATGTATATATATATATATATATATATATATATATATATATATATATATATATATTTATTAAATAAAAAGAAAAAAAAGAAATAAAATATATAAAAAAATTATAAAAAAAGGGGGGTTGCCATCCAGGGCCCTGGGGAACTCTGGGTCCTTTAATAATAATAACATTATTAGTTTTTTTTCTATAAAACAAGTTTTTTTTATTAAAAAAAGGGGGGTTGTCATCTGGGCCCCTGGGGAACTACGGGCCCCTGGGGACCTCCAGACCTCTAAAAAAAATTGTCCCTTTAATAAAAAATAAAATAAAAATATATAAAATAAATATATTTTTTTTATTTAAAAATAAATAAAAAAAGGGGGTTGTCATCTGGGGCACTGGGGGCCTTCGGGTCCCTGGGGACCCCTAAAAAAAATTGGCCCTTTAATAAAAAATAAACATATATTAAAAAAAATTGGCCCTTTAATAAAAAATAAAATAAAAATATATAAAATAAATATATTTTTTTTATTTAAAAACAAATAAAAAAGGGGGTTGTCATCTGGGGCCCTGGGGGCCTCCGGGTCCCTGGGGACCCCTAAAAAAATGGCCCTTTAATAAAAAATAAACATATATTAAAAAAAATTGGCCCTTTAATAAAAAATAAAATAAAAATATATAAAATAAATATATTTTTTTATTTAAAAATAAATAAAAATAGGGTTTGTCATCTGGGGCCCTGGAGGCCTCCGGGTCCCTGGGGACCCCTAAAAAAAATTGGCCCTTTAATAAAAAATAAAAATATATTAAAAAAAATTGGCCCTTTAATAAAAATAAAAATATATAAAATAAATATATTTTTGTATTTAAAAAAAATAAAGAAAAAAAAGGGGGTTGCCATCTTGGGCCCTGGGGACCTCCGGGCCCCTAAAAAAAAAAAAAAAAAAAAAAAAAAAGTTTTTTTTTTTTTCAAAGGGGGTTGCTTTGGGCCCCCAACAGTGACAGGGCCCTGGGCAGCTGCACCTGTTTGCCCTATGGTAGAGACGGCCCTGACAGTGGGTGAGGGTCACCACTGGGGAAGCATTATTATGCACATTGGTAATTGCTATCCTGTGCCAGATTAAGATTGCCTCATAGCAGTACCAGATTTATTTATTCACTTATTTGTTTTTTTTGTGTTGATTCACCTAATCACTTTTAGTGATCTTCACCTGCTACAATAGCTCCTAGCTGTTGTTAGTACATGGCAGCTACTATACTTACCTATAGTGGGTGTGGTCCAAGTATTGGAAGAGCATTGTTACTTATGGTCTGTGATCACTCTGTCACTTGGCCTTATAGCAGATCCGCCATACAGGTGGTTCTCTTAAGTAAATGAGTAGCAGTAGACATGAATGGCACATTGTAACATTATTTTACTGAACTGGATAGAGACTGGAGAGTAACACCTCTAAATGCAGACTGTGACATGACCTGTAGCATTAGCGTGTTGATGATTGCCTGTCCAGAGAGAGGCATGGGGGTGCTAGATAGGTGATATTCCCCATCTGATATCACAGACTCCTCCCCATTCTACAAGTATTGCCTTCTTCAGCTGTGCAGGTGCACTGTACACCTTACTGGAGATAAGGGGAATGAACTCATCAGCAGATGGTGGACTGTGAGGACTCACAGAAACAGTAACTCCATACCAAGGTCTAGTGAGTACAATTCAATGTTTCAAAGAACAATTTTGTTTGGGAGGCATTTTGTGCTTTACTCACTTCTGGTTTCTACAATTTGGGGTTGATTTACTAAAGGGAAATCTACTTGAAAGTGCACTTGAAAGTGCAGTTACTGTAGATCTGAGGGGAAGCTTTGAAATTAACCACTTGACAACTGGGCACTTAAACCCCCTTCCTAACCAGACCAATTTTCAGCTTTCGGTGCTCTCACAATTTGAATGACAATTACTCAGTCATACAACATTCTACCCATTTGAAATTTGTGTCCTTTTTTTCACACAAATAGAGCTTTCTTTTGGTGGTATTTGATCACCTCTGGGTTTTTTATTTTTTGCGCTATAAAAGAAAAACCACTGAAAATTCTGTAAAAAAAACTTGTTTCTGTCATATTAGCAGGTTATTTCTCACACACAGCATATGCATACCACAAATTACACCCCAAAACACATTCTGCTATTCCTCCGGAGTATGGCGATACCCCATGTGTGAGACTTTTACACAGCGTGGCCACATACAGAGGCCCAACATGCAGGGAGCACCATCGGGCGTTATGGAACACCCAGACCAATTCTGACATTTCTCTCCTACATGGAAAAATCATCATTTATTTGCTAGAAAATTACATAGAACCCCAAAACATTATATATGCTTTTTTAGCAAAGACCCTAGAGAATACAATGGCGGCCGTTACAACTTTTTATCTCGCACGGTATTTTCGCAGAAATTTATTGAACGTGTGTTTTTTTAAAAAAAACTGTTTTGTGCTTAAAACAAAACAAAACAGTAAAGTTAGCCCAATTTTTTTTCATAATGTGAAAAGGTGAAGTTACGCCGAGTAAATAGATACCCAACATGTCAAACTTCAAAATTGCGCACACTCGTGGAATGGCGCCAAACGTCGCTACTTAAAAATCCCCATAGGCGGTATTGCAGAGTATTGGGGTATTGCAAAGTATCATGCAGGGTATTGGGGTATTGCCGAGTATTGGGGTATTGCCGAGTATTGGGGTATTGTTGAGTACTGGAGTATTGGGGTATTGCCGAGTACTGGGGTATTGTTGAGTACTGGAGTATTGGGGTATTGTTGAGTACTGGGGGGATTGCTGGGTACTGGGGGGATTGCTGGGTACTGGGGGGGTTGCTGGGTACTGGGGGGTTGCTGGGTACTGGGGGGATTGCTGGGTACTAGGGGGATTGCAGAGCTGGGATGTTTTGAGGGATGGCTGGATCTGTGACTGCATTTGTCACAGATCCAGCCACAGCTGAGCTGCTGACACCCCGCTCCCCCCCCCCTCTCCTCGCACACTGTACAGAGAGGAGAGGGAGGAGAGGGAGGAACCGGCGTCATCAAATGACGCCGGTTTGTTTACAAGTGATCGCGCTGTCATTTGACGGCGCGATCACGTGGTAAACGGCCGCGATCAGCGGCAATTTACCGTGATCCGTGATGCGCCGGGTCTTGTAGACCCGGCGAGCAACGGACACTTTCGCGAGCGCGTCCCAGGGGACGTGCAATCGTGAAAGTGAAGGACGACGTCCCAGGGACGTCGTCCCAAGATAACCCCGCCGCGCCGTAGCAGTAAAATGCTTATGGCGCGGTGGGAAAGTGGTTAAGGCAAGCTCTGCTGATTTTATCATCCAAGCATGTGCAAGAAAAAATGCTGTTTTTTATTTTCCTTGCATGTCCCCCTCAGATCTACAGCGACTGCACTTCCAAATTCACGTTCAGTGCACTTGTAGTGCAAAGTGGATTTGCCTTTCATAAATAACCACCTTTGTGTGTTATTAAGCCATACCCCTTTTAGGCCACTACCGTTGTTGGCACAATTTGGTCACACTCAACATTTGGTGTAGCATGCTTTGCATGCCCCTATTATCCCTGCCCCCCTGCTCCACACCCAATAAAAGTGGGCATGGTCAGTAGAGTATTCCCGGATTTTATTTTAAAGCACTCTGTCTGGCGCATAAGTGCATTCATGGGAAGGCCCCCCAAAATCTATGCGAACAACTAAAAGCTCACAACTTCAATCGCGTTCTGCGATCCACCAACCAAAATCTGCTCCAGATACCCAAAGCCAGATACAAGTCCAAAGGAGAAAGAAGATTTGCGGTCCAAGGCCCCAGACTATGGAACGTTTTACCAACCAGCATTCGGTTGGAGGAGAACCACTTGGCCTTTAGAAGAAAGATCAAAACTCATCTCTTTTGATATCAAGAGAGACAGGAACAACGAGCGCCCAGAGGCGATTTAGTTTGCATGTGCTGCGCTATATAAGTTCTTCACTGTCTCACTCATTATATGGTTACCATATGATGTAAATCTACTTTTAATAATGTATAATTTATACATTGTATACTTTAACTCCCTATAAGGTAGAGAAAAATGTGTGCTCTAAACAAATACAACCCTTAGATTAACCAAGGAGAGCAAGGAAGAACTAAAAATGCCACATGCAGCCCGGATAACAATGCCTTAACCCAACTAATAAACTCAACCTCCTAAAAAATGCAATAATAATAATAATAAGTTATATTTAGAAGACTTTATTTGATGGAAGGTTTTAATGTGCAGGATCCCAGACTCACATTTAAAGCCTGTTGGCAACTGCATAGCTTACACAAGAGGCTACATACAATTTGACCTCAGGCTTTGTGCCTAGTTCTGTGAGAGTAAGCCAATTACAGGAAACAGGTGAGTAAGAATTCTGGGAAATCCTGACTACAAATGCTAGGCAGATGCTGTGTGCAGACAAGAATTTTATTTGGCAGATTTGGGATGTCATGAACAGCAGCAGACTGAAATGAAGAGGGTGATGTTTGTGTAAATGCATGAACGTAAAATGTACTATATTGCAGCTTGACAGTGCATACTGTAGATGAGTTGACTGCATTAGTTTTCTTTTTTTTTCTGGTCTTTTGTTCACTATATATTTACCTGGTAATCTTGCCAATAACACACTTCATGTCCTAGGCTAGGGTGACTACACTCACTCAATGTACTGTGTCTATGGCATTGGCAGATATTAAAAAAAGGTGTTTAACCACTTTAGCCCCGGACCATATTGCTGCCCAACGACCAGAGCACTTTTTGCGATTCGGCACTGCGTCGCTTTAACTGACAATTGCGCGGTCGTGCGACGTGGCTCCCAAACAAAATTGGCGTCCTTTTTTTTCCCCACAAATAGAGCATTCTTTTGGTGGTATTTGATCATCTCTGCGGTTTTTATTTTTTGCGCTATAAACAAAAATAGAGCGACTATTTTGAAAAAAATTCAATATTTTTTACTTTTTTCTGTAATAAATATCCCCCAAAAATATATAAAAAAACGTTTTTTTCCTCAGTTTAGGCCGATACGTATTCTTCTACATATTTTTTGTTAAAAAAATCGCAATTAGCGTTTATTGATTGGTTTGCGCAAAAGTTATAGTGTTTACAAAATAGGGGGTAGTTTTATGGCATTTTTATTATTATTTATTTTTTTACTAGTAATGGCAGCGATTAGCGTTTTTTTTTCAGTACTGCGATATTATGGCGGACACTTTTGACACATTTTTGGGACCATTGGCATTTTTTTAGCGATCAATGCTATAAAAATGCATTGGATTACTATAACAATGCCATTGGCAGTGAAGGGGTTAACACTAGGGGGTGGGGAAGGGGTTAAGTGTGTTCCTATTTGTGTTCTAACTGTATGGGGGGGTGGACTCACTAGGGGAAATCACTGATCTCCTGTTCATACATTGTATGAACAGAAAATCAGCATTTCCCCCGCTGACAGTTTACACACACAGCTCCCGTTCCCCGCTCTGTAACGAGCGATCGCGTGTGCCCGGCGGCGATCGTGCCCGCCGGGCACACGCATGGGACTCGGGGGCGAGCAGGGGCCACGTGCGCGGGGCCACCGGCGGCGCGCACGCGCCCCCTAGTGGCCGTCGAAAGTGGCGACGTAGAGCTACGGGCTCTCACGCAGGAGTGCCGACCTGCCACCGTATACCTGCGGCGGCTGGTCGGCAAGCGGTTAATAGGGATGAGCTTCGCGTTCGAAACGAACGTATGTTCGACTCGAACATTGCCCGTTCAATCGTTCGTCGAATTTCGAACAAAACGATCGTTCGCGGCAAATTCGAGTGAAACGAAACGACCGTTTTTAAAACTTTTTTCCCATTGATACTACCATTGATCCTGCTCCTGAAAAAACTACCGTTTTTAAGACTTTTTTCCATTGATTCCATTGATACATGTTCCCTGTGGTAAGACCCGGGTTCTAAAAGACGTTTTCCAACAATAACTTGAAAATTGGTCTTTAAAATTATCGTTTTTGAATTCGAACGTTCGAGTCGCATAGACTTCAATGGGGTTCTAAATGTTCGTGCGAACGATCGGACTGTTCGACGGTTCTGGTGCGAACCGAACGCGGGGGTGTTCGGCTCATCCCTAGTGTTTAACAAACCAAAAGGGAGCAAAAAAAAAGAAAAGGGTAAAAGTATAACTGAAGGCAAACCTTTTTATTTTTATTTTGGAATAGAGAGAAATTTGAACATCTGTCAGTTTTTATTGCTGTCTGTGCCCCCATTAGGGGGATTTTCCATGTCTATTTGTCTTGTTTATCATTATCAGAGAGAGGATGGCACACCTAAGATGACGGTCCCACCTGACAGGAAACACAATCAACAACAGAGTTTAAAAGGCCCCACCCTTCCCTCTGTCCCTCAGTTATTGATTGTGTTTCCCACAGGATGGCAGCGAAACAATTTGTTATTTTTTTTAAAGAGAGACTAAGGTACAGAGGATTCCTCTTCTTTGGCAGAGACCCAGACTAGTGTTTTTGAGGGGTCTCAGGGACCATCTCTAACCTATTCTGATGGAGAAATAGAAGCCTCAGTTCAAAGTTCTCAAGGTGAAGGGGAGGATTCGCATCAGAGTAGTCTGGGGGATACTAGACCAAGCGGCCATCTCTTCTCTGCAGAGGATATGGAAGATCTCCTCAAAGCAATTTATGCCTCAGAGGATATCCAGCTTCCGGCCCCACAGGTCTCAATTCGAGACAAATTATACAGGGGTCTTGGTAAAGCTCAGTCCAAATACTTTCCTGTTCACCAGTCTCTTAAAGATATTATTGTAAGAGAGTGGAAGGAACCTGAACGCAGGGTCTTAAAATTAAAAACCTGGAAGCGCAGGTGCCCCTTTAAGCCTGAGGAAGAAGAAAAATTCTTCAAAATGCCACGTTTGGATGCCTCATTGGCCCAAGTTTCCAAACACTCAGATTTATCTTTTGAAGATTCCGGCAACATTCGGGATCCGATGGATAAAAAGTCCGAAACCCTGTTGCGCAGAGCCTGGGATGCAAATGCAGCCGCTATGGGTCCCGCATTGGCCTCTACATGTGTTGCTAGAAATGCGGACGCATGGGTTCGCAGACTAATGGACTATGTAGCACAGGAGAGTAAATCCCAAAAGGTGTTAGACTCCCTGGAAGTTATCGGTAAGGCAGTAGCCTACTTAGCAGATGCCGCAGTGGAAACAGTTAGAACCACCGCCAAATCTGCAGCTCTATTAAATTCTGCCAGAAGAGCCCTTTGGGTTAAGACTTGGGATGGAGATTTTACCTCCAAGTCTTGCCTCTGTGGGATCCCTTTTGAGGGATCCTTGCTATTTGGGTCTGATTTGGAGCAGGTACTATCGCGTTCCACTGAGAAAGGTAAAAAGTTCCCTGCTAAACCCAAAAAAGAAAAATGGAAAAACATTTTTCGAGGCCCCCCTTCTAAGAACCGTTTTCAGGGAAAAAGGGAGCCAAAGAAAAAGTGGGGATTCGGTAAAGGCAGGGAAAAAGGTAGCATCATCTTTTCCGGTGCCTCTGCTTCCAACAAGGAATCCAAATGGCGCCAACATAAAAGTTGTCGGAAGGCTCTCGTGGTTTCTCCCCCAGTGGGAAAGTATCACGCAGAGTCCTTATATTCTAAGTCTGATAAAAGAGGGGTACAAACTGGAATTCTTGTCTCCCCCTCCGCCAGACTTTATCCTAACCCATCTCCCCAAGGACCCAGTAAAAGCGGGGGGCTTATTGGAGAGTGTCCGGGAACTAGCGGAACAGCAGGTCGTCATTCCTGTCCCAGGGGATCAAATCGGCCAAGGTTTCTATTCCCACATATTTGTGGTGCCAAAACCATCCAGAAAGTTCCGGCTGATTATAAATCTAAGAAAACTAAACCAATTTTTGGTTTACAAAAGATTCAGGATGGAGAGTATCTACACAGTCAGAAGACACCTCCAGGAAGGAGTCTTTATGATCACATTGGACCTAAAGGATGCTTACCTGCATGTTCCCATTTCCCAGGCCCATCAGAAATTCTTGAGATTTGCAGTACAGACAAAACAGGGTGTCCGTCACTGGCAGTTTAGAGCTCTCCCCTTTGGTCTAGCGGCCAGTCCAATAATTTTTACCAAAGTTCTGGCCGAGGTGGTGTCATTTTTACACATCCAGGGAATAGCTCTGATACCGTACTTGGACGACATGCTGATTTTCAGTCCGGCCTTGGAACAACTCCAGGCAGACCGAGACAAGGTGCTATCCACTCTAGAATTTCTGGGGTGGCTAACCAGCAAGGAAAAATCTTCCCTAGATCCAGCACAATCCAAGGTATTCCTTGGATATCGGGTGGACTCTGTGAGCCAAAAGATCTTTCTACCAGAAGAAAAGATCATCAAGGTTCAAAAGGCAGTCTCGGCTCTGGTCAATACCAGAGAGGTCTCCCTAAGGACTATCATGAGCAGGGCCGCTGTTAGAAATCATGGGGCCCAATACAGCCTACCTGACAGGGCCCCCCCACCCGCTGCCGCCGCAGTGCCCTGCCAATCATAAGTGGTCAAGAAATTCCCTGCTCCAGAGCCACATGTATACAGGATCCATGTATATATGTGACTGTGGATTGGGTAATGCCTCAACTTATGATTGGTAGTGTACAGTGAGATGCTAACTGTTAGGTCTTGTTTACTTGTGTGTGTGTGGGGGGGAGGGGGGGTAGTAAAAATGTGCAGCTAAGACACAGTTTTACCATCCCCCAACCAATCCCCCTTAGGCTGCAAAGGCACTGCTTCTGTAGTATGGCTGCAGGGTGTTTTACACAACATCCCATCACTACTGCCACACTATGGTAGTAGTGCCCTGGAAGCATAAGAGGGAGCGATTGGAAAATGGTAAAACTGTGGCTGAGCTGCACATTTTTACTGCCCCCCCCCCCAATACAAAAGTAAACAAGACCTAACAGCATCTCACTGTGCTTTTGTGATCATTATCATGATGATGATCACACAGTTACAAACGGTGATGCATGTGTCTCTGTACCTTTCAGAAAGCAGACATTGTGAGCCATTGTGAGCCTGCCCATGCATCGGATCCTTGTGCTGCCTGCGCTCTCGGCTACTTCTCTCTTCAATAATCTCCCGCTGCCCGGCTACAGCCCTGTCCTTTGCCGTTCTCAGTTGCGGTGGGAGGAAAGGAGAATCACTCCGCCAGAGATCGGCTGTCATCAGCCGCGGCAAGCAGGAACTTTAAGAAAGTGCGGTTCCAGCTTTAGACACCGGTGCCCGAAATAAAGAAAATAGTCCCTCTCTGTTAATCACCACCTGGGCCCCTCTGCTGCGCTGATGGGGCCCGGGTAAAATATATGTATGTTACAGCAAGCCTAGGAGCATTGTGAAATGCTTTCTCCTAGGCAAAGTGCTTTCACGATAGCTGGAGAATGAAGTTCCCCGGGCCCCCCTGCTGAGCCGGGCCCGGTACAGGAGGGCTGGTTGTACTGCCCTATCAGCGGCCCTGATCATGAGGATATTGGGACTCATGTCATCCTGCATCCCAGCGGTTCATTGGGCACAGTTTCACTGTCGGAAACTCCAGGGATTCCTTCTCTCCTCCTGGGACGGGAGAAAAGAATCCCTGGACCTAACCGTGTCCCTTTCAAGAGAAGCAAGGTACTCCCTAGATTGGTGGCTCAGCACAGACAATCTGGCGAAAGGGCGCTCCTGGACCCAACAGAATCCATTGATTCTGGGGCTGGGGAGCACATATGGGAGATCTTTTTGCTCAGGGACCTTGGGATCAGGAACAGAGCAAAGCTTCCTCTGACACCGGTGTGGATTTATACTTTATCATAACTGAGGGACAGAGGGAAGGGTGGGGCCTTTTAAACTCTGTTGTTGATTGTGTTTCCTGTCAGGTGGGACCGTCATCTCAGGTGTGCCGTCCTGGAAGATTTCCCAGAAAATCCGTTACCCTTAAGTGTAACTGGTACTTTTTGGTTTGTCACTAAAACAAGATTAGAGCGGAACGCCTCGTACACACGCTCAGTTTGCCGAGTAAACCAAGCGTGTGTACGAGGCTTTCAGTTTTTTCGTCAAGATAACTGCCCAGAATCTCGACGAGAAAAATAGAGAACCTGCTCTCTTTTTTCCTCATCGTGATTCTCGGCAGTGTTTTCCTGCTTAGAAACACGAGCGTGTGTATACTTGCCAGTCGCCGTGGAAACCTGCGCATGCTCGAAATGACTTTGACGCATGTGCAGTAGCTTCCAGGGCATAGGTAGGGTGTAGCAAGTTGGCGGCGACGGCATCGAATGTGACGAACGCATGTTCTTCGTAGTCGATGACGTCATTGTGTTCGCGCCATTCAAAAGAACGGCGTTTTTTTTGAATGGAGTGTCTGTACACTCAGCTGGCAAGAGATTCTTGCCAAGAATCTCGTCAGGAAAAACAATGTTTTTTTCCTGGTGAGATTCTGGGCAGTGTGTACAGGGCTGAACTCTTCCAATGGGATATACGAGTTCTCCCTTACTGTTTTAGCTATGGTACAGGAAGTGAAGGAAAATCTCCCAGTGGGACACAGATGGCAAAAAACTGAGAGGGGTTACAACCCTTCATTATCTATTCAAAGCGGAAAATTTAAGTTTTGTCTTTAGTTACGCGATAATTGTTAGAGTTTAAGATGCATATTGCAGCTTACCAATTTTCAGATGTGATGGCTCCATACGTTTTTTCTTTTTTATGCTTTCTTCTATATTCATATGGTGATCTGGGAAGGAAGTCTGCTGTCTTCCAAAAGAAAAAGCTCTCTTGCAGAATGTATCAGTTACAGAGATGAGACAAATCATTTAACACATGTAAGGGTGCTTTCAATGATCAGCTTTTATTTATTCATACAAAACCTTCATCCCAAAAGAAAAAAAAAACTGCTTGCTGTGACTGATTCTAAAGTGTTAGCTGGAGTTCAGCTTCAATTTGTATGTGTATCTAAATATGTTAGTACGTCTAACACAGCCCTCCCCAGGGCCGAGACTCACAAAGCTGCTGTTTAAAGGTGCCCTCTGTGCTCCTTCATCCAGGATGGAGGCACTGTAATATAGAAGATGTGTTACTGGCAGGGCCATCTTAATAAATGGGCACTGGGAACCCAGGTGCATGGGGGGAGGCTCATGCTCAAGGCCAGGAAAAGAGGGGGGGCTCTGTGTTGGGGGTTGCACTGGCGATTTAGCAACTGTAAAGCCTCATACACACAATCCTATTTATATCGGACAAAGCGTAGGACTTTTGTCCAAAGGGCGTTGGTCAGGAACGTGTATTGCATAGAAACGACAAATAATTGTCATCCAACAAACACAAAACTACGTGGTTTTTCAGCTCTTTAGCACCACACTTTGGGTAACTTTTGCTAATGTTGTGGTATGGTGAACATGTTTGCATGTTTGTACTTTGGAGTTTTGAACATGTTTGCATGTTTGTACTTTGGAGTTTTGATCCGACGGTCGGTTAATTCGACAACTGTGGAAAAAATTACTGCGCAGGTCTATGAAAAGTAATGATAAACAAAACAATAAAGTGATTGGTTGCTGCTGCTGCATAAACAATGTGCGATACACATAAATTACCTATAAAATCAAAAAATATGCTGCGCTGCACTAACAAGTGAAACAAAAATTAAAATGTGACCGTGCTTGTTATTGTGAACAAAAGTGAAACTTGAATGACATGACAAATTCAAAAAATATCACATTTGATTATAAATATTAAATAATAAAGTCCATGTGTGTCAAACTTGCACCCGAAGTGTGTTTGAAAAAAGTTAGAACCGTTAGAGTAAGATCAGACAAAGGGCACCTCCACCTCTAATAAAATTGCCTGCTTACCGACTCCCAATGATCTTATTGCTAAGATCACAATCGCATGTGGCTCTATACTTCTATGGTCTGCTTGCTTCCACTTTTCATCTACTTGGACTCCATATGTAGGTGACCGTACATTGGTGCATGCCAGATCCCGGAGTGTAGGTAAAAATGAAAAGAAGGCCAAAATAGTGTAGTACCGTTGATAAATAGGAAGTTTAATAATAAAAGAAATTTACACTCACATGGTAGGTGTACAAAAATGACGATGATTCAGTGCATAGATTAACAGCTTACTGTACCATTCTCACTCTTAATTTAGGCCAAGTAAAAAGCCCCATCTAATGTTTTGTATACACAATCTCTTGCGATCCGGTCATATCTATTGCCAATATGACTATCTCGCCATTAAGTTACAACTAGTAAGGGCAAATGTCCCATCTCCAATATGGCGGATGAGGATCGTGGATTCCCGGATGTCAGAACTGGGCGGTCTGATTGGCCAAGCAAATGTACAATTAGCGGCGAGTCAGCGCGCCGCTCGTGCCCTTTGAAGACGTCATCTGTGACGAAACGGCGTAGGGAAAGCGGCGTGCTGACGTCACCGCTATCGACTATCCGGAAGGACGAGCGAATGTTGAAGCCGGCCGGCTACATATTTTAAACGCTATTTTTGTACACCTACCATGTGAGTGTAAATTTCTTTTATTATTAAACTTCCTATTTATCAACGGTACTACACTATTTTGGCCTTCTTTTCATTTTTACCTACACTCCGGGATCTGGCATGCACCAATGTACGGTCACCTACATATGGAGTCCAAGTAGATGAAAAGTGGAAGCAAGCAGACCATAGAAGTATAGAGCCACATGCGATTGTGATCTTAGCAATAAGATCATTGGGAGTCGGTAAGCAGGCAATTTTATTAGAGGTGGAGGTGCCCTTTGTCTGATCTTACTCTAAGAACTTTTTTCAAACACACTTCGGGTGCAAGTTTGACACACATGGACTTTATTATTTAATATTTATAATCAAATGTGATATTTTTTGAATTTGTCATGTCATTCAAGTTTCACTTTTGTTCACAATAACAAGCACGGTCACAGGTTAATTCGACAATACAAATTTGTTGACAGATAATTTTAAAGCATGCTATCCCACATTTGTTAATGGAAAATCCGACAACAATTGTCCGATTGAGCATACAAATGGTTGGACTTTTCGTCAACAGCCAGTCATCATAGAATTTTCTTCGGAAAATCTGATTGTGTGTATGAGGCTTTAGAAGGAGCAGCAGCTGGCTTCTGCTGGAGAAAAGATCGTGTTTTCTCCTCCGTCCTGCAGGGGGGGAAAGCGGAGCTGCCTTTATTGCAGGTGGGAACAGCATTTGTTATCTGTCAGTACAAGGGGCACAACTCTGGTGTTTGGGGACACTGTGATGGGGGAACCTGATGTATGAAGTAAGTCAACACTACACCTGAATACATGGCTGGAACAAGGATGGGGTGGGCACAGTATTTTAATATGGGGGGGGGGGGGGTGGTGGCATAAGGCTTAGTAAATTAGTAGCAGTAGACAATAATGGCACATTATAACATTATTATACTGAACTGGATAGAGACTGGAGAGTAACACCTCTAAATGCAGACTGTGACATGACCTGTAGCATGAGCGTGTTGATGATTGCCTGTCCAGAGAAAGGCATGGGGGTGCTAGATAGGTGATATTCTCCATCTGATGTCACAGACTCCTCCCCATCCTACAAGTATTGCCTTCTGCAGCTGTGCAGGTGCACTGTACACCTCACTGTGATGGGACACCTGCTGTATGAGAACACTGAGATGGGACACTTGATATATGGGGACACTTTTATGGGACACTTGATGTATGGGGACACTGTTATGGGGGCACTGTGATGGGATACCTGATGTATAAGGACACTGTGATGGGACACCTGATGTATGGGGACACTTTTATGGGATACTTGATGTATGGGGACACTGTTATGGGGGCACTGTGATGGGGGGCACTTGATGTATGGAGACATTGTGATGGGGACACTTGATGTAAATGGGCATAGTAATGGGGACACCTAATGTAAGCTGATAAGGGTTCTAGTGCATTACTTTGCCCATGGGCTGGTAATGCTTTTAAGATGGCACTGGTTACTGGCCAGATCACCTGGTGAAAATAGAGGGAAACCACAAAAAAAAGAGAACTAATGCAACCACCACATCTACTGCAGTATATTACAGTTCTGGTTTTGAGTTTAATACTGCTTTAAGGTTCTTGTCATGAGGAATGCCATAGAGTCATCACTTGTGTACATGTAAACAGGAAGTGGCTACACAGTGACAGGAGATTAGCAACATTCAAATAGAAAAGATTAAAACAAATTTGAAACATATTTTATAAAATTGTCCTGTATGATGCAAAGTGCTTTAGCAAACTATGTAATTCATTAAAGGTTTATTATTATTTTTTCTTCTTTAATGAAAATGATATGTGCAGCAAAATGTGTTGCTGTTAGCATGAACCTCATTATCTAATTTTTACCCCTTCACTGCATATATATCCTCCACTTTGTATATCTCAGCTCTTGGAACTGCTTAGTTGAATCTCCTAAACTAACTTGATCATTGCAGTATTTATAACTATCTACATGCGGTACATCTGCACGCTGAAAATAAGCACCCAATCAGCAAAACAAACATATGTACACCAGAAAGCCTCTTTATGCGGTCTGGAATCATGTATTTTCTAATAGAATTTCCGGAGATCACAGAAATAGGTCAATCCAAGTTTAGTGCAGAGCGGTGTCAGTGGGATGTGAGATTGCAACGGACTGTGAAAAAGTATCAAAATTAATCATGTGTAAACCAGATAAACACAGTTTACAACAGATTTACAAATGAAAAAAGGAAACATTACTTAGTGAAAATTGTATGTATTGTTATATGTAAACTTGTATTAAAGAAAAACATGTCTGGAAGCTTAAAATGAGTCACAGCTTAAAGATGAACTCCAGCCTTCCCTTCAGTATTGCACAATTGTACCATCTTCTCTCCTGAAAAAGTTTACTCTGATTTCACTGCACACTGTCATGCCGCATACATATGACATCATTCCTCTGAAGCCTGCCTTGCCTACACACGATCGTGATAAAAAATGCTAGAGGAAAGCGTGGTGACGTACAACACGTTCAACGGCACTATAAAGGGAAAGTTCCATTCGAATGGCGCCACCCTTTAGGCGGATTATGCAAATTTCCCTTCTCATAACTTGCTTCTGAGCATGCGCAATTTAGCCCGTCGTTAAAGCCTACACACGACTGTTTTTCAAGACAAAAAACGACGTTCTAAATTCTTAATGCCCATTTTTCTCTTCGATAAAAATGCTCTGGAGCCTACACACCCACTTTAAAAAATTGCATTTTTTTCGTCATGAAAAACGGTCGTGTGTACGCGGCATAATCTTCTCACAATGTAAATTAGGAGATGCAGAATCTCAGATAGAGCCTGCCTCCTTTTCTGGCTAGAGGATGTGCATTATTATCTAGCCCCCAGGCTCTACTGCAGCTTGGGCGCCACGTGGGGCCCTTTGGGATTTACTTGGGGCTCCCTGCACACAGTAGTTTTGAGTTTCCCTTGCTTAGGTTCTTAGGTAGGTTCACATTTATGTGGGTTGTGAACATGTGCATAATCGCATGCATTCCTGACCCATAGGCAAAACACACTCCTCTTTTGTAGGTGTGGGAGGGTACTATTAAATTCTTAATGGCATCCCCACGCATAATTTCATGTATGCAAAACAGCATGGTCCCGTGCGGTTCATTCCGACTACATTTTTAAAAAAGGGTCAGGGACTTTTCCCCCACATTTCCTGCAGCAATTGTCGGAATTTCCGACAACAAAAATTTGAGATCTGGGTCTCAAATTTTCCGACAACAAAATCTGTTCTCGTTAAGTCTGATAGAGTGTGGACAATTCCGATGCACAAAATTCCATGCATGCTGTGAATCAAGTACGAGACAGAAGCGCTCGGTCTGGTAAAAGTAGCATTCGTAATGTAGATAGCACATTCGTCACGCTGTAATGGAATGAAAAGCATGAGGCTGAAAAGCGCAAATCGTCTCTCATCAAACTTCTACTAACACGACTGGTATTGAACTTCTCTTTTCTAGTGTCGTTGTACGTCACCACGTTCTTGACGTTCGGAATTTCTGACAACATTTGTGTGACCGTGTGTATGCAATACAAGTTTGAGTTAACATCCGTCGGAAATTTACCATGGTTTTGTAGTAGGAATGTCCGATCGTCTGTACACGGCATAATTAGCACAGGAATACAGCGCTCAGGGTGTTCTTCGAGAACGATCAGCTCAAGGGTAATTAATACAAAATTAATAAATACAGTAGTACAAGATGACAGTATTAAATATAATAGTCCTGCGTTTTAAGAATCCATAAAAATAGGTTTGAGACTGTCCATAGATGGATAAAAACAGTCCGGGCTTTTAAGGAATTGGCATCAGGTGGGTAATTAGCAGATAACCAGGGCTGCTCTCCAAGAGTGAAGTCAACTCCAACAAACATAAAAAAATAAAAACAGGAGAAAGCGCCTCTAAGTTGTCTGATTTAATTATAAAAGCAATAGCAGATATCCAACACTTACATTTAATATGACGGGACTGAAGGTAGGAGTGCTGGTAATCAGGAGGACCTGAAGTATAAAGTCTGCTTGTAGATTGTGAGAGATCTCCGCTCAGAAAGGCTGGGGGAAGCCGAGTCTTCAGTCGTTTGAAAGCGCTGTAGGACAAGCCGCTCGTCTGTCGAATGGTGACGTCAAGGGGACGGTAGCTGACAGGGATCACAAGGGTATATGAGCGGAGATCTCTCACAATCTAAAAGCAGACTTTATACTTCAGGTCCTCCTGATTACCAGCACTCCTACCTTCAGTCCCGTCATATTAAATGTAGGTGTTGGATATCTGCTATTGCTTTTATAATTAAATCAGACAACTTAGAGGCACTTTCTCCTGTTTTTATTTTTTTCATGTACACGGCATAAGAGTGAGAGCAATAATTCTAGCACCAGACCTCCTGTTTAACTCTAAACTGATAACCTGATAAAGCTTTTAAAAAGTGTCGCCTATGGATAATTAAATGTATTGTACTTTGTCGCCATTCCTTTAAAGCATGGCATGTTTATTATCTGTTTACTTGGAGCAATATCATTTTTTTTTTTTTTACCCAAAAAATGGGTATTACTTTGTATTTTTGTGCACTAAAATTCATGCTTCGGGTGCACGGAGCATGATGGGACTGTGACGTCATAAGAGGCCTATATAAATCAGTGCGAGCCGCGCACACGGCATGACAGCCGGAGGAAGCGATGTGTCAACATCGAAGAAGAGAAGTAGAAGGTAACAGAAGCCCGGGCACCCCCCACCGAAGACATCTAAGAAGCCCGGGAGGGAGGGGGGCAGCTGTAAAAGAGCTGAAGAAGAAAAGTGCTGTGATTTTAAAGTGCCATCCAGTGGATTATTCGAGGTTAATTTCCTGTGGTAGCTGAGCTGATGTGGGCACTGAGGCAAGTTATAGAGAAGAGGACTACACTGGGTGTTTCAGGTCCTGAGCAATGTCAATTTGGCAGTCCGTTCAGTAGTTGTGTACATGCTCAGTCTTAGGAGCTGTCCTTTCAGCACCATGAGATTGTAAGCCAGGGGTGCCCTCTGATGTGGCCTGCGACCTCCTGCTCTGGGATGGAATAGAATAGAATACTGTTATTAAACAAGCCCTCGGCTTTCACATTGAGAATGCTGGGGCAGGAGTATTTTATGTGCTATTTTTAGTGCTAAAAGGCCTGAAATACGCCTCAGCGTGAAAGAGGCCTAAGGGGGAATAAACCAGACCACTAAGCTTGTGTATATTGTACTCACTTTGCAGCAGTTTTTCAGCTTCCATCAGTGTTGTTCTAAAAGTGCCCTCCTGGATTCAAATCAGCCTGAACCATCTACAGTGCCTTAAAAAAGTATTCATACCCCTTGAAATTTTCCACATTTTATCATGTAAACATAAATGTATTTTATTGAAATTTGTATGAAAGACTAACACAAAGTGGAACATAACTGTGAAGTGGAAGGAAAATAATAAATGGTTTTAATATTTTTTTTACAAATATTTGAAAAGTGTGGCGTGCATTTTTATTCAGCCCCCTTTACACTGTTTTTTTAAGCCCTCAGAGGTTTGTTAGAGAACCTTAGTGAACAAATGGCATCAAAAATACGGTGACCAGACATCCCCGATTTCCAGGGACAGTCCCCGGATTGATAACATGATTCCCGGTCCAAGACCGTCCCCGCTTTTGTCCCCGGATTGCAGGCAGGGGCCGATGGGTCTAACTCCAGGCTGCGGTCACTGATTTTCTCCCCCTGCAGTGCTGATTCAGCCCTGATCCCCCGGAGCGGCGCACAGCTGATTGCACACAGACACACATAGCTGTGCTGGCCGCTCTGTTGATTGAATGGAAGGAAGGAGAGGGGAGGAGGCGGGTCCCAGCCCGACACTCGTGGAGGAGCGTTCAGAGACCACACTGCTACATCCGACTGTTGTCTGCAGCCTGCAAAGTGCAGAGAGATTACACGTGATGAAGAGCCAGAAGAACCACATTAATGAGGTACAGAGAGAGAAGGGGGGGTGTTTACAGTATAGAGAGGGGCAGTTATAGTATACAGAAAGGGAGAGGGGGGAGTTATAATATACAGAGGGGGGAGTTATAATATACAGAGGGGTGAGTTATAGGCCCGGATTCACAAACGTTTTACGCCGGCGTATCTATAGATACGCCGTCGTAAGTACAAATGTGCGCCGTCGTATTGTTAAGCTGATTCACAAAGCTAGATACACCGTAAAACAAGGCTTCAGCCGCCCGACGTAACTTGCCTACGCCGGCGTATCGTGGGCGCATAGTTACGCTGGACGCATTTGGCGTTCCCATTTTAAATATGCAAATGTGTAAGATACGCCGATTTACGAATGCAGATGCGCCCGGCCGCTTCATATACGCAATTTGCGTAAGGCATATGTCCGGCGTGAAGTTACCCCTCATATAGCAGGCGCAGGTAATGCAAAAGTATGGGCCAGGGAACGACGCCTTCGAATTTTATGTTCAATATTATTTTATTATTTTATAGAAAATATTACAGGGGTTTTCTTTATCGTACATCACGGGACACATAGCGCATAGCCATTACACTTGGGTTATATGGGTACCTTCAGGTGATGGACACTGGTGTAATCAATTTCACAGGAAGTCTCCTCCCTATATAACCCCCTCCCACTGGGAGTGCTTCAGTTTTTTCGCCAGTGTCTTAGGTGTTGGTCACGTCTAGCTGTCCCTCGGAGGTCTCGGGACCCAGGATAGCTAGCCGGATCTGTCCGAAGTGCTTCAAAGCCAAGGTGTACGGTACCCGGCCCTGCTTGCGTGGGGTTTAGCCTATAATGCTTCTCCTTGGAGGGCTGGATTCTGGGCTCCAGTGCCTTAGTCTCTTCCAAGGACTAAACGCTACTGATGCCAGGATGCTATATAGGCCCAGGTGTGTGGGTTCCTTAACACAGGACCCCGGTCCCTGAAGGTCCAAGACAATACCCACGGAGATGGGGGAAGATTGGGCCTCTTGCAGTTTGCAATACCCTGCGGCGTGGAGCAGGTAAGAGGGAACCTGCGGGACTTGGTTCGACAGTAGGTATCCCCCTGGGGGTTCTGGGTTGGCTAATGGTATGCTTGTGCATCAGCCACTATCTCCACTATGTCTTTGAGGCAGGATGGGATGTACTAATGTTTACCCAGATAACATGTAGGTTTATGTATGCTTGTTTAAGATATGTATTTGCTACTCCCCCCAGATCTGCCTGTTAGCATGATACTGCAGCCCCACGTACTATAAAGGGGGAATGCTGGTGAAACTCCTGTTTCTTAGGAAGCCTATGGGGACAGCTTCCTCTGTGTGTGCACTACATTAAGTATTGGTGCTTACCTGGTGTCTGTTGGGTTGCTAGCGCTGGTCCATGCTTCTCCTCTGCTTTCTGCTTCCTCCATGTTGGTTTCAGCGTGGGGGGGTGGGGGGGGCGGGCCAGCAGTGTCAGGTCTCAGTTAAAGCAAAGCATTTCCTGGCTGGTCATTCCCTCCTGAGAGCAGAGGAGAGAGAGGACACAGAGCGCGCAGCTGAGCCATTCTGGCTATGCAGTGACACCTAGTGGTGGTTTGTGGATCTTCAGGTCTGGACTTAGGTCCATACTGACAAAAAAAAAAAAAGAGTTTTTTTCTTAAAGGGACTCAGCCTTAGATCCGGCAGTATCTGAGTCGGTGCAACCTTGGGCTCCGGCTAACGGGCATTGGTGTTGCAATACTCACAGGATTTCCTCGGTATTGACGCCTTCTCGGGCGTGTGAAAATTTGAAAAAAAAAAATATATATAATTTTTTACCATAGCCTGAATGAATGAATGAATGAAAAACTTGTATAGCGCGACACATGCGAACTGAATCGCCTCTGGGCGCTTGTTGTTCCTGTCTCCTTTGATATCAAAAGAGAAAAGTCTTGACCTTTTTTCTAAATGCTAGGTGGTTCTCCTCCAACCGAATGCTGGTTGGTAAAGCGTTCCATAGTCTGGGGCCTTGGATCGCGAATCTCCTTTCTCC
Source organism: Rana kukunoris (assembly GCA_029574335.1). Classification (NCBI taxonomy): domain Eukaryota; kingdom Metazoa; phylum Chordata; class Amphibia; order Anura; family Ranidae; genus Rana; species Rana kukunoris. The sequence continues at coordinate 388,580,888 of CM056051.1, forward strand.
TTTGGACTTGAAGTTGGCTTTCGGAACCTGGAGTAGGTTCCGATTCGTGGATCGCAAAACGCGATTGGGATTATGCGCTTTTATTATTTCGCATAAATAAAGTGGGGCATTCCCATGGACACATCTATGAGTAAGACAGAGAGCTTTAAAAGCAATTCTGTCTTTGACTGGCAGCCAATGAAGTGCCCTCAGTGATGGTGAGATGGATTCCCAGGGTTTTTTCCCAGTCACAAGTCTGGCGGCCGTATTCTGAACGACCTGTAGACGAGCGATTTGGTACTTGGGGAGGCCGAGGTAAAGGGCATTTGCATAATCCAGCCTGGAGTTTACAATTGCTCCCACCACGACCGCTAAATCTTCTTTAGGGATAAACGGAGTGAGTCTGCGTAGTAGGCGCAGTAGATGGTGAGATCCACTGACTACTGATCCTATTTGTGCGTCCATTGTCATAAAGGAGTCAAAAGTGACCCCTAGGCTTTTGACTTTGGCGCTAGGGGTGATGAGCTTGCCCAGAATGGGCGGGGGGGTCCACGCTGTTGAAAGTTGATTCCTGCGCTTGGCATGAAACAGGAGAAGTTCTGTTTTTGCTCCATTGAGTTTAAGATAACTCTTTGTCATCCAGTCCTCTATCAAAGAGAGGCATGTCTCTAGATTGAGGCGGTGATCCTGTCTGTTGCAGATGCGGAAATACAGTTGCGTATCATCTGCATATGAGTGGTAAAGCAGTTTTTGGCTGCTAATAATCTCAAAGAGAGGACGAAGATAAATGTTAAACAGCACTGGTGACAGAGGCGATCCTTGAGGGACTCCGCATGTTACTGTGCGTTTTTCAGACGTGAAAGGTCCTAACTTCACTGTTTGCGATCGGTTGTCCAGAAAAGAGGAGAACCAAGATAGATCGCCTTCTGCGACTCTGGCTACTTCAGCAAGCCGAGTCAGTAACAGATTGTGGTCTACAGTGTCGAAAGCGGCACTTAGGTCCAACAGAACTAGAAGACAAGATTCTCCTTCGTCTGCGGCCTTGAGAACATCGTCCCATACTTTCAGCAATGCTGTTTCCGTCCCGTGTCCGGGACGGAAGCCTGATTGCAATGGGTCAAGTAGCTTGTAGGTATCTAGATGCTGTTGCAGCTGTTGTACCACTACTTTTTCCATTATCTTTGAGAGTACGTTGAGGCTTGTTATGGGGCGGCGGTGGAGTGGATCCTTGTGGTCCAGGGAGGGTTTCTTCATGATGGGTTGGATTATACCCTCTTTCAACTGTGAGGGCACTATGCCTTCCAAGAAAGACTGGTTGATAAGATGCGTGATGGGAGGAGCCAGAATGTCGGCGCATTCCTTCAGCAGTTTAGTGGGGATAATGTCATTTGGCGCTGTGCCATTACGCAGAGTACAAATGACATTCTTAGTGGTCTCGATGGAGATGGGTTCCAGGGCGAACTTACCTGATATAGAAGAATTACTATGGGTGTTGGGTGAGAGGCTGCAGGGGGGGCTGAGGGGGGAATTGTTTTGCTGAATGCTTTCACGGATTACCTCGATTTTATTAATGAAGTAATCCGATAGTTCATTGCAAAATTCTTTGCCTGTTCTTATTAATGATTCACTTCTAGCTACAACAGTCGGGTGTTGGCTACAGGGGTGTCTCAAGGTTGTGCAATGGCTCCCAAGGGATCAGGACCAGCTAAGGCTGCAAAGGGTGCCAAAAAACTAAAGAGGTCTCCATCAGGGTCAGAGGATTTGGGCCAGGCTCCAACGGTCCCACCCTCACCAGATAGACCACCGAGTAGCATGTTGCAGGAGCCATTGAGGGTGCTAGGGGCAGAGGCGGCCCCCAATCAACCCATTCCCGTTTACGTTACGGAAGAAATGCTAGCGACCACCCTGGGTGGGCTAGAGGAAAGGTTAACTGCTTTGATTGCCCGCTCTTTGCCAAGTGGCAAACGGGCTAGATCCCCGTAACCTAGATTGGTGTTTTCAGATGCAGAGGTCCTCTCTTCGGAGGAATTGGACCCACAGGGGGATCAAGCGGACCCGAGTCCCGACGGTTCAGACATTGAGGGTTCCACTGTAGATGAATTTTTTTTTTTTCGGCTTCTCAAGCGGAGAGCCTGTGGATCCAGTCTCTGACAGATATGGTTAGCACTGCTTTTAAACTTCCAGTGTCAGAACTATTAGCCCCTGCGGTATCCTCTTTAGGTTCTTCAAAGGCACCATTAAGTTGTGCGTCTTTTGCGATTCACCCCCTTCTGGAGAGCGTGATTTTTCAGGATTGGGCTCAACTTGATAGGATCTTTATCCCTCCTAAAAGGTTCTCTATTCTCTATCCTATGGAAGAGGAATTTGCAAAGAAATGGGCACTCCCTACTTTGGACGCAGCCATTTCCTGCGTGAATAAATCCCTGACCTGTCCGGTTGAAAATGTCCAGATGTTCAATGATCCGGTCGACAAAAAATTGGAGACCCTACTGAAGGCTTCTTTTACCACAGTAGGTGCCGTGGTTCAGCCAGCAGTGGCAGCCATTGGCGTTTGTCAGGCGTTAAAGGATCAGACTAAACAGATATTAAGGGACATGCCGGCTCAGCAAACTCGTGAGTTGGCAGACCTACCAAGGGCTCTCTGCTTTGCAGTAGATGCTATTAAGGACTCCATTCAACAGGCGTCCCGTCTATCTCTGCTGTTGGTTCATATGCATCGCCTTTTGTGGCTGAAGAACTGGTCAGCAGAGGCACCCTGCAAAAAGCTTTTAGCAGGATTTCCCTTTCATGGTGGGAGACTATTCGGTGAAGACCTAGATAAATATATCCAGACCATATCAAGTGGTAAAAGTTCTTTCTTACCTGTCAAGAAAAGACCGCGTGGGCCCGCGTTTAAGCGTCAGGCCTTCGCAGGCTCGGCCCCTTCAACTTCCCGTCAGTATCGACGGCCTCCTGGGCGTTCAGCATTTAATAGCCGCCCACAAGGACAAGCCACGGCAGGCAAGAGGCCATGGTCTCACAAGCCGGTTAAACCAGTCATCAAGTCAGATTCATGAAGGGGCGACCCCACTCTCTTGGGTGGGGGGAAGGCTTCGGTTTTCTCCGAAGTGTGGGAGGCCAGAATTCCCGACTCTTGGGTACGGTCCGTGGTAGCCACGGGCTACAAGCTAGAGTTTCGGGAAGTCCCCCTCCTCATTTTCAGGGGTCAAGTCTTCCAAGCGACCCATTAAAGAGGGCCTCTCTTGTAAAGGCATTGGATCGCCTCTTGCTCTAAGGAGTAATTGTAGAAATACCAATCCAGGAATGGGGTCTGGGATTCTATTCCAACCTTTTCATAATACCAAAGCCCAATGGCGACATCAGGCCTATCTTAGACCTCAAACGCCTAAATCGCTTTCTAAAGATTCAGACCTTTCGTATGGAGTCCATACGTTCGGTGGCAGCCAGCCTACATCAAGACGACTTTCTAGCATCTATAGACATAAAGGATGCATATCTACACGTGCCGATCTACCCGGCACATCACAAATTTCTTCGTTTTATGATAGATCACCGTCATTACCAGTTCGTAGCCCTCCCTTTCGGGTTGGCAACAGCTCCGCGGATATTCACAAAGGTGTTAGCCCCGGTGCTAGCCGTCCTAAGGACAGAAGGCGTTTTGGTCCTGGCATACCTGGACGATCTCCTGGTTATCGACAGATCAGCTTCCAACCCCAATCATGCAGTAGTCCGCACAATTCGGCATCTAGAGGAATTCGGGTGGATTGTGAACCAAGAAGAAAACGATGTTGCAACCCACAAAACAGTTGGAATATCTAGGCCTTCGGCTAGATACAGACTGCCAGAGGATATTTCTACCTCAAGCAAAAGTCAGGTCATTAACTCAAACACTTCAAATGGTCTTAGGCAAGAAGAGGCCGACTATTCGCCTATGTATGCGACTGCGGGGGAAGATGGTGGCCGCCTTCGAAGCAGTGCCCTACGCCCAGATCCATACAAGATATCTCCAGGCAGCCATTCTCTCTGCTTGGAACAAGTCCATTCAGGCATTAGATCGTCAGTTAGTTCTCTCCCCAGGGGTCCGGCGCAGCCTGTTCTGGTGGCTGGTCCCTCAAGGTTTGTCAAAGGGGAAATCTTTTGGGCCTGGACTCTTCCCCTTCAGGGTCTGCCAGTAAGGATACAGTCCGACAATGCCACTGCGGTGGCATACATAAACCACCAGGGGGGCACGAGGAGCCTAGCGGCTCAAAGGGAAGTAAACCTGATTTTCTCATGGGCCGAAGCCCATGTACCCTGCATCTCGGCGGTGTTCATCCCAGGGATAGACAATTCTCAAGCAGATTTTTTTGAGGCGTCAACAGTTGCTCCCGGGGGAGTGGTCTCTTCACCCCCAGGTATTCCAGGAGATTTGCCAAAGATTCAGAGTTCCAGATGTGGACATTATGGCAACGAGATCCAACAAAAAGTTGGACAAATTCATATCCCGAGCCAGGGATCCCTCGGCCTACGGAACCGATGCGTTGGTTTGCCCCTGGCACCAGTTTTCTCTCCTGTATGCGTTCCCTCCACTGCAGATGATTCCCCGCCTTCTACGGAGGATCAGGGTGGAGCGCAGGCCTGTGATCCTGGTGGCCCCAGCCTGGCCCAGGAGGGCTTGGTACGCACTCATCGTGAGGATGTCAGTAGGGGCGCCGTGGCCGCTCCCCCTGCGCCCAGATCTGCTGTCTCAGGGCCCAATCTGCCACCCTGCTACACAGCAGCTAAATTTGACGGCTTGGCGGCTGAATCCCTAATTCTTAAGGGCAGAGGCCTCTCAGCTCAGGTCATATCTACGTTGATTCAGGCTAGGAAACCAGTCTCTAGAAATATTTATTACAGAGTCTGGAGGACCTATGTGGAGTGGTGCGAGTCTCAAAAGTTTTTTATTGACAGGATCTTGCGATTCCTCCAGGTTGGCGTTGACAAAGGGTTGGCTCTTAGTACTCTAAAGGGGCAGGTGTCGGCTTTATCGATATGGTTTCAAAGACCCTTGGCCACCCATTCGCTTATGAAAACCTTCTTGCAGGGGGTCTTGCATGTGAATCCCCCTATTAGAGCTCCCCTCTGCCCCTGGAATTTAAATCTGGTCTTGTCAGCTTTACAAAGGCAGCCGTTTGAACCTCTGACAGAAATCCCTCTTGTGCTACTAACCCGGAAGTTGGTTTTCTTGGTGGCTATGGCTTCGGCCAGAAGGGTTTCCGAGCTGGCAGCCTTGTCATGCAGGGAGCCATACCTTATTCTGCATAAGGACAGAGTGGTTCTGCGGCCTCAACCTTCTTTCCTGCCTAAGGTCATATCCAGTTTTCACTTGAATCAGGACCTAGTCCTACCATCCTTCTTTCCTACTCCCCAGTCCAGAGAGGAAAGACTGCTTCATACTTTGGACGTGGTTCGAGCCATGAGGGTCTATCTCAAGGCTACAGAGAAGATTCGGAAAACAGATGTGCTTTTTGTTCTTCCGGATGGCCCCAAAAAGGGTCAGCCGGCTGCCAAGTCTTCCTTGGCTAGGTGGATTAAGCAGCTGATTTTTCAGGCCTATGGTTTGAAGCGCGTTCCACCTCCCTTATCAGTTAAAGCCCATTCTACGAGGGCCATGAGTGCCTCCTGGGCGGCACACCATCAGATCTCTATGGCACAGGTTTGCAAGGCGGCAACCTGGTCTTCCGTACATACGTTTACTAAATTTTATAAGTTGGACGTTGCAAAGGGTACGGATGCAGCATTTGGGCAGGCGGGCCTACGGGCAGCAGTATAGAATCCTCTGGCCCGGGTCACGCCCCCTTTTCTCTGTTGGTGGAGCTACTTTACTTCCTGATAATTTTTTTGTTTGGCTATTCTTGGCCTTACGGTCTCCCTCCCTTCATAGAGCATTGCTTTAGGACATCCCAAGTGTAATGGCTATGCGCTCTGTGTCCCGTGATGTACGATAAAGAAAAAAGGATTTTTAATAAACAGCTTACCTGTAAAATCCTTTTCTTGAAGTACATCACGGGACACAGAGCTCCCACCCCTCTTTTGGGGAACATTGTGTAACCTCGGAGGAATTGCTTGCTACAAAACTGAAGCACTCCCAGTGGGAGGGGGTTATATAGGGAGGAGACTTCCTGTGAAATTGATTACACCAGTGTCCATCACCTGAAGGTACCCATATAACCCAAGTGTAATGGCTATGCGCTCTGTGTCCCGTGATGTACTTCAAGAAAAGGATTTTACAGGTAAGCTGTTTATTAAAAATCCTTTTTTACCTTATACGCATCAGATATATATCATTGTATACAATCTACAAATATTAGTAGAGTACATTGCGAGTACTTACATATCTTCTATGCAAATATAATCATAAGGAAAATAAAATAAAAAGATAGAAAAAAAAAATAACTAAATAAAGAAAAAGAATGGGAAAAAAATAAATAAATAAATAAATAAAAAGGGAAAGTGAAAATATTACATGGCTTATAGTCGCTCCATCATAGCTAAACATTGGTGGGACTCCCTTTAACCCATGGTAGAAACTCTGCAGACTGTCTAAATTTGGACCAAACTGACCAAGTTCGGGAGAACTGTTCTTTTCTTCCCGCTTCCCGTGCCAACAGACCTTCCAAATCTCTTGTATAGTCCATTTCAATTGCCCATTCCCCCAGGGAAGGTATTGTCTTTGATTTCCAGTGTCGTGGGATAACTACTCTAGCCGCAGCGAGGAAGTGTCCAAGCACATCCTCCTTTGCTTTCTTTACAGACCCTGGAATCATGGTTAAGAGGGCCACTCTGGGTGATGCGTGAATATTTATATCCACTAGCTTGCTATATAATTCAAAAATATGGTTCCAGAACCTTCTCACTGGAGTACACTCCCACCAGATATGGATCATATTTCCCTTTGACTCATGACAGCGCCAGCAGATGTCCGGTATATCCTGATTCATTTGGTGTATATTGGAGGGGCACCTGTACCATCTGCTCATCAGTTTATATGCCTTCTCTTGTGTTCTTGTAGCTATCGACATTTTATGGGTCAAAATGAAGCTTTTTTGCCAATCAGCAAAGTTACAGTCTTTTGGAGCTCTTTTTCCCATTTCTGTGTATACGGGGGAAGATCTGGATGGACTGATAGTAGAAGGATAGAGTATAATACGGAGATCGAATATGGTATTGGTTCTTTTTGCAGGAGCAGAGATTCAAATGTAGTTGGTTTAGCACAGATATCTTGTTTTGATGGGATCGATCGTATGTAACATAAAGCTTGATGTCTCTGTAGCCATTGTGCAGGGTTATGATTAATCGTTGTAGATGAGGAGTCTACCATTAAGAAAGAATCTGACTGGAGGACTTGAGCAATTCTTCTATGCTCTTGTTTATACCAGGGGCCTTCGAATTTTACGTTGCGTACGCCGTTTACGTAGTACTACGTGAATAGGGCTGTGCGTAGGTTACGTTCACGTCGTAGGCATTGAGCCGTCGTATCTTAGGGAGTATATGCAACGTGATTCTGAGCATGCACGCGCATGCGCCGTTCGATCGGCCATTCATTTGCACGGGGTCACGTTTAATTTAAATAGATCACGCCCACCTCCTTCCTACTTTAAATTAGGCGGGATTACGCCAGTCAATTTACGCTACGCCGCCGCAACTCTATGTTACGTCGGCGTAGCGTATATGAGATGCGCTACACTGGCATAAATATACGCCGATCTACGTGAATTCGGGCCATAGTATACAGAGAGGGAGAGGGGGGAGTTATAGGATACATAGAGGGAGAGGGGGGATTTATAGTATACAGAGAGGGTGGGTTACAGTATACAGAGAGGGGGGGTTACGGTATACAGAGAGGGAGAGGGGGGAGTTATAGTATACAAAGAGGGAGAGGTGGGGGTTATAGGATACATAGAGGGAGTGGGGGGAGTTATAGTATACAGAGAAGGTTGGTTACAGTATACAGAGCGGGAGAGGGGGGTTACAGTAGACAGAAAGGGAGAGGGGGTTTTACAGTATACAGAAAGAGGGGGAGATACAGTATATACAGAGAGATGTGGTACAGTATATACAGGGAGAGAGAGGGGGTACAGTATATACAGAGAGAGAGGGGGGTACAGTATATACAAAGAGAGAGAGGGGGAGTTATAGTATACAGAGAGGGAGAGGGGGAGTTATAGTATACAGAGAGGGAGAGGTGGGAGTTATAGTATACAAAGAGACAAAGAGGGAGAGGGGGGAGTTATAGGATACATAGAGGGAGAGGGGGGAGTTATAGTATACAGAGAGGGTGGGTTACAGTATACAGAGAGGGGGGTTACAGTATACAGAGAGGGAGAGGGGGTTACAGTAGACAGAAAGGGAGAGGGGGTGTTACAGTATACAGAAAGAGGGGGAGATCAAGGATATACAGAGAGATGTGGTACAGTATATACAGGGAGAGAGAGGGGGGTACAGTATATACAGAGAGAGAGAGAGGGGGGTACAGTATATACAGGGAGAGAGATAGGGTATAGTATATATAGAGAGAGAGGAAGATATACAGTATATACAGAGAGAGGGGGGGTACAGTATATACAGAGAGATGGGATACACTTTATACATAGAGATGGGGTACAGTATATACAGAGAGAGAGATAGAGGGGGTACAGTATATACAGAGAGATGGGTTCACTATATACAGAGAGATGCGGTACAGTATATACAGAGGGAGAGATAGAGGGGGTACAGTATATACAGAGAGATGGGGTACAGTATATAAAGAGAGATGGGGTACAGTATATACAGGGAGAGAGGGAAGATACAGTATATACAAAGAGAGAGATGGGGTACAGTATATACAGAGAGATGGGGTACAGTATATACAGAGAGAGAGGGTACTGTATATACAGAGAGAGAGGGGAGATACAGTATATACAGAGAGAGATGGGGGGAGATGCAGTATATAGAGAAATATATAATTATGTATAATATCAATAAATGCATTGAAAATGTTTTTTTCTATCGTATCTTCTTAACATTTGGTAGTCATAGCCCCAGAAATATATATTTTTTATCTCATGGGCAAAATGTGAGAAAAAATGTATATATCATACAATCATTCCTTAAACACACACCACATGCCTATCATTTGAGAAAAAAAAAAAAATGTCCCCGGATTTTATTAAAAAAATCTGGTCACCTTAATCAAAAAGGCCAAGAAACACACCAGACAGGTCAGGGAAAAAGTTGTGGAGAAGTTTTAAGCAGAATTAGGTTAAAAAATAATATCCCAAGATTTAACTGCTTGCCGACCAGCCGCCACAGTTATACGGCGGAAGGTCGGCTCCGCTGGGCGAGATCACGTAGCTATACGTCCTCTTTCCCAGCAGCCAATAGGGGCGCGTGTGCGCCCCCCGCTCGTCCATGATCCTGGCGTGCGCGCCCGGCGGGCGCGATCACCACCGGGCACCCGCGATCGCTCATTACCGGTCCTGTCAGGGGGAGAAATGACCGTTCGTTTGTTCATACAATGTATACACAGCGATCAGTCAATTCCCCCAGTCAGTCCCACCCCCCTTCAGTTAGAACACACCCAGAGAACATACTTAACCCCTTCCTCGCCCTATAGTGTTAACCCCTTCCCTGCCAGTGGCATTTTTATAGTAATCAATGCATTTTTAAAGCACTGATCGCTATTAAAATGCCAATGGTCCCAAAAATGTGTCAAAAGTGTCCAAAGTGTCCATCATAATGTCGCAGTACTAAAAAAACGCTGATCGCCGCCATTACTAGTAAAAATTACAAATATTAATAAAAATGCCATAAAACTATCACCTATTTTGTAAACGCTATAACTTTTGCGCAAACCAATCAATAAACGCTTATTGCGAAAAAAAATTACGAATAATATATAGAAGAATACATATCGGCCTAAACTGAGGAAAAAAATAGTTTTTTTATATATTTTTGGGGGATATTTATTATAGCAAAAAGTAAAAAATATAATTTTTTTTTCAAAATTGTCGCTCTATATTTGTTTATAGCGCAAAAACTAAAAACCGCAGAGGTGATCAAATACCACCAAAAGAAAGCTCTATTTGTGGGGAAAAAAGGACACCAATTTTGTTTGGGAGCCACGTCGCACAACCGCGCAATTTTCAGTTAAAGCAACGCAGTGCCGAATCGCAAAAAGTGGCCTGGTCTTTGACCAGCAATATGGTCCGGGGGTTAAGTGGTTAAACATCTCACGGAGCACTGATAAATCCATTATTCAAAAATGGAAAGAGTATGGCACAACCACAAACCTACCAAGACATGGCCGTCCACCTAAACTGACAGTCTGGGCAAGAAGAGCATTAATCAGAGAAGTAGCCAAGAGGCCCCTGGTAACTCTGGAGGAGCTGCAAAGATCCACAGTTCATAATTTTCCTGGAAACAGGAAGTAACTATAGAAAACAAGTAAATATAATATACCTTCTTATCTATTTACTAATGCTAGCAGCATGGGATTGAAAAAAGAGTCAATGTTGATTAAAAGAGTGAAGTTCCAGTTTAATCCAATCTAGGGAAACTATACAAATCCAATATATGGCAGTCATTGTAAGCCAAAGGAAATGGATTAGGTGAAATCCTCTGTCTAGTTCAGGACAGGAGGATTAACGGTTTCTAGTCTGTCCACCCTTGTCACTTGTGCAATCTCAGTTTTTTCCTTAATAAAACAGTTCCATGTACAAGCTGAGCTAATCCAATCAGTGTTATTAACCAAACTGAAGCAGCAAAACTTTAATGAGGCAAATACATTGTTTATTTCAAAGCACTGCAAAATGACAAAGTGAAACTTCTTTTTTTTTTTTTGTCACTTTGCAGTGATTTTATCTCTTGTTGTCACTTTGCAAAAAACAACAAGGTAATTTTGTTAAGCTGGGAGACTTATTTTTACTGTTTTTTTTTTTTTATGTCATCATAATTAAAAGGTTTATTTTACATTCATAATTTATCTTTTTCATATTAAAGCATATCTAAACCCAATAACAAAAATGTAATTGTATGCACCCTCCTAGGTAAGTGCTAGGATAGTTAGATAGCTATTATATTGTGTTTTTGGTAGGCAAAAGCATATTCTGCTCACTGTACCCAGTAAAGCTGTAATCTGCTAGTTAGATCTGCTTAATATGTTCAGCTGCTGCCAGGCTGGTCTATAGCTTCCTTTGTATCCAAGACACTTGAGAAGTTTCTGGATAATAGGTGTGAATCTTTGCAGATGGCAGCATGAGTATTAATACAGCCCTGGTCTATCACAGAGAGGCAGGGTCTGAAGGCGGACTGCGAGACTGACTGTATTTATTCAGTGAGCACACTGGGCTCTGGGTCCCAATCTGAGGAAGGCATGCTGCCTTCCCTGGCACAAGCTGCCATAAGGAGGCCTCAGGTAGGTGACCTGAGGGAGGAAAGCAGAGACCTGGGTGCTTAAAAGAAGCTGACTGAGCAGAGCTATCTACCATAGATCTGTCTGGTATCGAGGGCATCACTTTTAAGACTGGATGGAGGCATCCATCTGTCCTTGGGCCTTGTAAATACAGACATTACTGGATCTACATAGTCCTCATTTTTGGAGTATCACGCTACATCCCTCACCCCTATCCAAGTTCTCCAATGATAAAAACAACAAAAACAAATGAGCCTTTTGTGCGCCTGGCTCTAGGGCTGAAGTTGACCTGGACAAAAAATTATTGTGGCTCCTACGGGAGTAGCACTACATAATATATTAAAGCTTACTAGTCCTTAGATGTAATGGCTGCATTAGCTTTCTTTTTTTCAGACATTATTATTTTATTGAAGTATGTAGTATGAAGTATGGGGCTACAGAACACTTCCCCCTCTCCTCTTCACTGTAACATGGTGTTAGATATTCTGTAATCTAAAAACAATACAAATAGCAATTTAACCAATGATGGTCAGCATAGGCAGAGAGCACCGAAAGTTGTCGGCGCTCAAGATTTCGGGCAGGATCAACAGGTATTGTATAATATTGAACATATTTAACCAAAGGCTTTCAGTTGCATGTTTAACTGACCAAATTAGAGCAACTTGCATATACTGTATGTACAACTCAATTCCAACATTAAATGTTATTTTGTTCTGGATACATTGGTGAAGGGTAAATCCACAGTTAGGTCGTTTTGCTTTAGCTTTTCCATTTGGGAGATCCCCTCTTACTTTCCATTGGAACTTGAAATGCCTACAAAAACAAGTTTTTAGCTGAATGAGGAAGGGTTGGGAATTTTGACTGACTGTAGGTACGTGAGTGACAATACAGGGAGGAGGTAGAGGGATAAGCTGCAGGCTTGTGCACACGACCCGTGTACTGGAGCAGTAACAGATGGCAGGACATTTGAAGGAGCTCAGGACACAATACATATTGCAATGGTGCTGTCCCAGCAGGACCTGTACTGTGATGCATGTAGGAGTAATTATTAGAGGTGCACAGGTACCTCTCGCACTACTTACAGCTTTCCTATGCGTTCCCTACAGCTGTCATGTGACATGTTATGTCACTACTGACCTAGAGGGAACCAAATGAAAAGTGTTCCTGGGTTTGATACCAGCTGGCAACCAATCACAAAACAAAACATCTCTGCAATGTATAAAATCCTTGGAACACGAGGTAAGAGCCCTGGGTGCTAGAGTATTGGAGAAATTCAGTCCAGTACTTAGTGTCAAGGGTGGTCATTGTATTAAATACAGTATTTAGGAGTAAATTAAGGATTTTAAATGTAAATACAAACAAAAATACAAAAACGAAACCCATAGTGTAGATTGCAATGCAGATATTTAATGAAAAAAAGTAATGCACTTACAAAATCTGAAGTAGCAATGGGCCCAATGAATAAATTGTGTCCGATATGCTCTCAAAGTCTCGGCGTCTCCTTTCGTTAGTTCCTTCGCCTATGTCAGTTTACTTCCGGGAAACGTGATGACGTCAGGACGCAGGCCACACCTACGCGCTTCATCATATGTTGACATCGTCTGGGATTGGCTGCTGTCTCCCTGTCATCACCTATGCCCTTATATAACGCTGCGTCTCCATTTTGAGTGAGGGCAACAACAAAAAGGCTGAAGTTAAACAAATAGGAATCGATCTGCAGTCGAAAAGACATGCGCGGGTCGAATTGGGGAACAATGCCATCTTGTGGCGAAAAAGGAGAAAACGGATGAGACATACTTTAATAATGGGAACTCGACTGGTGGAGGGAAGAATAATACGAGGAGAACGCAGAGACGGACATGAGTATACAACATTAGTAACTCTAATGATAAAATTTTAGTGAGCAATATATCAAATAAAAATGTATTTTTAATAAGATAAAATACATAAATAAGTGTATATATATATGTATATATGAAATAAAAAAAAAACATATAATATATAAAATATAAAAATATTTGAAAAATGTATATTTAAAATGTATTTGGATTAAAATGAGAGCTGGGAGAGAAAGGAAGGAAGAGGTTGGCTCATAACCTCTAAGCATTATTAAGAAAGCAATTTATGTCCCAATCCACGTTGAGGCTTTCATATTAAAGATCCATTGGGTTTCAATCTTAGAAATCGCACGAACTCTGTTAGTGCCTCTCCAATGGGGATTCAATTTCTCAATTGGCACAAACAGTGTTCCCTCAGGGTTTTTGTTATCAACACCAGCACACCTAGACAGGGATGGAATATGAATAACAACCCACCAGGCTATACAGCAGTTAAATCCAAGAGCAAAAACAAAAATAAGGGTAAACATAATAGAACTGAAGCCCATGCTGGCTGGTCCAAAGCGCAATATGATAACCGGTATCCTGGAGGCGAACCCTCAAGATGGAGAGACCCCACAGTAACAATCAGGGATATGGAGCTCAAGGTGGTTATCACCATTCTCCACACCCTACGAACCGCGAGTCTGAACAATATGAGGAGGGTCTGAGAAGTCATCATGGACACTATTAAAACAAATATACTCCTAGTCGAGACCCATTCCCCACTCATAATAGATTTGCCCCCCTGTACCAACATCGGGATGAATACCCCGTAGTGGAACCGGCTATCTCCAGGCACCCTAATCAATACGTGGAACATGCTACCCGCTATAGACAGGAACAGGCAGGATCACCACGGAACTTTAATGGAAGAGATGAACCAGGTTTTTTTCCTCTGGCCAACTTCCGACCCAAAAGAGGTCCAAACGAAGGAGAGAGACCAGAGGGGGTAGGAGGATCCAAGCCAAAAAAAAGGAAACAATAAAGATCAGTGGAGTTTTTTTTTTTTTTTTTTTTTTAAGTAAATCAGTGGAGTTTTTACCTTAGCTCTGCACAACTCTCTAGAGGAGAACAAGCGGTTTTGAGTCAAGGTCTCGAAAGCTAAATAAATTTGAAACCTTTATAGATGCACATAAGTTTATAAGGAAAATGAGCATCAAGAGGCATTTCATCCTAAACCCTATTGGGAATGATAATATGATCACCCCAACTGTGGCACCTATGAACACTCAACATGTTCTTCAACCGACCAGCCCACCTCTGCCAAATCAAGAAATCACAACTCAGATTAGGCATACTAAACTTTCCAACGCTTCTACATTTAACCCCCCAGGCTTTATGGTCCTATTAATTCAAATATTCAAAGAGATAGTCCTTAAAGATATCATCTCCCTGAAAGCTCCTCGATTCAGAAATAATAGGGAATTTCAAAACAATTTAAAATTCATCTGTAATCGAAACGAAATAGTGATCCGCCCCGCGGACAAGGGAGGGGGTGCGGTTATCCTGAATAAGGAGGACTACCTCACCGAGTCGAAGAGACTTCTTTCGGATAAAGCCACTTATACTAGACTTGCATGTAATCCCATGGTCAAGTTTAAGAAAGCTCTACTCAAACTGATTAATGAGGGCTTTTCGCTGGGTGTTCTTAACAAAAAATAAAAGACATACTTGATTCCATCTGCTCCACGAATCCCAGTGATTTACTATTTGCCGAAAATACATAAGAGCTTGGAAAAACCACCTGGTCGCCCCATCATAAGTGGCATAGATTCCATCACAGCACGGATCGGGAAATATATTGACGAGTTCCTTCAGCCTTTGGTCATCCATACTCCCTCCTACCTTAGAGACACCACCCAAGTCATCAATCTTTTGGCTGAATTTAATTGGAAACAGGGGTACATCTTAGGGAGAGCTGATGTCAACTCTCTTTATACAATCATTTCCCATGAGCACAGGCTTGATGCAGTGTGTTTTTTACTTACAGCAAGATTCATCTTTATCAATCTTACAGAAAGATTTTATTATTAATTTGATTATCCTTGCCACGACTCATAACTACTTTTGGTCTGAGGGCAACTATTTTTTACAAAAGCGCGGCGTGGCTATGGGCGCTAAGTTTGCCCCCAGTCTCGCCAACCTCTTCATGGCTTTTTGGGAAAGAGAAGTTATTGACCTTCACCCCCCAAAAGAGTTACGGCTATGGAAGAGGTACATAGACGATGTCCTCTTCATTTGGGAGGGCGATCTGGCCCCCTGTGAAATTTTTATCTTGAAACTTAACAAAAACAATAGGGGGATTTACCTGAAACATGAAGCCAGCCTTGTCGGAATTCACTTTCTTAATTTGAACATCTGTGCGAGGGATGGCATTTTGGTGACTAATACCCACTTCAAAGAGACAGATCGCAACAGTTTCATTCCTCTCACTAGCTGTCATCATCCAACATGGCTCAGTGCTGTCCCTAAGGGCCAGTTTCAGAGACTGAGACGGAATTGCACCAGTATGTCCGATTACCAACAACAGGTCTTGACCCTTAAACCCAGATTTTTAGAAAAAGATAACGAGGCAGAGAACATTGATGACACAATCCGTAAAGTGGCAGATATGGATAGAACTATGATGCTGACGGGCCCTAGAAGGACTAAGAGAGCCCTGGATAACATATTTGGCTGCTCTATGATTACGGGTTTTTCTAACCAATATTTTTCTGTCAAGAAAGTTTTCAATAAATATTGGAATATTTTGAAAAACGATAAAGTACTAGGTCCAGCCATTCCAGACCGACCAGTCGTCATGTTTAGGGGTGCACCATTGTTACGGCACAAAGTGCCTCCTAATGTGATCAATCCTCCTAAAATTATTTCATTTTTCCAGACTATGAAAGGATTCTTTTCTTGCAGAAAATGCAATATCTGCAAGTTGAATCAATTCCAAGGACGTAAGATGGAATTCTTTGAATCTACTCAAACCCAAAAGTCATACCCTATTGATTATTTTATTACATGCAGTAGTGAATATGTAATCTACCTTATCCAATGCCCTTGCGCAAAGCAATATATTGGACGGACTAAAAGGGCTGCACATATACGACTTGAAGAACACGTGGGGAATATCAGACGGGGTTTTCCCAAACATAATTGAATCCCCATTGGAGAGGCACTAACAGAGTTCGTGCGATTTCTAAGATTGAAACCCAATGGATCTTCAATATGAAATCTTAGAAATGTCCCACACGGCCTCAAGGTGGATTGGGAAATAAATTGCTTTCTTAATAATGCTTAGAGGTTATGAGCCAACCTCTTTCTTCCTTTCTCTCCCTGCTCTCATTTTAAATCAAATACATTTTAAATATATATATATATATATTTTTTTTTTATATTTTATATATTATATGTTTTTTATTTCATTCATACATACATATATATATATATATGGTAAGGAGACCACATCTCTTTCACCTGCCTATTTGGTGGAAGGACAAAGGCGTGCAACAATGTGACATATGTATAAAAAAATATGTGTTTACACAGCAACCTGCAAATAGTGAAAATAAATGCAAATAATAATGTGAAAAAGAGATGTACAATGTCCCAAATAGGATTCCAATTGTTAGGTGCTCAAAAACTTGTTTCCTAATGCCATTGAAACACAGTTCATAGGAAATTTCCCAATGTAGTGTTGTAGATAATTCCAATGATGACCCTCATCTGTTCTATGTAAGGAAGTGATAGATGGCCGCTTACCGCAATGTTGGACCCTTCCAGTAAAGCATTCAACGCACTTATCCGCGGCTGGGTCCTAGGAATCACTCCACTGCTGACAGCTCAGGACTGCTCAGAAAGGCTGAAGAGATTTTTCACTCCAAGAGATGTTTCACTCCAAGACGTGGCTCAGAAGTGGGCTTAAGTGAGCCCACTTGAGCCTCCTTTCCCCGTAGAAGCCCGTTTGGATGAAACGCCGCGTCGGGTGGAGCTAAGTATCGCAGGCGTCACCACGTTCATTAGCTTACCAGCTGGCTGATTTGATCGATCGCACGCCTAGCTGGAAGCATCTGCACACACAAAAATTTTTTGAATTCATGCTGAGAACTCTTATATGTGCAGGGTGAAGGACTGTTGTTTTTAATTTTGTCAGTGCAAACTGAATAAATTGTCAGTTTCTTTTTAAACCTGCTACACTATGGAGTTCCTTTTTTCCCTATCTTTCACGATATCCTCAATTAAGATGAGCATCTGAGCCACGTCTTGGAGTGAAACATCTCTTGGAGTGAAAAATCTCTTCAGCCTTTCTGAGCAGTCCTGAGCTGTCAGCAGTGGAGTGATTCCTAGGACCCAGCCGCGGATAAGTGCGTTGAATGCTTTACTGACCCCTGGAAGGGTTCAACATTGCGGTAAGCGGCCATCTATCACTTCCTTACATAGAACAGATGAGGGTCATCATTGGAATTATCTACAGCACTACATTGGGAAATTTCCTATGAACTGTGTTTCAATGGCATTAGGAAACAAGTTTTTGAGCACCTAACAATTGGAATCCTATTTGGGACGTTGTACATCTCTTTTTCACATTATTATTTGCATTTATTTTCACTATTTGCAGGTTGCTGTGTAAACACATATTTTTTTATACATATGTCACATTGTTGCGCGCCTTTGTCCTTTGTATATATATGTCTTGTGGAGCCCTATATTGGGCTTCTTTGTATTAAGGTGCAGCATTTTTCACTTTTATTTTCAATTTTTTCACGGTTTTTTACATCCATATATCAATCATTTAAGGGGTGGTAGCGCGGATTGTTTTTGTCTTTACTTATTTGGTGGAAGGAACTTATATTCTGGATATCTTAAACACCCTTAGAAGATTTCTAGAATCATGTCTTCACTTCTAATACACTTGGGATTGCTTTATGGACATTTTCAATATTATATTTGTCACTATTTTTGCTTTTGGCTTCACATATCTATCTGATTAGTTACAGATGGTCATTTATTTATTTATTATGTTTTTGTCAAACCCATTTGGTTACGGTGTATGTAAATGTATTGGCACTTTAATTTTGTATTTATTTTGTATTCATTTTCATATCCTTTGGTTTTAGCACTGAATTTTCACATTTATCAATTTTGCGCCGTACCTCGCTTCCTTTTTTCATCTTTGCAATTATTTGTATCTACATTTTTTGGTACTGGCAGCATTTCACATTTTCTTTGTCTAGCGCAGTGTTTTTTTTCTTTTAATTTTATAGTATAAATTAAATAAAACAGTTTAAAAATGTGTGAACTTTAAAAAAAAAAAAAATTAAAAAAGAGATTACCCCAAACCATTGTAATTTCTCTTTAAAGTGTAGCTATAGGCATACATTGTATCCGTTTCCTAGCCCTATTACAGGGTGTCTAGGTCTCACTTTTTTAAGTTCAGGTCGTCTCCACTTTTTTTATTAGGGTGACAATGCTGCACCACCACTAATAAATTCAGCGCAATGTTGTCACCACATTGATATAATGGGGGTGGGGGGACTCTAAGCATAGTCACCGTTGAATAATAAGTCCTTATCTTGCCAATCAGCAGCTAGCTATGCCTAGCCCCGCCTGCTGAAGATATTAGGGCTCATTTACACTTGCTTCAACTGTAACACACATTAAAACCACTTCAGGCCCGCGCTACCGTCGAATGACGGCAACAGCGCGGGCCTGAATATCCAACATGCCGTCATTTGACGGCATCTCCTTCAGGCTTTCCCAGCGCGCGCTGTAGAGCGCGCTGCGGGGAAGCCCTGTGTTGTCCGTGTCCCTTGGACACGGCCAATCACAGATCGCGGCGAACGGCCAATCAGAGCGGCCGTTTGCGATGCGATCTGTGGGCGAATGAGAGATGATCTCACAGATCGGTCACCCCCCCAGTCACCCCCCCTCCCCCCACAGTTAGAACACACCTAGGATACACATTTAACCCCTTCCTCACCCCCTAGTGTTAACCCCTTCAATGCCAGTCACATTTATACTGTAATTAGTGCATATTTATAGCACTGATCGCAGTATAAATGTGAATGGCGCCAAAAATGTGTCAAAAGTGTCCGATGTGTCCGCCATAACGTCGCAGTACCAATAAAAATCGCAGATTGCCGCCATTTCTAGTAAAAAAAAATAATAATAAAAAATAATAATTCTCTCCCCTATTTTGTAAGCGCTATAACTTTTGCGCAAACCAGTCGCGTATTGCGATTTTTTTTTTTTTACCAAAAATATGTTGAAGAATACGTATCGCCCTAAACTGAGAAAAAAAAATGTGTTTTTTTTTTTTTTAATTGGGATATTTATTATAGCAACAAGTAAAACATATTGTATTTTTCTTCAAAATTGTCGCTCTTTTTTGTTTATAGCGCAAAAAATAAAAACCGCACAGGCGATCAAATACCACCAAAAGAAATCTCTACTTGTGGGGAAAAAAGGACGTACATTTTGTTTGGGAGCCACGTCGCACGACCGCGCAATTGTCAGTTAAAGCGATGCAGTGCCGGAAGCTGAAATTTCACCTGGGCAGGAGGGGGGTATATGTGCCCAGTAAGCAAGTGGTTAAAGTGCGTTTTTGATGTGTTTTTGATCCTTTCTGTGATGCTTTAGTAATGCTTTGATTAATGCCCTGTGTGTGAGTTAATGGCGCCAAGTAGAACCTTAGCTCTATAGTACCCCCACTCAGCAGATTCCCAGCTCATTAGCACCCCTGTTCTGCAGATCCCCAGTTTATAAGTACCTTCGTTCTGCAGACCCCAGCTTATTTGTACCCATGTTCAGCAGTTTCCCTGCTTAGTATATCCCCAGCTCTGCTGATGCCCCCCTCAGTAGTATCCCCCATTTTGCTGATCTCCTGCTAAGTAGTAACTCTGCTGATCCACTGGTTGGCTGATCCTCCTCTCTCTCTCACATTTGACACCTGCTAGTTTCTCCTGCTCTGTTCTGCTCTGTTCTGCCAGATTCACGTACATTCTTTGACTGGCGTAGCGCACCTCCTTTACGTTAGACTTCCGCAATGTAGCGGCGCAATCACCGTATTCTCGATTGATTTGTGCAGAAAATAGCACCTGTGCAACGTAATTTCAGAGGCGTAAGGCGGAGTAATTCAAATTGGGAAGGACGTGGGCGTGTTACATTGAAATGAGCCGTGACCCCATGCAAATGAAGGGCCGGCCGGCTCGCGCATGTGCACATGAAGCAGACCATGGTCAGCACCTCTCTGTGCATGCTCACAACTCGGGAACGGCGCAATCAGTGAAATTGGAAGTGGACCCGGGCAACTTAGTGAACTACGCAGACAGCATAAATAGACAGACACAAACGCACTTCCTTTGCAAAAGTACATCCCTTTGTATCCCTCCCTATACAGCAAGGTGTTTTTGTTCTGTTGTTTGTTGCGTTGTGACTTGTCTTTGTTATATTTGTGGACTGTGTGATCTAGTGTTTGGTAGAAGATATTTGAAAGTGTTTTTTGATGACTGCTTGTGAGACTTTTTGGTTGATAGATTTTTGTTTGTTTGTTTGGTTGCTTGATTTTTCCTGCTTGTTTTTGTGAGAGATTTTTGCTGATTGTTTGGGAGAGAGTTTTTGTATGAGTATGACTGAGAGGAAGAGGAAGTTAAATTTTACTTTGGGGGAGAAACAAATTCTTGCCCGGGCCATTTCCCAATATGGGCGTTTCCTCCACGGCCCGGAGAGTGCCAACACCACCCCGGCCAGGAGGCGTGAGATCTTGTAGAACATTACCGACCAGGTGAATGCATCGGGGGGGGGGAGAGACCCGGACACGGTCGGGGATTGAAAAGAAGATCAATGACCTCCAGCGTCTGTTCAGAAAGAAGCTGGCCAAAATGGCAGCCCATGCCAGGGGCACAGGAGGGGGCCCACCATGCCCTGTTAGGCTGACAGCGGAGGAGCGTGCGGTGGCCCACACCTTTCATAGACAACAGGTGGAGGGCCTGCCTGGCTATGACTCCAGTCATGAAGGCGTGATGTCAGGTAAGGTTTTTTGCCCTATCAGGTGTGTAGCATGTGGGGGGTGGGGGGTGAAAGGGAATATGTGGTAAGTGTGTGGATCCTCCAACCTGTGAATGTTTTGTGTCATCCCCAGATGAGCAGGAGGGTGCTGGGCCATCTGGTCTGACCGCACCATCCCAGGGACAACAGCCTGATGAGGACCCCCCGACAAGGCCGGAGTCCTCGGAGGAGGTTGAAGAGGAGGAGGTTGAGGAGGAGGAGTTTGAGAAGGAGGAGGATGTCATGTCAGCCAGTGGATTGCTGTTTTTGGCTGGCAGCAGCCAGCCCTCCATAAGGGCTAGCCCCTCCCACTCCTCCCCCAACAGGGCTCCTCTCCCAAGGGCCTCCCCTTCTCCCTGGCCACAAGCCTCAGCTGGAGGCAGGAAGTCATCCCAGAAGACCAGGGGGGTGGCCGAGCTTCTGCCCGCCAATCTGAGAAGGGACCAGGCCCTTCAGACCCGCCATCTGGGACAGGTCAGCCAGACTTTGGGGCGGATGGAGGAGAGCCTGTCCTCCATAAAGGATATGCTTGGGGACCTGGACTGCCACTCCTGGGCTCTTACAAACTGCCTAAACGTACTGCAGACTACAACAGCAGACGTTGGGCAGGATGTGAGGGCCCTCACCCAGGCTATCCAGGCCAACACGGCAACACTAGGTGCTGGCCTGAACAGAATTGCCGTGGCCTTGGAGGGCAGGCCGCCAGGTGGGCAGAGACCAGCTTCCCTGGATTACCCCCCCCCTCCCCATGAGTCTTCCCTGAGTCTTCCCTGAGGAGCCGGGGCCGTGGGCGCCCCAGGCGTGGCTCATGCCAACGGCATTAATTTGTTTTTCCCTTTTTTTTTTTGCTGGACATTTTTTTTTTTATGTGAATGTTTTGGGAATGTGGGGGTGATATTCCTGCCGGAAAACGGGTGTCACCCTCAGTTTTGGTGGAGAAGGGTTCCCCAGAACCAGGGGGAAGTGATCCTCAGGTCTGTGTGAATGGTGTATGAATGTACAGTGACATAATTGGAGCCGTGGCGTGGCGTTGCTGCTCACAAGTCCAGCATGGTGGGCTTGTGCTAATCAAATTAGATGAGGATGTGATGTGTCTGTGCTAGGGACCACAGTGGTGTGCATGCATGCATTCTCATTGTGCCATGATTAATGTGTGTGTTTAACGTGCAAAGATGCCTAATGTGAGCTGTCTCCTGGCTGCTCTTCCCTCAGAAGACGGGGTAACCTCGGTTAGGGGGGGATTGTCTGGTTCAGGGGTCAGGTCATCACGTATGTCAATCTGCAGGCCCTTTCTCACTGCAAAGTTGTGCAGCAGGCAACATGCACCGATGATCTGGCACACGAAGTTTGGGGAATACAACAGGGTCCCCCCAGACTTTTCCAGGCATCGGAAACGTGACTTCAGGAGGCCAAAGGTGCGCTCCACCACTGCACGTGTTTGGGCGTGGGCTTCATTGTATCTTTCCTCTCCTGGTGTTTGGGGGTTCCGGATAGGAGTCATGAGATGGGGTCCCAGTGCATATGCAGAGTCACCTGTAAGGGAAAAGACAGGAGGATGCATGTGCCCCTTGTGATGTGTGCATCATGAGGGGGGACAGTCATGCCTGCCACCCATGTCACTCACCAACCAGCCAGGTGTCCCCATACACGTTCTGTTCGAATTCCATTCGGATGGGGCTCTGATTGTAGATGTAGCTGTCATGGCTGGATCCGGGGTGTTTGGCACGGACGTGGCATATGAGGCCTTGGGCATCGGCTATCACCTATACGTTGATGGAATGCCAATGCTTCCGATTGCGGTATATGTGCTCTGTTTCATGGGGGGGCTGGAGTGCCACATGTGTGTAATCAATGGCCCCCACGGTGCGTGGGAATCTGGCAATTCTATAGAAATCTGTCATTGCCTTCAGCCGCAGCTCCTCAGTGGTGGGTTTTATGATTTGGTTGGCCATGCGTCTGAGGATTGCAGGGACAACCTGGTGCACACATCTGCTCACGGAGGATTGTGCCATCCCAGCCACCACTCCACTTGTTCTTGGAAAAGGGCCACTGGCAAGGAAATGGAGTGTTGCCATGACCTTGACCAGTGGCTGCACTGCATGTGAGCGGTGTGTTGGGCTGGTGATGTCCTCCTGCAAGGCTATGGTTTATTCCAGGATGGCATGAGGGGTGAATCTGAAGATGCGATACACCTAAGAGTCACTCATGCCAAAGAGGTCTATGCGGGTGCGGTATATCCTCTCCCGTGCCCTCCTCCGTGCCCTCCTCCGTGCCCTCCTCCGTGCCCTCATCCTTCTTTGCTCCTCTAAAGTCAGTAGTATAGCTATGAGCGAGGATGTCCCTAGCATGTTGGCATACAGATTGTTGTGCAACACGTGTGACTGCTCAGCTCCTCACTAACAGTGTTGCTTTCTCTGACATGTAGACGAATTGTCTAATTTTATACCACCTTTTATATGGTCTAATTTTTAGACAGGCCGTGCAGCTGTTGCGCACAGCGCGTAGCCTGCGCTGCACCAACGTTCTTTTGTGGATCCCCGTAACTCCCTCATTAGCATATTTGAATAGCAAATCAATGGTGTGTCTAGCGCAGTTTTGCGCGGACGGATGCGCCTGTCTATCGAAATTACGCCGGACAAAAAAAAGTAGATTTCTTGCGTATCTCGTTTTGGGGATGCGGAGCATCGAAACGCATGTGCAAATTTAGACTTACGCCGCGCATCTCCTGTAACGCCGGCGTAATCGCTCTGTGAATCTGGCCCACTATTTTTTGCTTTTTGCTATAAAAAAATATCCCATTTAAAAAAAATTAAATTTTTTTTTATCTCAGTTTAGGCCGATACCTATTCTTCTACATATTTTTGGTAAAAAAATGTAAAAAATAAAATCGCAATAACCGTATAGTGACTGGTTTGCGCAAAAGTTATATTGCCTACAAAATAGGGGACATAATTATGATTTTTTTTTTGATTTTTTTTACTAGGAATGGCGGCGATCTGCGATTTTTTTTGTCCGGACTGGGACATTATAGCGGACACATCGGACACTTTTGACAAATTTTTGGGACCATTTACATTTATACAGTGAACAATGCTATAAATATGCATTGATAACTGTATAAATGTAACTGGCAGGGAAGGGGTTAACCACTAGGGGACGGGGAAGGGGTTAAATGTTTCTTCTAGGGGGGCGCATGCGCGGCGCGATGCAGGAAGGACTCGCCTGAGCTCAGCTCCGTCCGACCCGGTCCTTCCAGGCCAGCTAACCAGGGCTATACCGCACGCACATGAACGATTTCACCCTGCATAGTGTTGAGCAGAATATGCCATATTCGATTTCGCGATATATCTCGAATATATAGTCGAATATTCGAGATATATTCGCTAAATACGAATATTCGTGATATTTTTTGAAAATGAAATTATTGCGAATTTTCGCTATTGCGAATGCGAATTGCGAATTGCGAAATTTCGAGAAATGCGGAATGGAGCACTCTGATTGGCTCAGAATATTCGTGATATATTACAATATAAAATAATTGCGAATATTCGAGAAATGCGGAAGGAGCACTCTGATTGGCTCAGAATATTCGTGATATATTACAATACACAATTATTGCGAATATTCGAGAAATGCGGAAGGAGCACTCTGATTGGCTCAGAATATTCGTGATATATTACAATATAAAATAATTGCGAATATTCGAGAAATGCGGAATGGAGCACTCTGATTGGCTCAGAATATTTGTGATATATTACAATATAAAATAATTGCGAATATTCGAGAATTGCGGAATGGAGCACTCTGATTGGCTCAGAATATTCGTGATATATTACAATATAAAATAATTGCGAATATTCGAGAAATGCGGAATGGAGCACTCTGATTGGCTCAGAATATTCGTGATATATTACAATATAAAATAATCGCGCGATATCGCTATTGCCGAATAATCGCATTGCGATTTTTCGGCAATATAAAATGAGCGCTGCAGCTACTCGGCCCAAGGTCTCTAATCATACCAGCAATGCTTTTAGACGTCGATGGGGATCTCTAGGATGTGATCTGTTCTAAAAAAAAAATTGAAAAAATTTGAATATTCGAAATAGCGAATATTCGCCGCGATATTCGAGTTATTCGCGAATACTCGAATATGCAATATTCGTAGCGAATATTCGCAATGCGAATATTCGTGAGCAACACTAACCCTTCACCCCTGTGGGAAGCATCCGTGCATGACACCAGCCGGAAAACAGCGGAAACGACGCAACGGACACACTCTAACTAACTACCTCCTAGACATGGAGCAGAGAACAAGCAAGGCCTCCCAAGATGGCGCCGGCGCTGTACAGCATGCGGACTCAGGGAGAGACCCTACAGATCCCTCACCATGGCGCTCTAACAGTGAGTACAGTGCCCCCCTATCCAAGGCAGACTTAGATGCCAGCCTCACAGCCATATTTGAGAAGCTAGTTGAGAAGATTGAAAAGGAGGTACATAGCTCCACAGCAGCCCTATCACAGGAGATAGCTAACATAGGCAATCGCACAGATCTTCTGGAGACAAAACATGATGAACTCGCATTGTCACATAACGATTTAAGGAAAGATTATGAGAATCTTGCTGATAATTTTGCCTATATGCAAGCCCAAGTCGAAGATTTGGACAACAGAAACCGCCACCACAACATTAGAATTCGCGGTGTCCCAGAAACAGTCACTGACCTCATGCCTGCAGTGGTCAGAATTGTTCATGACCTCCTGCCAGATAGACCCACGGCTGCGTTCACCTGCAATAGAATCCACAGGGCCCTTCGCCCCAAGCCCACTCCTGATCAGCCCCCTAGGGACATTGTTTTGTGCATGAAGGACTTCCTGGTCAAAGAGGACATCATGCGTGCCTCTAGAAATTCACCTAATATCACACTAGATGGTAAAAGGCTGCAGTTATACCCTGATATTTCACCTGCCACCCTTGACAGAAGACGCAGAATGAAAGAAGTCACCTGCATATTACAATCAGCAAGAATCAAGTACCGCTAGGGTTTCCCCTTCAAGCTATCCATCCCCTTTAATGGCACGACATACACAGTGTATAATGTGAATGAGGGCAAAGAGCTTTTGGTGAAGTTGGGCTTGCTAGCTCATGAGCCCTCCAACCGCCTCCCATCCACCCCCAGGCCCTCCCCTATATGGTCCACACCTGCCTCCAGGCGCAGCCAGAGAGATCAAAGAAGAATGTTTCATCCTCTATAAGATCTTGCTGCTTGATTGCTCTCCAACCAACAGAGGACACCTTATTCCATATCTATACCCCCGGGAGATTCTGCAATATAGACTGCCCCAACAACACTCATTGGACTACGTTAACAGGCCTGTTTGGTCTCCCCTCTTCCCCTCCCTATGCCCAGGACCCCTTTGTTTTTGTGTTTTTTTTTTTTGTGACTCACTCTCCAATGTATGTCCTTGGTAGCCTCTTGACCTACTGTAGCTCCCCCTCTGGATTTTTTTCTTTTTTCTTTTTTGTCCTATTTGACCTCCCACTATTCCTCTACAGGTACCTGTCTCAATTATGAGGTTGGAACAAGAAAACCTCCACGCACATCCATATAACTCTCCCTGCTGTTGTTCGGCTCTGGGTTCTATTTTGTGTTTTTATTTTTTTTATTTTTTATTTTATTTTTATTTATTTTTTAAATATATATGTATAGATATATATATATTTGTATGAATATTTCTCTCTCTATGATACGTTGCATTCGTGCTGTTTCGGTGCTGTTTCCCCAAATACTACAGCTTTATATGTATGCACTTCATTTGCTATCACTCATTATATGCCTGGAACATCCGCTGTCACTTGATTGTCCCCCACCTGCTCCGTGGTAGGCTTTTGCACCATTTTTGGTTTGACGGCCCGCCCGGTTGCGGGTTTTGGACTTTAATTGTCCTTGGTTCGATTTACTTTGATTGTTTGACAAGCATTTCTTGTCCCCATGATTTTTTGTTATATTTTTTTTTTCTTAAATGTTGCGGCCCTTTCGGCCAGTTATTTGTCCTACATGCTCACAGGTTGCTATGACACATTTTTACATATGTTCTATAACTTGGTACTCATTGCTCTCTATATGCACTTGATGCTTTCCTTATATGTTGGCACAGATCTTTTTCCTCACCCTCCATTTAGTTTGCCCACAATGGATCTAGATGTGTCGGTCCATACCAGTACAATTCTATCCAATTCCTTCAGGTCATTTTTCATGGCTCCCCTGCATAAGTATTCAAATATATCGGTCTTTTTTTTACACCTTAGCTCCCTAAATATATTCTCTAATCGGTATTAAGATCATTTCCCACAATGTCCAAGGCTTCAACTCCCCCCACAAAAGAAAAAAGGCGTTCCAGCATTACAAAAGACTTAAGGCAGATATTATCCTGCTTCAGGAAACACACTTCGCAACCAATAACCACCCCAAATACTTTGACAGGGCCTATAGCCAATTTCACTATACAACCTTCTCTAATAAAACCCGTGGGGTGGCCATCTTTGTCCGTAATTCTATCATTTTTGACATCCAAAAAACATTTAAGGACCCAGAGGGTCGCTTTATTATTCTCAAAGGAAGTATAAATAACCGTGCTATTACTATAGCATCAATATACGCCCCGAATGAGTCTCAATCCACATTTTTTACAACATTTTTTGAAACACTAGACCGGTTCAACTCTCCCCATATGATTTTAGGGTGAGACTTCAACCTCTCTGCCAACCCCACTCTTGATCGTAGTAAGGTCACCCCTTCCTCCAAGGCCTTTTCCAAGTCTATGAGTCGCTCCTTGAATAAACTTCAATTGGTTGACTCGTGGAGGGCTCATAACACGGGTCTAAAATCATACACCCACTACTCTCATCCCCATGACTGTTATGCCAGGCTCGACTATATTTTCTGCACCCCCATCCTGCTAGCCAACTCATCACAAGCACGCATCCACCCCTGCCCGTGGTTTGATCACAACATCACCTCTTTAGAAACCTCTTCTATAGGCCTTTCTCCTTCACCCTTCAACTGGCGCCTTAACGACTCGCTTTTGACTGATGTGCAAGACACCCACAATGTGGCCACACACATTGAAAACTATTTCTCTGAAAATGTCAATGAGGATACCCCGCCATCCACGTTATGGGTAGCCCATAAGGCTGTCCTGAGGGGACACTTGATCTCCCTAGCTGCGTCTAAAAACAAAGCTAGACTAGCAGACATTAAATGTCTTACCAAAGACTTGGAGCACCTGTATAACAAACTTCATCACTCCCCCTCTCAGGAAATCACACAACAAATCAGGACTAAGAGTCATGCTCTTGACCTTATCCTATCTGCCAAAACTGAAAGATCCCTTAGATTTTCCAAGGCTAAATTCCTCCTTCACAGCAACTCCCCGTCCACTATGTTCGCAAGAAAACTTAACCAGCAGGACAACAAGCCCACCCACGTTTACAAGCTTAGAGACAATAAGGGGAACTTAGTTACTCACCCACAGGAGGTACTTAAATTATTCACAGACTTTTACAAAAATCTGCTAGGTGGCCCCCAAGTCCCCCTAACCCTTCCTCTAGAGCCTGGCTTGACAACATACAGCTCCCTTCCCTTTCCCAACAACAGACTGATTCCCTCAACGAACCTTGTTCTACAACTGAGGTTCTCCGGGTCATTAACTCATTGAAAACCTCCACAGCCCCTGGACCTGATGGATACTCTTCCTCCTACTATAAAAAATTTGCTAATATCCTAGCCCCCCACCTCACTAACTTGTTTAACCATGTTTTGGCCGGCAATCAGTTCCCTGAGGAGATGCTCCTCGCTAACATGTCACTCATCCCTAAATCGCATAAGGACCACTCCCTTCCCCAAAACTTTCGCCCCATCTCGGTGTTGAACAATGATATAAAAAATGTTGGCAGAGTATTGGCCGATAGGTTATCCAAGGTCATTTCCCCATTAGTTCACTCGGACCAAACAGTCTTCATTTCTAGCCGTCAAATCGTAGATAACATCAGGCTGGCAACCAATATAATACAAGACGCTAATCTGCACTCTCGGCAAGCTTGTCTACTAAGTCTAGACATCAACAAAGCCTTCGATAGCGTAGATTGGTCTTATCTCAATTGCCTCCTCCCCAGATATGGTATTCCGAACAAATTTCTCCAAGGCTTCAATGCCCTATATCATTCTCCTCAAACCAGGATCAGGATCCCAGGAAACAACTCTCAATTCTTCTCCTTAAGTAGAGGCACTAGGCAGGGGTGCCCTCTGTCTCCCCTCCTTTTTGCCCTAGCTATCGAGCCTTTGGCCCAAGCTATAAGGAACAATTCCGATATCAGGGGCTACACCAAAGGCCAAAATACATTTAAAATTAGTTTATACGCAGATGATGCACTTTTATTCCTCACTGAACCTCTCATCTCTATCCCCGTCCTTCTAAGGGAACTCGATAAATTCAAAAACATTTCTGGCCTCGGCATAAACCCTAATAAATGTTCAGCCCTTCCAATAAACTTCCCCCAGAACTTATATGTCCTTTTAAAATCAAACTTTTCATTTATATGGTGTCCCCAGTCCTTTAAATACTTAGGAGTTCACATCTCATCCTCCATAAGCTCTTATACAAATCTAATTACACCCCCCTCTTCTCACATATCGAACACCTCCTCAAGACCTGGTCCACCTACCATATATCCTTTTTAGGCCGCATATGTGCCATCAAAATGAACGTTATCCCTAAGCTCCTTTATTATTTTCGTTCCCTCCCCATTAACGTCTCCAAATCCAAGCTGGGCTCTCTTCAGAGTACATTTAATACATTTATTTGGTCCGGGAAAAAACCTAGATGCAGTTATTCTCTTCTACACAGACCCCAATCCAGTGGAGGCCTGGGCCTCCCTAACCTCTGGCACTACTTCCTCGCCGCAAGGCTAGTGCAACTTGCTCAGTGGTTCTCCCCTTCCCAGGATATCCCCTGGAGGGTGTTCGAGGCTGCTTCCATTAGCCCGTACCGTCTCCAGGGTGTCCTATGGGCGAACTCCATTTTGTACCGCAATCTCCTCAAATGTAATACTATTGTGGCCCACTTTGTGCAAATATGGCGTAGGGTTGAGGCCCCATTCGGACTTTCCTCCAATCCACCCCCACTTGCCTCCTTTCTGGGTGACCACAGATTCCCAACAGCGTTTATTGATGAGAGTCAATTTTCTTGGTGGTCCACCAACGACCTAACCACCCTGAGATCACTCCTTACTAAATGGGAGTTCTCGCCATTTCCTACATTACAGTCAAGATTTGGCCTCCCAAACTCAGAATATGAACACTACACCAACATCAAAGCCTTTTTTGCTAAATATTATTCGCTGACAACAACTGTCACCAACACAGTGTTCGAGAGAATCTGTATCTCCTCCTCTAGGGACAAGGGTTTCATTTCTAGGCTGTACAAATCCCTTAATGATACCATTCAGCCGGATACGTCAGAACCCATGCTCCACTGGGAGGCTGAACTTGGCTGTTCCTTCTCGGTGGACACATGGAATACCATGGCCGATAACATACGCAAATGTAACAAAGCCATCTCTTTTAGAGAAACCCCTTTAAAATTATTTTCCAGGTGGTATCTAACCCCCTCCAGGATTCATACCTTCTACCCCACGGCCTCCTCTGGTTGTTTCCGGGGATGCCCAGATCCGGGTACATTTATTCACACTTTCTGGGACTGCCCACATCTCGATCAGATTTGGCACATGGCCACGGACAGATTCGAATCCTCTTTAAAATTCAAATTGAATATCACACCTAGTATCTGCCTGCTATTTAACGATATCCCAGATATTCCTAAACCTTGTGCTAGCCTGTTCCACTCCCTGTGCAGTTGATTTTGTGGATAATCGCCTTGAACTGGAGATCAAAGAATTTGATATGGTCACAGGTCCTCGCTAGGATGGAGATGGTAAAAATTTCAGAAAAAATATTCCACACCCTCAACGATAGCCTTCATGTCTATGATGCAAAATGGTCATACTGGAGTCTCATGTAAGGTCCCTCCCCACTTTCCCCCTTTTTCCCCGTCTATTTTGCTCCTCCCAATATTATTCACTTATGCTTGTTCTAATTGTTGTCAGGTATTCGCTCCGCCACTCACTCTTGCCTTAAGATGCAATGTTTGTACTATTACCGATCTAATGTGTATTTTACCATATTTCTCTTTACTTGTCCCAACCTGTCATGTAACTTTTTATTTTGTACCTTTTCAATAAAACTTTTGTAAACAAAAATAAATGTTTCTTCTAGTTTGTGTTCTAACAGTGGGGGAGGGGGGTGACTGGGGAGGTGACCGATTGTGTCCCTATGTACAAGGGACACAATCGGTCTCCTCTCTCCCTGATGGGAACGTGGAGCTCTGTGTTTACACACAGAGCTCGACGTCCCAGCTCAGTTACTCAGCAATTGCGTGTGCCCGGCGGCCATCGCATCTGCCGGGCACACGCATGGGGTTCTTAGTGATGCGACGGGTGCCCCTAGCAGCTTTCTATGACAGCACGTCATTGACGTGCAGTCAGGACAATACAGTTACAGTCAAATGACGGCGGGCGGGTATCAAGTGGTTAAGCTCTTTTTCCTCAAAAAAAACAAATACAATTTAAACCTACTACACTGGGAAAAGAAACCACAGGTTTCAGATTAGATGTGCAACTCACTCATGCTAAGCTGCACTTGTGAGGTGAAAGCTAATTTCTGCATTTAAAACACAAATTGTTCCAATCAAAAGCAATAACTACACTGCAGAACCCTTGAAATCATAGTTCATTTTTTCTGGTAAATTATGTTTTTATAAAATGTTTAAAGTTGAATTCCAGGCTTAAAACTGCTCTAGCCCTTCTCCTAACTCCTATTCTAACTACCCAGTGGAAGGAAGATGTTTGTACTTACCTATTTTCAGGTTGCTCCATTCCGGTCACATGATCTCCCCAGTGGAAGCCTCAGGAGAGCAGTAATGTCTGGGCAGTGACGTCACCCATAGGCATACTTTAGCTGCTGCTGGGAGCTACAGTATTTGTAGTTGCTGACTTTTATTAATTTTTTTAAAGTGGCTGAAGAACCTCTTTAAAGCAGAAGTTCACCCAAAAGGGTAAGTCCCACTCTTGTTCCTCCCCCCTCCTCCTTAACATTTGGGACAACAAAAATGTTGTCTGTGCCTCTCTGTGTGCAATTCAATTAATGTTTTTAAACCAAAAAAACGTGCTTTCAAACCACAAAACTGCTTTCATTATTCAGTGACAAAATTTCTTGTGTGCAATAAAATGAAAATGTGCTTCTCATATCCCACAGTTTTTCCACCTTCACCCTTATGGATTTCAGTTAATACAATTGCGCAGTCACTCACACCACATTTCACCACTGTGTTAACCTCCAGTTTAGACCTGTTTCCACAATCATGTGAATCCCTGAGGAAGTCATGTGATCGTGACAATGTGCGTGTGAGGAGTTGGGTGACAGCATGGGCCTCCACAGAACTTTTTTAAGGGGGGGCATCATTTTAAGGTCACCCATGACCCATGTCATTATCAAATTCCCACGTTCCAAGACTGAAGACGTAGTACAGGAGATGGTCAGAGACTGTGGACATAGTACAGTGTGGAGGGTGTACACTGCACAATTGTATTAACTGAAATCCACAAGGGTAAAGGTGGAAAAACTGCGGTGGGATTTGAGAAGCACAAAATATTTGAAAGCAGAAAAGCACTACTAATTGAACTGTTAAGTTAAGTTACACCCACCAATGCTTTTTCTTTTCTTTTTTTACCACTACTATTCCTTTATATTGGCTTTTATAATTTACAAATGCAGCAACTTCAGAAATTGGATGAAAGGTTTGGCACTGTGATGCCGCCTACACAAAACCGTTTTTCGGGTTCTAAAAAATGACATTTTTTTTTTAATGTCATTAAAAACGATTGTGTGTGGGCTTTAGAGCATTTTTCGGGTTCTAAAAAACAGGCAATTTTTTTTCGAACATGCTCTATTTTTTCACGACGTTTATAACGTTGTTGTTTTTTCGGGTTGTAATAAATGGTCATGTGTGGGCTTTAACGACGTGAAAAATCTGCACATGCTCAGAAGCAAGTTATGAGACGGGAGCACTCGTTGTGGTAAAACTACAGTTCGTAATGGAGTAAGCACATTCATCATGCTGTAACAGACAGAAAAGTGCGAATCGTCTTTTACTAACACGGAATCAGCTAAAGCAGCCCCAAGGGTGACGTCATCCGAATGGAACTTCCCCTTTATAGTGCCGTTGTACGTGTTGTACGTCGCTGCGCTTTACTAGAGCATTTTTTTTTTCACGATCGTGTGTAGGCAAGGCCGTTTTAATGATCAAGTTGAAAAAAAAAAGTTTGTTCTAGAGCCTGAAAACGTAATTTTTTAGAACCTGAAAAATGATCGTGTGTATGCGGCATAAGAGTTTACACTTAGTCCTCTTTTACAGAGATGGATTGTTCAGGTTCGCCTGTCAGATTTTTAGGCGGACCTGAACGGGTACTCCATAGAGGAACTCAGAGGAATGGGCAAGGCATGGATTGGACACTGCCTGACAGGAAACAAAAATATATCCATACGTTTGGTGAATAGGGACAGTTTAGGTGAATGAATATGTGGACATAGTGAAACTAATCTGCCATGGCACTACAAACTGTAGCCATAACATGTAAGCTCAAGGCACAAAGCAAGGGAAACAAATGGCACAGTGTATATAATTACATTACCTAGTTAGAATTACAAAAAAAAAAAAAAAAACATTTTAAATTGTATAATGATTTTAAATCATTTTTTTTAAATACCCATATCTGTCCTGATATCACTCTCTTATAATCTCCTGAACAGTTGAACATCTGAACATGGAGACAGAAGACCTTATCATTCTGCTAATGTACTGTACCTTCCCTATCCAATCAGAAAGTTGGTGCTGAAAAGTGACCAGTAATACTTGACAACAGCCAAGAAAAGAGAGGTCACCAATATAGCTATTCTAGACTACTATGAGTGGCTCAAGAGAATTTTAGCAGGTACAGCATTTTAAAAACAATTTTAAAAACATACTTATTTTAATTCCACATTTAGCTATTTGTCTTGAGTTCAGAACTTCAGATAAAAATTCAAAATAGAAAATAAATACTGTAGCTCAGCCAAACAAAAAATACAGCTTTTGTTGCAATACTCAAACTTAATGCCCAGCTTCTCACCAAAGTAGCTCCTTATTCTACTAGATGGCCCCAGTCTTCAATGCTTAATAATAACCATTTCTTTCAACCTATTTTTTTCTGAGCCCAGACTATAGTTGACCTATGCCCTGTAGCAGGGTCATGCAGTGAGGTCAATGACTGGTGAAGTACTGAAGTTTGGCGCATTCCACAAGTGTGCACATTTTTTCTTTTTTTTTTTATAAATCTCTTTATTAAATTTTCTCTTTTCTCATATCCAAATATATCTCTCACATTTTACATTTATCAGCTTACTCCAAATTTCTATAAAATCATACAAATCATTTCATTATAATTACATACATTATATTTATACATTATATGCATTTAACCTCTTTTTTAACCCTTTCTTCAGTTGGTGTAGTTCTATCCCATTTCCATATCCCCCTACCCTGAAGCCGTCATCAGTGTGACATGTTAGGCATGAATTTTTTCAGAGGGGGGCACTTTGGCAGTGGCGATACACAGTCGCATTTAACCTTTTCTTTGACCGCTAGCGGGGGTTAAAAGCGCCCCCCCCCCCCCCCCCCACGTTAAATTGTAAAAACACCCCACTATGCCCCCTGCATCTTTCAATATCTCTTTATCACTACTGTGTACCCCCTCTCCAGAACTGCAGCCCTTTACATTACACAGCACCCTGCGCCTCTGGACTTCTTTACATTACACAGCACCCTGCACCACTGGACCCCTTACATTACACAGCACCCTGCACCTCTGGACCCCTTTACATTACACAGCACCCTGCATCACTGGGCCCCTTTACATTACACGGCACCCCGCACTGTGCAGGACATTACTGCATGAGTTACCATAACCAGTGCAGGACATTTACCCCCCCCCCCCCCACCCCCACCATGCTGCATGTTAAAAAAAATCACAGACAGTCATCACAGTTAATAATCTTCAGACTGCATCATGCCATACGGAATGCATTTTGAAGATTTTTTTTTAATATGCAGCATGGCGGTAGGGGGGGGGGGGGTAAATGTCCTGCACTGACATTAATACATGAGTTACTATGACCACTAACCAGTGCACCCTCCTGGCGTTTTAAAGGTATATATATATATATATACACAAAGCAAAATGTGAAGGTTTTTGTTGCTTAAAGTGCTAGTTGTTTGGCTGTCTCTGCTGGCTTTGCAGCCAAGAAACTAGTATTTTCAGAAGGGAAGTCAGTAAAAGCAGGCTGGCTTTGCATATTAATGTTTGCACTGACATTTTTTAATGGCTCCCCAATGCACTAAAGGGCCATTTTACAAGTGTGTGTGTGTGTGTGTCACACACACTTGTAAAATGGCTCACTAATCAAATAATAACAATCACAATTTCATATAGTAAAAATCAAAGTGTATTAAAATGCAGCAGGTGTGTTCCCTTAGTGCATTGGGGAGCCATTAAAAAATGTCAGTGCATACATGTATAAAGTGTGCCACTGTGTGTTGCATTACTGCACTGTCTGCAAAGCCAGCCTGCTTTTACTGATGTCCCTTCTGAAAATTAGCAAACAATTAGCGCTTTAAGAGGATTGGCAACAAAAACCTTTACAGACTGTCTGTGTGTTAGACTTACCTCAACAGCGCGCGGGCTCCTCTTGGTACAGCTCTCTACGTTCCTCCCAGCCATCAGTATCACCGACGTGATCCCCTCCCGGCGTGAGTGATGTCACGCCACCAGGACGAGCACCAGGCTGGACTGAAAAGTTAGGGGGAGTGAGCGATCATTAGCTGGTTGGAAAACAAGGGGCAGGGAGCGGAGCGAAAGGTAAACAAACACAGTCACAGACTGACTTGATATGCCACGGACATGAGAGAGAGACAGTGACAATCGGCGGCGCAAGTTCGAGAGGCGGCCGCAGCTAAATCTAAATGTGTGTCACAGTGTCTTACTACTGATTCTAGGGGGGGGCGAACGCCCTCCCTTGCCCTATGGAGCGGACGCCCATGATGTTAGGTATCTATTTACTTGGCGTAACATCAATTTTTAACATTATACATTGAAGGCATCAAAACTATGAATTAACACATGTGGAATTATATACATAACAAAAAAGTGTGAAACAACTGAAAATATATGTCATATTCTAGGTTCTTCAAGTAGCCACCTTTTGCAGCAGACACTAGACATGTGCAGACCGGAATATTTTGTTTTGTTTTTTCGTTTTTTCGTTTGGAAAATAAATTAATTTAGTTACTCCCGAAAATCGTTTTGATTTATTTAATTTTTCGTTGGGGAATAGCTTTCGTCCGAAAATCCAATAATACTTGGTTTCTGTCGAATGGTCAAAGAATATTCGACGGAATGTCGAATCTTTACGTCGAATCGTACATTTCCGTTCGAATATTCCGCCTACAAGAATTCTAATGTTGTATGACTAGTAATAATGTCGAATCTATTTTCTCATAAAACTAAATCTAATCTCTGTAATGTCGAATCTATTATTTCTATAGTGTCAAATCTTTTCTCTATAATGTCGAATCTTTTCCCTATAATGTCAAATCTTTTTCCTATAATGTCGAATCTTTTTCCTATAATGTCAAATCTTTTCCCTATAATGTCGAATCTTTTCCCTATAATGTCGAATCTCTCTATATCAAATTTTTACCGCAACGAAAACGTAAATAAAGCATTTTTTATGTCGGATCTTTCGGTTTTCGTTTCTTGCGCTTTCGTTATCGTTTGTTAAAACGATAATGAAAAAAACTGATTTTCAGACGAAAATGCATTCTAACGAAAACGAATGCACATGTCTAGCAGACACATCTCTAGAACAACTGTTAAGAGGAGACTGTGTGAATCAGGCCTTCATGGTAGAATATCTGCTAGGAAACCACTGCTAAAGAAAGGCAACAAGCAGAAGAGACTTCTTTGGGCTAAAGAACACAAGGAATGGACATTAGACCAGTGGAAATCTGTGCTTTGGTCTGATGAGTCCAAACTAGAGATCTTTGGTTCCAACCACCGTGTCTTTGTGCGACACAAAAAAGGTGAACGGATGGACTCTACATGCCTGGTTCCCACCATGGAGGAGGAGGTGTGATGGTGTGGGGGTGCTTTGCTGGTGACACTGTTGGGGATTTATTCAAAATTGAAGGCATACTGAACCAGCATGGCTACCACAGCATCTTGCAGCGGCATGCTATTCCATCCGGGTTGCGTTTAGTTGGGCCATCATTTATTTTTCAACAGGACAATGACCCCAAACACACCTCCAGGCTGTGTAAGGGCTATTTGACCAAGAAGGAGAGTGATGGGGTGCTGCGCCAGATGACCTGGCCTCCACAGTCACCGGACCTGAACCCAATCGAGATGGTTTGGGGTAGGGTTGTCCCGATACCACTTTTTTAGGACCGAGTACAAGTACCGATACTTTTTTTCAAGTAGTCACCGATACTTTTTTAAATGTTTCCCCAAAGGCAGCCATGTCCCCCACATATTGCAGCCATGTCCCCCCACATATTGCAGCCATGTCCCCCCACATATGCAGCCATGTCCCCCCCACATATGCAGCCATGTCCCCCCCACATATTGCAGCCATGTCCCCCCCACATATTGCAGCCATGTCCCCCCCACATATTGCAGTCATGTCCCCCCATACAGCAGCCATGATGTCCCCCCACATACAGCAGCCATGATGTCCCCCCCACATACAGCAGCCATGATGTCCCCCCACATACAGCAGCCATGATGTCCCCCCACATACAGCAGCCATGATGTCCCCCCACATACAGCAGCCATGATGTCCCCCCACATACTGCAGCCATGATGTCCCCCCACATACAGCAGCCATGATGTCCCCCCACATACAGCAGCCATGATGTCCCCCCACATACAGCAGCCATGATGTCCCCCCACATACAGCAGCCATGATGTCCCCCCACATACTGCAGCCATGATGTCCCCCCACATATTGCAGCCATGATGTCCCCCTGCCTGATGATGATGATGCCGCCATATATACAAAGCTGCCGCCGCGAACATTACACGCACCTTTCGTTTTTCAATAGCTGTTTTCCCTATCGCGCGCCCTGTGTAAAGGACACTCCCTCTTGCTCGGGATTGGACAGATCCGTCCGATCGCTACAAGTACTCCCGCAAATACTCGGAATCGGTCCCGATACCCATACTGGTATGGGTATCGGGACAACCCTAGTTTGGGGTGAGCTGGACCGCAGAGTGAAGGCAAAAGGGCCAACAAGTGCTAAGCATCTCTGGGAACTCCTTCAAGACTGTTGGAAGACCATTTCAGGTGACTAAGGCTGCATTTACACCTAGGCGTAGGCGGTATGCGGCGTATTGCGGCGACATGAAACATGCGTTTTGTCCCCGCGATTTTTCGGTGACAAAACGCGCCTTGTTTTTCGCTGGAGGGGTGATTTTTACATTGTCTGCTATGCCCGAATGCCCAAGACGCCTGAAAAAATGGGTCCGGGACTTGTTTTAAGCTTCAGGCGTACAGCGTTTCGGCGTTCGGCGTAGAGATGTGAACCATAGCCAACAATGTAAATTCGCCCCTACAGTGTATTTCAGGCTGCTACAGTGTCGGGCGTAGGGGGACAAAACGCCTAGGTGTGAATGCAGCCTAACTCTTGAAGTTCATCAAGAGAATGCCAAGAGTGTGCAAAGCAGTAATCAAAGCAAAAGGTGGCTACTTTGAAGAACCTAGAATATGACATATTTTCAGTTGTTTCACACTTTTTTGTTATGTATATAATTCCACATGTGTTAATTCATAGTTTAATGCCTTTAGTGTGAATCTACAATTTCTATAGTCATGAAAATAAAGAAAACTCTTGGAATGAGAAGGTGTGTCCAAACTTTTGGTCTGTACTGTGTATATGTATATGTATGTATATATATATATATATATATAATAATATTTGGAGGTTCTGAGTAATTTTCGAGCAAAAAAAATATGATTACTGCAAGTAGGAGAGAATTACCATAAGTAATATACAAATAATTATCATAGATTGTTTTAAAGGTAATTTACTATATTGTCACTCAAGCAGATGGCTTAATGGACAAATTACTGAAATTTTAAGTTATAACTTCAAACCAGTAATTTCACAGTAAATGGATAAATAATCAATTATTATCAGGGCTCAAAATTTCAAGTCTTGAGCCACTAGCCAGTCCTTAAGAGTTACTCGCCACCAGTTGCCCCACCCAACACCTCCCCTACCCCACCCCTAAGTCCGCCCCTAAACACGTCCTTGTAAATTATCTCATGAAATTACACTGTTAAATATTTTAAGCAGAATTAAGTTCCAAAAATAAATATTAACAACTTTAACAATAGTAACATAAAGCATATCAGTACCCATCTGTGCAGCCTCACTGTGCCTGTTAATGCAGCCTCAGTGTGCCCGTGAATGCAGTCTTGCTGTGCCCCATCAATGCAGCTTTACTGTGCCCCATCAATGCAGCCTTACTGTGCCCCATCACTTGCAGCATTACTGTGCCCCATCACTTGCAGCATTACTGTGACCCATCAATGTAGCATTACTGTGACCCATCAATGTAGCATTACTGTGCCCCATCAATTGCAGCATTACTGTGCCCCATCACTTGCCCATTACTGTGCCCCATCAATTTCAGCATTACTGTGCCCCATCATCACTTCAGACTCACCATTGCCTCACACACAAACACTGCCCTGGTGCCGATTTGAGCCGAGGCTGCAGCGCTCTCCTTCTCCTCCTCTTGTATCACACACACAGCGGGCATCTTCCTTTGTTTTTGGCGGCACAGTGTGACAAGGTCCCGCCCCCCTAGACCGGCTAATGTGATAGGCAGAACACTGATTTAACCTACTATCACATTAGCTGATCTAGCTCTGTGATACAAGAGGAGGAGAATGAGAACGCTGCAGCCTCGGCTTAACCACTTGTCATCTGCCCGCCGTCAATTGACGGCGGGCAGACGACTCCATTGTTCTGACATCACGTCA
The DNA here is from genome assembly GCA_029574335.1 of Rana kukunoris. Taxonomy (NCBI): domain Eukaryota; kingdom Metazoa; phylum Chordata; class Amphibia; order Anura; family Ranidae; genus Rana; species Rana kukunoris. The sequence goes on from CM056051.1 coordinate 388,621,455, forward strand.
TATGACGTGATGTCCCTTTAAAGCCGCGGGCGGGCGCGCGCGCGCGTCGCCGGCGGCGCGCGCGCGCGCACCCGCCGCTCCGCGGGGATCCCGTGCGAGTGCCCGGCGGCAACGATCGCCGCCGGGCACACGCGATTGCTCTGTAAGTGAGCTGGGACGTGCAGCTCTGTATGTAAACACAGAGCTGCACGTCCCTGTCAGGGAGAGAGGTGACAGATTGTGTTCCTTGTACATAGGGACTCAATCGGTCACCTCCCCCAGTCACCCCCCCCCTCCCCCTACAGTTAGAACACTCATAGGACACACATTTAACCCCTTCCCCGCCCCCTAGTGGTTAACCCCTTCACTGCCAGTCACATTTATACAGTAATCAATGCATATTTATAGCATTTTTCACTGTATAAATGTAAATGGTCCCAAAAATGTCAGAAAAGTGTCCGAAATGTCCGCCATAACGTCGCAGTCCCAATAAAAAAATCGCAGATCGCCGCCATTAATAGTAAAAAAAAAAAAAAAAAAATGCCATAAACTATCCCCTATTTTGTAAACGCTATAAATTTTGCGCAAACCAACCGATAAACGCTTATTGCATTTTTTTTTTACCAAAAATATGTAGAAGAATACGTATCGGCCTAAACTGAGGGAAAAAATATTTTTTTTATATATTTTTTGGGGTTATTTATTATAGCAAAAAGGAAAAAATATTGCATTTTTTAAAAAATTGACGCTCTATTTTTGTTTATAGCGCAAAAAATAAAAACCGCAGAGGTGATCAAATACCACCAAAAGAAAGCTCTATTTGTGGGAAAAAAAGGACGCCAATTTTGTTTGGGAGCCACGTCGCACAACCGCGCAATTGTCAGTTAAAGCGACGCAGTGCGGGAAGCTTATATTTTGTCTGGGCAGGAAGGGGGTGTAGGTGCACAGTAGGTAAGTGGTTAAAGTGGCGCCAGGGAAGTCCAGCCCTGCCGCTCTCTGTGTTCTTCGGCTGACAGTTTCCTGGCTGATCGCTTTACACAAGGCAATGGACCCTCTCCATAGGACAGCTCCACCATACCCAGAAGTACCAGATATCCTCCTCCCCCTGGCAGCTGAACAAAGTGGTTCACCATATTCTATAAAAGGACAGCTAGATGACAAATACAGTCTAACATTATATAAATGCATGCAATGTATGTAATAACTTTTTTTTTTTTTCTTATTAAAGGATAAGTCCATCTTAACACTAAAATCCTGGCATTTACAGACATCCACAATCTAACAGTAACCTATCTAGCCCTGTAAAAAAGAAATCAGTATACATACCTTTTTTGAAGTCGGTCTGACACGATCCCCCTGTTAGCCGTGGCTTCGCTGTGGAGGCGGGTGCAGAGGACACATCGGACAACCGAAGCCCCATAGTAAGTCTATGGGTGACGTCACTCCCCATTGTGTCCTCTGCAGAGCTTCTGCTGCTGGAGACCGGATCGGTTTGGCTTCAAAAACGGTATGTATATTGATTGCTTCTTTTCAAGGCTAGATAGGTTAGAGTTAGATAGTAGGGGCCAGATTCTGACGCCAGTATGCTGGATGGGATGGGACAGACTTGTTTTAGGGTGAACCCCCACTTTAAAGATGAATTCCAAGTATGACAATTTTATATAGTTACATTACTTCAGCTTGGCCCAATGTAAGTATGTATATGCCATGCCTGTGGAATCCCCTGGAAATTTGAAATCACTGTATTATGCACAGCTATTAAGCGATCTCCACTATCTCCACTAAGTCCTCTGATGAGCTGATATACTTCTGCATCCTAAACATAGTAGGTCACTCACTTGGCATGGGTACCATTCAAAGAACACATTTTTTATTTTATTTTTGGATTTTCTTAATGGATGCAAAGTGTTCTCAGATTGGACGAGGTGGATAGGTGGGGCAGTCTTGTCACAATCTCTACCTCTTCCAATTAGAGAAAACTGCATTCATTGGTGCAAAATGTTCTCTGAATGATGCCACTGCTAAGCGGGCAGCCCCTTTTGTTCAGTAAGCAGAAGTGCATCCATTCTGCACATGGAAGCTAGTTGAGATCACTGGAGTACCGGTGCCTACTACAGTGATTTCCAGCTTCCACGTTAAGCCCACAGGCATGGCATGTACAGTACATACTTACATTAGTCCAAGCTGGACCAATGTAACTGTAGCGCCCCCTTGCTTCCAGCATGGGAACTACGCTAAAAACTAGTTGACTGGGAGAGTTACCTTGCTCCCGGTCGTGATTTATTTAGGTTAATGACCTGTGTCATTCTGGAAAGGTCCACTGGCTCAGACTCTGGGGATGTGAGTATCATCTTTGGCCGACAGTGGGAGCCAGAGGGCTTTACGGCGGATGGAGTCTTCCACAGCAGCTAATTGGAGGGTTTTTTTCCCCGCTGGGCATGCTGGGGAGGGGTATATCTGTGATGAAGGTCATGTGTTCGGGGTTTTTTTGCCTTCTCCTGCGCGGGGTCTTGGAGTCAGGGTGCGCAACCCACCTTCAGAGTGTGCACATCCATGGACCCTGCCGGCGTGGCCCACCTGGCCAGGCTTCCAGGCCTTGCTGAGTCTTGATCTGGGACGAAACTAAAGGGGCCCCAGTGACTTACTGGGTTCCCAATGCCGTAGAGAGGATACGGCACCCGGGCCATAGACAGGTACACTCTGCTGTCACCCGGTGATCTGTGCTGAGGTAACTACTGGGAGGATTTGCTCTGTTCGGACATTTACAAATCATATAGACCAGTGGTCATCAACCCTGTCCTGCAGGGCCCACTAACAGGCCAGGTTTTATGTATTACCTTGGGGAGATGCAGACTATAATACTGTAATCACTGAGCAGCAAATGACATCACCTGTGATGCATTTCAGTTATCTTGCAAACCTGGCCTGTTAATGGCCCCTGCAGGACAGGATTGATGACCACTGATATAGACTACATTGGCCTGTGGCAGAGGCCTAGAGCTGGGTCGGTGAGAGAGACCTGTGAATGAATTAATGAATTAATTAATGAAAACTTATATAGCGCAACACATGCGAACTTAATCGCCTCTGGGCGCTTGTTGTTCCTGTCTCCTTTGGTATCAAAAGAGATGAGTCTTGATCTTTCTCCTGAATGCTAGGTGGTTCTCCTCCAACCGAATGCTGGTTGGTAAAGCGTTCCATAGTCTGGGACCTTGGACCGCGAATCTCCTTTCTCCTTTGGACTTGTACTTGGCTTTGAAATCTGGAGGAGATTTTGATTGGTGGATCGCAAAACGCGATTGGGATTATGAGCTTTTATTTTTTCTCATAGATAATGGGGTGCATTCCCATGGATACATCTATGCGTTAGACAGAGTGCTTTAAAGGTGATTCTGTCTTTTACTGGTAACCAGTGAAGGGATCTCAGTGAAGGTGAGATTGATTCCCAGGGTTTTTTCCCAGTCACAAGTCTGGCAGGCTGTATTTTGAACAACTTGCAGACGAGCGATTTGGTACTTGGGGAGTCCGAGGTAAAGGGCATTTGCATAGTCCAATCTTGAGTTTACAATTGCTCCCACCACGACCGTTATGTCTTCCTTGGGAATAAAAGGAGTAAGTCTGCGTAGTAGGCGCAGCAGATGATGAGAACTGCTGACTACTGACCCTATTTGTGCGTCCATTGTCATGTAGGAGTCGAAGATGACCCCAAGACTTTTGACTTTGTCGCTAGGGGTGACGATTTTGCCCAGAATGGGCGGGGGGGGCAGGTTGTTGCAGGTTGATTCTTACGCTTCTCGTGAAAGAGGAAAAGTTCTGTTTTCGCTCCGTTGAGTTTAAGATAACTCTTTGTCATCCAGTCCTCTATCAAAGAGAGGCATGTCTCTAGATTGAGGTGATGATCCTTTTTATTGCAGATGCGAAAATACAGTTGCGTGTCGTCTGCATATGAGTGGTAAAGCAGTTTTTGGCTGCTAATAATCTCAAAAAGAGGGCGAAGATAGATGTTAAACAGCACCGGTGACAGAGGCGATCCTTGAGGGACTCCGCATGATACTGTGCGTTTCTCAGAAGTGAAAGGTCCTAACTTCACTGTTACTTCCAGTCAGCATTTAAAGTGGAGACGCGTGCAAGATTGCATCTTTCAAAGGGCTGATTTTATTGTACATATATCCAGGCCTGACATCGAGAATCTCTATCTCTTCATCAACCTATTCTTCTTTCACTGAGTTGATGTTTGGCTATGTTGGCCTGGAATTAAAGCATTAAGAAAATCTTTATTGACGGTGTGGACACTTAATTACTACTTAGTGGCTTCTGATGCACCCCTAGACCAAGCAAGAGTAACTTAATCTGCCGATCCCATTATTAATCCAGCAGCCCTTTCGGGGGTGACGCTACATAACTATGTAAAATGGCCATACCTGGGATTCAACCTTAAACAAGAAGTGTGACAGCTCATGTAAAATTTTTAAAATCTGACCAGAGTATATCAGTAACTGATCTCTATATTGCAATTCCCAAGCGCTGAATTTTGGGCTTTCATTGCTAGTGATGAGCGGAATACGCCATATTCGATTTCGCGATATTTCACGGATATATAGAAGAATATTCGCGAAATATTCGTTAATATCGAATATTCGTGATATTTTATAAAAAAAATTTTTTTGCGAAATTTCTCTAATGCGAAATTTCGCTAATGCGAATGCGAAATTGATTGCGAAATTCAACACGCGAAAACGGAGATCATTTCCTGGATTACTAAACTAATATGCACTAAACACTAACTCTACTTACACAAACTTATATGACTAAACTAAAGCTATTTTTTTTTTTTTTTTTATACACAAAACACCGAAGGCCATAGAAAGTATTTGCGAATATTCGTAATACGAATATTCGCATTGCGAATATTCGGCAACATAAAAGGATCGCCTCAGCTACTCGGCCCAGGGTCTCTAATCATACCAGCAATGCTTTTGAACGTCGATGGAGATCACTAGGATGTGATCTGTTTTAAAAATAAATTTGAAAAAATACGAATATTCGCAATAGCGAATATTCACCGCGATATTCGATTTATTCGCGAATACTCGAATATGCAATATTCGTACCGAATATTCGCAATGTGAATATTCGTGAGCAACACTATTCATTGCACGCAGAGGCAAATCTAGTGAAAATGGTGCCTATGGAAAGCAATGAAACTGCACCCCTGTCAAAAGATTTGAAACTCATCTTTCAGATAACCTTAACAAAAAAAAAAAACAGCGAACAAAACTACCAGTCAAGCTCTTTAATCTTTCAATTAACAAATTATGTATGTAGCTGCACTAATGGGCACTAATAGGCAGTACTGATGAGCTGCACTGATAGGCAGCAGTGATAGGCTGTACTGATGGGTACTAATTTGCGGCAATTTTGGTCACTGATGAGGTAGCACTAACACTGATAGGCGGCACTGATGGGCACTAAGAGGTGACACTGGCACTGACAGGTAGCACTGATGAGCTTCACTGATAGGGGGCACAGATAGGTGACACTGGTACTGATTGGTGTCACTGGCATTAATAAGCTGCACTAATGAGCACTGGTAGTGATAGGCCTAGGAGGCACTGACAGCCCCCCGCCCGCCCTCCCAAACAGTTAACTTACTCAGCCAGAGCCAGTACACTGAGCTGCCTGACTTCCTCAGCCCCATGCAGAAGCAGAGTTTATTTGTGCTTGCAGCGGGGTCGCGACGCCGCCCACACTTCCTTCCCACCAACCTCTCGGAATGGCCTCTGAATGATGTCACGTCTCCCTGGGACATCAAGGGGAGGAGCGGGCTCAGCCACAGCACACTAGTACATAGGCTATACAGCGCAGTGTTCTCTGCAATGCAATGTATGTTTTTGCCGCAGTGACCCGGCTCACTGTCTTGGGCCTATAATTAAGTTGTCTAGCAAGACTGCCAGCCAATGTAGCGGCTGGCAACTGGATGGTAGTTGTGTGTAGAAACTCTGCATTGGGACGATATTATGGTAGGGGCCTGTAGTTGCAGCTCCACTAGCCCCTATGTTAATACGCCCTGGCAAATCGGGACCCTGGTATGTCAGTGCCTTGCTGCCCAGCCACTCACGCGCGCCCCCTTCACTGCTTGCACTTTTGGTATTCTACTGCTACTATTTCCTCTCTTATACATCATGGGTGGAACTGGTAACTCAAATGGGGAAAATGTTTCACTATGCCAAAGCAATAAAAGTAGTGAGTTCTTTATATCAACTTTGAGCCTTTAGACACCATAATTGAGAAAGTGTGAAAAAAAAATCTAAATAATTAGAGAAGAAAAAATTTAGTTCAAGTATTTGATGCCACTTCCTTTTAATAATCATAATAGACTGACAGGAGATTTTACTGCTAAAGAAATAAGTCTAAGTATGCGCTGGAACAGTAGCTTATCTCCTGTGGCACAGAGTTCATCCTTTATCACTGGGGAAGATTGAGAAGCCTCGGGGGTCACATTCATTGGTTCAGATGCTAGACATTTCTATTGTCCCTCGCAAGCCAAACGCACAAAGGATGGAAAGGAAAATAGCGGCTTCGGTAACATCTTTAATTTATCAAAAAATTATTCCCTTTTGAATAAGACGAGTAATGAGAGACTTCATCTCTATCTTCTTCATCTTGGTTAGCGGTAAGATTTGAAGTCTAGTCTGCAGGGTTGGCCTTCCCCCAGTGATGAATGGCTTTATAATTGTAGGAAAGCACTGTCTCTGCAACCAACTTCCCTTCAATCAGCCTTGAAAAGACAGCAAATAAAAGCAGCGGATTCAGATCACTTAGAGATAAAAAAAAAAATACATATAGTTCAGCTGGAAGGGCTAATTCTTATAATGTTGTTTAAAGCTTACTCCAGCCTTACCTTTCATCTTGCATCATTGCACACACAGTGGCCCAGATTCAGAAAGAACTTATGTCGGCGTATCTGTTGATACGCCGCATAAGTTCTAGGATGCGCCGGCGTATCTTTTTTCTGTATTCAGAAAGCAAGATACGCCGGAATTTTGCTTAGATACGAGCGGCGTAAGTCTCTTACGCCGTCGTAACTAAGTTGCATATTTACGCTGGCCACTAGGTGGCGCTTCCGTCAATTTACACGTCGAATATGGTAATGAGCTAGATACGCCGATTCAGAAACGTACGTGCGCCCGGCGCATTTTTTTACGTTGTTTGCGTAAGGCTTTTTCCGGCGTAAAGTTACCCCTGCTATAGGAGGCGTAGTCAATGTTAAGTATGGACGTCGGGACAGCGTTGAATTTTCTGTCATTTACGTCGTTTGCGTAAGTCGTTTGCAAATAGGGCTTTACGAAAAGTTACGTTCACGTCGAAACCAATGAGTATTTGCGGCGTAATTTTGAGCATCCGCACTGGGATACGTCCACGGCCGGCGCATGCACAGTTCATTAGGCACGTCATTTATGTGGGGTCATGGATAATTTTAATACAACACGCCCCCTACCTGCCTAATTTGAATTACGCGCACTTACGCCGGCACATTTACAATACGCCACCGTAACTTAGGACGCAGGTGCTTTGTGAATACAGCACTTGCCTCTCTAAGTTGCGGTGGCGTAGCGTAAACAAGATACGCTACGCCCGCACAAAGTTACGCCGGTCTTTTTGAATCCGGCCCAGTATCTCAGAAAACTAAGTACACCCCTCACATTTTTGTAAATATTTGATTCTATCTTTTCATGTGACAACGCTGAAGAAATTACACTTTGCTACAATAAGCTTATAACAGTGTAAATTTGCTGTCCCCTCAAAATAACTCAACACTCTAAACCGCTGGTAACAAAAGTGTCCAAATTGAGCCTCATTAGCCCCTTTCCCTCCCTGGTGTCACGTGACTCGTTAGGTCTCAGGTGTAAATGGTAGGAATGGGAAGCAGGTGTGTTAAATTTGGTGTTATCACTCTCACTCTCTTATGGCCCGTACACACGATCCGAATATCGGACGAAAATGATCGTACGATGATGGATCGTACGATTTTTGGATCGAGTGTACACTACTTTCGAGAGACGATCACGACCGTTCATCCGATATTATTTGATCGGACAAGCGCGAAAAATTTTCTCGTACGATGTCAGATCGTACGATTTTCGTTTAGTCAGTACAGTTGTCGTCCAACAATACAATACAAATACATTACAACACATGACATCACTTCCGATTTTTTTTTTCTGTCGTACGAGAATTTTCGTGACTTTAATTTTACTTGCGACTATTAAGCGAAAAAAGTCGTACGATCCATAGTACGATATTCGGATCGTGTGTACGGGCCATTAGGCTGGGTTCACACTAGTGCGACAAACGCTCCGACATTGGGAGCTCATGTCGCATGACGTGTGAAAAGCAATGTTTCCCTAAGAGACCCGTCTTAACTGGTCCGACACAAGTCGGTCCGACTTTGAAACTACTCCCTGTACTACTTTGATCCGACTTTGATCCTACTTCACTCCATTGAATATCATTGAAGTAGGATCAAAGTCGGATCCTTGTCCTAACCATCCGACTTTAGCATCCGACATTGTGTTATTTCCTGCCCCCTGCTGTAGCCCCTCCCATTGGTGGTGAGGAGGAGGATGTGTCCGTGTGTTGCCTGTGTGACCTGTATAATGGCACCTAGGAGAAACACAGGTACCAGATCCAGGCTGCAAAATGAGCTTCTCATTCAGCTAGTAAAGGAACGTCCAGTGTTGTATGACACTCATGATGTTCATTACAAAGATCTGTCCAAGAAGGAGAGGGCCTGGCAGGAGATTAGTGAGCAGTACTATGAGGACTGGAATTCATGAACAGACAGTGTGCTTGGTGAAAATGTAAGTAAGCCTGTGCTGTCCTGGACACCACCTACCCCCGACACCACTGCATGCAAGTTTCAGCAGCGTGGAGGACAGCCTGTGTGAGGAGTAGAAGTAGAAGTGACAAACAGCCTGCCAGAGCTCCATCACAGACATTGGAGCTGTATAGGGATTTCTTCCTCCTCTGCCACTGCGTGTCACCCCCCCTCCTCCCCCCTCTGCACTGTAACCCGAGCTGCTGTGTACGGGTCTCTGGATGTTTTCACTGCACATCATTCACCTAAGAGAGGGAGGAGGCGGGAAGCTGTCTGCAGTCTTCCTGCCCAGTGGTCTCTTTCTACTAGATGGGGGGCGAGCAAGGTCCCCTCTTATCACCCATCTGCAGTCCTCCCAGCTGTTTTTGTCTTCTTCTTCTTTTTCTTTTTTTACTGGAGGGGGATGAAGGGGAGTCTCTATATTCCTGAATGGGGGTTTCCCTTATCGGCCCATTCATTCCTCCTAGCTGGGGGTCTTATTTAACTGGAGGGAGGTCCCCTCTTATCAACCCCCCCCTTCAGTCCTCCCAGCTGGGGGTCTTCTTTATTTGGAGGGGGAGGGAGGGGACTTCCTATCTTCTTGGATGGGGATCCCCTCTTATCACCCTCTGCAGTCCTCCTAGCTGGGGGTCTTCTTTATTTGGAGCAGGGAGGGAGGAGAATTCCTGGATGAGGGTCCTATTTGATCACCCCCCTGCATTACTCCTAGCTGTGAGTCTTCCTTATCTAGAGGGGGAGCTCCTGTATTCCTGGGTGGAGGATACCTTCTGATCACCCCCCCTGCAGTCATATTATCCAAGGGTCCCTTTAACTGGAGGGAGGGGGGTTCCTGTATACCTGGATGGGGGGACCCATGTCATCACCACCCTGGGTGACTGACCTGGGGGGGGATTGCACTGGGGGACGGACTGACCCGGGGGGGGGGGGATTACACTGGGGGACGGGCTGACCTGGGGGGGATTACACTGGGGGGACGGACTGACCTCGGGGATTACACTGAGGGGGCGGAATGACCTGAGGGATTACACTGGGGGACGGACTGACGTGGGGGATTACACTGGGGGCGGAATGACCTGAGGGATTGCACTGGGTTGCGGAATGACCTGAGGGATTACACTGGGGGGGGCGGAGTGACCTAAAGGATTACACTGGGGGATGGACTGACCTGGGGGATTACACTGGGGGACAGACTAACTTGAGGGGATGTACTGGGTGACAGACTAATCTTTTGGACACCGCATTACAGCTCTTCTTGGGGCACCAATTTTAAATAAAATTGCAGTGCCCCTCTAAAGTGTTCGGGTTTGGCTTAATGAAAAGGTGGCAACCCTAAATGTAAGTGATAATATGAATTGTGACAATTCCTTTATTAAGACTGTAGAATGTCCTCTGAGGTCAGTCACAATTTCTTCTTTCACCGCCAATGGCATGTCTCCGGTTCTTCAGCTGATGTGTTTTGTTTCTCTCTTCCACCGATGTCTCTGGTCCGTTGCTCCCGTAATCTTCTATCTCCACCTCCTCTGTCGCCGCTCTCTCTTGTGTTTTCCTGCTCCGCCACCGGCCGCCATTCTCCAGAGGAGAATCGTTCCTTCCCCGATGCTCGTCTGTGTAGTTCTGGGCTCTCTGCTTTATGACAGCTCTTAAATAACGATGGGTCATGGCCATGCTTTGACGTCACCCACAGACGCCGTCCCCTTGTTGCGTCAGGGACCCTGTATTCTGGGTTCTTTAAACAATAAATTTTTATTGTGTTTTACAGTTTATAAACAAAAATGCTGAGTTAAATTGAGCATAATACACATAGCAAAAACAACAAGACAGAAAAGAAAAGAAAAATACAAGATATTCAGACAGTGCTGTAAGAACATATCCAAGAAAAGTGTACGCTTTAACTAGAGAGATTCTCAGTCTAAATTTAAAGCATAACCGCAGTGACAATCAAGGGTACCGTTGTCAGGAAGACCGGCTCTGGTGTGGACACCCCATCTGGGTTCATAACTGTGTCCAAGACCCCGGCCAGTCCCCCCCCCGATCGTCTCAATCAAACAAATCAAGGTAAAGCAGTTGGGGTTAAACAATTCCCCTCGTACCATGTCTCCCACAGGTGCCACTTCTGGGCAGCCTTTTCTCTGTTATTGTCTCTAAATGCCAAGGTTTTTTCATATGTGTGATGTAGTTGGGTGGTTTGGATAACCTCCCCAATGGTGGGAGGAAGGGGATTTTTCCATTTCCTTGTGAGGTTTATCCTAGCCGACAGCAGTATGTGGAGAGCCGTGTGTCTCGATTGGGCCGGAATGTTTTCTAGACCAAGGGACAGGAGTGCCAAGTCAGGTTGAGGTTCAGTCACTACACGAGAGGCACTCGAGATCACGCTGAAGACTGAAGACCAAAATTGCTTCAGGTGGGGGCAGCCCCATAGTACATGGAGCAAGGTCCCCTTAGAACCACAGTTCCTCCAGCACCTGTCGCTATGTTGGTCCCCAAATTTAGAGATCCTGTCAGGGGTTAAGTACCATCTTAGAGCTATTTTGGTGGACAGTTCCCAGAGGGTCGAGCAGCTGGTGACTACATAAGTAGATTTACACGCTCTAGCCCAATGTTGGGTGGAGTAAGTGCGACCCAGTTCTAGTTCCCATTTGAGCAAGGGGGCCGTTTTTACAAAGCGGCTTTTGTTCTGGATGGTAGTGTAAAAAAGCGAGATACCTCTGAGGCTAGAAGAGGGGTTATTAAAGTAGAGCCATGTAGTCAAAGGAACTGAACGTTCCCATTTCGGGGAAGTGTCAAGGTAGTGTTTTGTCCTAATATACAAGTATAATTCAGAATCCGGTAGACTGTATTCTCTTTGCAGACCTGCGAACGGTTTAATTTTCCCTCTATCGAATAAGTCGTTTACATGTGATATGCCTAATTTTTGCCAGGATTTGTAGGAGATGAGATCGATGCAGTGTTGGAGAGACTCAATCGGGATTTTTATAGCAGTACCGTCTGGGTGGTCACTGCAGAGGTTGACAAATTTGTTCCACGCTTTAACAGTGGCCGACATGGTAGGGGGCATAGACGAGGGGGTTTTGGTGGATGCTGTGGTGGAGAGCAACCACGGGGCTAGGTCAGTCCCGGGAATGAGCACAGATTCCATCTGTCCCCACGTGGTGCGTGGTACAGAGAGAAACCATTCTTTGGCTTGGGTAAGAAGAGAAGCTAGATAGTAGTGATAGAAATCAATGTATCCAGTGCCACCCGCCTTTCGATGTTTAATTAGTGTGGCGAAAGCGCATCTAGCCCTTTTGCCCTGCCAAATGTAGGAAGAGAGAGTAGATTGGAGTAATTTGAAGTACTGAGAAGGGATCGGAATTGGTAGGGTCCTGAAGAGATAGAGGAGTTGGGGTAAGTGAAGCATCTTGAAGGCCGCCAGGCGGCCCGTCCAAGACAGTTCCTGCCCCGCTAGTTTTCGTAGATCCTCCTGAAGTTTATTTCGGAACGGGACATAATTAAAATGGTATAGTTGTTTGGTGGATTTTGTGAGTTGGATACCCAAGTAGGTGATGGTGTGTTCTGCCCATGTGTACGGGAATTTTTGTTGTAGTATTAGGCTGGTAGGGGGAGCAATTCCTAAATTCAAAACATGGCACTTGGTTTCATTAACTTTATAATAGGATATTTTACTAAAGTGATCTAGTGTCTCTTGTACAGCCTGGAGGGAAGTGAGTGGGTCAGACAGCATAAGAATAACATCATCAGCGAACAAGCTGATTTTTTGTTCATACCCCCCTGTTGTGATGCCTGAGATGTTTGGGTTGGAGCGTATGGATTGAGCTAAAGGTTCCATGATCAAATTAAAGATTAGGGGTGAGAGGGGGCAGCCCTGTCTAGTTCCGTTCGTGATACTAAAGGGAGATGATAAGGAATTCGCTGTGTAGACCTGAGCTGACGGGTTCGAGTATAGGGCCATGATCGCACTAAGAATTTGTCCTGAGAAGCCAAACTTGGAGAGGACTGAGGATAGATACCCCCAATGGACCCTGTCAAACGCCTTTTCGGCGTCTAGAGACAGGAGTACAGAGGGGGACCCTGAGCACTCCGCATGGTGGATAACGTTTATCATTCGTCTAGTTGCGTCTGAAGCTTGACGTCCCTTAGTGAACCCCGACTGGTCTCTATGGATAAGCGTGGGAAGGATGTCATTTAGTCTATTGGCTATCATCTTTGCATATAGTTTGGTATCCACATTAAGGAGGGAAATGGGGCGAAAATTTTGGGGAATGTTTGGTGCTTTCCCGGTTTCGGGAGCGTAACTATGGTCGCGGATAGCATATCAGGAGGGAGGGAAGATTATGCGACGGCCGTGTTGAAGACATCGCACAAAGTGGAAGTCAGGGCTTTGTGGAATTTTTTATAGTATTCTCCGGTGAACCCATCGGGTCCTGGAGTTTTGGAGTCAGGGAGACTGGCTATCGTACGGTCTAATTCTGCAATGGTGAAGGGGGCATTAAGGGAGGCTAGGTGGTCTGCAGAGAGTGAGGGGAGGCTGACTTGTTCTAAGAACGTGTTGATGTCCTGTTGAGTCGGCTGTGCGACATCCTAATCCCTTCCTAGATTATAGAGATCTGCGTAATATGCGCTGAAGGCGTTTGAGATCTCGGAGGGTTTCATGAGTTTTAATTTGGTGTGGGGATGAAAGATGTGAGGAATTTTGGCCTTGGCTCTAAACCCTTTTATTTTGGAGGCCATCAGCTTGCCTGCTTTGTTCCCAGTGGCATAGGAGGTGGCCCTAAACCTTGTGCAAGCCTTCTCGAATGACTCTAGTAATAAGGAGCGTAGCTCATGTCGTAGTTTAAATATCTTGGCCTGTAAGAAAGGGGAGGGCCTAGATTTATTTTGGGATTCTGCGGCTTCAATGTCTGACGTCAGTTGGTCTATTTTGTGTGTCCTACGTCTTTTCGCTCTAGCGCCTAGTTGAATAAAGACACCCCGCACAACAGCTTTGTGGGCGGCCCACACCACCGCCGGATCGGACACTGATTGGGAGTTTTCCAAGAAGTATTCTTGCAGGTGCTGATTAATGATATCGGTATTGGCTTTGTCTCTTAGAAGAGAGTTGTTAACCCTCCAGAGATACGAGTTTGGAGGTGAAGCGTTGAGGTCGATAGTTATACTAACAGGGGCATGGTCCGACCAGGTGGTGGGGTGGATCACCGAAGCTGAAGCTCTTTGGAGTAACATTCTATCAGAGAGGAACAGGTCTATACGTGAGTAGGTGTTGTGGCGCGGGGAAAGAAATGTATAATCGCGTTCGCTCGCGTGACAACACCTCCACACATCAAACAATTCGTTATCAGAAATAAACTTTCTTAAAGGATTGGCAAGTCTCTTATTACACGACGTGGAATCCATATCCTGGTCTGGAACAAGATTAAAGTCTCCACACAGCAATAGGTGACCCTTTTGGTGACTCCTTACTGTTTTTAGAACCCTCCTGAGAAAGGACATTTGTCTTTGGTTTGGTGCGTAAAGGGAGACTAACGTATACTGAACGTTGTTTAACATGCATACTAGGACAAGGTATCGACCCTCTGGGTCAGAGATGCAGTTTTGCAACTGAAATGACACTGAGTTGCGGATGGCGACCAGCACACCCCTTTGCTTCTTTTGGTAGCATGCCGTGAATATATGGGGGAACTGCTGATGCTGGCATCGGGGGTGAGAGTCTCGCATCAAGTGTGTTTCTTGGACACAAACAATGTCTATATTGAGCGAAAGTGCTGTCTTCCACAAAGAAGCTCTCTTGGCCGGGTGGTTCAGTCCCTTAGCATTCAGGGTTAAGAAGGTGAGTGCCATGGCGTGAGGGAATGTGATGAAGGTGCAAATATGTACAACTCACATTTAGAAGGCACTGGTCAGATGGGTCTGGTACCTGCCGTAGAAGTTGTTCGGAGGAAGTTTTCCAAGGCTCCCGTCTGGGGGTGGACTGTGAGGCAGATGAGTGCAGCAATGCAGTCACTGGGTATGCAGGCGTCTCCGAACTCCAATAAGAGATCTGCCGAGCAATCGAGAGGTGTGGTGGACGAAGCACTCTCATAAAAGATAAGAAAATAAACAAAACAAAAGTAGAAAAGTTATTTAAACTCGAATGAATCTTGCACCAATCAGCAGGGTGGATTATATCAGCTGCTGAGTATTAGGGGATAAAGTTCAAGCTCAAAACTGGCAAGAGGAAACAACAAAAAAAAAGTGTATCACAACGGGAACAACAGGTGGTCTGCCAGCCGGCACGGACTAAGTAGCACATTAAGACGAGCTCAGGTAGTGAGGATCAGTTCCACTTAGTAGCGGGTTGGCCCGCAGAGCGGGGGCTTCCTTTAGATGGTGTAGGGCCCTTTGGTAGATCAGTGTATGTCTTCGGGAGCTCCGGGATGATACCCCAGGACAGGAGTAGTTTTGTGCCCCCCTCAATGGTGGAGATGGAGTGTGGGATTCCATTGTGTGTCACCAGGATTGTGGCAGGATGACGCCATTTGTATGTTATCTTATGGTTAGCTAGGGCCTTAGTCACTGTGTTTAACTGTCTCCTCATCTGAAGTGTGTATTGGGACAGGTCTGCGAACATCTGGATGTCATTATAGGGAGCCGGTAGTGATTGGAGTGAGCGAACTTTGGACAGAATCTGCTCTTTTGCTTGATAGAAATGTATTCGCAGGAGTACATCCCTCGGGACCGTTTCTGCTAGATGGCGCGGTTTAGGGATCCTGTGAATGCGGTCAATTGTTAGCTCAATGGAGGACAGCTCCGGCAGCAATGTAGAGAATAGGGTAGATGCAAACGTACGGAGGTCCGCGGGGGGGACGGACTCTGGGACACCCCTAATCTTAATATTGTTGCGTCTGGATCTGTCTTCGAGGTCCGCGAGTTTTGATTTAACCCAATCTGTGTCCTCCTTTTGGGCCCTGTATGCATCTACAAGATCGTTTACTGTGTCAGCGCACTCCTCCATCTTGTCCTCAATGTATGACACCCTGTCTCCCATATGTTGCATGTCTGTTGTGAATTTCTGCATCAGTGAGGATAGGTTAGACATAAGTGAAGACTGGAGCAGCACCAACATGTCTTTCATCGTGGTGTCCAGGACAGGCTGCCCTGTTGTGGGGAAGGCCGCGATGGAGGACTTTAGTGAGGATATGGCGTCAGGGTTGTGAAGTGCTGTACTCACAGTTTCAGCCTGGCGTGCTGAGTCCAAGCGCATCCGCGCTTTTGCTGGGCTTCGCGTTCCTGGGGACATTGGAGGAGAGCCATCGAGGGGTAGAGGTGTAGCATCACTCTCCATAGTACCCATGTCACTGTTGGGGAGATCTGTATAAGCTGCGGGTGTCCGCCTCGCAGCTCCGTCGGCGCCATCTTGGATTCCCCGCCGAGTGGGCTGGAACGAAAATGCTGACAGCTTCTGGAGGTAACGTTCCTCCTTACGCTTGCGGGACATAGTCTCCCCAGGTTGTGGCAGGCTTACAGCGGCAATCGGTGAGCACGATAGACCCGGGGAATCGCTGGAATGTAGTCGCTTTTCGTCCGGCCGGCAGGAGCTCGTGTCTTAGGCTGCCATTCTCCTTGCGCGCGAGCCACGCCCCCCGTATTCTGGGTTCTTGACGTCACCGGGTTGCGGGGGTCTGATAGTGACGTCACGGCCACGCCTCCTAGCTGGAAAACAAGTGACAGACCCAGGAGTTACTAGAACGGCAGCAGCGCTGAAAGAGCGGGAAACTTTTTCTTATCCTCTGGATGGCGGGAGGGGGGGCGGGGGCAGCAACGGTGGAGAAAGAAACAAGAGGGAGCAGAGCCAAAACATAGCGGCAAGCTACTGGAGACATCTTGACAAACTTTGGTGCGACATAGGGGATGTTAATCATAATAAAGGAATTGTCAATAACTGCATTGTGGTTTTATTTATTTTAAGACTTTTTTTTCCAGGTGTACCCCAATACTCATTCACATGGGGGGGCGGATCTGAGGGTCCCCTTTGTTAAAGGGGGCTTTCAGATTTCGATAAGCCCCCCGCCAGCAGACCCTGACAACCAATGGCCAGGGTTGTCGGGAAGAGGCCCTGTCCTCATCAACATGGGGGCAGGGTGCTGCGGAGGTGGGTCGCAGTGCGCCCCCCTGCCCCATAGCACCTACATCCCCATGTTGAGGGCATGCGGCCTGGCCCGCTTAAGAAAGGGGGGGCGCTCGCTCATCCCCACCCCCTTTCCTGACCGGCCGGGCTGCTGCTTGGATACGGGTCTGGTATGGATTTTGGGGGGACCCCCATGCCATTTTTTTGGGGCAGGGGGTTCCCCTTTAAATCCGCGCCAGACCCATGGGCCTGGTATGCTCTTGGAGGGGAACCCGTGCCGTTTTTTTTCTTAAAATTTGGCGTGGAGTTCCCCCTCAAGATTCATATCACACAGTGCCTGATATTGGCAGGGATCCAAGTCGGATCCCTGATCATTGAAAGTCGGACTTCAAGTCCAGGGCAAAGTAGGATCAAAGTAGTATCCTGTTCATGAAAGTCGGATGGATGTAGGATAAATGTAGGACCAATGTAGGATCAGTGTAGGACCAATGTAGCAGATCAAAGTAGGATGAAAGTCGTGTAGTATAGTGTGAACCCAGCATTATACTAGTCACTGGAAGTTCAACATGGCACCTCATGGCAAAGAACTCTCTGAGGATCAGAAAAAAAAGAATTGTTGCTCTACATAAAGATGGCCTAGGCTATAAGAAGATTGCCAAGACCCTGAAACTGAGCTACAGTACGATGTCCAAGACCATACAGTGTTTTAACAGGGCAGGTTCTACTCAGAACAGGCCTCTTCATGGTCCACCAAAAAAGTTCAGCGTCATATCCAGAGGTTGTCTTTGGGAAATAGACGTATGAGTGCTGCCAGCATAGGTGCTCAGACCATACACTGCACACTGCATCAAATTGGTATGCATGGCTGTCATCCCAGAAGAAAGCCTCTTCTAAAGATGATGCACAAGAAAGCCTGCAAACAATTTGCTGAAGACAAGCAGACTAAGGCCATGGATTACTTGAACCATGTCCTGTGGTCTGATGAGACCAAGATACAATTATTTGGTTCAAATGGTGTCGGGGGGGGGGGGGCGGCAACCAGGTGAGGAGTACAAAAACAAGTGTGTCCTGCCTACAGTCAAGCATGGTGGTGGTAGTGTCATGGTCTGGGGTTACATATGTGCTGCCGGCAATGGGGAGCTACAGTTCATTGAGGGAACCATGAATGCCAACATGTACTGTGACACACTGAAGCAGAGCATGATCCCCTCCCTTTAAAGACTGGGCCACAGGGCAATATTCCAACATGATAACGACCCCAATTACACCTCCAAGATGACCACTGCCTTGCTAAAGAAGCTATAAGTAAAGATGATGGACTGGCCAAGCCTGTTTCCAGACCTAAACCCTATTTAACATCTGTGGGGCATCCTCAAACGGAAGGTAGAGGAGCTCAAGGTCTCTAACATCCACCAGCTCTGTGATGTCATCATGGAGGAGTGTAACCAGAGGCGATTTGGTTCGCATGTGCCGCGCTATATACGTTTTTCATTCATTCATTTATTCATTCAAGAGGACTCCAGTAGCAACCTGTGAGGCTCTGGTGAACTCCATGCTAGAAAATAATGGAGGCCACACAAAATATTGACACTTTGGGCCCAATTTGGACATTTTCACTTAGGGGTGTACTCACTTTTGCCAGCAGTTTAGACATTAATGGCTGTGTGTTGAGTTATTTTGAGGGGCAGAAAATTTACACTGTTATACAAGCTGTACGCTCACTACTTTACATTGTAGCAAAGTGTAATTTCTTCAGTGTTGTCACATGAAAAGATAGAATAAAAAATCTACAAAAATGTTAAGGGTGTACTCATTTTTGTGAGATACTGTACATCAGGGGTGCCCAACCTTTTGAGGAGCGAGGGCCACTTTATCGACTTGGTAACCGGTCGCGGGCCACAATGAGCATCAGTGGCGTATGGTTTGTCAGCGCCCGGGGAAAGGCAAGTAATTTGCGCCCCCCTAACCTGTGGACCTTTAGCACCCCCCAAGTCCCTTCACTTCCTACAATAGTTCAAACCAGCCTGATTCCCACACTAACCACTGCAATAATCTGCCTACCTGATTCCTACACTAACCTACCTGCTTCATATACTTGCCACCATTACACTGACCTACCTGTCCACTACACTACCTGATTCCTACACTGTCCACTACACTACAATGACCACCTCACTACACTACAATGACCACCTCACTACACTACAATGACCACCTCACTACACTACGCTGACCACCTCACTACACTACGCTGACCACCTCACTACACTGACTACCTCACTACACTGACTACCTCACTACACTACACTGACCACCTCACTACACTACACTGACCACCTCACTACACTACGCTGACCACCTCACTATACTACGCTGACCACCTCACTACACTGACCACCTCACTACACTACCCTGACCACCTCACTACACTACGCTGACCACCTCACTACACTACTCTGACCACCTCACTACACTACTCTGACCACCTCACTACACTACGCTGACCACCTCACTACGCTGACTACCTCACTACACTATACTGACCACCTCACTACAATGACCACCTCACTACACTATACTGACCACCTCACTACACTACAATGACCACCTCACTACACTACGCTGACTACCTCACTACACTATGCTGACTACCTCACTACACTACAATGACCACCTCACAACACTACGCTGACCACCTCACTACACTACGCTGACCACCTCACTACACTACGCTGACCACCTCACTACACTATGCTGACCACCTCACTACACTACACTGTCCACCTCACTACACTGACCACCTCACTGCGCTGACTTCTACACTAATACTGACACCAGAAGTTTTTTTTTAAATGTATTTATCTTTGGCTGCTCCCTCTCTCCCCAGACCGTATCCACCCCCTCACCTGCAATTTGTATCTTCCATCAGTCCGGAGGTGAGGGGGAGCCTGGAGGAGGTGAAGGCAGCGATGTTCACAGGGGTGGAGGCGGGACTCCAGGAGCCAGCACGATCACAGATTGGCCAGCCTGGTGGTGATCACTGATAGGCCAGCCCCACCATGATCACTGATAGGCCAGCCCCATCGTGATCACTGATAGGCCAGCCCCGTCGCGATCACGGATAGGCCAGCCCCGCCGCGATCACGGATAGGCCAGCCCTACGCACATGACCCCATTCACTAATGCTCGGAGATAGCGGGTCGGGAGCCCGCGATCTGGACATGCCGACCCGCCATCTCAGATCAAGACATGGCGGGCCACCTGGGAGGGCGCCGCGGGCCACATGTGGCCCGCGGGCCAGCGGTTGGGCACCCATGCTGTACATCCTCTCCTATACTGGAACTGTTTACTCTGATGTTACTGCACATTGTGAGCTTCTCACAGTTTACATTCAAAGCTGTAATAAAGAGTTTGGCACAAACGCACATAGTTTGGTTTGGTGGCTAGACACTGTTTTGTTTAGTTTGGATGTGAGATGGAGAGGTCCAGTCTAAATAGAAAGAGAATGGGGAATGGGTGTTAATATTGGAAGGGAATGAGTTGGTGGAAATAGAAAAGGGGAGAGGGAGGATAAGAGATATAACATAGTTTGTGTATTTATTTATTAACCTCTTCAGCTCTGGGAGGTTGACCCCCCTTCATGACCAGGTCATTTTTTGCAACACGGCACTGCTTTATTTTAACTGACAATTGCGCCGTCGTGTAATGCAGTACCCAAATAAAATTGATGTAATTTGTTCACACCAATATAGCTTTCTTTTTTTTTTTCCATAAAAGATTTTTATTTATGCAAAATATAGCATGAGATACATGACAAGGTAATTCTCACAAAACAGAAGAACATGAAGACAGCATAGTACAAAACACCACAGAAAGGCATCGATCAACATGTTTAGACCAAGCATGAGGTGTAGAAGGTTAAACAAGCGGAAGAGGGCGGAGGATCTTAACTTTCTATTTTCCCCTCCCCCACCCCCCCCCCCCGCAAATTGCAAGAAGGGGAGGCGGTGCAAGGCCTCATTCTCGGTCATTATTTAACGTGTGTCATATCGTTTAAGTAATGGGGACAAGAGTCTATGTGGAGAAAAAGGAAGGACAGAAAGGAAGGAGCGGGGAAGGAAGAGGGGAGAAGAGAAATGGAAGGGGGCAAATAGAGCCGAAGCAGAAGCACAGAGGGGAAAGAACAGGGAAAGAGGGAGTAAGGGAATGGGTCCATGCCTGCCCTCCCCCCACCACACTGACGGGAGGAGGGAACTCCATCATATCCGTCGACTCAAGAAACATATTGGCGGTAGCGGTCAGTGGTAACAAAATGGTTCCAGCAAGCCCAAGTAAAGGAGAACTTCTGCACTCTATCTTGGGAAATGTGAATCAGCTCCTTCATTTCTTTTATTAACCACTTGCCGACCGCGCTATAGCAAAAATACTGCTACAGCGCGGTCGAGCTACTGTGACACGACGTCCCTGGGACGTCGTCCTTCACTTCCGCGATTGCGCGTCCCCTGGGACGCAACAATACCCCAGTACTTAGCAATACCCCAGTACTCAACAATACCCCAGTACTCAACAATACCCCAATACTCAGCAATACCCCAGTACTCAGCAATACCCCAATACTCAGCAATACCCCAGTACTCAGCAATACCCCAGTACTCAGCAATACCCCAGTACTCAGCAATACCCCAATACTCAGCAATACCCCAGTACTCGGCAATACCCCAGTACTCGGCAATACCCCAGTACTCGGCAATACCCCAATACTCTGCAATACCCTGCCCAATATTCTGCAATACCCCGCCCAATACTCTGCAATACCCCACCCAATACTCTGCAATACCCGATACTCTGCAATACCCCAATACTCTGCAATACCCCGCGCGATACTCTGCAATACCCCAATACTCTGCAATACCCCAATACTCTGCAATACCCCGATACTCTGCAATACCCCGCGCGATACTCTGCAATACCCCAATACTCTGCAATACCCCGCGCGATACTCTGCAATACCCCAATACTCTGCAATACCCCAATACCCTGCATGATACTTTGCAATACCCCAATACTCTGCAATACCGACTATGGGGATTTTTAAGTAGCGAAGTTTGGCGCCATTCCACGAGTTTGCGCAATTTTGAAGTGTGACATGTGAGGTATCTATTTACTTGGCGTAACTTCATCTTTCACATTATGAAAAAAAAATGGGCTAACTTTACTGTTTTGTTTTGTTTTAAGCACAAAACAGTTTTTTTTTAAAAACACGCGTTCAATAAATGTCTGCGAAAATACCGTGCGAGATAAAAAGTTGTAACGGCCGCCATTGTATTCTCTAGGGTCTTTGCTAAAAAAGCATATATAATGTTTTGGGTTTCTATGTAATTTTCTAGGAGAGAAATGTCAGAATTGGTCTGGGTGTTCCAGAACGCCTGATGCTGCTCCCTGCATGTTGGGCCTCTGTATGTGGCCACGCTGTGTAAAAGTCTCACACATGGGGTATCGCCATACTCGGGAGGAATAGCAGAATGTGTTTTGGGGTGTAATTTGTGGTATGCATATGCTGTGTGTGAGAAATAACCTGCTAATATGACAGAAACAAGTTTTTTTTTTTTTACAGAATTTTCTGTCGTTTTTCTTTTATAGCGCAAAAAATAAAAAACCCAGAAGTGATCAAATACCACCAAAAGAAAGCTCTATTTGTGTGGAAAAAAGGACAAAAATTTCAAATGGGTACAATGTTGTATGACTGAGTAATTGTCATTCAAATTGTGAGAGCACCGAAAGCTGAAAATTGGTCTGGTTAGGAAGGGGGTTTAAGTGCCCAGTGGTCAAGTGGTTAAAGAGATCCGGGCCAGCCATTCTCTGATTGTCGGAACATCAGTAGAGCGCCAATGTCTGGGAACGCAAACCCAATATAGCTTTCTTTTGGTGGTATTTGATCACCTCTGCAAAGCAGGAACACTGATCGTTGGCTTCCCCTAGTTAAATCACCCCCCAAACAGTGAGTAAGCAGAGGCTAGGAACACATTTAATTATTTGATCGCCCTTCTCAGTCAGTGTCATTGTACAGTAACAGTGCATATTTTTTAGAACTGATCACTGTATAAGGCTTCTTTTGCTCAGTGGGGGATTTATTCATTGATCCCCCCTGAGCAGGTGGATTACAGGTCTCTGTCTCTGCTTATGGTGCTGAGACGAACCTGTCAGAGCCCCGCTCTCCTCTATGGGGCGATCAGATGAAAACGGACCACCTGTCCATTTTCACCTGATTCCATCCAATCTAATTAGCCAGACGGATGGAAAACAGGGTTTCCATCTATCTGGATTTCACGGACAGGATCAGATCGGATAGCAGCGGGTGTCAGCTGACATGTCACCACTGATATCTGCCTCTCCATGGGGATGAATGGAGGCTCCGATTAGGTCTGCCTGAAAAACTCTAGAAAAAAATATATATTTTTTTCAACTTCATCATTAAAACGGCCTTGCCTACACACGATCCTTAAAAAAAAATGCTCGAGCAAAGCGCGGTGACGTACAACGTACAACGTATAAAGGGGAAGTTCCATTCGGATGGCGCCACCCTTTGGGCTGCTTTAGCTGATTTAGTGTTAGTAAAAGACGATTTGCGATTTTCTGTCTGTTACAGCGTGATGAATGTGCTTACTCCATTACGAACGGTAGTTTTACCAGATCGAGCGCTTCCGTCTCATAACTTGCTTCTGAGCATGCGTGGGTTTTTCACGTCGTTAAAGCCCACACACGATCATATTTTATAACCCGAAAATTACATTGTTTAAAACGTTGTGAAAAAATAGAGCATGTTCGGAAAAAAAATTGCCTGTTTTTCAGAACCCGAAAAATGCTCTGATCAAATGATCATGTGTACGCGGCATAAGTGTCACTGGCCCCCAAAAAGTGTCAGTTTGGTGTCCGCAAAATCGCAGTCCCACTATAAGTCACTAATCGCGGGGGGCGTGGCCGGACCTTGAAGGTAGATGGACGCCTGATTACTGAGCTCTTGCCACCCCGGAGCTACAATCGCCTGCTACGCATCACCCAGCTCGCATTTACCTGACCCGAAGACATGGGTACTGCCTCCAGAGCATCGTCCACCTCCAGGTCCCGCTCACCCAGGGAAATCTCCAACACGATGGCTCAAACTATACCGGACCTGTTCCCAACCCAGAGAGGGAACATGGCGCCTTCCCGCCAACGAGCCTCCTCAGACCTCTCACAGCCGGCCGGACAGGAGCGCTCGGAAATAATCCTCAGACCGACAATGGATACAACCCCGCCGGTCCCGGCTCCGAGCGCGACGGGGGTACAGGGTGCGGGACCGCAACGTTACCTCACGATTGATGACCTGCGGAGCGTGGCGGCAGACATCAAGGACACCTTAACGGCCGCCATTTCCGAACTCAGGCTGGAGGTTCGCTCCCTCAATGACAGGGTCGCCCGCACGGAAAACGCGGTGGAAGAGCACAGAACTATCCTCCAACGGTCGACCATGAAGTTGGACGATCATACCCTTCAGCTGAGGGAGATAAACCGACACCTGGAAGACCTTGACAACCGGGGACGCCGACATAATCTACGGGTACGGGGCCTACCTGAGTCGATCGAAGGAGACCTTGTTTCACAGTCGGTGACAAGCCTGTTCTGTCCTCAACAGGCCCCCCCAGACCCATATCGCCATGGACAGAATCCACCGGGCGTTGCGCCCTAAGGGCAGAGACACGGATCCCCCCCCGGGATGTAGTTTGTTGTCTTGCCGACTTCAAACTGAAGGAAGACATTTTAAAATTTGCTAGGGGCAAGCAGTTGTCTCATTGTGATGCCCCGATCCAGATTTTTCAAGATTTATCGGGTATCACGCTCAAACACCGCCGTGACCTGAGACCTCTGCTGGACGTCCTACGTGCTCAAAATATAGGGTACAAATGGAAATTCCCCTTCTGTCTGTCGGCCTCTCACCAGGGCCGCACCGCGCTGCTGAAGGTCCCGGAGCACCTGCCGCGTTTCTGCGATACCCTGGGGATACCCCTCATTGCAGTTCCAGAATGGTACGCGGCCTACCGACAATCAGTGTACCGCTGGACCGCTCCGAGGGTTGAACAGATGGAGGTACAACACGCCAGGAACCGTCCCCGCCGCTCCCCATCGAGCTCCCGTGTCCACCATGGCCCGCAAGCCCCTAGAGCGCTCTCCCCTCCGCCGGCAGCCCGTAGGGCAAGGAGGGACTACTAGATACTCGCACGACTTTTGTCTCTTGTCCCGCACTGTTTGCGGTAAGCCTAAGTTCCCCCGCTGTTGGACTGTTTGACTGTTTGCCCTGTTCTGTGAGTAAGCTGGTTATGAACTAATATGCTGGGTTACAGTTTTTATTTTTTATTAACCCTTCTCCAAATGAACCCTTTGTCTACCTCGGGACTGGATAGCGAATGTTTTTTGTTGTTCTGCCTGGAGTAACACCGCTACCCGACGTGCACAGTTATAGCCCCACGGGCACCCAGACTGACCGTTCACTAACGAGCATGGCTTGCCCGTATGATTCTAATTGGCACGGACCGCATTATGCGACGGCCATGCCTCCGGCTAGGTCACGGGGTCTACAGCTCAGGATCACCGCCCAAAACTACAACTCTCAGGTCACGCCGCGTCAGGAAACACGTCCCAGCCTGGTGGCCCCGCTAGCCCCACCCCCCCTTACTCCGCTACGTCATCGAACCGTGCCTCACAGATGCTGGACCCAGGAAGGGCTAGTGCCTGCAGGAAACTTTGTCCGCCATGGGATCACGATGTCTGCTGTGCCGCACTAAGGTACTGGGTCAGCCAATTGCTCTCACTGCGGCCTTCGATCACTGACACTGTTCCAGACACAAGTAGTCCCTTCGCTAACGGTCACAAGCCCGGCACTCAGACGGTTCGTCCGCTCCTGCCCTCCACTGGTCTGCACTGAAGCTTCTACCGTCACGAACGCTATGCACGTGGAAAGGAATAGACTCACCCCTCGGCGGGGTAACCTCCCCTGATATTGACCTGTGGAGAGCCGTCGGTGACCAAGCAACCCCCAACGCCTCAACTGGGGATGGCTCCGCGGGGCCCACTTAGGGGTCACACGCCTCGATTCTGGACCTCCACCCCCCCCGAACTATGGGCCAGCTGATAAACTGTAAGCCATAGTCGTCTTGTGGTTGTTAATGTGACTGCCCGTAGGTTTGGTGTATGGGCAGGCTTTAGGCCCCCAGCTAGAGAGAATACAAGGTCAGTACACATGATGCAATGGGAGGATACCGCGGCAGTGAGGCACTCTTGACGTGACTGCGGGAAGGTGTTGCTTCTACGGTCCCTGGTGGATGGCACGTTACCACGTACCTGAAGTGCACAGGGGTGGGTGACGCGTCCTCCAGCTCTGGGAGCGGTGAATTTTCACCAAGGGGATAGTGGGGTGGAGGTTCCTAGCCTATATGGGGGGAGTCCCCCATCCCATGTTGCTCCCCCGGACAGCCGGGGAATTGGCCTCTCCCGGGGAAAACAGGGTCTACGTGGGCTCCCTTTTAGACTGCTGGTTAAATGTCCCGCCTAATCACACTGTTGCTCTGGGGTGGCATACCACCCTTTCTTTCTTTTTCGTTCTTCAATTTAGTGTTTGAACTATTTGTTTTATTGTTCCTTTTGCTACTCGGAGTCATACGGTCTCCCGGCTTGAACTGACCAACCCCCACACGGCTGTGCCTAAAGGCAGGCGTACCTACTAGTGAGGGGCACCTGTCTGGGGTGCACCGTACCCATTGGTGGTGGGCCCGTACTCAGAGGGGGCCTCCCGCCCCACTCACGTACGCGGTACCCGCCCCTGCACGCTCAGATTATCTCCTGTTTTCCCCCCCTTCTCCCATCCCCCCTCCTCCCAGCATCTCCTCCACCCCTACCCCGACTCTGCCTCCCTCACCCCTCACTAGTGACAATGACTGACGCACTTCACCCATCTCATAATGCCCCAAACAGGAGTTTGTCCTCTCTGAAAATCAAACTGTACTCCCTGAATGTCCGGGGCCTTAACACGCCTGAACGGCGTTCCTTACTGCTCACCTCTATACACAGGGAAAAACCTCAAGTAGTATTATTGCAAGAAACCCACTTCAGGTCAGACAGTGTCCCTACACTGCAAAGTCGTCACTATCCAACTGTGTTCCATGTGACCAATAACGCCTCTAAATCTAAAGGAGTATCCATATTGATCTCCCGACATTGCCCCCTACAGGTAGATGATGTCCAACGGGACCCACTGGGGAGGTTCCTCTTCCTTAAGGGTAGGATTAAAAACACACCCGTAATCATTGCCCCAAACTCTCAACACGTCCAATTCTTTCGAGACATTATCCTACACCTGACAGCCTTCCAGTCTGGAATGCTGATTCTGGGCAGAGATTTTAATGTCCCCCTGACCCCGCTCCTTGACACCTCTAATGGGGCCTCATGTTTGACTTACCGAGCTCTCTGTGCTATTAAAACCCAGCTGAATCTCCTTACCCTCCACGACTCTTGGCGCACGTTATACCCAACGGTTAAGGACTACACGTTCTACTCGCCTCTACACACTAAATACTCCCGCATTGACTATCTCTTTCTCACTCAAGCGGACCTGTTCCGCCTTGTAGACGCTACTATCGAACCCAGGGTGTGGTCAGACCACCACCCCATCACCATGACGCTCTCATGGCAGGGGCAGGTCCCTGGGCGGACTGCTTGGAGGATGGATGATTCTATCCTCCTTGATTCAGGAAACGTTGACATCCTAGCGGAAAAAATAGCACAGTACTTTACGATTAACTCCTCCCCTGAGGTCACACCGGCTACAATCTGGTCAGCACACAAATGTGTCCTCAGAGGGGAGTTGATATCTCTCATGTCGAAAAGGAGCAAGCTACGAGCGGCCCGAATCACTGAGCTTACGGACAGGATCAAAATCCTAGAACATGCCCACAAACGCTCCCAGGCGGAGGACTCACTTGAGTCCTTACTGGCAGCTAGGAAGACCCTGCTCGAGGAACTTCACGTGAGACTAAAACGCAAATTGGCCCTGTCGCACAAACTCTACTACGAATTCGGGAACAAGTCGGGTAAATTATTAGCTAATGCCCTGCAGAGGAAGAAGGAAGCTAACACAATCCACTCTATTACTACCCCTAGTGGAGAGATCCTACATAGATCAGACCGGATAGCTGAGCAGTTCACTTCCTATCTTTCCTCTCTGTACAATCTGCCTGCCCCACAAGAATCGGGGTCCCCCACGTCCCAGGAGGAGCTCATTATGGGGTTCCTCTCGAGATATGGGTCCCCCTCCACCCTACCGCCAGACTTATCGCATTTAGATACACCGGTGTCCGTCGATGAAACACTCAGAGCCCTGAAACAAATAAAACCGGGTAAATGCCCGGGCCCGGACGGTCTGTCCTCGGGCTATTACAGGACTTTTTCCTCCCTATTGCTCCCTCATTTTGTCCAGGCTTTCAATGACATCCCCTTCTCCCCCTCCACGGGAGCTGACCTGCTGGAAGCTCACATCACTCTGGTTCCCAAGCCCGGCAAGGACCCCACGCTAGTCCCTAATTATCGCCCCATTTCCTTGCTTAATGTGGACCTAAAACTGTACGCAAAAATACTGGCCAACAGACTACTCCCCCACATACCAAATTTTATCTCGACAGACCAGGTGGGTTTTGTCCCTGGTAGGGAAGCCAGGGATAACACCACAAAGGCGATAAATGTTCACCACTGGCTGTCCACATCCAACACCCAAGGATTCCTGCTGCCCCTTGATGCCGAGAAGGCATTTGACTCCTCAAATCGGGTTTACCCCTGCGCTTTCTGCAAAGGATCATGGCACTTTACTCAGTCCCTTCTGCCAGGGTCAGGGTAAACGGCCGCCTGTCGGACGCCTTCTCGGTACGCAACAGTACCAGACAGGGATGCCCCCTCTCACCCTTGATCTTTATCTTGACATTGGAACCCTTCCTTAGGCGTCTTCGAGACAACCAAGATGTACAGGGTGTGACAATCAAGCGTAAGCAATACAAGATAGCTGCATACGCCGATGACGTCCTGCTATTCTTGACAAACCCACTGATCACTCTGCCCAACCTGCTTAAAGATTTTCGCTTATTCGGTACGCTATCTAACCTCAAAATAAACTTTGGTAAATCCACGGCACTGAACGTGTCCCTCCCGCAGAATACCTTAGCCCTATGTAAACAGAACTTCCCCTTTAAATGGGAACCCAGTGCAATTACCTATCTAGGAATAAAATTGCCCACGAGACTCCCAGATTTATATGCCCAAAACTTCCTACCCACCCTTCAGACAATTAAGGACGATCTGCTGAAATGGAATAAGGGCACGTTTTCATGGTTCGGCAGAGCAGCGATTTTGAAAATGAACGTCCTTCCGAGGCTCTTATATCTGCTGCAAGCCATTCCACTAAAACTCCCCGCAGCCTGCTTAACCTCCTTTAAATCGGTTTGCAGGACCTTCCTATGGTCTGGTCGCTCGTCTAGGCTGAAATGGGATAGACTCACTCTCCCCAAGCTCCTAGGTGGTATAGGCCTGCCTGACCTCTCCCGTTACCATAAAGCTTGCCTACTGACGAGAGTAGTAGACTGGCACGTCCACAGGGAAAGTAAGGCCTGGGTGGAATTGGAGGAAGCATTTGTAGGGTTTCGGATCTCCCACCTCCCCTGGATAGACCCGAAGCTAACCCCCAAGTCCTGCTCTTCCCACCCCCTGATCGGTCCCACCATTTCGGCACTGAAATGCTTGACTAGCAGCAATGACGCACCCCCTTTCCCGGGCCCCATGACACCGCTAAATCACAACCCAGGTTTCACAGCTGGTCTCAGCACCACTGAGCACCAGGAGCACCAACCCTTCCCTTCCTTCAGGGCATACCAGTTTTTTGGCTCCAATACGCTCCTCTCACACTCAGAAATGACTGCTAAATTTCCAGAATTGATTTTACCTCGCTTTAAATTTTTCCAGCTGCGACACTTTCTCCAGGGCACGCCGAGAAGCTATGTACCTCCACTGAGCCGCAACAACATCTTGTCGCCACCCTGTACTCCGCGCTCACGCCACACACATCCACTAACACCGACATTCATGAGAGACGGGAGGCTGACCTCGAAACCTCCATCTCTGATGAAGACTGGCACTCGATCTGGTCTCACACCCACAAAGGCTCCATAAACGTGTCGGCCCAGGAGAACAGGTATAAGCTATACTCCAGATGGTACAGAACTCCCAGCAAATTACACAAATTGTTCCCTGCGGTTCCTTCCACCTGCTGGAGATGTGAAGAGGCCGAGGGCACTCTCCTACATATCTGGTGGGATTGCCCGAAAATTCGACCCTTCTGGATAAACGTACATGACCTCATCACACAAATCACTACGTTCACTCCTGATTTCACCCCGGCGCAATACTTGCTACACCATACCTCCCTGCCTAAATCAATTTATCACAAATCTCTAGTCCTCCAGCTAATCAACGCTGCAACCCAGTGTATTCCCCTGCGCTGGAAGAGCCCCCTACCACCTACCATTACTGACTGGCAGAATATGGTCAAAAGAATTGAAGAGATGGAAAGTATTATCCACCAAACTAAGGATACCTCTGAGAAGTTTAGATACACCTGGGGGTGCTGGACACACTACAGAACCTCGCTTTTAACAGGCCCGCAGACAACTACTGGTTAGCCCCTACACTGACACACAACGGTTGGGGCAGACTATCAACCGAGAGGTCAGTCAGGAGGTCACTACACCCCTACTGTGCACCCCCCCTTTATTCTTTCTCTTACCCTAACGCTAAGGACATCTGCCCATGCTCCACAGCTTGACGAAGCAACTCCAGAATCCTATGTATGGGAGGGCGTCCCCTCCTCCTAAATGATAGGTTTATCTCTCTATATACCGGAGTGGTGGAAGTGTGACGCTGGACCGATGACCGAAAGACAAGACATATTACATATTACACGCTAGGACCATGCCGACCTGCCCTTACTTGGCAAGTGCTGCTGGTGCCCTCCCACCCACAGATTAGTTCCCGTCAGGGGTGGGTGGTGGATGGGATTGTTTACAAGGGCCCTCTGCTTTCAGCTTTTTCTTTTGTCTTGTAAACCTGGCCCAGGTCCACGAAACCTCCTGTATGTCTCTTCGGTCCCAAGGGGACTCTCCCCTGGACGGGGGCCCCAACAATACTGTACTATCTTTAATTATACAATATTCCCCCATATTTTCAGTTCTGTTTATGACATGTTGCAATACGTGTGGAACATTGAATTTACTGATGTTGTTTTTGAAACATATTTCATGGTATTTTGCCCATGCTGTAAACGTTAACATAATGAGATGTGATAAGATATTGTAACCTGTGCAAATTTCAATAAAACTTTCTGGACAAAAAAAAACTAATCGCCGCCATTACTAGTAAAAATAAATACAAATATCCCATAGTTTGTAGACGCTATAACTTTTGCACAAACCAATCAAAGTACACATATTGGGATTTTTTTTTTTTTAACCAAAAATATGTAGCAGAATAAATTCATGAAGGTATTACATTTTTTACTTTTTTTGAATTACCGGTAGGTATGTTTTTTTTAGCAAAAAGTAAAAAAATAGCAATAATTTATGAAACGCAGTGTTTCCGCAAACAATATGCTATTCGATTAGGTTTATATCTACTGTATATACTTGCGTATAAGCAGACCCGAATATAAGCCGAGGCACTTAATTTTACCACAAAAAATGGGAAAACTTATTGACTCTAGTATAAGCCTAGGGTGTCCATCTGCATGCCTCACTGTGCCTCACTGTGTCCATGTGCATGCCTCATTGTGTCCATGCCTCACTGTGCCCATGCCTCACTATGCCCATGCCTCACTGTGCCCATGCCTCACTATGCCCATGCCTCACTATGCCCATGTGCATGCCTCACTGTGTCCATGTCTCACTGTGCTCATGCCTCACTGTGCCCATGCCTCACTGTGCCTCACTGTGTCCATGTGCATGCCTCATTGTGTCCATGCCTCACTGTTTCCATGCCTCACTATGCCCATGCCTCACTGTGCCCATGCCTCACTATGCCCATGCCTCACTATGCCCATGTGCATGCCTCACTGTGTCCATGTCTCACTGTGCTCATGCCTCACTGTGCCCATGCCCCACTGTGCCCATGCTTCACTATGCCCATGCCTCACTGTGCCCATGCCTCACTGTGCCCATGCCCCATTGTGCCCATGACTAGACTTAGGTTTAACATGGGAGTATATAGAAATGGTGCCCGGCTTTGAAAAATGGTGCTTCCCGGGCCGTAGGTCCCCCAGACAGCAATCCTTGCACACTTGTAGAGAAGAACTGGGGCTACATGTGTGCCAAGTTTCAGGTCCAGGGAATCTACGGCCGTCCAGTACAGGGTCCCCAAAGTTACTGGAGAAATTACCATTTAGCATTGGAGTCTATGGAAGGGGTGTCCAACTTTGAAAACACTTTGCACACTTATAGAGGAAGAGTGGGGCTACATGTGTGCCAAGTTTGGGGTCCAGGAGACCTACAGCCGGCCTGTACTGGGTCCCCAAAGTCCGGGAGATCAGGCGCAAAAAGTTGAGTATAAGCCGAGGGGAGCATTTTCAGCACAAAAAAATAAATGTGCTGAAAAACTCGGCTTATACTCGAGTATATACGGTACTTAAAATACAGCAAATTACAATGCATTTTTTTTTTGGCTTAGGTTTGGCGTTTATTTTCTATATACTCTAGGTATTCAATAATGTCGCAGGCAAAACAATATCCATTGAACAAGAAAAAGCAGAACCACCAAGGATGCTCAATGTATCAATATTTATGATAAAATAAATAAATAACAAATCACCTTATTGATGTATTATTCCATTACCAGCCTCTCTCAATGGGTAGAGGTTTGCTTGGCGGCTCCCAAGAAGATAAGAAGATAGGTAGAAGCTGTACGCATACTGAACAGGAGCAATGAGCTACTGTACATACCAAACGGACAGAGCCTGGAATAAATTATGTTTTTGTGAGATGTGCAAGTATCACCTATGGGTGCTCACAAATTGGATTTTTATCCTTATATACTTTATGTTCTTATATATATATATTGAGGAAAATATTTAAGCACTTCAGCCCCGGGAGGTTTACCCCCCTCCCTGACCAGACCATTTATGCGATACTTCACCGTGTTACTTTAACTGACAATTGCACGGTCGTGCGACAATGTACAAAAATTAAATGTATGTTGTTTTATTTCCCACAAATAGAGCTTTCTTTTGGTGGTATTTGATCACCTTTGTGTTGTTATTTTTTTTTTTTTTTTGCTGTAAACAAAAAAACACAGACAAGTGTGAAAAAAAAAAATGTTTTTACTTTATGCTATAAAAACCCATGCAATACAAATTAAAAATCATTTTTTTTTATTTTTTATCTGTTTAGGTCAATGTGTATTCTGCTACATATTTTTGGTAAAATAAAATCCCAATAAGCGTATATTGATTAGTTTGCGCAAAAGTTATAACATCTACAAACTAGGAGATATTTTTATGGAATTAATAATTTATTACATTTTTATTTACTAAAAATGGCGGAAATCAGCATTTTTTTGCGGGACTGCGACTTTGTGGTGGAAAAATTAGACACCTAACTGACATTTTTTGGGGACCAGTGATACTGATACAGTGATCCGTGCTAAATAATATGCACTGTAATTGTCTTAATGACACTGGGAGGGAAGGGGTTAACATCAGGGGTGATCAAAGGGTTGGGTGTGCTCCCAGAAACAGAAGATCTCCATCTTCCTCCCACACAGAACGGTGGTCTGCCTTGTTTATATAGGCAGATCGCCATTCTGCCCCATTCTGCCTCTCCTGTGCTTTAATTCATTTTAATGCAAAAAATAATATATAATCCACATTTTGGTAAATTATAAAAGATGATGTGATGCTGAGTAAATAGATACCCAACAGATCATGCTTTAAAATTGTGCATGCTCGTGAAATGGTGACAAACTAAGATACTTAAAAATCTCCATAGACGACACTTTAATTTTTTTTTACAGTATACCTGTTTAGAGTTCTAGCGCACAGAGGGTGTATGCCCCAATCAAAGGAAATCGCTAAGCAATTGCTAGGGGGAAAAGGGGAGAGACAAGCTCAGTCCATAAGTCCATGAATTATAATGTGAATTTAGTAGTAGCCAACTTGAGAGTGCGTCCAACTCTGAAATGACATGAAGAAAGAAGGGGGGGGGAATTAACCTGAGTGTAGTATTACAGTATAAATTGTATTTTCACATAAAAACACTTACAACTCAGGGCTGGACTGTTGTTTACAGGCCAGCGATGACTCCAACTCCTTCCGGTGACTTAATTTCCGCCCGTGCGGTCCACGCTGGTCAGCGTGAGACTTCCTGTTGCTGCAGGGCATCTCTATGCATCTACTCACCTCCATGTGAGTGTTTAAAGTAACACTAAAGGTTTGTTTTTTATTAGATCAATTGATTGCTGTAAGCTAGAGCATTTAAATAGCACTTACCTCGTTTTTCCTTTTGATCTCCAAAATACAGTAATCCAGGTTTGAAAATGCCATTTGCTGTCTCTCCTCTTCTTGCTTTCCACCAGCACCTGAGCCGTTTTGCATGGTGGAAAGCAGAAAGTGCTCACCCCCTCCCTATGACTACAGCCCTGCGTGAAGATGCTCTCTTATCCCTCACAGGCATGGAGGCTAAGCCTAATGGGAACTGTAGTTCCCATTAGGCCGCGATGTAGCAAGAATGAATGTGCACCGCAAACCAGGAAGTCAGTGAGAATAACGATTCAGGAGTGACGGAGGTGAATAAAACAGCTCAATTTCAACAGGTATCAAACTAGTTATAATGCAAAACATTACTTTTTACTTTATCAGCTACTGTCAGACTTTAATTTAAGAGGAAAATATTTTTGTCTTTACAACCCCTTTAATGCACCCTCTTCCTGCAGGACAGTGGTATATTCACTACCCTATTTTGAGCACTTTTAACTATCCTATAAGTATTTTAGCCATAGGAAAACAAAACGTATACTGTAATTCTACACTCATGTGGCGCCTTTCCGCCCCCCCCCCCCCCACTTTCTTAACCTCCCTGGCGGTATGATTCTGTCTGGAATTACGTACCAAAAGCGGTACAATTATTTTGCATGGAAATTCTGCGTTTTATACTGTAGGCCTAAATTTTTAGGAATAACTCACTTAAATTTGTCCAAACCAGAGTCTAGTAGACATCCCGGGTATGATAAAGTTTGAAACACAAAATCATAAAATATAATAAATAACTATAAATAATTATAACAAATAATAATGTAATTATAATAAAAATTATTCACTAATATAATCAAATCAAAATCACTGAAATTTGCTCAGTTGCAGAATTGTCGCTGTCATTACTTTTATTTTTTTATGACGAATTTCCCCACAAATCGCTATCGCTCAATTCTGCAAGTGATTATCATTTATTATCACTGTTTTCTAGCTGCTCTAAAATCACTTTTGACATAAAGGGACACTTTTGGTTGCAATGGACAATCTACAGTTTGCAGGCACAAAAAAAAATGTTTTTATTATGTAAAAGAACATGCAGGGCACTGGGCAGACCACTAGGGACAGGGGGGGTGTACTTTTTACATACAGTACTGTAATCTATAAGATTACAATATACTGTATGTAATGTGTTTGTTTACTTTTTTGAATTTGCCGCCGGTCTCCGCCCCCGTGCGCCGTTATGTCACAGGGAACGGAGATCGGCGGCGCGCAGGCACTGTGTGAGTCGAATGGAGGACGCCACTCACTCACACAGCGGGGATGCATCGCTGGATCCAGGGACAAGGTAAGTACAGTACCCCGCCTGGATAAACAGGTAAGCCAGCGCGCTGCAGGCTCTGCATTCACCCCGAGCGCGACTCGGGGATATCGTTTTTTACATAAAAAATCCACCCCGAGTCGCGCTCGGGGATACCGGCAGGGGGGTTAATACCTGTTTAGAGTTACAGAGGATGTCTAGCACTAGAATTATTGTTCTTGTTACAATGTTTGTGGCGATACCTCACATGTAATAGTTGTGTGGTGAAATTGCGCTCCCCTATGTTACATGTGATCTAGTGTTAAATATATTTATAATCACCTCCTGGTATTACAGAGTGAAGTGCTGTCCTCCAAAAACAATGTACTCCACTAGAGTGCACAATATAAATGAATAAAGATAAACGTGAAATAAACGTGAAAAAAAACTATTTTAGTTGATGCACTAGTTTGTGCTCTTAAATATCATAAACCTCTATGTTGAATGAATATACATAATACACCTATACTTATGTATATAGAAAAACCATAAACACATCATTAAAAATTCATATGGGGTGGGTAGTCCAGTGTTTTCCTCCTATTCAGTGTCCCATGTAGGTGATCAAGTATACATATAGTTGGTGTGTTCCTCTGTGGTATATTCAAATTGTTACCAAGTTGTCACCACTTAGTGATATCCCATCACCGTTTGAAATGGTCACTCACCAGATGTCGTATTGATCAGAGCCTTTGGTTCATTACTCAGGATAACCACTCCTATGTTAGGTATTCAGCCTGCTGCCTGGTGCCTTGAATGTGGAATATGGTGTCACCTTCTCCTATGAGTGCTCACAGAGAAAAAAGGTGCTTCTCATAGTGTATTAAATTAAAACATATTTTTATTTTGTTAAAATAAATGAGTAATACACTCACATTTGGTGGTACCTATATACCGGCACCAAGCTTCTCCAGCGGTGTATGCAAAAAATGTGGATGGTGTGAAAAAGCTGTTCCTCTTCCGACCTCCCAGCTGTCTTACTTTCGAAACGCGTAGAGGCTGCTGAACGATAAGACTACACATACAGACTGTAAGACAGCTGGGAGGTCATAAGAGGAATGGCTTTTTCACCCCATCCACATTTTTTGCATACACGGCTGGAGAAGCTTGGTGCCGGTATATAGGCACCACCAAATGTGAGCGTATTACTTATTTGTTTTAACAAAATAAAAATATCTTTTAATTTAATACAAGAAGGTGACACCATATTCCGAATTCAAGGCACCAGGCAGCAGGCAGAATACCTAACATAGGAGTGGTTATCCTGAGTAATGAACCAAAGGCTCTGAACAATACGACATCTGGTGAGTGACCATTTCAAACGGTGATGGGATATCACTAAGTGGTGACAACTTGGTAATAATTTGAATATACCACAGAGGAACACACCAACTATATGTATACTTGATCACCTACATGGGACACTGATTAGGAGGAAAACACTGGACTACCCACCCCATATGAATTTTTAATGATGTGTTTATAGTTTTTCTATATACAACTATAGGTGTATTATGTATATTCATTCAACATAGAGGTTTATGATATTTAAGAGCACAAACTAGTGCATCAACTAAAATAGTTTTTTTTTTCACGTTTATTTCACATTTATCTTTATTCTTTATATTGTGCACTATAGTGGAGTACATTGTTTTTGGAGGACAGCACCCCACTTTGTAATACCAGGAGGCGATTATAAATATATTTAACACTAGATCACATGTAACATAGGGGAGTGCAATTTCACCACACAACTATTACTTTTGGGACCGGATACCACTAGGTACCCCGACCCGCCTTTTTTCTTTAATTGCAGCACACCCACTACTAAAGCAACAATTTATATTCCATTTGCGCCAACCACATTCACACTAGATACCTCACATGTGTGGCGCTAGCATTGTTTACATATGCGTGTGTGATATACGTATGCATTCACTTCTGCATGTGAGCATGGAAGGATGGGGCCACTTTAATTGTTTTAATTATTTTTTAATTTTATATTTTTACACTGTCCCTGTAATTTTTGTATCACTTTTATTCCTATTACAAGGAATGTAAACATCCCTAGTAATAGAAATAAGGCATGACAAGTCCTCTTTATGGAGAAATCTGGGGTCTAGAGGACCCCAAATGTCTCCTTTGAAAGCAAAAGTTCAAAACAATTAATTGATCCTATGCTTTAAAACAAAAAAAAATGATTTACTTCCGCCCTAGCCCAAAATGTTATGATGTCGCTCTGGTATTCCTAGATTATAGAGGTTATTGGAGATGATCTGGTTTCTACTTACCTTTGTGACCATATGCATGAACTGTCGGTTGGTTTCCTGGGCTCACTGGTAAGAACGGCAATCCCATGAACAGCGATAAACGTTGGGAGGGGTGACCGCTCTCCCTGCTTCTAATAGCGATCCAGCGGCTAATCTGCCGCTCTGATCACTTTTACGAGAAAGAGAATTGCTGGCTGAGAAAAAAAATACTGGGATTATCGCTAATACAGTAGCATCAGCCATAACCCAGGTACACTGAGGCTGCAATGGACACTGTGAGAATGGGCTCAGTAAGGCTACAATAGGCACAGTAAGGCTACAATGGGCACAGCGAGAATAGGCACAGTAAGGCTGCATTGGGCACAGTAAGGCTGCAATGGGCACAGTGAGAATGGGCACAGTAAGGCTGCAATGGGCACAGTACAGCTGCAATGGGCACAGTGAGAATAGGCACAGTAAGGCTGCAATAGGAACAGTAAGGTTGCAAATGGGCACAGTGAAGCTGCAAATGGCCATTGTTGACCCTCTTTTACGCTTACAGTAGCTGATGAATTCTCACCCTAGGCTTATACTCGAGTTAATACGTTTTCCCATTTTTTTGTGATGAAATTAGGGCCTCGGCTCGGCTCGGGTTATACTCGAGTATATATGGTAAATGGAACAACTTCACGTATTGGTCTACTATAAATGAAGCCCTTAAAAACAAGAGGCATCATTTCACTTGCCACCTGGTGGCCATGGACCATCTATTCATAGGCATGCATGAAGCTCTTCACTTGTAGATGGTTAAAGTGGAGTTTCCATCCAAATAGTTTTTTTTCATTATTGTGCTCATTAGACCTAAAAAGTAAAAAAAGAAAAACATTTTTTTTTTACTTATCTGGAAATGCCTGTTGCTATGCGGTCCCACAAAATCTGCCTTTGAAATCAACTAGGATTCTGACATCATCTCCCTCTGAAGCTCCTGGGAAATGTGTGTCATCATTTCCCAGGATGCAGTGCGCTGTCCAATTATCACTCCCCATCCAAGACTTCCAGGAAGTAAGTGCTTGTAGGCTTCGCAATGCCCACAAGCAAAATGACAACCGTGTGGACCTAGTTTTATAAACTATTTTTTGAATATCTATGCGGATCGGCGGCGGATTGTAAAATAGTAAGTGACCGGATTTATATTATAAAAACGCAGGATGAAAGGACATACATTTAAAAAATGCTAATTGTGGTTGGAACTCCGCTTTAAGGGTCAGAAATAGAAACATAGGGGCCTTTGGGAAAGTTGAAGCCTTGTGTTATTAACTCCTTATAGGGCATGCGACAAGATTCTGACCTTGCTTCATAATAGGAGCAGCCCTTATGAAAAGGCAGCTTGCTGGTCAATCTGTTGCCTTTCAATTCGCTAATAATGTCCTCAATTTTCATCTGTTTCTTGGCAATATCTGTATAGTTAAACACTTGCTAATTAGCTTGGTGAGCTAGTTTTCAGGGTCCTGTCAGTGATGAATACAAACCATCTCATCTCTCTTATCTGGGTCTGACTTTTTATCCTTCCATCTGGAACTGCAGCCGCTAATGAATTCATGATTCTTCTCTACACACTGTCTCCTTAACAATGTTTCACAATGTATTATCTGTAGCGCTAAGTATCTTACCCGCCTTGTCCTTGCCCACTGATGTGTCAAAGAAGGACAAAAGTTAGAGAATGACTAATCATTATCATATATCTGGAAAATACATTTTACAACTACGTTTAAGTGAACGCCCCTCCCTATTTAGCTTATAT
Source organism: Rana kukunoris (assembly GCA_029574335.1). NCBI lineage: Eukaryota > Metazoa > Chordata > Amphibia > Anura > Ranidae > Rana > Rana kukunoris. Next base: position 388,661,404 of record CM056051.1, read on the forward strand.
CTCAAAGGTCTGATTAAAATGAAGAATCGCGCTTTCTTTACTTCTCGAGCAAATATAATCTTTTATCTCAGACAGTAAAAGCCAAATAGGAGTTTCTGTAGAGAAGACGGGGTCATTATATCAGTAGCTGAGTATTGGAATATAGTATCATCTGACCCTCCAGTGCTCTGTTAGAAAATCATGTATATTGTAACTCTTGTATATGTAATTATAATGTCAATAACAAATATCTAACTTTAACTGTAAATTAAAAGTCTGTTTTTATTTTAATCTCAATCTTGTTGCACGGCTTACTTAGATTGCTAAAATGACAGTCTACTTACAGTTAGGTCCATATACAGTGCCTTAAAAAAGTATTCATACCCCTTAACATTTTCCACATTTTGTCATATTACAACCAACAATATCAATGTATTTTATTGGGATTTTAATGTGATAGACCAAAACAAAGTGGCACATATTCATGAAGTGGAAAGAAAATGATAAATGGTTTTAATTTTTTTTCCAAATAAATATGTGAAAAGTGTGGTTTGCATTTGTATTCAGCCCTCCTGAGTCAATACATTGTAGAACCGCTTTTCACTGCAATTACAGCTGCAAGTGTTTTTGGGGATGTTGATACCAGCTTTACACATCTAGAGAGTGACATTTTTGCCCATTCTTCTTTGCAATATACTGTATTTATTGGCATATAACACTCACTTTTTTACCCTGAAAATAGAGGGTAAACTGTGCCTGCGTGTTATACACAGGGGGCTGTGCAACGTTTTTTCCTGAAACTTCCCTCTTAAAGTTAGGGTGCATGTTATACTCCCTGCATGTTATACACCGATAAATATGGTTGCTCAAGCAGAGGCGACTCTAGGGGGGGGGGGGGCGAGAGGGGGCCCTGACCCCCCCCCAACATTATGCTGTGCCCCACCATGAGCCCCCCCCCAAAAAATGTTTTTTTTGTACTTTTCACGGGCCGCCCCTGGAGTAACAGTCTCTCCTGAGAGGAAGAGCGTCCCCAGTCAGCTCTGCGAGCATTCCTCCCCCCTCCCTCTGCTCGCTGACACTACATAATGCAAGTGTTCACACAACCACAGCCGCCTGATCTGCTCCTTCCCCTGCATCCTCATTGGCACGTAGAAGAGTGAGTTGCAGAAAGGACTCCATGAGCACTATTGGGGAGGGGGGGCCCAAGCCTTCATCTCAGTTACTGAAAAAACAGACTGATTTCTCCCGTCCTTAGGACAGGAGAACCAGCCTGTAAATTCCGAGAGTGGTGACTGCAAGCTGAGCCGTGTGTCAATCTATGACACTCTTTTACAGCCCAGCGAGTCCAGCCACCTCCCCCCCACTCTCCTCACATACGAGCAGGGAGAAATACAGCTCCTCCTCCTCCTCCTTTCAGTCCCGCCCACACTATTTCAGTGTGCTGTATCTGAAGAGAGGGGATGTGTGTTCAGGAAATATGAAAATCAGCAGCATGTGTGTGAATGATGCCTGAGATTGTAGCCTGGACCGTGGGTAAGTGTGTGCACTGCAGACTGCAGTACACTGTAATCACTGAACTGTATTATCTCCATCCCTTCTCTCCCCCATCTGTCTCCCTCCCCTCTCCTGTTCTTTCAAGGCATTCACAATTTACTTTCTGTAACGGTCACCACCGTTTACGATATTCCATTCCATCACCCCACGACAGCTTATCCGACAGTCCGACAGACATCAGACACGACCCATTTCATTTCCCAGAATAACCGAGACAACACAAGCTCTGGTACTGGTTCCAAAATGAATGAATGAATCCTTTAATGGTAACTTAGCTTTCTTACAGTATATACAGTACAAGCATGTTACAGTTAATCACAGGGACAAAGACACACTCCACCCACACATCACAGAATGGGGGCTTCATACACATTCTTTTAGATGGTGACATTCCGATGAGTTAATTACTACTCATTACCCAGACGGTCTGGCTCCGCATTTAGAGGGGTAAATTACTACAGCTTGACAAGTCACATTCCACATCTTAACAGTGTCATTAGCATACACAATAAACAGGTCTTAGAAGCAGACCTATTTAGCACAATGGACACAAAACAGTATTAGCATCACACAATGGAATGTCTAGGAGCAGACTCAATTAACACCTCAAAAGCATGTGTCCCCACATTGAATGAAAACACTCTATTGACCTGTCGGAGTCAGACTTTAACCTCCCTGGCGGTATGATTCTGTCTGGAATTACGTACCAAAAGCGGTACAATTATTTTGCATGGAAATTCTGCGTTTTATACTGTAGGCCTGCAATTATTAGGAATAACTCACTTAAATTTGTCCAAACCAGAGTCTAGTAGACATCCCGGGTATGATAAAGTTTGAAACACAAAATCATAAAATTATAATATAATAAATAACTATAAATAATTATAACAAATAATAATGTAATTATAATACAAATTATTCACTAATGTAATCAAATCAAAATCACTGAAATTTGCTCAGTTGCAGAATTGTCGCTGTCATTACTTTTATTTTTTTATGACGAATTTCCCCACAAATCGCTATCGCTCAATTCTGCAAGTGATTATCATTTATTATCGCTGTTTTCTAGCTGCTCTAAAATCACTTTTGACATAAAGGGACACTTTTGGTTGCTATGGACAATCTACAGTTTGCAGGCACAAAAAAAATGTTTTTATTATGTAAAATAACATGCAGGGCACTGGGCAGACCACTAGGGACAAGGGGGGTGTGTACTTTTTACATACAGTACTGTAATCTATAAGATTACAGTATTCTGTATGTAATGTGTTTGTTTACTTTTTTGAATTTGCCGCCGGTCTCCGCCCCCGTGCGCCGTTACGTCGCAGGGAACGGAGATCGGCGACGCTCGGGCACTGTGTGAGTCGAATGGAGGACCCCACTCGCTCACACAGCGTGGATGCATCGCTGGATCCAGGGACAAGGTAAGTACAGTACCCTGCCTGGATACAAGGTAAGCCAGCGCGCGCTGCAGGCTCTGCATATTCACCCCGAGCGCGACTCGGGGATATCGATATTTACATAAAAAATCCACCCCGAGTCGCGCTCGGGGATACCGGCAGGGGGGTTAACAACTTGTAATATTTAAAGATATCCTGCAAAACATGAATTATCAGTAATGTTCCATCCCATGTAATTTATCATTATCATTTCTCAGTCACCCTATGCCCAAAAGGGGCACAGGATGACCCTAGACCCAAGAGTCATTAGTGATGCTGGCACTCAAGTACCCCCCATCCTTCAAAAGTCTCTGGGTGTCACGGGCCATTCTGTTACACTTTCACTTTCAGTTAGGCAGGTAATATACAGTGCAAATTTCTTTCCTACATCCACAGATTGCAGGAAAGAAACTTGCATGATTCCCCCATCAACACAGACAGTGCTGACGGGAATATCCCTCCTGCCCAGCAATTGTATTCTCCCGACAAACAGTGATTCTCACTAGTGGCTATACAGCAATCACTAGTGATAATCATAAGATAATCTGCTCATTAATGGTTCAAATCTCAGCCAGTTCCTGCTGAACCAGCTGAGATTTAAACTGTCTATGGCTGGTCTTAGCTCTTAGGCAGCCCATACATTGATCACTTTTTTTCATTCAACTATTAGGTTGAATGAAAAAAAAAAGAAATTATACAATTCCCCCATCTACACATTATAGGTGGATGGGGGAATCCTCCCAGTGTGGACCAGTGCTGCAATAACCAGAGTTGCTGTCCTGTCCCGGCTATTCACAGCGCTGGTCTCTGTCTCCTTGGCAGCGGCGGCAGCACATTGGAACCCAGTGCTGGTTACTTTATGGGGCTGATGTACAGGAGGGCCAGCACAATTTGTTGTTAGAGATGGGCTGGGCATGTTCAAAAATCCACATGCCAGAGCCTGCCAGGAAGCCCACACTGCACAGCGCTAATCACAGGCAGTGAGAGATTTCCCGGTCCGCAGCTCTGCACAGATCAGGAAATGTCTCACTGCCTGTGATTAGCACTGTGGAGTGTTGGCTTCCTGGCGGGATTGGGCATGTGGGATTTCAAACACACCCGACCCCATCTCTATTGGTTGTAGACAGTTGAGCTCCCTGCAGGTTGCTTAGCAGCAGTGGAGCCTTCTCTGACATGCTGATCAGGATGCAATCCAGGTGATACTCCCAGTCAAATCCTAGTGTTAAATATCAGAGATTTTATTGATCAAAGCCCACACTTTACAGGCATAGAGCCCACACTTTACAGGCATAGAGCCCACACTTTACAGGCATAGAGCCCACACGGCTGCGGAACATATATATATATATATATATATATATATATATATATATATAAATAAAATCAATGTGGTTGTACTCTTGATGCTAATAAATACTGTATTTATTAGATCTGACTGGGAGCATTACCTGGATCACATCCCGATCAGCATGTCAACAGAGAAAATTATACAGCATTACTGCTGTTAGGTGACCAGCTCGGGGCTCAGCTCTCTATAACCAATAGTGCCAGCCTTCCCCTGCATGCACCTATAATGTCACCAGCACTAGGTCCTAATGGACTGCCGCCGCTGCCAAGGAGACAGATGCCAGACCAGCGCTGTCAATAGCAGGGACAGGACAGCTGGGGAACCCCACAGTGGCAGAACACCAGGGCTCGGTGGCAAGACAACCTTTGCAACCCTAAAAGTTCTTCCACTGCTTTGGACCCTTATATTTTCTTGGTGTGCTGGTGACATATATCTCATATTTTCTGCCACCCTGGGGGGCCCCAGTATAGTAGGAAGGGAGCTCACTGCAGAACATGTTGTGGGATCGTAGTAAAGGGCCCCAGGAGATATATATATGTATATATATATTTGCATTTTATAGTTGGCCCCCCTACTTTTGTCCCTGTCCCCCCATGTGCCCCCCCTAAATATGAAAGCTGGAGACGCCACTGTGCTCAAGGTCTGTCAGATTGGATGGAGAGCACTTTTCAAGTCATGCCATAGATTCTTAATTGGATTTAGGTCTGGACTTTGACTAAGCCATTCTAACACATGAATATGCTTTGATCTAAACCATTCCATTGTAGCTCTGGCTGTATAGTTAGGGTCGTTGTCTTGCTGGAAGGTGAACCTCTGCCCCAATCTTATGTCTTTTGCGGACTCTAAGGCCGCGTACACACGTTCAAACTTATCCGATGAAAACGGTCCGACGGACCGTTTTCATCGGATATGTCTGCTGGGCTGTTTTGGTCTGATGGTTGTACACACCATCAAACCAAAATCCCCGCCAGCAGACAGTGCAGTGACGTGGCGGTGACGTTGACGCCGCCACGTCACCACTCCAGGAAGTAAAATAGATTCGACGCATGCGGGAGATTTTTGTCCGCTGGTTAGGCGTACTAACCAGCGGACATGTCGGACGGACGGGTTTCAGCAGACAAGTTTTAAAGCATGCTTTAAAACTTGTCTGCTGGAAAAACCTGTCTGGTCGCCCGTACACACGATCGGATTTGTCTGCTGAAACGGTCCGTCGGATCGGTTTCAGCAGTTAAATTCGATTGTGTGTACGCGGCCTAACAGGTTTTCTTCTAAGATTGCCCTGTATTTTGCTTCATTCATCTTCCCATCAACTCTGACCAGACTCCCTGTCCATGCTGAAGAAAAGCATCCCCACAACATTATGTTGTCACCACCATTTTTCACGGTGGGGATGGTGTGTTCAGAGTTATGCGCAGCGTTAATTTTTTCCGCCACACATAGCGTTTTGCTTTTAGGTCAAAAAGTTAAAATTTGTTCTCATCTGGCCAGAGCACCTTCTTTCACATGTTTGCTGTGTGTTCCACATGGCTTCTCGCAAACTGCAAACAGGACTTCTTATGGCTTCCTTTCAACAATAGCTTTCTTCTTGCCACTCTTACATAAATGTCGTTTTTAAGGTTGTAAAAAATGATCGTGTGTGGGCTAAAACGACACAAAAAAACGCGCATGATCAGAAGCAAGTTATGAGATGGGAGCGCTCGTTCTGTTAAACTATCGTTCATAATGGCATATAGTGTAGATCATCCAGGATCCGAGGTCTCGCTTTCCCAAAACGTGTTCCCTCTCACTGCTCTGCGCCGCTGGGATGTTCCAGGCTCAGCGATCGAAAAGGGGAGATGAAGTGAGTGTGGGGGAAGAAAAAGCAAATGCCTCCAATGGTGAAGTAGGTTTTGTAACAACGAGAATAGTTTATTTGATAAAAGTTGAAACGAAGATAAAAATCAAGCTCAAGCAAACTGCGGAGACGGAGCGATCGTACTACCGCCTAAAATCTATTGGCCTCCGGGTTGTGCGGGTGTCACGTGGTCTCGACTTCCCTACGGCGCTACGTCACTTGCCTCGTGACTTCATCAGGGGCCACACAATATGCCTATATATATATAGCACCCTCAAGGTAAGGGAACTACAAGACCTCTGTGGATATCTAGACATAGAACAGCAGCCAGAGTGAAGACTTTAACCATTCCACCATCCAGCCCTCCATCCTAATACCATACAGAGACTGTCTTGTGCATCATTGCCCATTACCCAGTATACACATGCACTGGTTGAATAGGACTCTATTCATTGATACCTAGATGCACTTATTGAATAGGACTCTATTAATTGACACATTGTTTGAGTTGGATTCATTCACACCTTTTAGCTATTTTTGTAGCTACTTCATTCACCCATTTGTTTATCATTTGTATGTACTTGTGTAGTGCTCACGCATCACATATTTGAAGCGCTTATCACATTTTTTGATTTTGACCTTTATGATTTGTGTATTGTGGACACTTTAGATATAGCTGCCTCAGACCTGTTGATGTCATCCAATCACTTTATCTGCATACTCACAGTAGCGCATTAGACTTTACTTCCATTTAGTTCATAATGGAGAAAGCACATTCATCACGCTGTAACAGACAGAAAAGTGCAAATCATCTTTTACTAACACGGAATCAGCTAAAGCAGCCCAAAGGCGAATGGAACTTCCCCTTTATAGTGCCGTCGTACGTGTTGTACGTCACCGCGCTTTGCTAGATAATTTTTTAGAAACGATGGAGTGTGGGCAACGTCGTTTTAATGATGAAGTTGAAAAAATGTTTTTTTTTTTCATACTGAAAAATGATTGTAACAAGGTTTATGGCTTCTTATCCTTTTCGAAAATTTGCTTTTACACATGGGTCTGATCACCAAAGAAATCCCTCTACCATCTACTAACAGAGGCTCATCATCTACAAAAAGGCCTACTGTAGCCCCCTAACTCCTGTTTGGCAGAAACAACAATCAAAGAGGTCAACGGATTCTTAACCTCCATGATGCAGATACCCAGACTGAGGACAATACTGTCCTGCTCAGCTCTCTCTGGAATTCTTCCCTCTTCATGATTTACTCCGGATTTGTCTTTTGCTATCATCTGGGTTGACTTCCATGTTCCTAGAGGGACTTTTCCAGGGGATGGGGATTGATTTGGGTACACCATTACCCACTGTTATACATTGTTTACAGGTTGATAATTTTCCACAGTCTACAACAAACTGAACTTTTTTTCCCTACCATCCGTCAAATTTCCACTTGTTTGTGGCCTTAATATAACTAAGATCTTTCTTACAGTGTTGACTGGGGTCTTCTTCTAGGATAGAAGGAGTACCAAAATCTGGATCGGATGTATCAGTTAATCAAATTTCATGGTTGAGCCCTTGCAGTTGCTTTCTCGTTGTTCCCGGCTGTTAGCGGGGGGCTCCATGTTCTTTGGGGTCGCATGTTGGTGTTGGGGGGCTGCGTGGGGACTGCTGTTAGGGCTCTATTTCCACCCTTAGGGACAGGGCTCTGGATTTCATTGATTTAAAAATTAAATAAAACACAAATAATCAATTAATACAAATTAGCCCATACATAATTTGATAGAATGGTGAATACAATAGTGATACCACAGATACATTAATAAAAATCAATAATAATATTGAAAATCTGTTAAAAATTGATGAAATCCAAGAATTAGTGTCCATACATTTGTGAAAGAATAAACCTGGTGAACAGTGAATAACTAAAAACATTTGAGTATGCACCAGGGCTGAGTAACAAAAAGTCCATATGCAAGTAAAAAATGCTGTATCCACTTGAGAAGCAAAACCCGTGTTGAATCCACCACCAATTCAGTAGAAATGAACTCTTGCCGAATAGCCATGATCCCCCATTAAGCCCCTGGACAAGGTAAGTTTTTACGAAACGTACGTCGTGCGGAGTGATGCGCTGACGTCACCTCTTGCTCCATTCGCATACCCAGAAGGAAGGGTTGTCTGTCTGTGCACCGGCCGGCACATCAGACTACAGGCTCAATTTTACTGCAACATTGTAAGTGCTGTCCTGAGTGACTTCAATGAGTCTGCTTCTCAAGCCTCTGCATATTTAAGGTGCATGGGCAACCTCATGCTTCAAAGCCTGCGAAAGGACCCAAGAATACGTGGCATAAAGGAGAAGGATAATTATTGGTTGGCAACCCTCCTTGGCCACCGTTATAAGGGAAAGGTCTCAGAACTCATTCCGCCCCCACAGAGAGTGCAGAAGATAAAATCTCTTGAGGACACGTTAAAGAGGATTTTTTTGAAAATTTTTCCTGACTCCAGTAGGTTACAGTGTCACGGAAAACTTGTTTTAAATCTTCAGTTGTTCAAGTATTGGAGAAGGCGTCCGCCTAAATGAGGCATTTTGGAATTTTTATAGTCCAGGGTTGTCCGCTTTCACATCCCATCAGCAGCGTCTGCATCTCATGGTGGACGATTACCTTGGGGCCAAAACAGAGATGGAAAGCTTTCCAGCTGACAATCCACTAACTTACTGGGTCATGAGAATAGACCACTGTCCAGAACTTGCCCAGTATGCTATTGAGTTGCTGGGCTTCCCTGCTTTCAACGTTCTTTCAGAACGGGCATTCAGTGCTGCAGGAAGTTTTGTTACTGATCATAGAACGCGTCTGTCCACAGTCTCTGTGGACCTTTGACTTTTACAAAAACAAATCAGTCCTGGATTACCAGCTATGATACCCCTGATGTCACTGATTAAGTATTTTTGGGATATGGAATCGCTACAGGACATGTAGGCTGCCTAGCTTTGAAGGTGTTCAATCCTTTCATCTGCAATAATTGTTTTGGTACAGGTTTCATGGGCACAATTAACACTCAAAGACCAGTTTTTCAGCACCTGTTTGACAGGTGCAGATCATTGCAATTTATTTTGCCTTCATCAAGTGCACCTATATAGGGGTATGGTGGTAAGGCATCCCGACACCCAGAGAGTAATTTTTCTGCACCTGCTTGACAGGTGCATATCATTGCAGTTTTTTACAGCAAAGCCAATTCTTGCTTTCATCAAGAGTACTTTTATAGGGTTACGGTGGGACGACGCCACTGACACCCAAAGACCAATTTTCTGCACCTGTTTGACAGGTGCATATCATTGCAATTTTTTACAGAAAGGTCAATTCTAGCTTTTATTAAGATTATCTCTATAGGGTTACAGTGGGAAGGCGCCACCGACTCCCAAAGACCAATTTTTATGCACGCGTTACCTCTATCCAAAGTCAAAGTGACACCAGAATGTATCCAAAAAATCTCTAATCTTGTTCCCTGTGCACTACATTGTGGTCTCATAATACACACTGGCTCCCCAGCTGTTTCTGAGCAAATTAAAGGCAGCTTGGCTTTATAAATGCAATTATTGCTGCAGCAGATTCTGGACATGGTACAGATCTTCTATTTTACAGGTAGACTAAGGGGACCCCCCGGACACTATATTGGAAGGATTTTTTCATTTTTATGCGTTCACTTTAAAAATAAAAAAAAACACTGCTCATTTAAAAATTAAGGGCCAGATTCTCAGCGGCGCTACGACGGAGTATCTCAGATACCCCGTCGTATCGTCGTTTTTTTGGCTCGTATCTATGCGAGTGATGCTTAGCCTCACTTTGGCATAGATACGCTTGAACATCCGACAAGTGTAATACCATTACACTTGCGGATCGTAGTTGTAATGACAACTCCGGCCACTAGGTGGCCTTTACGTTGTTTTCTCATTTGCCTATGCAAATGAGGCTACTACGCCGATTCCCGATCGCTTTTACGCCGCCCCGTCGTCGCGTACGTCGTTTACGAACCCTGCTTCTATGAGGAGTAACCTTACGAAGTACCGTCGGATTCCGTCGGGTGCCGTCGGATGCCATGTTAAGTATGGCGTCGGATCAGCGTCGGCTTTTTCCGTCGCTTACGTCGTTTTACTAACTCGTTCGTGAATAGGGCATTGCGTAGTGACGATCACGTAGTTTTGACGTCGTTTTGACGTCGGTTTCAACTGCGCTTTCCGACTAGAGCTGGAGCATGCGCACTGGGCTTTTTCCCCGGCCTGTGCATGTGCAGTTCGTTCGACGCGGGGGCGCGCTTAATTTCAATACAAGCCGCCCCATTTGAATTACGTGGGCTTAAGCTGGGCCATTTTCGCTAGGCAAACGCAAACTACGGAGCAAATGCTTAGGGAATACGGCACTTGCTCTAGTACGATGCGGCGGCATAGTGTAAATGACTTACGCTACGCCGGCGAATTTCTTAGAGAATCTGGCCCCAAGTTTTTCCCAAACTTTTTTTATTGATATATGTCCCCCAGAGCAGGACCTGGACCCCTATAGCCATTGTATCTCCAATTACTTGTATATACGTTTTCAAAATGGGCACTTTTGATTTTTGACGTTCGGGTCCCATTGACTTTAATGGGGTACATTATTTGGATCAGTTTACAAAAGTTCTGGTGCAAACCGAACAGGGGTCTGTTTGGCCCATCCCTATATATGATCATAGAAGTGAATCATGTGTAGCTGGATGGCTGCTGAGTGAGTTGAAAAAAAGAAAGCAAGGTGTGCGATAGATAGCGTGTTGGTGGGGCTCACAACCCACATAAGTGAAACAGGAAATAGTAAAAAATAAATTGGTTAAAAGTGAAGCATCGCCCAAAAAGAGAAATTCAAAACTGCACAGGAGCTAATACAGAATATAAGCAAATAACTGTGTGATAATACAAGTACATTAGGTATAGCCAGGTTGCTGCGTGAGGTAAAAAGGCAAAACAAGGTGTGTAATAAATAGTGTGTTAGTATGGCTTACAACCCACTTAATTAAAAAATAATAGAAAAATATGATAAAATGTAATGATAAAAACGGTAAAATAGTACCAAAAATAACAGGTTACCCAGTGAAGGGAATTTTTTACAGAATATATCAGTTAATACCTCATATTCGTAGTCCTATATCCTGGGGCTAAAATTAAGAGTGTGGCTACAGTAATCCACATACAGTATATGTATTTTGTTGCTATCAGATCTGTTTTATAATTGGATTAATACATTTGTAATCATGTGTATTGATTTTTACTACTTTGATGTCATGTGCATCATTTAAAGTTCTAGCAAACTTGTATGAACAGATCTAGGGATAGGGGAAAACTTGTATGAACAGATCTACGGATAGGGGAAAACTTGTATGGACAGATGTAGGGATAGGGGAAAACTTGTATGAACAGATGTAGGGATAGGGGAAAACTTGTATGAACAGATGTAGGGATAGGGGAAAACTTGTATGAACAGATCTAGGGATAGGGGAAAACTTGTATGAACAGATCTACGGATAGGGGAAAACTTGTATGTACAGATTTAGGGATGGAGGCACATGGTTAAAGATTGTGCTCCAGGTCATAATTTTCTTACATAAATTCAACTTTAGGTTTGTCTGTTCATCTCCACCATAGGAGGAGATTTACTATGTTGTCTTCCCATCCTTGGACATTTGTTTCTGATGTTAGTTAGTATGACCTTGATTTCTGATCTCTAGCTCTTAATATCTCTGCCTTTAAGAATCATATTTTTTTCTCTTCTGTTGGATTCCTTTCCTGCCTGCTCAGTGCTTTTATTGCTTACAATCCACTTTGTCACAATCCTGTGTACTTGCTGTTCCTGCCTCTAACTGTTAAGGAGAGATTACACTGGTAAATGAAGGTCAAAGATGGACATGCTAAAACTGATCAAAAAGAAATCCACATTTTATTAAAGTCACGTAACTGAGAGCATTACAGACAATCATGAAAATCCTTAGATGTTACATCATCGTCCTGATTTCAGAGTCAGATTTACACACATTTATACAGATTTCAAATAGGAGAAAACACCTTCATTGGTAATTAATTAAAACATGATACGCCATGGAAGCTAAGCATAGTCAGCATTCACAAATATATATTGAATATGTGATATCCTTGAAAAACCAAAGTTATCCCCTCCATGGACAATTATCTTGTTATTTACCAGCAGGTTAGAAAATATTAAAGGAACACTAAAGGTTTGTTTTTTATTAGATCAATTGATTGCTGTAAGCTAGAGCATTTAAATAACACTTACCTTGTTTTTCCTTTTGACTTCCAAAATACAGTAATCCAGGTTTGAAAATGCCATTTCCTGTCTCTCCTCTTCTTGCTTTCCACCAGCATCTGCATGGTGGAAAGCAGAATGTGCTCACCCCCTCCCTATGACTACAGCCCTGCGTGAAGATGCTCTCTTAACCCTTCACAGGCATGGAGGCTAAGCCTAATAGGAACTGTAGTTCTCATTAGGCCGTGATGTAGCAAAAATGAATGCACACCGCAAATCAGGAAGTCAGTGAGAACAACAATTCAGGAGTGAAGGAGGTGAATAAAACAGCTCAATTTCAACAGGTATCAAACTAGTTATAATGCAAAACATTACTTTTTACTTCGTCAGCTACTGTCAGGCCTCGTACACACGAGGCAATTCATTTGTTCAAATCGGTCGGACCGACCGATTTGAACAAATCTGTCTCTTTGGATTTTGGTTTGCTCGCGTGTACACACGAGCAAACCAAAATCCCCGCCAGCAGACGGCGCGCTGACGTGTCGGTGACGTGGCGGTGACGTTGACGCCGCCACGTCACCGCACCAGGAAGTAAAACACTTCCGCGCATGCGCCGAATCCATTCGGCGCCGGTGCGAGACGACATGTCTGCTGGTAAGTGTACTAACCAGCAGACATGTCGGGCGGACGGGTTCCCACCCGATAGATTTCAAAGCATGCTTTGAAATCTGTCGGGTGGCCAAATCCGTCGGCTCGCCCGTACACACGATCGAATCTGTCTGCTGGGACGGTCTAGCAGACCGTTTCCAGCAGACAGATTTGATCGTGTGTATGCGGCCTCAGACTTTAATTTAAGAGGAAAATATTTTTGTCTTTCCAACCCCTTTAATAGGGGTCACTAAATGTGTCTACTGTGTACACTGTTGAATGACCATATGTCAGGGGTGTCCAAACTTTTTTCAAAGAGGGCCAGATTCGATGAAGTGAACATTCGTGAGAGCCGACTATTTAGCCTGCCATTCTTTGAACCATTAAAATTCGGTCTAAGTGTGTTCATCCGAGCAACTAATACACGGCCCAACCAGAACTCTCTTCCCTTTGTGTGTGGTGAAGAGATGAGCTTGGATGTGTTATTTGGATACACTGTATATCAGTGGCGGCCCGTCCATTGGGACGCACGGGTGCCGCCCCCCCTCCTACAGTCACAAAAAAAACGGGCCCTTTAAGAACTTTTGTTCAGCTAAAATGTCATTTTGACATTTTAACCGCAGTTCTGGTGGCCTTCTATAGAGGGCGCTGCAGCGCCACCCCCTCTCGCAAATAACACACATTCAATGCAATGCATTGAATGTGTGTTATTGTTGCCAGCTGACTGGTCTATTCATATAACCGGACATGGGTCGCCGGTTACCCGAATAGCGGTTGGCTGAGGGGAACTGCCTATCAAAGCCAGCGGCTCTAATAGGCTTTTCCAGTACCGCCCTCCGGCTCTCAGAACTCTATACTCGGAGAGCAGGAAACCTGCGTTCCTTGCATAAGACTGACGGCCTTTTCAGCCAATCAGGTTCCCGGATTCTGGTTATCAGGAACCTGATTGGTTGAAGCTTCACCACGGCGGCAGAAGACATTGAGGGAGGACATGGAAGCTTCAGGTAAGTGCTTTTTACAGGGAAAGGGGCGACAATTGGCACAGTGGCATCATGGGGCACAGTGGTGACAATGGGCACAGTGGCATCATGGGGCACAGTGGTGACAAAGGGCACAGAGGCAACAATTGGCACAATGGCATCATGGGGCACAGTGGTGACAATGGGCACAGTGGCATCATGGGGCACAGTGGTGACAAAGGGCACAGAGGCCACAATTGGCACAGTGGCATCATGGGGCACAGTGGTGACAATGGGCACAGTGGCATCATGGGGCACAGTGGTGACAATGGGCACAGTGGCATCATGGGGCACAGTGGTGACAATGGGCACAGTGGCATCATGGGGCACAGTGGTGACAATTAAAGGGCACAGTGACATGCACAGTGGCATCAATGGGCACAGTGGTGACAATTAAAGGGCACAGTGGTGACAATTGGCACAGTGGCAACAATTGAGGGGCACAGTGGCTGCATTTGATGGCATGGCACAGTGACTGCGTTTGATGGCATGGCACAGTGGTGACAATTGATGGTACAGTGGCTGAGTTTGATGGCACAGTAGCTGCGTTTGATGGCATGGCACAGTGGTGACAATTGATGGCACAGTTGCTGTGTTTGATGGCATGGCACAGTGGTGACAATTGATGGCACAGTGGCTGCGTTTGATGGCACAGTAGCTGCGTTTGATGGCATGGCACAGTGGTGACAATTGATGGCACAGTTGCTGTGTTTGATGGCATGGCACAGTGGTGACAATTGATGGCACAGTGACTGCATTTGATGGCAAGGCACAGTGGTGACAATTGATGGCACAGTTGCTGTGTTGCATGGCACAGTGGTGACAATTGATGGCACAATGACTGCATTTGATGGCATGGCACAGTGGTGACGATTGATGGCACAGTGACTGCATTTGATGGCATGGCACAGTGGTGACAATTGATGGCACAGTTGCTGTGTTTGATGGCATGGCACAGTGGTGACAATTGATGGCACAGTGGCTGCATTTGGTGGCATGGCACAGTAGTGACAATTGATGGCACAGTTGCTGTGTTGCATGGAACAGTGGTGACAATTGATAGCACAGTGGCTGCGTTTGATGGCATGGCACAGTGACTGTGTTTGATGGCATGGCACAGTGGTGACAATTGATGGCACACTGGCTGCGTTTGATGGCACAGCAGCTGCGTTTGATGGCATGGCACAGTGGTGACAATTGATGGCACAGTTGCTGTGTTTGATGGCATGGCACAGTGGTGACAATTGATGGAACAGTGGCTGCGTTTGATGGCATGGCAAAGTGACTGCGTTTGATGGCATGGCACAGTGGTGACAATTGATGGAACAGTGGCTGTGTTTGATGGCATAGTAGCTGCGTTTGATAGCATGGCACAGTGGTCATGGTGACAATTGATGGCACAGTTGCTGTGTTTGATGGCATGGCACAGTGGTGACAATTGATGGCACAGTTGCTGTGTTTGATGGCATGGCACAGTGGTGACAATTGATGGCACAGTGACTGCATTTGATGGCAAGGCACAGTGGTGACAATTGATGGCACAGTTGCTGTGTTGCATGGCACAGTGGTGACAATTGATGGCACAGTGACTGCATTTGATGGCATGGCACAGTGGTGACAATTGATGGCACAGTTGCTGTGTTTGATGGCATGGCACAGTGGTGACAATTGATGGCACAGTGACTGCATTTGATGGCATGGCACAGTGGTGACAATTGATGGCACAGTTGTTGTGTTGCATGGCACAGTGGTGACAATTGATGGCACAGTTGCTGTGTTGCATGGCACAGTGGTGACAATTGATGGCACAGTGGCTGCGTTTGATGGCATGGCACAGTGACTGTGTTTGATGGCATGGCACAGTGGTGACAATTGATGGCACAGTGGCTGCGTTTGATGGCACAGTAGCTGCGTTTGATGGCATGGCACAGTGGTGACAATTGATGGCACAGTTGCTGTGTTTGATGGCATGGCACAGTGGTGACAATTGATGGAACGGTTGCTGCGTTTGATGGCATGGCACAGTGTGTGACAATTGATGGCAAAGTGACTGCGTTTGATGGCATGGCACAGTGGTGACAATTGATGGCACAGTTGCTGTGTTGCATGGCACAGTGGTGACAATTGATGGCACAGTGACTGCATTTTATGGCATGGCACAGTGGTGACAATTGATGGCACAGTGACTGCATTTGATGGCATGGCACAGTGGTGACAATTGATGGCACAGTGGCTGCATTTGGTGGCATGGCACAGTGGTGACAATTGATGCCACAGCGGCTGTGTTTGATGGCATGGCACAGTGGTGACAATTGATGGCACAGTGGCTGCATTTAGTGGCATGGCACAGTGGCTGCGTTTGATGGCACAGTGGCTGCATGTGATGGGCACAATGAGGCTGCAATTTTTTTTTTTTCGTTTGCGCCCCCCCCCCAAAAAAAATTTGAGCACCAGCCGCCACTGCTGTATATATTTCTTTTGTGGCCCCAACGAATCCCAAAGCGCAGTTTAAGACTAAGGATGAACTTGGGCGTGTTATTTGGATATACCATATTTATCGGCATATAACATGCACAAGATTACCATTGCCATGAATGCAGCCCCACCATTGCCATGAATGCAGCTTCACATGTGCCATAAATGCAGCCTCACATGTGCCATAAATGCAGCCTTACCATTGCCATCAGTGCAGCCTGATCGATGCCCATCTGCAGAGGGAGGGCAGAGGGAGGGGGCGGGACGAGTGCTGACATATTACAAATCTCTTGTTTACTTTGTGGCCTCTTTAATACAAAGTCCAGCCTCCTATGATAGACAGAACAGACATTCAATGGCATCCCAGGACACGGGACTTCCAATACAGACACTGATGAGTAAACAGGAGATTCTCTTCATGTAATCTGACGGCGCTCGTCCTTCCTCCTCCCTGTCCCCTCCAAGGCAGTGCAGATAAATACAATGTATATCTTTTGTGGCCCTGGGGGCCACAAACAATATATTTATCCAAATCCCCATATTAAATCAACAGGGGGGCCGCATTTGGCCCACGGGCCGGACTTTGGACATGCCTGCCATATGTCATAAAATAAAGTGAGCATGTGCATAAAGTGCAAAAAAAAATAGTAACAATTATTGTAAACATATAGGGCCAGATTGGGAGCATCTTTAATCTGGAGTAACGTTTCTCATTTACGTTACTCTGGCGAAATTTTAGGAGCAAGTGCTGTTATTCATGAAGCACTTGCTCCTAAAGTTGCGGCAGCGTATCGTAAATGAGCCGGCGGAATTCAAATTGGGCGGGTACGGGGCATGTATTATTTAAACTAAGCGCGATCCCGCGGCGAACGTACTGCGCATGCGTTGACTGTCAATGCATCCCAGTGCGCATGCTCCAAATTCTGTCAGTGAACGTCAATGACGTCAAATCCCCATTCATGGATGTTTTACGCAAGCGACGCGATGACGGTGGCTATACTTAACATAGGATACTCCACTAGGGGGCTGCTTTATCTTTACGCTGCGTATCGCTTACGGAAATGTCGGAAAGTCACTGCGTCGCGCCCGAATACGATCGTGAATTGCCGATTCCCGCTGATTCGGCGTTAATCAGCAAGAACGCCCCCGGCGCCATTTTTAAATTAAAGTTGCGATGAGATGGCGAAATTCAATTACGCCGCTCGCATCGGAACTCCAACCCGGCGTTTCTTGTTTTCTGGTTACAGAAAACAGAAACGCCGGCTTAAAGTGACAGTTAGGCTGGAGTATCACTGATACTCCAGCCTAACTCTACCTGAATCTGGCCCATAGTACAACAAAATAAATTGAGACAATAATTAAATTATAAAGTTCATAAATTCAGTGTTGTGTCTTGATGGTTGACCCACAAATAAATAAACAAATACATATTTACCAGCAGAGTTAGGCCGTGTACACACGATTGGTCAAAACTGATGAAAACTGACTGAAGGTCCGTTTCATCGGTCCAAACCAATCATGCTTTAAAATTTAACCGATGGACACCTAACCGATAGATCAAAACTAATCGTTAGTATGCAAAAGCATTGGTTAAAAAGCCTTGCATGCTCAGATTCAAGTCGATGCATGCTTGGAAGCATTGATCTTCCTTCGGACCGTTCTCATCGGATGGACTGATCTTGTGTACGCGGCCTAACACAGATTCCAAAGGTTAATTTTTATAATACTGTGTAGTATAGGTTGGATATTCATGCTAAGCTGTTTTGCAACTCCAAAATGTTATATATATATATATACATATACTGTATATATATATTTCTTTTAGGATGATTTTAACACCTTATCGACCGGTAGAATGGCACGGCTGGGCACAATCACGTACAGGTACGTTGTCCTTTAAGTGCCCAGTGTCCTGAGCTCCGTGACCACGCCCGCGGGGCCTGCGGACCCGATCGCCACTGGCGTCCCCGTGATCGGTTCACAGAGCTGAAGAATGGGGAGAGTTAATTGTAAACAAACCTCTCCCCGTGCTTCCTAGTGAGACTGACCCTGATCGTCTGTTCCCTGTCATAGGGAACAACGATCAGTGATGTCACACACCCAGCCACACCCCCCCTACAGTAAGAATCACACACTAGGGCACACTTAACCCTTAAGCGCCCCCTAGAGGTTAACCCCTTCACTGCCAGTTTCATTTTCACAGTAACAGTGCATTTTTATACACTGATCGCTGTAAAAAAGACAATCATTCCAAAATAGTGTCAAAAGTGTCCGATGTGTCCGCCATAATGTCGCAGTTATGATAAAAATAGTTGATCGCCACCATTACTAGTAAAAATATTGGCAATGTACCTAGTCTGGGCTGGGCACTTTTAGAACATGGTCACTTAGTGTCCATGTGTCCTAGCAGCATATTCATGCGCTGTCATGGTTCTGGGACTCTCCTGTGGTTTCTCTGTATGTCCGGGGTCATCCCTGTGCCGTTATGATCGGGAGCTGCGATGCGCTCTGGGCGCTGCCTCTCTCTCATCCTTTTCGCCACCCCCCCATAGGGTGGACGAGAGGGGATGTATACAGGGGTTGCGCACACAGTGCATCAGCGCCATGCATCCCACCCGGCGTACGACGTTATTGACGTCAGGACGCTGGGCGTGAGTTTTTCCTCCTGGCCGGCCTGATTGGTGTGTAGGGCGTGTACTGTGGGCGGGTCCCCGCCCACATCAGCACTCCTCCCACCTGGTGTCGTGCTAGCATGACGCTGGTGATTGTCAGCGTGCACCTGTGCGGGGCGTTGATATCTAGGTCCTCCCCAGACGCAGACTTGCCTGTCACTGTTTGGAGATACTACGCCAGATCAGTTTACCCCAGTTTGTTCCCCTGTATGCAGGGGTTTCCAGCATGCCAGCATAAGGTAATTAATCCACCTGTACACTTGGGATACCTGACCTCCACCTGACTCCAACACAGTTTGACGTTATGGCATTTTCTTATCCCTTAGATTTCCGTTGGCTGTCACCATCGTGTTATCACTGTGTGTTACTACACACACTGTTACATTAGTCTCTGTATCTGTGGGGGGATTTTCCTTGGTGCGCCCTGTTGGTGTGCGACCGGACATCACCTCAGCTCCCGTGACGGACCAATGTGGCCTCGGCTCCATACTTACCATGGTTATTTACTATATTCCATGTAAGTACTTATGGTGGACTTTTTGTTCCATCTTTATAATTTTTTTTGCTATGACCACCAACCAGACTTAGTAATTATATTTTATATTATTCATTATTATTTTTTAGATATCCCAAGCATCAGCCCCTGATGAGTGTCACTGACACGAAACGCGTCGGTCAGTAGAGATGCGGATATACGTTTTTACTGCAGTAACACCATTGATGAACATTATTCTTTACCTGTGATGGTTTTACCTTCTACTACGGATTTTTATCTCCTTCGCTATTGCTGCTAATGTAATATCTGTACATATGTTAATCTATGGAATGTACTCATCGATCACTGCAGATCACCATGTGGCACCAGGCTACGCACTGTTGTACCCTCCCTGCCTGTTTTGCACATGCACATAACTTTATGAGTATGTTAGCATTATGAAATGACATTTACCCGCAATGATTGTTTCTTTTATGTGTTTTCTGTTTTTGTGACATGCTATGCAATTTTTTGATTAATAAACATGTACCTTTTTGTATAACCCACACCATGTCTACAGCCTCATCTAAAGTCCCAAATTTCCCTCTTTTTACATTTTGTACCAGGGATGGAGGTGCACTACATATGTGCCTCATTTAAAGTCCCAAATTCCCCCTCTCCACTGCTTTTGCTTAGGGATGGAGGCATGTTAGACAGGGTTGGCAGTGTTCCCCTGCCACCCAGGTGTTGGGTCGCTCAGTCCTGGACAGGCAATGTACCTAGTCTGGGCTGGGCACTTTTAGAACATGGTCACTTAGTGTCCGTGTGTCCTAGCAGCATATTCATGCGCTGTCATGGTTCTGGGACTCTCCTGTGGTTTCTCTGTATGTCCGGGGTCATCCCTGTGCCGTTATGATCGGGAGCTGCGATGCGCTCTGGGCGCTGCCTCTCTCTCATCCTTTTCGCCGCCCCCCCATAGGGCGGACGAGAGGGGATGTATACAGGGGTTGCGCACACAGTGCATCCCATGCATCGCTACATGCGGCGGTCGGAAACCTGCGGGGAGCGATCCGGGACGAGGGCACGGCTATTCGTTTCTAGCCGCCCGCTCGCGATCGCTCCCAGAGCTGAAGAACGGGGAGAGCTGTATGTAAACACCGCTTTAACGTGCTTCACTGTGGCGGCTGCATCGATCGAGTGATCCCTTTTATAGGGAGACTCGATCGATGACATCAGACCTACAGCCACACCCCCCTACAGTTGTAAACACAAACAAGGTGAACCCTAAATCCTACAGCGCCACCTGTGGTTAACTCCCAAACTGCAACTGTCATTTTCACAATAAACAATGCAATTTAAATGCATTTTTTGCTGTGAAAATGACAATGGTCCCAAAAATGTGTCAAAATTGTCCGAAGTGTTCGCCATAATGTCGCAGTCACAAAAAAAAAACGCTGATCGCCGCAATTAGTAGTAAAAAAAATCAGCCTAAACTGAGGAAAAATAAATTATATATGTTTTTGGGGGATATTTATTATAGCAAAAAGTAAAAAATATTGAATTTTTTTCAAAATTGGCGCTCTATTTTTGTTTATAGCGCAACAAATAAAAACCGCAGAGGTGATCAAATACCACAAAAAAAAGCTCTATTTGTGGGGAAAAAAGGACGCCAATTTTGTTTGGGAGCCACGTTGCACGACCGCGCAATTGTCTCTTAAAGCGACGCAGTGCCGAATTGTAAAAACGCCTTTGGGCATTTGGCAGCATATTGGTCCGGGGCTTAAGTGGTTAAATGCTCAACTTATTTCTCCAATCTCCATCTTAAAGGCAGTTGGTCTAATGGTACAGAACATTATCTATCTTACAGAGGTTTTTAGTTGCCTAACATCTCTGTGCCCATTTTGCTATTGGGCCCTTTGCAGTTTGCAGTTGCAATTTTAAAGAACAATAGTGATTGGGCAGGTTTTCTAAAGTGCCCAGTCGAGTGGCCGGTTAGAGTTGGAGTTTTTTTTGGGCACACGCGATCACTCGTTACAGAGTAAACACAAAGCTCCCGGTCCTGTCAGCGGGGGAAATGCTGATCTCCTGTTCATACAATGTATGAACAGAAGATCAGTATTTCCCCTAGTGAGTCCACCCCCCATACATTTAGAACACACCCAGGAACACACTTAACCCCTCCCCCCCCCTAGTGTTAACCCCTTCACTGCCAATGGCGTTTTTATAGTAATCCAATGCATTTTTATATCACTGATCGCTATAAAAATGCCAATGGTCCCAAAAATGTGTCAAAAGTGTCCGAAGTGTAATGTTGCAGTACTGAAAAAAATGCTGATCGCCGCCATTACTAGTAAAAAAAAATATTAATAAAAATGCCATAAAACTACCCCCTATTTTGTAAACGCTATAACTTTTGCGCAAACCAATCAATAAACGCTAATTGCATTTTTTTTTTTTTATGAAAAATATGTAGAAGAATACGTATTGGCCTAAACTGAGGAAAAAAAATGTTTTTTATATATATTTTTTGGGGATAATTATTATAGCAAAATGTAAAAAATATTGCATTTTTTTTCAAAATAGTCGCTCTATTTTTGTTTATAGTGCAAAAAATAAAAACCGCAGAGATGATCAAATACCACCAAAAGAAAGCTCTATTTGTGGGAAAAAAAGGACGTCAATTTTGTTTGGGAGCCACGTCACAGGACCGCGAATTGTCAGTTAAAGCGACGCAGTGCAGATTCACAAAAAGTGCTCTGGTCATTGGGCAGCAATATGGTCTGGGGGTTAAGTGGTTAAATAAAATGGTGTTCTTTTTTTCTGCTGTTTAGTATGTTACAATAAACACTGAAACCATCTGTTCAGCTCACAAAGAAAGTCTATGTAGAGTAACACAGAGCTGTACACAGAGATGACTTGAAAAAAAATGCTAAATTCCCATACCATAAAGTACTGTATATCTAAAGTCAGATTTTTTTCAGTTTTTGGTAGAGTAGTGAAGGGGTTATCAAGTGTGTCCTATAGACACAATAGAAGGCTGTGTCTAGAGTGGTGCCACCCCAGTGCCCTTCTACAACAAACCCACACTGCAGTGCACCACAATATATGGCATCAAGTGTGTCAGGCAAAAATTATTGATTTCCATTTTTACCCGTGTTGTAATTCATGAATGTGTGATCTAAGGCCTAGTTCACACCTATGTATTTTGTAGTACCTGAAAGGAAACTCATAAAACACAATAGGGCATAGCAGAAAACCAATTTAAATAAAACTGTTCTTTTTTTGTGCTGTTTGGTATGTTACAATAAACACTGAGACCATCTGTTCAGCTCACAAGGAAAGCTTATATAGACTGCCACCTCAGAAACAGAAATCCTCTTGTGCGATAGCCTTAATGCTCCTTTTGACCACACCTATGCATTTTTTTTGTGAGTTTTCAGTTTTGCAGAATCACACTACAGTCTATTTAACATGGTTTCCTATGGGTCACGTTCACAACTGTGCATTTTATGGAAAAGGCCAGGGACTTTTTTCTGTTTTTTTGGTTCCATAGACTTCAAAGGATCAAACATGTGCAAAATGCACCTGGAAAATGCAAACTGCATCCTGCATAGATGTGAACTAGGCCTAAATGCATCACAATGTAGTAAAGACATGCGTTTTAGCCCTAGGGTTATGGCAATACTCCTCTGGATGGCTTGGTCTGCCAAGAGTTTGGCACCGGCCATGGAAAAGGATGGGGGGGAGAGCAGTAATGGAGAACCTCACTAATTTATCTTTTTAAGCCTTCTGACCAGAATCAAGATGGCACAAAATACCCATCGTCATGAAAGGGTTACATGAAACACTTTCACATTTGGAGTGCACTTTCTATATTTATGTGTGTATAATGAAGGCTTAAAATAAGAGATATAACGTGAACATTGTTTCACGGTATCTTTTTGTACAATGGCTTCAGAATTAGAGAATTTATCTTTTATCCCAATCTCTTTAAATCTTTTGAAATGTTTAGAAATGTTGCAGTCTTTTAGAATTGTTGCAATCTTCATCACATTTACTGCTATTTTGCAAAAATGTCTTTCTTTATCGAGCAGTAATTGTTTCCTTTGTGACTTTAGAACATCATATTGTAATAGATTAATCTCAGACAGATTTTGGGTTAATAAGATTGGCCAAGAAATGCTGGGAGCTACAGTATGGTATGTACAGTAAGCAAGGGTAAAATCATAGCTATCGCAGACTATGTAACTGCTATGCGGCCCAGAAGTATAAGGGGTTTTAGAGCTGTCTTTCTACACTTTGATTTTTTCACTAGTAAAGGCATTGGGTAAATACACTTGGGAAATGTGAATGAATATACTCAAAGTACAAGCAACATCGATTGTTATACATACTATTTTAGACCACAGTCTATGGGCCAGATTCAGTAAGAATCTACGCCGGCGAATCTCCTGATACGCCGGCGTAAATTCAAATGTGCACCATCGCATCTTTACGCTGATTCAGAAAGCAAGTTACGCCAAAAAACATGGCTTCAGTGGCATTAGACTTTCCCATTAAAAATATGCAAATGAGCTAGATACGCCGATTCACGAACGTACGTGCGCCCGGCTTATTGATATACGTCGTTTACATAGGTGTTCGACCGGTGTAAAGTTACCCCTGCTATATGAGGCGCAATCCATGTTAAGTATGGACGTCGGAACAGCGTCGTATTGTACATCGTTTACGTCGTTTGGGAATGGGGCTGGGAAGTAAGTTACGTTCACGGCAAAAGCATCGACTATTTGCGACGTGATTTTCACGCATGTGCACTGGGATACGTCCATGGATGGCGCATGCGCCGTTCGTTAGACGCGTCATTTACGTGGGGTCACGGCTCATTTCAATACTACACGCCCACCTCTTTCCTATTTTAAAATGACGCGTCTAACGAACGGCACATGCGCCGTCCATGGACGTATCCCAGTGCTCATGCGCGAAAATCATGTCGCAAATAGTCGATGCTTTTGACGTGAACGTAACTTACTTCCCAGCCCCATTCCCGAACGACTTACGCAAAGGACGTAAACGATGTACAATACGATGCTGTTCCGACGTCCATACTTAACATGGATACGCTACACCGCCGTAACTTAGGGCACAAGTTCTTTCTGAATACCGTACCTGCCGTTCTAAGTTACGGCGGCGTAGTGTATCTTAGATACTCTACGCCCGCCTAAAGATAGGCGATTCTTACTGAATCTGGCTCTATAAGTCTAGACATAATGCTATGTGCTGACACCTCCAAACTGTGGCAGTGGAGGCTGAGAGCGTCCCTGTTACAGGACTCGTAAATTAAATCTCTAGTGGAATTAGTGCTCCAAGCCTTTCTTGGGGACCACAATGACACTAACACCTTCCCAATGACAATGTGGGAAACACACAAATGTGTCCTTAGAGGTCTACTTATTTCATAGGGTGCCTGACTTAAAAAGCAACACTTAAAACAGATGAACACACTTTTGTCCTAGAAACCATGCATAAGAGATCCCTAGCTTCTCCAGTTCTTCCTGAATTACTTGTTCTCCATGACAAAATTAACAAACTATTCCTTCACAAAATTACAGTGCACGCCACTAAAATGCAGCAAAGGTTCCACAAATGGGGTAACAAGCTGGGTGAGCTCCTGGTGAAGGCCCTAGAGGACATGAGAGCTCCACTTTAAATCCCATGTATCGATTCCAGCAGAGGGGGGCTACACACTACAGGTGTTATTGTGTTCAGTTTCAGAGACTTTTACAGAGACTTTTATGCCACGTACACACAATCAGAATTTCTGACAAGAAAACTGTGTTTTTTTTTTTCAGACAGAATGTTGGCTCAAACTTGTGTTGCATACACATGGTCACACAAATGTTATCGGAAATTCCGAATGTCAAGAACGCGGTGACGTACAACACTATGACGAGCTGAGAAAAATAAATTTCAATGATTCCGAGCATGCGTAGGATTTTTGTGCGTCGGAATTGCATACAGACGATCGGAATTTCCAACAAGAACTTTTCACGGAAAAAAAATTAAAACCAGCTCTCAAATTTTTGCTGTCGGAAATTCCAACAGAAAATGTCCGATGGGGCCTACATGCGGTCGGAGTTTCCGACCAAAAGCACACATCAAACTTTTCTTGCCGGAACAAAATTAACCAATTCCTAGTAAAATAATGGTTGTCAAGCCTTTTGGAAGAAGATAGTTTCCCTCCAATTTCCAATTACAGTAGAAGAATGGCATCGGGCAATAAAATAAACTAAACCTAACAAAGACCCCGGTCTAGATGGTTTATCTATTACGTATTTGCACTATATTAAAAGGGGGCTCTATTCTGACAGATACCCTTCAAGCCATTTTCACAGTAATACCTATAGATGGGAAGGACCCAACACAGTGCAGTAATTAAGGTTACATTTCCCTGCTAAACATTGATATAATATTGTTCACTAAAATCCTAGCAACCAGATTGTTGTCCTTGATCCAAAAAAGTATCTATTCAGACCAAGTCAGTTTTGTACAACAAAGAGAGGCAGAGGATATAACTAACAAGGCCATTAATAATATGCATTGGGCACACACCACAGAAACACCTATATACTTCTCTCAAGTAATGATAATTTATTATTCTTTATTACTCAGACCTTAACCTCTCTACCTAATTAAATGCTCTCTAATTTAAAATTAAAGTGATTCTAAAGGCTGAGGTTTTTTTTACCATCATGGATTTTATGCATGAAGGTAAAAAACCTTCAGTGTGCAATTTCCCCCTCAAGCGGTTTGCTATGGGGGCACTCAGCAGTAAGGAGGGGCCCAGAGCGTCGACGGGGGACCCGAGAAGAGAAGAATCGGGCTGCTCTGTGCAAAACCATTGCACACCGTTCCATGCACACAATTTTAGTCTAGAAGTGGTTTTGAAGCTTCAGCTTCTAGAAGCATTTTTGGGAGAGATTTGCCAGCAGAAAAAAAATCTGAAAGCTCCTTAATGCATCTAAAAGCTGGCTCAAATATTGTATTATTAGCGCTTTACATCTAGTGTTTTTCTGGCATTTTTTTTCTAGCTTATGGTGTCTTTGGAGCCTCAAAAAATCAGATGTTATGAATGTCAGCTTACCTCAAATAACATATAATGGTGTGTGTATGTATTTTGGTTGTAGTCTTATTCACTGGCTATATCATGCTGGAGGTAGAGTGTCTGTCCACATGGAATGTAGTAGAACTGTACGTAAAGCATCCTAATAGTAAAAGAAAAAAAAGGAAAGAGAGTACAAAAATGGTGAGGGGACAAAGGGACATGGTGAAAGTATTTAATATGACGTGTCTCCTATAAAGGCACTTTGTCCAAGCTGCTGGAGGAAATAAGATTGTAAACAAAGGCCCATATTCAAGTACATCTGCGCATTATTGGACCGGCGTAGCGCACCGCCTTTACGTTAGACTTGCGCAATTTTGCCACGTAATCACCCTATTCTCGTAGCTTTTGCGCAGAAAATTGCGCATGCGTAACGTTTTTTCAGAGGCGTAAGGCGGAGTAATACAAATTGGGAAGGACGTGGGCGTGTTACATTGAAATGAGCCGTGACCCCATGCAAATGAAGGCCGGCTCGCGCATGCGCGCTTGAAGGAGACCATGGTCAGCTCCGCTGTGCGCATGCTCACAACTCGGGAGCGGCGCAATCAGTGAAATTGGAAATGGACTAAGGACTACGCAGACAGCATAAATAGACAGACACAAACGCACTTGCATTGCAAAAGTACATCCCTTTGTCCCTTCCCATTTAACCAAGTGCTTTTGTCCTGTTGTTCGTTGCGTTGTGTTTTGTAGTTGTCAGATTAGTGTTCTGTGTGATCAAGTGTTTGTTAGTAGATCTTTGAAAGTGTTTTTTGATAAGTGTTTGAGAGACTGTTTGTTTGATATATTTCTGTTCGTTTGTTTTCTTGCAGATTTTTTGCTGTTTGTTTTTGTGACTGTTTCTTGCTGAGTGCTTGTGTGATTTTTTGGGTGTTAGTTTTCTCTTTGTGTGTGTTCTTGCTTGATTGGTTGTGCTTGTTTTTGTGACAGATTTTTGTTGACTGGGAGTGAGTTTTTTTGGAAGTATGACAGAGAGAAAGCGAAAGCTCAATTTTACTGTGGGGGAAAAAAGAATTCTTGCCCGGGCCATTAGCGATTATGGGCATTTCCTCCACGGCCCAGACAGTGCCAACACCACCCCGGCCAGGAGGAGGGAGATTTTGGACCTCATCACTGAGCAGGTCAATTCAGCGGGGGAGGGGGAGACACGGACCCGATCTGGGATTGACAAAAAAATTAATGACCTCCGGCGTCTGGTCAAACAGAAGCTGGCCAGAATGCATGCCCATGCCAGGGGCACAGGAGGGGGCCCACCATGCCGTATTAGGCTGACAGCGGAGGAGCGTGCGGTGGCCCTGACCTTTCATCGGCATGAAGTTGAGGGCCTGCCCAGCTTTGACTCAAGTCCGGAGCCCGTGGTGCCAGGTAAGTATTTTTTTTAATATCAGGTGTGTAGCATGTGTGGGGGAGGGGGGGGAAAGGGAATATGTGGCAAGTGTGTGGATCCTCCAACCTGTGAATGTTTTGTGTCATCCACAGATGTGCAGGAGGGTGCAGGGCCATCTGGCCTGACCGCACCATCCCCAGGACAGCAGCCTAATGAGGCCCCCCCAACAAGGCCGGGGTCCGCGGAGGAGGTTCAAGAGGAGGAGGAGAATCATGAGGAGGAGGAGTCCATGTCAGGCACTGGACGTTTGGTTTTTGAGGACTCTTCCCCTCTGGCTGGCAGCAGGCAGCCCTCCCTAAGGGGGAGCCCCCCCCCTCCTCCCCCAACATGGCTCCCCTCCCAAGGGCCTCCCCTTCTCCCCGGCCACAAGCATCAGCTGGAGGCAGGATTTCGTCCCAGAACACCAGGGGGTTGGCCGATCTCCTGCCCGCCACTCTGAGAAGGGACCAGGCCCTTCAGACCCGCCATCTGGGACAGGTCAGCCAGACATTGGTGCGGATGGAGGAGAGCCTGTCCTCCATCAAAGATACGCTTGGGAAACTGGACTCCCACTCCCGGGCTTTCACAGCCTGCCTAAACGACCTGCAGACTACATCAGCAGGCGTTGGGCAGGATGTGAGGGCCCTTACCCAGGCTATCCAGGCCAACACGGCAACACTTGGTGCTGCCCTGGACAGAATAGCCGTGGCCTTGGAGGGCAGGCCGCCAGGTGGGCAGAGATCAGGGGCTGCTCCTCCTTCCCCGGTTTTCCCCCTCCCCCATGAGTCTCCCCTGAGGAGCCGGGGCCGTGGCCGAGGGCGCCCCAGGCGTGGCTTACGTCAAGGGCAATAATTTTTTTCCCCCTCTTTTTTTTTTTGATGGAAAATTTTCGATTTTGCTGGTAATTTTTTATTTATTTTTTTGGGTTGTGAATGCTGTTTGAATGTGGGGTGACATTCCTGCCAGAAAAGGGGTGTCACCCTCAATTTTGGTGGAGAAGGGTTCCCCAGGACCAGGGAGAAGTGATCCCCAGGTCCGTGTGAATGGTGTATGAATGTACAGTGACATAATTGGAGCCTTGGCGTGGCGTTGCTGCTCACAAGTCCAGCATGGTGGACTGGTGCCAATCCAATTTGATGTGGATGTGGGGTGTGTGTGCTAGGGACCACAGTGGTGTGCATGCATGCATTCTCATTGTGCCATTATTAATGTGTGTGTTTAACGTGCAAAGATGCCCAATGTGAGCTGTCTCCTGGCTGCTCTTCCCTCAGAAGACGGGGGACCCTCGGTTAGGGGGGGATTGTCTGGTTCAGGGGTCAGGTCATCACGTAGGTCAATCTGCAGGCCCTTTCTTTCTGCGAAGTTGTGCAGCATGCAACATGCACCGATGATCTGGCACACAAAGTTTGGGGAATACAAGAGGGTACCCCCAGACTTATCCAGGCATCGGAAACGTGACTTTAGGGGGCCAAAGGTGCGCTCCACCACTGCTCGTGTTTGGGCATGTGCTTGATTGTATCTTTCCTCTCCTGAGGTTTGGGGGTTCCGGATAGGAGTCATGAGATGGGGTCCCAGTGGATATACAGAGTCACCTGTAAGGGAAAAGACAGGAGGATGTTAGTCATGCATGTGCCCCTTGTGATGTGTGCATCATGGGAGGGGATAATCATGCCTGACTCCCATGTCACTCACCAACCAGCCAGGTGTCCCCATACACGTTCTGATCAAATTCCATTCGGATGTGGCATTGATTGTATATGTAGCTGTCATGGCTGGACCCTGGGTGTTTGGCACGGACGTGCCATATGAGGCCTTGGGCATCGACTATCACCTGTACGTTGATGGAATGCCAATGCTTCCGATTGCGGTACATGTGCTCTGTCTCCTGGGGGGGCTGGAGTGCCACATGTGTGCAATCAATGGCCCCCACAGTGCGTGGGAATCTGGCAATTCTGTAGAAATCTGTCATTGCCTTCAGCCGCAGGTCCTCAGTGGTGGGTTTGATGATTTGGTTGGCCATGCATCTGAGGATTGCAGGGACAACCTGGTGCACACATCTGCTCATGGAGGATTGTGACATCCCAGCCACCACTCCACTTGTACGCTGAAAAGAGCCACTGGCAAGGAAATGGAGTGTTGCCATGACCTTGACCAGTGGCTGCACTGCATGTGAGCGTTGTGTTGGGCTGGTGATGTCCTCCTGCAGGGTTGTGGTTAATTCCAGGATGACATGTGGGGTGAATCTGAAGATGCGATACACCTCAGAATCACTCATGCCAAACACGTCTATGCGGGTGCGGTATATCCTCTCCCGTGCCATCCTCCATGCCATCCTCCGTGCCCTCATCCTTCTTTGTTCATCTAAAGTCAGTAGTATGGCTATGTGCGACGATGCCCCTGGCATGTTGGCATACAGATTGTTGTGCAACACGTGTGACTGCTGAGCTCCTCACTAACAGTGTTGCTTTATCTAACAAGTAGACTTTTTTTCTCTTTTTAGACCAGCTTTTATATGCTCTAATTTTAGACAGGACGCGCTGCCCCAACGTTCTTTTGTGGATCCCCGTAAGTCCCTCATTAGCATATTTGACTAGCAAATCAATGGTCTGTCTAGCGCACTTTTGCGCGGACGGATGCGCCAGTCTAACGAAATTACGTGGGACAAAAAAAAGTAGATTTTTTGCCTATCTCATTCTGGGGATGCCGTG
This sequence comes from Rana kukunoris, assembly GCA_029574335.1. NCBI lineage: Eukaryota > Metazoa > Chordata > Amphibia > Anura > Ranidae > Rana > Rana kukunoris. Next base: position 388,692,356 of record CM056051.1, read on the forward strand.
CATCGAAACGCACGCTCACATTTCGACTTACGCACACGCATCTCCTGTTGCGCAGGCATAATCGCTCTGTGAATCTGGGCCAAAGCCTTTAATTTTCTTTCACATAATCCTGACAGCACCTTGGTTAACTGCCAATTTTTGATAATCCCTTATCAGCACTGAGCTCAAACAGGAGACAGAATGGCCTTATAGCCTGACACTAATCCTAAAATAGAAAAAAAAAGGAAAGTTGTAGATTCCTAGAAGGTAGCAGAACATTGGCTAATGACTGCGAGAAGATAAGTCCACTGGTCTGGACATGGGAAAACACACCCCAGATAGCAAGCAATTGAGCTTGCTAAAAATGGCTTGCTAAGCTATTGCTAGACTTGCCAGGCTTCCCAAGTTTCTTGCGCAATTGCAGCAAGTCCATATTGCATGACTCCAGATCAACTTTCTTTGCAAACATTCTACAAGTATGCTGCAAGTCCTGGTTCAGTTATTTTGTAGTATAGTCATCCCATCACAGGGGTCACTGTGGCTGAATTTTCATGCTGTAGACTTGTAGAGCTCTTTCTGTAGACTCACCACTTTGCACTTGCTAGAGACTTGCCATGCAAATGTTCTACAAATTGTAAAAGGTGTCAACTAGAACTTGTGCTTCAAGTGATCTGCCAGTGAAAATGCCAGAGAAAATGTGCAGCAATTAACAAGACTTATAATTCAACGCTGTCACAAATTTGTGGTAAGTTGTTCCTGATATCTGGGACATGGCCAAGACTCATAGGCTTGTGACAGACATACACTCTGGACACTTCCAGTCAGGAAACTCATCTCTCCAGCAGACAACAGGTTAGTTCACAGATTCTTTCAAACATACATGCTCCTTTAAAAACGAAAAAGTGCAGCGCAAATGTAATCTAGAATGGGTAATTAATATAAATAATCAATTGTATGGATAAATATAAACAATGTGCAAAAATAATCAAGTCATTCAGCAGGGCGGGTGACGTCATCAAAAGCAGCCCGTCGCTCCCAACAAGGGGTGGCCCCCCAGGAGAGAGTACACTAATATTGCGCAATGCATTTGCTCCCCATGTACCCCCCAGGCTTGCACGCCACTAGGTCCTACATGTTAACGTCTACCTTGCACATTGTTATGTTACTTACGCGGTTGATCGTTTATGTATTATATACAGTACTCTTTCCTGTTATCTGATGCAACTTGTATGCTTTTGCTAAATTCAATAAAAAAAAGATTGAAGAAAAAAAAAAGCAGCCCGTCGCCCAGTACATGTTACGTTGATGAAGTTCTTTGAACGTAACATGTACTGGGCGACGGGCTGCTTTTGATGCTGTCACCCACCCTGCTGAATGAGTTTACACATGACATGCTGTTTTTATTGTGATGTTTGTGAGTAAATCAATTTTTTTAATAAATGCTTGGTTATAAAACAGAGAGCTCTTAGATCGTTTTTCCCCTTATCTTCCTGGTGTTTACCTTCTGTTTTGCTGAGCCTGTAGCTAACTTTAGCCGTCTCTGTGGAAATTGTAAATATCTCTGGAGAGGAAGTGTTCATTGGGGATTCGATCGATTAATTTCTCTGCTTATTTTGACTTCCTGGTAAATCAGGGGTCAGAACTGGAGGTGAGAGTGTATAGTGAGACCTACGGTGGAGGGATTATCACACGTTTTTTTGTGGATCTTACACTGGCGGATTATCTCCTATGGACTTTTCTTTCACTTGCCACATGCTTATATAATTACTATTGATTATTTTTGCACATTGTTTATATTTATCCATACAATTGATTATTTATATTGCACTTTTTCATTTTTAATATTTTTTACTTGAATTTTGTGTTATTCTGTAGTGTTCAGCTTGCATATTTATTTAGGGTTTATTTAAATTTTTGCGCTGATTGCACCTTTTGTCTTTTTGCATACATGCTACTTTAGCAGGTAAAAAAATTGCTAAATCAGTCAGATCTACCTACACTGTTTCTTTGGATTTTATCCGACTTTAGAGTAATGAAAAATGTACTTGATATCCCAAAAATGTGGGCAGTGCATATGAACAAAATTAACAATTGGGTACAAATGATATACATATAAACAAAACAGTTAATTACCACCTTAACGTGGGAGGCGGTGCAACTTCTGAATTAAAGTGGTTGTAAAGTTTTTTGTTTTTTTTTCATTAACCACTTGCCACATAATCATATACCTGGTCCTTAATTTGACTTCAAGTGGTTTTCCCGGATGATGTCTGCAGCTGGTACAATTGTGATATTGTGATAGCTTCCTGAAGATGCAATCACGTATGAGAAGCATGTAGAGGCTTCTGGGTAATCTGAAAAAGTGGAACTACATCACGCGATACCTCCGAACGCTGAACCGCTCAGGCACCGAGGTGTGGAACACACGCCGGCAGGACAACAGAGAGCGGTAACACTGGACAGACTAGTGCCGGTCAGGACAGGCACAAGAATATGTGAGTGTAAACTTTTCATGGCTTTTGTATGAATAAATTTACTATTTTGAACATACTACACCATATCAAGCCTTTTACTTTATGAATCTCATTGGGGAAAGAAAGCAGCAGGAGAGCTGCGGAAAGAGGAGAAACATCTCTGGCTGATATAATTATAGGCATTAATTACAACTTGGTCTGGTGAGCGCATACATGTACTTTGTAAAGAGGTGGTGGTGATACAACTGGTGGAAAAGTCACGAATATCTGATTGATTTAATTTATTTTATGGAATTTCCAATGGAATTCGCAATAGCTTCACTTTGAAGAGAAATGGATTGTTTCTTGGCACTTTTCACCTATTGATTTTATGAAGTTTATGGGCTGGAGCACTTGTTGTTTGTTTTTTGGTGCACATTGGTTATTTATTTATTTATTTATTTTATTTATTTAACGTATTAGATCTACAATTTATTATATATTATATATATTTATTACAATTTATATATATTAGGGCTGGGGAAATTAAAGATTCATTCCTTGATTAATCTTTCATTTTTTTGATCGATGAAAATTCTTTTGATCAATCAAAATTATTGATGTCACCGGCCTGGACAGTGAGACTTACCCTGCTGGATGCGAGCAAACTGCACCTATTGGATTGAGGTACCTTTGCATCTGTGGAGCAGGAGGATGCATCAAGCTCCATCAGGGGAATGGGGCAAAAATAACCATTATTTCCGTGTCCTAAGCAGTTTTGTGCAGACAATTCTTTGTGTATCGGCAACATCTGTTCCATGCGAAAGACTGTTCAGTTCTTCAGGGTATATTGTCAATAAAATGCGACCATGCGACAGAAAATGTAAACACTCTGGTATGTCTGCGTGACTGGCTAAAGTGATGCCTACTTGCCTACTATGAAGTGACTAAGAGTCAATATACTAGATACGTTTTATAATTAAAGTTAAACTAACTTTCTACGTTTTTCTTAGGCCGCGTACACACGATCAAATCTATCTGCTGGAAACGGTCGGCCCGACCGTCCCAGCAGACAGATTCGATCGTGTGTACGGGCGAGCCGACGGATTTGGCCAGCCGACAGATTTAAAAGCATGCTTTCAAATCTGTCGGCTGGGAACCCGTCGGCCCAATATGTCTGCTGGTTAGTACGCTAACCAGCAGACATATCTTCTCGCACATGCGTCGAATGGATTAGACGCATGCACGGAAGTAATTCACTTCCTGGTGCCGTGACGTGGCGGCGTCAACGTCACCGCCACGTCACCGACACGTCAGATTTTGGATTTTGGTTTGATCGTGTGTACACGATCAAACCAATACATCCCAGCAGACAGATTTGTTCAAATCGGTCTGTCCGACCGATTTGAACAAATCTGTCTGCTCGTGTGTACGGGGCATTAAAGTTTAATAAGAAAAAATTACTTACATCAGTGCTAGAGTTTGAATTTAAAACGAATTGTGGAAACTAACTAGTGTCCGGTTATTGTATATGCTGTAGTGTATACCACATTTACCACTGACTAATGCAGAGTTGCAATGCAAGGAGATCAGCTAAAAGTAGTTGGATCTGTATGTGCGTTATAATTAATCAAAATTAGTCGATTAATCGATAAAAAAAATCGATTAATCGAACACAAAAATTTTAATTAGTAACAACCCTAATATATACAGTATATATACACATTTTGGAGTATATACAAGTTTGCAGGTGTATCATATTCACATTTTTTACAGGATCAGCGTAGTAATATATGTACACATATATACTTTTTTTCTTACAATTCCACACTTCTTTTTAGTAGTGTTCACTAAAACTGCAGCAGACCACTTGATAAAAATAAAAATAATATTGATGAGCGCCGGTGACACAACACAAGTATTGTGAACAAACACAAAAATTACCACCATGTGATTAAATTAACATAATATGAAACCAAATTAATCAGAAAATTATTCATCAAAAAATAAAGGTTAATAAAAAATATATATATATTAAACATTAAAAATATATTTTTCCATCAAAAATAAATATATAAATTGTCCTGGTGTTTTCATTTCAGTCTATGTTAAAATCTTACTAAAAAATCAAGTGAACTACTTACAGGAAAAGAACATTTTCAATCCGTTTTCAATATATAATTAAATGTGCCGCTTACCAGATCCCAATGAGTTATAAGAAATCATATAACATATGGGGTGAACAGATAGGTGGATTTTTCCTGTATGTAACCTGGCCTCCTCGATGAATCGATCCAGCAGCCTCCATTCCCAGAAGTATTCTCTTAAGGGGAAACATGTTGTAAGGAGATGGGAGCTGTGATGTGATGATCCAAACTTGTTGATGATCTCTTGGTTGGACTACCCTCTCTATTGCCTAAATGTATCCTAGTTGCTGTAAATGCATTATTTTAGCTTAAATAAACCTTTTTGTAAATGTTTTATGCAATGAGCCTTCTCTATGTTTAAACCCCATACATACACAGAGTGGAGAGCATCAATGGAGTCCAGGTTGGAGTGTGCAGGGAGGGGAAGCTAACTAGGAGGCTGTTGGATCGATCCATCGAGATTGGTCAGGTTACATACAGGAGGAATCCACATATCTGTTCACATCATGCTATATATGATCTCTTATAACTTGGAGATCATTGGGATCTGGTAAGCTGCACATTTAATTATATTTGGAAAAATGTATTGAAAATATTCTTGCTCTGGAAGTTGTTGATTTATATAAATATTTTAACATGGATTGAAATAAAAACAAAATTTGGATGAATATTATTTTTTGATGAATAATTTTCTGATGAGTTTGGTTTCATATTATGTTATTATTTTAATTTAATTGCATGGTGTTAATTTTTGTGTTTGTTCACAATACTTCACTTTATTGATTCACATAAGACAGCGCATATCTTTTATATGCAATGGCCCGGATTCACGTAAGACTTACGCCGACGTATCTATAGTCGTAAGTACAAATGTGCGCCATTGTATCTCTGCGCCGATTCCCCAAGCTAGATACGTCGAAAAATTTGGCTTAAGCCGCCCGACGTAACTTGCCTACGCCGGCGTATCGTGGGCGCATAGTTACGCTGGACGCATTCGGCGTACCCATTTTAAATATGCAAATGAGTAAGATACGCCGAGCGCATGTTTTAAGCGATTTGTGTAAGGGTTACGTCCGACGTAAAGTTTTTCCTCATATAGGAGGCGCAACCCATGCAAAGGTATGGACCAGGGAACGAACGCCGTCGATTTTTACGTCGTTTACGTAGTATGTGAATAGGGCTGTGAGTAGGTTACGTTCACGTCGTAGGCAGTGTTTTGACGTATCTTAGCCAGTTATTTTGACGTGACTGTGAGCATGCGCACTGGGATGCGTCCAAGATACGACACATGCGCAGTTCATTTTTTGAAGCTCAGCCCATCATTTGCATGGGGTCACGCTTCATTTAAATGTTACATGCCCACTTCCACCTACTTTGACTTACGCCAGCTTACGCTACTCCGGCGCAACGTTGAGAGCATTTGCTTTGTGATTTCCATGCTTGCCTCTCAACGTTGCGCCAGCGTAGCGTAAAGAAGATACGCTACGCCGGCAGAAAGATGCGCCGAGGTACGTGAATCTACCCCTATGAGTAGTAAAAGTGCAGCAGTCTTACCTATATTTAGAGCAAGGTTTTTCTATACTATTCAAACAGTACAGTTACAATACAATTCAATACAGGAGGAATCAGAGTGCCCTGCTTGTTAGAGCTTACAATGTAAAAGGGAGGGTCAAGTGATACAAAAGGGGGATGAGCTGATGGAGAAAATAAATACTCCTGAATATTCCTTTGACTCCTGTCTGCCTTTTGCCCCACAGCTGCCAAAGACCTGTTCCTCGTTAATTCTTCCACATCCTAAAGTTTCCAGGGTACATTTACACTCTTTTTATAATCTATTCACACAATATTTTTAATACATTATTATGACTGGACTGCTTGGTATGGGAGTTATGCGCTAATAAATGAGGATCTGTATTATGACAAATAAATGCATACAAATTGACAGGATAAAATACTTGACCCCTCTGTCCATGTAGACTGTACATCTCTGCTAATACCTTTAAACAGGTCTCATCTAATAGGCTCATGCTGTGAGCACATCCTCATTATGCAAATTCCATTAAATGTTTTTTATTATTTTTTTTACAATAACGGCATTGCCAATTTGCATGATCTGATCCCAGCACATTGGCATTTCATTTTAACCTATGATAAGCTATGACGCCGCCTCCTCGTCTTATTTAAAGATTAAAAGCAAGTCCTTATTGTGGAGAAACAACCTGCTTTGTGATTATTTAAAGCAAGCCTGTCATAAATCTTCACTATTCACTAGGGTTGTCCCGATACCACTTTTTTAGGACTGAGTACAAGTACCGACACTTTTTTTTTTGTACTCGCCGATACCCAATACTGAAACTTTTTTTTAAATGTGTCACTAAATGCAGCCATGTCCCCCCACATATGCAGCCACGTCCCCCCACAAATGCAGCCATGTCCCCCACATATACAGCCATGTCCCCAAACATATGCAGCCATGTCCCAAAACATATCCAGCCATGTCCCCAAACATATTGCAGCCATGTCCCCAAACATATTGCAGCCATGTCCCCAAACATATTGCAGCCATGTCCCCAAACATATTGCAGCCATGTCCTCAAACATATTGCAGCCATGTCCCCCACATATGCAGCCACGTCCCCAAACATATGCAGCCATGTCCCCAAACATATGCAGCCATGTCCCCAAACATATGCAGCCATGTCCCCAATTATATTGCAGCCATGTCCCCCATATACGCAGCCATGTCCCCCATATACGCAGCCATGTCCCCCATATTTGCAGCCATGTCCCCAAACATATTGCAGCCATGTCCCCCATATACGCAGCCATGTCCCCAAACATATTGCAGCCATGTCCCCCACATATCCAGCCATGTCCCCCCACATGCAGCCATGTCCACCATACCTAAATGATGTCGCCGCGTTAATCACCGTGCGGGGAACATTACAGTCCACTTTCATTTGAATAAGCTGTTTTCCCTGCCGCGCTGTATATAGAGACACTCCCCCTTGCTCGGGATTGGACAGATCCGTCCAATCCCGAGCAAGGGGGAGTGTCTATGTGCAGCGCGGAAAACAGCTATTCAAACGAAAGCTGACTCTAATGTTCCCCGCGCGGTGATTAACGCGGCAGTGGCGGCGGCTTTGCGATATACGGCGGCGGCGCGGAGGGGCAAGTATTCTATTTAGGCATCGGAGGTACCGATACCGAGTATTTGCGCTTGTACTCCCGCAAATACTCGGTATCGGTCCCGATACCGATACTGGTATCGGTATCGGGACAACCCTACTACTCACTAACCAAAATCCTGCTATTAAATGCAGTTATTATCCTAAAGAATCTTCTGTGTGTTGCTCACACCAAGCAGTGACCTCAAGTTCTATGCAACTAAACCTCTGCATTAGGATAACATGTAATAAAGTGCAATGTTTCCTTATTTGGTTGCCAACATCTCAGGATTCAGGGAGTTCCCCACGAGCCTTAAAATAGGACCTTTATGCCGCGTACACACGATCACTTTTTGTGATGGAAAAAAAAACATTGTTTTATCTCACGAAACAAAACAACGTTTTTCAAACTTCATTTTAAAAAACGACGTTGCCTACACACCATCGTTTTTTGAAAATGCTCTTGCAAAGCGTGGTTATGTACACCACCTTCAACAGCACTCTGTTCCATTGAAGCTCCCATCTCACAACTGAGCATGCTCGGGTTTAAAAACGTTGTTTTGCCCACACACGATCATTTTAAATTACACAAAAAAATACATTTTGAAAAACGACACAAAAAATTCAAGCATGTTCGAACTTTTTTTGGTCGTTTTTCAGAAGACATAAAATAACGTTTTGCCCACACACGATCATTTTAAATGACGTTTTTTAAAACGTTGTTTTTTTTTCATCACAAAAAGTGATCGTGTGTACGCGGCATCAGGTGACCCAAAGTCATCCAGTGATGTGCGAGCACTGGATTTACGTTTGTAATAAACCCCTGAAACTGCAATGTTGAGCAAGAACTGGCGATTCGTTATTAGGACCACTGTACCTGATGAATAAGTGAATTGGTTTGGCAAAATAAGTTGGCACTTATCAGGTAACCTTGGCAATGTAAGCCTGGCAATGTACTGCATGAAATTAGCTGCATTTCATCTATTTCCAAGCTAAGAGGGGACAACATATTTTGTAATAATCTTCAACAACTTTTCCTTCATCTTCTGAAATCTCTTTAAATAATGACATATTGCACTTCACCAGCATTTAAACCTGAAGAGCTAGTAACTAGAGTTGAGCGAACCCGAACTGTAAAGTTCGTCATCGTACCGAACTTATACCGAACCCGAATAATTTGCTGAAAGTTCGGGTTCGGAGTTCGGCTATGTAATGGCGCGCTGCAGGGCAGCCAATCAGCATTTATTTTACTTGTGTGACCTAGAAGCCATCACAGCCATGCCTACTAATGACATGGCTGTAATTGACCAGTGCAGCATGTGACCGAGCATGTGACCCAGCCTCTATATAAGCTAGAGGTACACAGCACAGCTCGTCCCTCTGCTTTAGCTAGGGTAGGGAAAGGCTGCAGCTGCTCTCAGGGACAGATTTAGATAGGATTGTCCTGCTTCAGAAATCGAATTACAATACTCAGCAATCGATCTACATAGCATTAGCTACATTAGGGAAAGGTTCCTGATTGTGCTTATAGGGAGAGAATTAGTTAGGAGTCAGTCCTACTTCACAAATCTAATTGCAGCAGCACTGCATATGTTACTGTGAGGTACTCTGCATATTGCACCAGCACTGCATATGTTCCTGTCAGATACTCTGCATATTGCACCGGCACTGCATATGTTCCTGTCAGATACTCTGCATATTACACCAGCACTGCATATGTTCCTGTCAGATACTCTGCATATTGCATCAGCACTGCAAATGTTCCTGTAACATACTCTGCATTAGATAATGTAGGGAAAGGTTCCTGATTGTGCTTATAGGGAGAGAATTAGTTAGGAGTCAGCCCTACTTCACAAATCTAATTGCACCAGAATAGTGTCCCATCATTGGCAGGAATAGTGTCCCATCATTAGTGTTAGTGGGAGAAATAGTGCCCCATCATTGGTATCAGTGGGAGGAATAGTGTCCCATCATTGGTATCAGTGGGAGGAATAGTGTCCCATCATTGGTATCATTGGCAGGACTAGTGCCCCCTCATGTGTGTCAGTGGGAGAAATAGTGCCCCATCATTGGTATCATTGGGAGGAATAGTGCCCCATCATTTATGTCAGTGGGAGAAATAGTGCTGCATCATTGGTATCAGTGGGAGGAATAGTGTCCCATCATTGGTATCATTGGGAGGAATAGTGTCCCATCATTTGTGTCAGTGGGAGAAATAGTGCCGCATCATTGTTATCAGTGGAAGGAATAGTCTCCCATCATTGGTATCATTGGGAGGAATAGTGTCCCATCATTGGTATCATTGGCAGGAATAGTGTCCCATCATTAGTGTCAGTGGGAGAAATAGTGCCGCATCATTTGTATCAGTGGGAGGAATAGTGTCCCATCATTGATATCATTGGCAGGAATAGTGTCCCATCATTAGTGTCAGTGGGAGAAATAGTGCCGCATCATTGGTATCAGTGGGTGAAATAGTGTCCCATCATTTGTATCATTGGCAGGAATAGTGTCCCATCATTGGTATCAGTAGGAGGAATAGTGCCCCATCATTGGTATCATTGGCAAGAAAAGTGTCCCATCATTAGTGTCAGTGGGAGAAATAGTGCCGCATCATTAGTGTCAGTGGGATGAATAGTGTCCCATCATTGGTATCATTGGCAGGAATAGTGTCCTATAATTTGTGTCAGTGGGAGAAATAGTGCCCCATGATTGGTATCATTGGAAGGAATAGTGTCCCATAATTTGTGTTAGTGGGAGAAATAGTGCCGCATCATTGGTATCAGTGGGAGGAATAGTGTCCCATCATTGGTATCATTGGAAGGAAAAGTGTCCCATCATTGGTATCAGTGGGAGGAATAGTGTCCCATCATTGGTATCATTGGCAGGAATAATGTCCTATCATTTGTGTCAGTGGGAGAAATGGTGCCCCATCATTGGTATCATGGGAGGAATAGTGTCCCATCATTAGTGTCAGTGGGAGAAATAGTGCCTCATCATTGGTATCAGTGGGAGGAATAGTGCCCCATCATTGGTATCATTGGCAGGAATAGTGTACCATAATTTTTGTCAGTGGGAGAAATAGTGCCCCCTCATTGGTATCATTGGGAGTAATAGTGTCCCATCATTTGTGTCAGTAGGATAAATAGTGCCTCATCATTGGTATCAGTGGAAGGAATAGTGTCCCATCATTGGTATCATTGGCAGGAATAGTGTCCTATCATTTGTGTCAGTGGGAGAAATAGTGCCGCATCATTGGTATCAGTGGGAGGAATAGTGTCCCATCATTGGTATCATTGGGAGGAATAGTTTCCCATCATTGGTATCATTGGCAGGAATAGTGTCCCATCATTAGTGTCAGTGGGAGAAATAGTGCCGCATCATTGGTATCAGTGGGAGGAATAGTGTCCCATCATTGGTATCATTGGCAGGAATAATGTCCCATCGTGTGTGTCAGTGGGAGAAATAGTGCCCCATCATTAGTATCATGGGAGGAATAGTGTCCCATCATTTGTGTCGGTGGGAGAAATAGTGCCACATCATTGGTATCAGTGGGTGGAATAGTGTCCCATCATTGGTATCAGTAGGAGGAATAGTGCCCCATCATTGGTATCATTGGCAAGAATAGTGTCCCATCATTAGTGTCAGTGGGAGAAATAGTGCCGCATCATTGGTATCAGTGGGAGGAATAGTGTCCCATCATTGGTATCATTGGCAGGAATAATGTCCCATAATGTGTGTCAGTGGGAGAAATAGTGCCCCATCATTAGTATCATGGGAGGAATAGTGTCCCATCATTTGTGTCGGTGGGAGAATTAGTGCTGCATCATTGGTATCAGTGGGAGGAATAGTGTCCCATCATTGGTATCATTGGCAGGAATAGTGTACCATCATTTGTGTCAGTGGGAGAAATAGTGCCGCATCATTGGTATCAGTGGGAGGAATAGTGTCCCATCATTGGTATCATTGGGAGAAATAGTGTCCCATCATTTGTGTCAGTAGGATAAATAGTGTCCCATCATTGGTATCATTGGGAGGAATTGTGTCCTATCATTGGTATCATTGGCAGGAATAGTGTCCCATCATTTGTGTCAGTGGGAGAAATAGTGCCGCATCATTGGTATCAGTGGGAGGAATAGTGCCCCATCATTTGTGTCAGTGGGAGGAATAGTGTCCCATCATTGGGGAAGGTTCCTGCTTGTCAAGATTATTATTTTTATTTTTTTATGTTATTTTAAGTTATTTCCCTATCCACATTTGATTGCAGAGTACTTGCCATGCTCTTACCGACATTTTGCTGCCATTTGCAGCCCTCTGGCCCTTTCCCTTTGTTTTTCAGAGACATTTTAGTATTAAAAAATGTGGGTCCCTATTGACTACAATGGGGTTCGGGTTCTGGTTCTGGTCAAGTTCGGGTCCCGAACCCAGATTTTTTTCCGAAGTTCCGCCGAACCCGAACATCCAGGTGTCCGCTCAACTCTACTAGTAACCAAGATAGTGGTTCACACAGGCGCCTTCTGTAAGCTGATACCCTGCTGATCGGAGTACTGTGGCAGACAGCCCCGCAGCAAGGGGAACCATAGGCGCAGGGGGCCATGACTGGGGGAACACTGTGTGGAGTGCACACAGGAAGGGGAAATGACTGGAAAAAGTCTGGCCAGTGGGCGGGGCTTAACTACAAGAGGAGGGCCATACTTAAGCAGCAGGGGGCGGGGCTGGTCATTCGGGCGCCATTCACGGCTTAGGCATCATACAGGCTGTTTTTTCCTGTACTGTTACCTCAGCCATGGATAATCTGGAGAGCTTGATGGAACGGCTCAGAGCGGCGGCTAGGGTCAATGGGGGGCAGTGGTACGAGGAGCAGCTGGGACTCTTGTTGGCAAACCCGGGTGAAGGGCAGTGGTTCGGCGGCCTTGTCGGGGGGCTCTGCATCCCTTGCTGGTCAAGGGGATCAACGATTGGAGGGCAAACTGTCGGACACGGACTCGGATGTTCCAGAGGAGGTGGCGGGCCTGTCGGGGCATCAGCTGGGATCCGGAGCATCGGCCAGTCGGACAGCTTACACTGGGCAGCGGGGTAAGTCATCTTTAAACTCAATGGGCCAGATTCAGGTAGATGGGCGAATCTTTATTTTGAAATAACTTTTCTCATTTACGTTACTCCGCCGAAACTTTAGGAGCAAGTACTGTATTCACAAAGCACTTGCTCCTAAAGTTGCGGCGGCGTAGCGAAAATGAGCCGGTGGAAATCAAATTGGGCGTGTAGGGGGCGTGTATTATTTAAACTAGGCGTGATCCCGCGGCGAACGTACTGCGCATGCGTCGACTGTTAGTGCGCATGCTCCAAATTCTGTCAGTGAACATCAATGACGTAAATCCCCATTCACGGACGTTTTACGCAAACGACGCGAACATTTTTAAATTCGACGCGATGACGACGGCCATACTTAACATAGGATACTCCACTAGGGGGCTGGTTTTTCTTTACGCCGCGTATCTCTTACGGAAACGTCGGAAAGTCACTGCGTCGGGCCCGAATACGATCGTGAATTGCCGATTCTCGCTGATTAACATATTCTCGGCGTTAATCAACGGGAACGCCCCGAGCGCCATCTTTAACCACTTGTCATCTGCCCACCGTCAAATGACGGCGGGCAGACGACTCCATTGTTCTGACATCACGTCATATGACGTGATGTCCCTTTAAAGCCGCGGGCTCCCGTGCGAGTGCCCGGCGGCAACGATCGCCGCCGGGCACACGCGATTGCTCAGTAACTGAGCTGGGACGTGCAGCTCTGTGTGTAAACACAGAGCTGCACGTCCCTGTCAGGGAGAGAGGAGAGCGGTTGTGTCCCTTGTACATAGGGACACAATCGGTCACCTCCCCCAGTCACCCCCCCCTCCCCCTACAGTTAGAACACTCATAGGACACACATTTAACCCCTTCCCCGCCCCCTAGTGGTTAACCCCTTCACTGCCAGTCACATTTATACAGTAATCAATGCATATTTATAGCATTTTTCACTGTATAAATGTAAATGGTCCCAAAAATGTCAGAAAAGTGTCCGAAATGTCGGCCATAACGTCGCAGTCCCAATAAAAAAATCGCAGATCGCCGCCATTAATAGTAAAAAAAAAAAATGCCATAAACTATCCCCTATTTTGTAAACGCTATAAATTTTGCGCAAACCAATCGATAAACGCTTATTGCATTTTTTTTTTACCAAAAATATGTAGAAGAATACGTATCGGCCTAAACTGAGGGAAAAAATATTTTTTTTATATATTTTTTGGGTTATTTATTATAGCAAAAAGGAAAAAATATTGCATTTTTTTAAAAATTGACGCTCTATTTTTGTTTATAGCGCAAAAAATAAAATTCGCAGAGGTGATCAAATACCACCAAAAGAAAGCTCTATTTGTGGGAAAAAAAGGACTGCAATTTTGTTTGGGAGCCACGTCGCACGACCGCGCAATTGTCAGTTAAAGCGACGCAGTGCCGAAAGCTTATATTTTGTCTGGGCAGGAAGGGGGTGTAGGTGCACAGTAGGTAAGTGGTTAAAATTGCAGTACCGATACGACGGCGAAATACAATTACGCCGCTCGTATAGGAACTCCAACCCGGCGTTTCTTGTTTTCTGCTTACTGAAAACAGAAACGCCGGCTCAAAGTGAGAGTTAGGCTGGAGTATCACTGATACTCCAGCCTAACTCTACCTGAATCTGGCCCAATGTCTGTTGTTCCTCCTGCATCCTTTTCTTCTCCCTCTCCCCCCCTTCCCCCTCCTCCCCCTCCTCCTCCTAATGTTGTTCCTGCTGTGATTTCTTTGTTGGGAGGGGGTTTGTCTTCTGGTGCCCTTCAGCTTGGTGGGGTTCCTCAGCCGGTGGTGGTGGGGCCCTGATTCTGGGGTGCTGCTGCTTCAGCAGCTACTGTTATCTTTGCTGACCGGTTGCAGGGCCTTAGCTGGCGGGGGGCCTAGTGGCCCCTCTACGGCTGCCGCGGTACCTCCTACGGCTGCGTGGTTGGTTCCGCCTACTGTTGGGCCGGCTGAGGTTGGTGCAGCGAGTGTTTCTCCGGTTGGTTCATCGGGGGTTGCCCAGGGGATTTCTGTTGGGGGGGTGGTTACCCCCCGCTGACAGGCTGACGGGCGGGGGCGATAGTTGCCCCCCAGGTGGGCGCGGTGGTTTCCCCACCGCTGCCGGCCCCACTGACGGATGGTCGCACGTTGGGTTTGCTTCCTCCCGGGGCGACTCCAAGTGGGGCGGTCGCGGGTGTGGTGGCAGGTGTGACGGCGGACGGGGTAAGGTTAGAGGACGCGGCCCGGTGTGAAGTGTATCTGTGTTATGATGCGCCTTTGGGGGCTCATTTGAAGGCTGAGGTGAAGGAGCGAATTTGGAAGGGGGAGTACGTGGAAATATTTTCTTTGCTTCCCCTCGAGAAGTTTAATCTAGATAAGGTGAGGCCTGACGAGAGCAAGAAGGAGGAGGAAGAAAAGCGGCGATATCGCTTGATTCCTCGTACCTTTGCAAATTGGGCCCAGGCTTTTTACATCCTGGCTAGCGTGATTGGAGAAAGGGAGCCGACCAGTGCACGAGTTTATCTTAGTGAGGCGCAGAGGGTGTACGGGGGGCTTGGCTGCGCTATGATGAACAGTTTCGTCAGAAAAAAGGGGTTCGACTGGAGATACGGTGGAACCAAAAAGATATCGCCCTGTGGATGAGACTGATGACTCAGGCCAGGGTCCTACCGCAGCCCTTTCGGGAGGGGGCCGGGGGTGCTCGGGCCTCCTCACCGCCAGCCGAAAAACACAAGGGTTTCTGTTGGCAGTACAACGAGTGCTCCTGCAAGTTTGGGGGCTCTTGTTGTTTCCGGCATGAGTGCTCCGGTTGTGGGGGAACCCATCCCTTGTCAAAGTGTTTTAAGAGGGGAAAGAAGCCCGGGGATGTTGGCAAAAGGGAGGACGCCGATCAGGGTGGAAAAGATGGCGCCGTACCTAAGTAGGTACCCGAATAGGGTAGATGCGCGGGCACTGTGATTGGGCTTCAAGGATCGTTTCCCGATTCCAAGCGATTTGAGTGATATTCCTCCTTTGGCGGCTAACCTTAAGTCGGCGTTGACTCACCCGGAGGTGGTGGCTGAAAAACTCCGTAAGGAGGTGGGTTTGGGCAGGATCACCGCTGGGGGTGGTTCCGAAACGGGAGCCGAATCAATTTCGTCTCATCCACCACCTATCGCACCCGAAAGGGGGCTCAGTGATCGATGCCATTGATCCAGCGTTGTGTACTGCGTGTTATGCGTCATTTGATGAGGCAGTGCGGTGGGTTCAGCGTTTCGGTAGGGGGGCCTTGTTGGCCAAGACCGATATTGAATCGGCCTTTTGGCTCTTACCGGTGCATCTGGATAGTGTGCGGTTTTTGGGATGTTGTTGGGAGGGTCAGTATTTTGTGGACCTGTGTTTGCTTATGGGCTGCGCCATTTCGTGCTCATACTTTGAGATGTTCAGTTCTTTTTTGGAATGGGTGGTTAGGGACCGATCGGGTTTGACGATTTCTTGGTGGTTGGGCTGCCGGATGATCGGGCGTGCCTGATTTTGCTCACCACAATTCAGCATGTGTTCAATGTGTTTGGGGTCCCTCTGGCCCAGGATAAGACCGAAGGGCCAGTGACTGAGATCAAATTCCTGGGCATTGTCATTGACTTGGTTAGGATGGAATGTCAGCTGCCAGAAGACAAGCTGGCGGATTTGCGGGAGTCGGTTTCGGTGGCGGCCTGTGGTGGGCGGATCAAATTGCGCGATTTGCAGTCGTTGTTGGGCAAGCTCAATTTTGCCTGCAGAATAATGCCAATGGGTAGAGTGTTCTGTCGGCGACTGGCGGCTGCTACGGCAGGCGTGAAAGCGCCTCATCATTTTGTGCGGTTGAGCCGGGAGCACAGGGAGGATTTGAAGGTGTGGGACTCCTTTTTGGAGCACTACAATGGAAGATCCATGTGGCTGGCTCCTGTGGTGTCGGCGAGCGAATTGACACTGTTCACGCATGCGGCTGGGTCGGTAGGATTCGCGGCCTATTTTCAAGGGAAATGGTGTGCGGGGAGGTGGCCAGAGCGTCTCAGCTGGTCCCCGCTGATCAGGAACTTGATGCTGTTGGAGTTGTTCCCGATAGTGGTGGCGGTGGGATTGTGGGGAGAGGAGTTCAGGAACTGGAGGGTGCGTTTTCACTGTGATAATTTGGGCGTGGTTCAGGCTATTTCTTCTTTGACGGCCTCGTCGATGCCAGTGGTCCGCTTGTTGCGGGCTTTGGTTTTGAAATGTTTGGCTCTGAATATCTTGGTTTGTGCTGTACATGTTCCTGGGGTCAACAATGAGGTGGTTGATGCGCTCTCTCGTTTTCAGTGGGACAGGTTTCGGCGGCTGGCTCCGGAGGCGGATCGGGCGGGGGTTCCTTGCCCCAGTGGCTTGTGGTACCTCGTGTGGGAACGGTGATGGAGTTTGTTCGGAGGTCAGTGGCTGACTCTACCTGGAGATCGTACGAAAGGGTGTGGCACGAATGGCATAGTCTGGTTAGTGAGCTTGGGGTTGGGTCCTCGGCCGAGGACCAGCTTCACGTATTGTTGTACTTTTTGGGCAAGTGTTGTGAGGAGGGTGTGTCGGTGTCCTCCTTGAACACAAAAATGTCGGGTTTGGCATTTCTGTTTCAGTTGAATGGGGTCGAGGATGTGACTAAGGAGTTCGTGGTCCGCAAGGCTTTGTGGGGTTACAGAAAAGGTCGCGTTCATCCGGATTCCAGGAGGCCGGTTTCTCTTCACATATTGGAGGCGTTGGTCGGTGTGTTGCATTCGGTGTGTTCGTCACCTTTTGAGGCTCGTTTGTTTCGGGTGGCGTTTGTTTTGGCTTTTTTTGGGGCTTTGAGGGTTGGGGAGCTGGTTAGCCCTTCAAAGAAGGTACCGGGTGGTTTGCACATGTCCGATGTGAGTGTTCTCGCTGAGTCGGTTACGTTGCTTATTCGCAGGTCAAAGACGGATCAGGTGGGCAAGGGTGCCAAGGTGATCCTGGGTAAGGTTCCGGGGCTTGGGGTTTGTCCGGTGGAGGTGATTCGCGAATGGTTGGGTTTGCGCCCGTTGAGGGAGGGCCCGCTCCTTGTTCATGCGGATGGGCTTCCGTTGACCAGGTACCAATTTGGGGCAGTCTTTAAGCGTGCTTTGGAGGCGGGTGGTTCTGCGCCGCGGAAAATTCCTCTCATTCCTTTCGGATTGGGGCAGCGACAGAGGGCTCGCGGTGGGGCTTGAGCGATGAGGTCCTGCAGCGGATCGGTCGCTGGGAGTCCCGCCGGTTCAGGCTGTATGTGAGACCGCAGCTGTTGTGAGGGGTGGGAGTTCAACGTTCCTTTCTTTTCCTGTTCATCAGTGTTCTGTGTTTTTTTGTGGTCAAGTCTTTGTGGGGGGTGTGGTTTGTCTTTTCTGTGTTAATTTTTGTTCTGGTGTTTCCCGTTCTTTTCAGGCTCGGTGTGCTTGATATGGATCTTGGGGCACTCATATGTGCTTTGGGGGGGCTAAGAGGGCCTTGGTCAGAAGGGAAGGCAGGCAGTTGGGTTTTTCGAGGGAGGAGGCTACTGTCCGTTGGATCGGCATCCCTGGTATGCTGTGGTCCAGGGTAGTTCCGGAAGTGCAGCATTACGCCAGACTGGACAGGGCCCCGGAATTGCTATTGCTGCACGTCGGGGGCAATGACCTGTGCGTTAGGGCTTCCCGAGACCTGATTCGGGACGTCAAGTGGGATTTTATGCGGCTATGCAGCGCGTTCCCTGACACTTTGGTCGTTTGGTCAGAGATGGTGGGGAGGGTGGCATGGAGGGACGCTCGGTCAGTAGAACGGGTTAATTGGGCCAGAATTAAGGCCAATAAGGCCATCTCTAAGTTTGTCGCCCATCAAGGGGGGTTGGTGGTTCGCCATCGGGAGCTGGAGAGGGAGTTCCCCCTTTTTCTTAGGGGAGATGGGGTACACTTGACCTCGGTGGGCATTGACTTAGCCTTAGGGCTGTGGCGGGCCGCACATGTTTCAGGTGTCACCACATGCGGCTGTGGAATTGGTTTTTGGGGGGTTCCTGAGAATTGGGTTTGATTGGTATAGAGATATAAGATATACCTCAGTTGGTTGGTAGGAGTTGGGACCTGTCATGGGATGGGCACCTTCCCTATCCGGTTAGGTGGGGGCTACTGGCAATCGGGCTGAAGAGTAAATGAAGGAGGAAGTTATGGTCTCTTGAGCTTATGACGCACAGCTAGAGGCCCGGACACTTTCTGTTGGAGGACAGCCCATTGCTTTTCACTTTGTATTTCCCTTTATCTCAGGAACCCGGTGTCTACAGTGTTTTTTGGTTTGGGTTAATTTATTCGGAAGAGTATTTTGGTAAATGTTAAATAAAACGTTTATACGGTTATATTTATATTTAAATGGTTGTTTAAAAGTTATTTTTATATCCACCTTTTGCATTTAATAAAAGGGGCCTTTATTGGCCATTTAATCCAGCAGGTGTCGAGTTTTCAATTATAGTTGGTTAAGAGGTGGGTGGTTGGTTTATCAGCAAGCACTAGTAATACACCAGTCATGGATTTCAGGTCCGTGTCTGCATAGTTTAGGCAGAGCTGACATGGACAGACGCCGCTCAACTCTATGGGTGGCCCGCAAGTAAATGGACTCATCTATTATGTTTTTTTCTAGCGGGCCTGATCAGACCTGGAGGTAGGTGTGTGTAAATGGACACAATTCCGTTTACACCTTCCTGTCCATAGGAATGCATGGACCTTCCAGTTAGGTCCACCTGAAAAAATGACAGATGGGCAACCCACATGAAAGGGCCCTAAGTTTTGCTTTTTTTTTTTATACCATGGGCCAGTTTAACCCCCAACCTGAATGAGCTTGCACACCCAGCTCATTAATTGACATACTGAAGCTATTTTTTTTTTTTTTTTTAAAGATACCATTCGTTTCATAGCATTTTTCCATGTAATCACCTTGACTATTGAAAAAAAAATTCAAAGTAAAATGCTGGGTGTGTCACTAAAGCCAAACTCCATTCATAATGTATTTTGTTTAAACAGAATGGGTATAGGTTAAAGCCATTGTCAGGCTTCTATTGCTGTGTGTGTTCCTTTTGCAAAGATTTCTCCTTACTTCCCGCCAGAGCACAATATTATGCTGTATTTTTTAATTCAGGTACAGTTTTACTTTAAACAAAATTATCTTCTTTTGTTATTACTGTAGCGCTGCCCTCTTGAGGTTTGGAAGATAGATCAACACCCCTCTGGCTACCCTGACCCTGAGAGTCCTCTGTCACCTCTGGCATCAAACGCAGCCACTGTGCCATCAATTGTCACCACTGTGCCATGCTATCAAACGCAGCCGCTGTGCCATCAATTGTCACCACTGTGCCATGCCATCAAACGCAGCTGCTGTGCCATCAATTGTCACCACTGTGCCGTGCCATCAAATGCAGCCGCTGTGCCATCAATTGTCACCACTGTGCCATGCCATCAAACGCAGCCACCGTGCCATCAATTGTCACCACTGTGCCGTGCTATCAATTGTCACCACTGTGCCATGCCATCAAACGCAGCCACTGTGCCAATTGTCACCACTGTGCCCATTGTTGCCACTGTGCATGTCACTGTGCCCTTTAATTGTTGCCACTGTGCCCATTGTCAACACTGTGCCCATTGTTGCCACTGTACATGTCACTGTGCCCTTTTAATTGTTCCTACTGTGCCCATTGTCACCACTGTGCTCATTGTTGCCACTGTGCATGTCACTGTGCCCTTTAATTGTTGCCACTGTGCCCCTTGTTGCCACTGTGCATGTCACTGTGCCCTTTAATTGTTGCCACTGTGCCCATTGTCACCACTGTTCCCATTGTTGCTACTGTGCTGTGCCCTTTAATTGTTGCCACTGTGCCCATTGTCACCACTGTGCCCTTTGTCACCACTGTACCCATTGATGCCACTGTGTCCTTTGTCTCCTCTGTGCCCATTGTCGCCGCTGTGCCCTGTAAAATGCACTTACCTTTCTGCTTCCATGTCCCTCGATGTCTTCTCCCGCCTTGGTGACGCTTCAGCCAATCAGATTATCCATAACCAGAATCCGGGGAACCTGATTGGCTTAAACGGCCGTCAGTCTTATCCAAGGAACGCACCCCCCATACGTTCCGAGGATAGACCTTCCGGGAGACGAGGGCTGTACTCGGAAAGCCTATCAGAGCCGCTGGACTTCTGGACTTCTCTTTTAATCTTCAGATAGCTTTAAGTACCTACAGTAATTGCATGCAAAGAATACTGTCTGCTAAGGTAGAGCAGCTATTCCAATAGATTGTGTGCAGCAAGTAAACAATACACCTGTGCAACCAGAATTGTGATGTGAATTCATAGTGATCACTGACTTAGGGATATTAAGGTTTGTGGAACTACAAGCAACAGCAGATCAATAAATGGCATGGATGTCTGTGTATGGTGTTCATGCTATACCGGAGCAAATTTTGGCATTAAAGATGTTAGAGAGGGTAGGAAATAAAGATGCCTATACACACTGTCTGTTAAATTGGACAATCCCCCATTAACTACACTGAAACAGAAGACAAGGTTGACTCTGATGAGGATGATGATGACTCTGATGAGGATGATGATGACTCTGATGAGGATAATGATGACTCTGATGAGGATGATGATGACCCCTCAACTGTATGGCTCAAGGGACGACCTCTGGCCTACATGGCTCACACTGACCTGAACACTATGCGGGGTGGATTGGACAGGAACGATCTCTAGGCTGCCACTGAACAGTACAAAGAGACTGCCCACAGATGCCCAGATATCTGCTGGATAAATCTTTTAAAGTATCGTGCAGCAGCTATAGCTCCTCTCAGTAGTATATTACCTGCACACAGATCCACGGTCCTGAGAGACTGTGCCAGCACCAGCATTGCTTCTTATATTCCCTCCCAGCGATCCCTGCATCTGTAGAAGCCTGGACAGTTTTTTGGCATGATCAGTCATATTTTCAATATTAATCACTTGCCAACCGACACACACACATATACGCCAGCAGAATGGCTAGAACAGGCAAATGGGCTTACCTGTACGCCCTTTTGAATTTGCTCCCTATCCGGAGCTCGAGCGCCCGCCGCGTGAGCGTGCCCGCGGGTCCCCGCAAACTCGATGTTCGCAGGAGGCCTGTGATTGCGGCGAGGAGAGGCAGAACGGGGGGAGATGCCCATGTAAACAAGGAATTTTCCTGTTCTGCCTAGCAACATGACAGGGATCTACTGCTCCCTTTTATCACAGTTATAATCACTCCCTAGGGCACACTCAACCCCTTGATGGTGCCCTAGTGTTTAACCCCTTCCCTGCCAGTGTAATTTATACAGTAATCAGTGGCTATTTGTAGCTCTGATCGCTGTATAAATGACAATGGTCCCACAATAGTGTCAAAAGTGTCTGATGTGTCCGCCATAATGTTGCATTCCTGATAAAAATCGCAGATCGCCGCCATTACTAGTAAAAAAAAAAAATAATAATAATGACATAAATCTATCCTTTTGCGCAAACCAATCAATATACACTTACTGCAATTTATTTACTAAAAATATGTAGACGAATATATATCGGCCTAAACTGTGGAAGAAATTAGTTTTTTTAGATATTTTTGGGGGATATTTATAAAAACAAAATTGTCACTCTTATTTTGTTTATAGCGCAAAAAATGAAAACCACAGAGGTGAATAAATAGCACCAAAAGAAAGCTCTTTTTGTGGGAAAAAAAGGACGTTGATTTTCCTTGTGTACAACGTTGCATGACCGCACAATTGTAAGCTAAATCAATTTTTGCCAGGGGTTGGAAACTTTTGAGCATGACTGTATATACCATAGTTTGTAGACTAAATAATAGCCACTGATTTAGGCTATTTTTACCAAAGTGTAGCAGAATACATGTTGGCCTAAGTTCATGAAAAAATGCTTATTTATATGCAAAGTTTTATAACAGAAAGAAGATTATATTTTTTCTGTTTATATAGCAAAAAAAAACAAAAAACAGTGGTGATTAAATAGCACCAATAGAAAGCTCTATCTGTCCACATAAAATCGTAAAAATGTAATTTGGGTACAGTGTTAATTAATGAAGTAATTGTCATACAAAATGTGGCAGCGCTGAAAAATGGTCTGGACCGTAAGGGGATGAAAGTGTCCAGTCTTGAAGTAGTTAAATACAGATCAAATCACCTACCAGGAGTCATTCATACAGAAATTAGCATAAATTCCTAATGCCGCATACACACGATCATTTTTCGGCATGTAAAAAACAACGTTTTTAAAAAAAAATGTAATTTAAAATGATCGTGTGTGGGCTTCACATCATGTTTCGGGTTCTGAAAAACATAAAAAACCTGCGCATGCTCAGAAGCAAGTTATGAGACGGGATAGCTTGTTCTGGTAAAACTACCGTTTGTAATGGAGTAAGCACATTCATCACGCTGTAGCAGACAGAAAAGCATGAATCGTCTTTTACTAACACGGAATCAGCTAAAGCAGACCCAAGGGTGGCGTCATCCGAAGGGAACTTCCCCTTTATAGTGCCGTTGTACGTGTTGTACATCACCGCGCTTTGCTAGAGCATTTTTTTTGTTAACGATCGCGTGTGGGCAATGTCGATTTAATGATGAAGTTGGGTTGGCATTCTATTTCTCACAACTGCATATTATTTGCTGCTGCTAATTAGCTTATATTCTTGTATTTCTTCTGTTGCTTCCACTAGCCACCAGAAGGAAAGCTACAGGAAAATGAATGAGAATGTACAAAGGGCAGGTTTTTCCACAAAAGTAATAATACAAAAAGTCAAACAGAGAAAGCCAGATCCCATATGACAAATAACACGAGCAGTATCATGATTATTTGAATAAATGAATAGAGAAATGAATGGATGATTGGAAGAAGAGCCATGTTTAAACAGAAAACTACAAAGTGAATCACCGTGATCATTCATTATAAAAGATATAATTATCATTAGACCAGCAGTGGTGAGATAAATGGTTGTCACAGGGATTCGATGAGAGATTAAGTAACACCTCCTTTGCCAGAAGGAATTTACAGAGCCTGATCTCTCACTGTTAAAGCCTTGTGAGACAGAATACATAATATATAATATGTAAAGGACTTTATTCAGCAGTAAATAAAAAATAAATAAAAATTAACAAGGCTTATTATTATATTATTACTATTGTTTTATTATTATGCCTTGCTACCATACTATACTGTGTATAAACCCAATAAAATACCATCTGTAACATGTTGATGCAATTTTATAAATCTTTAAAACCTACAGGATTTCTACAGTATATAAAACCTGCATTTTTTTTTTTAAATAATACCTGCCATGCAGGTCCTTGTTTTGGTGCTCCCTAGGTACAACTTGTAATGCCCCGTACACACAATCATATTTTCTGTCGGAATAAACTCTGAAGGGTTTTTCCGAGATTTTCTTGCATACACACGGACACACCGAATTCCGACCATCGAAAACGTGGTGAGGTACAACAGTACGACGGGCCTAGAAAAATGAAGTCGAATTGTTTCCGAGCATGCTTGTTTTTTTCTCCATCGGAATTCCATACAAAAAAAGAGAATGTGTTCTCTTTCTAAGTCTGTCGGAATTTCCGACGAAAAAAGTCAGATGGGGCATGCACACGGTCCACAAACATTTGGGTGGGCATGTCCTCAAGTCTAGCTCCAGCAACCCTTCCTTTTTTTCATGTGTGTATGCAGCATTACACCTATTTCCTAAATATGCTCCTATATTTTTGTCCTTTCAGAGGGGCTTCCTACTGAGATTACAAGTTGCATGGTCCACAATCTGGAAACCATCCTGATGCCTTGTACACACGACCATTTTTCACAACGAGAAAACTGCCATTTTAGATATTGGTCGTGAAAGCCAGTCGTGTGTATGCTCCCTAGCAGTTTTCTCAATGAAAAAACTTCCCCTAAACAAATTGAAACCAGCTCTCTTTTTTCTTGTCGTGTTTCCCGTCGGTCTTTTTCTCGTCGTGAAAATTGGTCATGTGTATGCTTTTCCGAGGGGAAAAAAATCGTGCATGCTCAGAATCAAGTATGCAGCCCAAAAGCGGCCCAAAGGGTGGCGCCATTTGAAAGGAACTTTCCCTTTATAGTCCCGTCATACGTGTTGTATGCATGAACGTGTGCAAGTCAGGCTGAGAGGAATCACGTCGGGAAAAACTTGGTGGTGTGTACGAGGCATAAAAAATGCCAAGGTGTAAGAAGTTTTAGTAATCTGCAAAAGTCCTAAATTCAAGCCTACTGAACACCTTTGGGATGACTGGAAATTGTCTGTGAGACAGGTCTTATTGTCCAACATCATAACTTAACCTAACATATGCACTTTTTACTAAATTAGCACAAATTCCTACAGGCACACTTCACAATTTCGGGAAAGTCTTCCCAGATAAGTGGAGGATGGTATACAGTGCCTTGCGAAAGTATTCGGCCCCCTTGAACTTTGCGACCTTTTGCCCCATTTCAGGCTTCAAACATAAAGATTTAAAACCGTATTTTTTTGTGAAGAATCAACAACAAGTGGGACACAATCATGAAGTGGAACGAAATTTATTGGATATTTCAAACTTTGTTAACAAATAAAAAACTGAAAAATAGGGCGTGCAAAATTATTCAGCCCCTTTACTTTCAGTGCAGCAAACTCTCTCCAGAAGTTCAGTGAGGATCTCTGAATTATCCAATGTTGACCTAAATGACTAATTATGATAAATAGAATCCACCTGTGTGTAATCAAGTCTCTGTATAAATGCACCTGCACTGTGATAGTCTCAGAGGTCCGTTTAAAGCGCAGAGAGCATCATGAAAAACAAGGAACACACCAGGCAGGTCCGAGATACTGTTGTGGAGAAGTTTAAAGCCGGATTTGGATACAAAAAGATTTCCCAAGCTTTAAACATCCCAAGGAGCACTGTGCAAGCGATAATATTGAAATGGAAGGAGTATCAGACCACTGCAAATCTACGAAGACCTGGCCGTCCCTCTAAACTTTCACCTTATACAGGGAGAAGACTGATCAGAGATGCAGCCAAGAGGCCCATGATCCCTCTGAATGAACTGCAGGGATCTACAGCTGAGGTGGAAAACTCTGTCCATAGGACAACAATCAGTCGTATACTGCACAAATCTGGCCTTTATGGAAGAGTGGCAAGAAGAAAACCATTTCTTAAAGATATCCATAAAAAGTGTTGTTTAAAGTTTGCCACAAGCCACCTGGGAGACACACCAAACATGTGGAAGAAGGTGCTCTGGTCAGATGAAATCAAAATCGAACTTTTTGGCAACAATGCATAACGTTATGTTTGGCCTAAAAGCAACACAGCTCATCACCCTGAACACACCATCCCCACTGTGAAACATGGTGGTGGCAGCATCATGGTTTGGGCCTGCTTTTCTTCAGCAGGGACAGGGAAGATGGTTAAAATTGATGGGAAGATGGATGGAGCCAAATACAGGACCATTCTGGAAGAAAACCTGATGGCGTCTGCAAAAGACCTGAGACTGGGACGGAGATTTGTCTTCCAACAAGACAATGAGCCAAAACATAAAGCAAAATCTACAATGGAATGGTTCACAAATAAACATATCCAGGTTTTAGAATGGCCAAGTCAAAGTCCAGACCTGAATCCAATCAAGAATCTGTGGAAAGAACTGAAAACTGCTGTTCACAAACGCTCTCCATCCAACCTCACTGAGCTTGAGCTGTTTTGCAAGGAGGAATGGGCAAAAATTTCAGTCTCTCGATGTGCAAAACTGATAGAGACATACCCCAAGCGACTTACAGCTGTAATCGCAGCAAAAGGTGGCGCTACAAAGTATTAACTTAAGGGGGCTGAATAATTTTGCACGCCCATTTTTTCAGTTTTTTATTTGTTAAAAAAAGTTTGAAATATCCAATAAATTTCGTTCCACTTCATGATTGTGTCCCACTTGTTGTTGATTCTTCACAAAAAAATACAGTTTTAAATCTTTATGTTTGAAGCCTGAAATGTGTCAAAAGGTCGCAAAGTTCAAGGGGGCCGAATACTTTCGCAAGGCACTGTAGCTTCAAATGGAGAGGAAAAGGGGTGGTTGGCCAAGACCATTTGGGTGAGATGTTCTGGTGTCCCCAAATGTTTGGCCATATTTGTAGAAACACAAGAAAATTCAAATTTAAAACAGATATTTAAATGCATTTTTAGGCTTTTTTGCAATGTATGAACGTATAGATTTTCCAAATAGCGCTGTCTGAACACATTGATAGACTGTCATAATCCAGTGCTTATCTCAACACTTTTTTGACAGCATCCTCATCATCAAAAACATATTGCTTTTTCTCTCTCTTTGTTTGCTGCGTTGACTATGCACAAAGAAGGAAGTTCATCACTGTGATAATATTCAAAATAAGTGAGTGTAGTTCAATGCTATTTCTATATTGTCATGTCAATGACAAAAATACAGTATTTTACAAATATTTGTTTGTTTCCTGTGTACACGAATGATGACTAATACTTTTATATCAACGCTGCATGAGGTAGGTCCATTGATAGTTACATCAAAGCATTTTTTTTTTAACATACAAAAATAGATGGCAGTGTTGTTTGCAGCCTTAAGACACTTTGTGACAGGCAATTTCAATCTGTTGTAAAGTGTTTATTTTACATAAGGATGTAACGCTTCTGCCAGGAAACGTAAAACGTAGGACTATGAAAATGATTGAAATGTGCAGGTAAATTGAATGCTTTCTGGATCATTTGTTGCCCCGATACTTTCATGATGCAATACTGATAATCTTTTGATCTGGGATATACTCTTGCCTCAAATATACTCTTAACTAAAGTTAAAGTGATTGTATAGGGAAAATTATTTTTTCTTACCTGCTCTGTACAATACTGAGCTCTCCCATAGCAGGCCACATGCTATAGGGGCACTTATGTGGGCTTGCTCATGTTGAATTTACTAAAACTAGAGAGTGCAAAATCTGGTGCAGGTGTGCATGGTAGCCAATCAGCTTTTAAAGTGACAATAAAGTCTTGTATTTAAAAACAAAAAAACAAACAAACATGTTATACTTACCTGCTCCAAGCAGTGGTTTTGCACAGAGCAGCCCAGATCCTTCTCTTCTCAGGTCCCTCATCTGCACTCCTGGCCCCTCCCTCCTGTTGAGTGCCCCTACAGCAAGCAGCTTGCTATGGGGGCACCCGAGCCACTACTCTGTGTTTCCATGCAGATAGGAAACCGCAGCTCGGCCTTGTCCCCCTAATCCTCTAAATTGGCTCACCAGCTGTGATTGGCAGCAGCCAATGGCTACCGCTCCTGGCCACTGGCGTAGCAAGGGGGGGGCAGGGGGTGATGTTGCACCGGGCGCGACATTTAGGGGGGCGACTTTCCGTGCCACCTCCTTATTTTTCATTTTCCGTGTCACCGACGCGGATGTGCAGACCGGCCAGGCAGCCACCATGTTTGATGTCCAGCGCTCCGTGATTGGGCATATGGGGGTCATGTGAGGCGTGGGGCTGGAAGTCCCGCCTCCGCACATGACGCCATACGCCCAATCACAGTGCGCCGGGAAACTCTGAACATGGCGGCGGGAGACAGGCACTGGAAGTGTGAGCTGCCGTGGCCGCTGTCTTCCCCTCCGCTCTGTGGTACGGCGTAACGGCGCTGTGTGGAGATGGAAGCATGGAGGGAGTTGCAGCATCTGACACCAGACATGGAGCGGGCTGCGGGTGGATGGCGCTGGCGGGGACGGAAGTCGGGACTCCAAAGCAGTTCTGCACATCCAGTGCTGGGGTCCTGTCTGTCCTGAGGAGAGTCCTGGAGTCTCTGGAGAAGAGCAGACAGAGGTAAGGAGGACTCGGAGGATGGATTTTCACCAAGCTGGGGGGAGGGGGGTGCGAGTATTGCTGTCAGTGTCAGTGTAGGGGTCAGTGTCAGTGTAGGGGTCAGTGTCAGTCTAGGGGTCAGTGTCAGTGTAGGGGTCAGTGTCAGTGTCAGTGTAGGGGTCAGTGTCAGTGTAGGGGTCAGTGTCAGTGTAGGGGTCAGTGTCAGTGTCAGTGTAGGGGTCAGGGTCAGTGTAGGGGTCAGGGTCAGTGTCAGTGTAGGTGTCGGGGGTCAGTGCCATTACCGGTTGAACTTTCACATATACACGATCGGCGGCTCTATAGCCTGCCAAGTGTGTATATGTGCTGGCTGCGTGCCCCCCTCCAGTACTGCCGCCGCCCCCCCTCCTGACCCCTCACCTTCAATCCCGGGATCCGCTGCCCCATCTTCGGCCTGGGACCGGCTTGAGAGGGTGTCAGGAGGTAACATGGGAGGGAGACCAGCATCTTCCTCCTTGCTGATCTCCCTCCAGGCTGTGAATGCAGAAGTGATGTGGATTACATCCGCATTCACCTGTCAGTCACCTGGCTGCTATAGCAAGAGAGAAGTGGATCTGTGCTTCATCACCTTCTTTTGGGGTCCCCAGGTGACATTAGGGGTCCTAGAGACCCCTAATGTCTCCATAAAGAGGACCTGTCAGTGTACCTGTGCTATTATATAGGGGGATTTTTATCCCCCTATGTAATAGCAATGACATAAAGTGTAAAAAAACATAAAAAGAGTGAAAAAAAAATTAATGTAAATACAAAAAAGTTTAAAAAAAAGCTCAAATGTTTAAGTTCCCCACATTTACGCACATATATACGTGGATGTTTATATAAAGGGGGGGGGGGCGAAAAAAAATTCCGCCCCGGGCGCCCATAACTCTGGTTACGCCACTGCTCCTGGCAAAAGCTAATCATGAGTGCGAGTCCCTTGGTTGGCAAGGCTCTTTTGGACATCTCTGGATCAAGTGGGGGCACAGGTAAGTATTGGGGAGGGGGGCTGCTGCACATAGAAGGTTTTTCACCTTCATGCATAGAATGCATGAAGGTAAAAAACCTTGTACCCTTAGAACCACTTTAACTTCAGCTTTGTTCAATTAAGATTTGACAAACAAACCTGGAAGCTGATTGATTTCTATGCAGACATCATATTTTGTACTTTCCCAACTTAGTAACTCAACCCCTGTGTATATATTGACACATAGGGCCAGATTCAGAAAGACTTGCGCTGGAGTATATCGATATGCGTCGCGTAACTGTAAAGATGCGCCGTTGTATCTACGCGGCCGTACCCACCAAACTAGATGCGACAGAAAACGGTCTTTTTCCGACCGGCTTAACTCTCCTTCGCCAGAGTATCGTAAGCGCATATTTTCGCTCGTCGCATCCGTCGCGCCTATTGATTTCCCATTCAAATATGCAAATGAGGGAGATTTCCCAATTCGCGAACGGATTAGCACCAGACACTGGCTACATGCGCCGCGCGTATGTGGAACGGCTAGCGCAAAGTTATTCCTACAAATAGCTGCTTTATCTTTACTCCAGACGGCCACAGGTCAGCAGGAGAGCAGCTACAGCAGCAGCGTTAGCGACGAAAATAGCAAGCTGAACAACCACACTTGCAAGGACAACACCTCTGTGTGCCAACATGCCAGGGGCAGTCGCGGTCCTAGCACTACTGATGGGTCCCCCGGTACGGAGGAGGCGGGCACGTGAGAGGATATACCGCACGCGCATGAGCCTCTTTGGCATGGGGGATGAGGAGGTGTATCGCCTCTTCAGATTCAGCCCTGATGCAATCCTTGAACTAACCACAACCCTGCAGGATGACATCACCAGCCCAACACACCGCTCACAAGCAGTGCAGCCACTGGTAAAGGTACTGGCAACACTTAATTTCCTTGCCAGTGGATCATTCCAGCGTACAAGTGGAGTGGTGGCTGGGATGTCACAATCCTCCATGAGCAGATGTGTGCACCAGGTTGTCCCTGCAATCCTCAGACGCATGTCCCACCACTTCATCAGACCCACCACGGAGGAGCTGCGGCTGAAGGCAATGCAGGATTTCTACAGCATTGCCAGATTCCCACGCACTGTGGGGGGCATTGATTGCACACATGTGGCCCTACAGCCCCCCAGTGCCACAGAGCACATATACCGCAATCGGAAGCATTGGCATTCCATCAACGTACAGATGACAGCCGATGCCCAACGCCTCATATGGCACGTCCGTGCCAAACACCCCGGATCCAGCCATGACAGCTTCGTATACAATCAGAGCCCCATCCCAATGGAATTCGAACAGAACATGTATGGGGACAGCTGGCTAGTTGGTGAGTGACATGGGTAGCAGGCATGACTGCCCCCCCCCCCCCCCCATGATGCTGACATCACAAGGGGCACATGCATGACTAACATCCTCCTGTCTTTTCCCTTACAGGTGACTCTGCATATGCACTGGGACCCCATCTAATGACTCCTTTCCGGAACCCCCAAACCAGAGGAGAGAGAAGATACAATGCAGCACATATCAAAACTCGTGCAGTGGTGGAGCAAACATTTGGGCTCCTGAAGTCCCGTTTCCGATGCCTGGATAAGTCTGGGGGGGCCCTATTGTATTCCCCTACCTTCGTGTGTCAGATCATCGGTGCATGTTGCATTCTGCACAACTTTGCCATGAGAAAAGGCCTGCAGATTGACATACATGATGATCTGACCCCCCAACCAGACAGCCCCCCCCTGCCAGAGGAGACCCAGTCAGCTGATGGAAGAGCAGTCAGGAGGGTCCTCGCCGTAGGCATCTTTGGACACTAAACAAAAACATTGATCACACGGACAATGCACGCATGCACACCACTCCACTGATGTCCCTAGATCACACACACCACATCCACATCGCATTGGATTAGCCCAAGTCCAACATGTAGGACTTGGGAGCAGCAACGCCGGCGTCAAGGCCCCAATGATGTCGCTGTCCATTCATACACCATTCACACGTCATTCACACAGCCGTGGGGATAACTTCTCCACCACGGCCGAGGGTGACACACCTTACTGGCAGGAGTGCCACTCCCTCACATTCACACACCATTCACACTGCAACGTGTGCAGTATCAATAAAAATAAAAAGCTCATAACCTGAGCAAAATAACAAAAAAAATAAAAAGCTCATAACCTGAGCAAAATAACAAAGAAAAAAAAAGCTCATAACCTGAGCATTAATGTAAAAAATATACCTCAGCTGCCTGGAGGGAGTGGGTGGGGGTGGGGGGGCATCTGGAGGTGGCTGATCCCTGGGTGGGCCACTCCTGGCAGGTGTGGCCTGCATGCCCTCCAAGGCCATGGCTATCCGGCCGAGGTATGAGTTTGTCTGGGCCTGCATCCTGAGCTGCCGGGTGACCTGGTAATGCTGGGCCCACTGACTCTGCCTCCCCTGGTCCCGGATGGCAGCAGTGTTTGCCTGGGCGGCTGCAGTGAGGTGCCTAATATCAGCCTGCACCTACCCCAGACTGGTCACCACTGCAGCACAGTTGCAGCTGACAACCTGCACTGCATTGGATATCTGGGCCAGGGAGCACAGGTTGTCAGCCACTCGGTCCAGGTGCCCAACTATGTTCCCCATTTGCTGGACCAGATCAGACACCCCCCTGGTCTTCCGGGGGAGGACTCCTCCAACAATAAAATAAAGTCCTGCTCTGCCGCAACAGGCTTCTCCTCAACCACCTCTGCAGGTGAGGTGTGGGCACTCCCCTCCATCTCTGTTTCTTCACTACCCAGGGGGTCGGACTCAGGATCCTGTTGGGGGGTTGGGGTGGACTGGCCGCCGACAGATGATGGCCCAGCTCCGTCACCTGTGGATGACACAAAGCAGACACATGTTGGGTGGTCCCACACACTTGGCACATGTACCCTCCCCCCCCACATGCAACACACCAAAAAGGGGGTAAAAATCACTTACCTGTCCTGGAGCCTTCCTCCACGGAATCATATCCCGGGACCCCCTCCAACTGCTCCCTCTCCAGGCAGCGGGCGACCACCTCCTCCTCCGTGGTCAGGCTGACCGCACATGGAGGTCCACCCCCCATGCCCCTCTCATGCCTCCTAATGGTGGCCACCTTGCCCCGGACTTTGCGCCGTAAATCATTGATTTTCTTGCCAATATCGGCAGCAGTCCGGGTGGAGTAGCCCAGGGCATTGACCCTGCCAGCAATGCTTTCCAGGATGGCCTGCTTCCTATCCCGGCTGGTCTTTCTACTTTTCCTGTCATGGAGGACATCATTGTAGGTCTCCATAGCCGATATTACAACAGAGACCTCCTGGGCATTAAAAATGAGGTTTCTCCTCTCTTTGGGGGGAACGGGAGCAGCCATTACAGAGCAAAAGTAACTTCCCTGGGGTGGGGGGAACCGGATATACTTTTGCGCCGGAATGGTGCTTCCGCTGGTGCTTTTATACGCGCAACGGAACACATTGCGCTGACGTTTCCCGTGAAGTGGTGCCGACGGAAGTTGTGAGCATGCGCACAGGGGGGCGAGAGGAGCCTCACTCACTGCGCATGCTCCGTGGATGATGCGCTGAACGTAAGCCTCTGCGCTGGGCTCCGCCCATCATTTACATATGATCACACCCACTTCCACTTGCGTCGGGTTGCGCCAGCGCATTTTCGTTACTCCGGCGCAAAGTAACGGACATGCACTTGGTGAATACTGTACTTCTCTCACTAGTTTGCGTCAGCGCAACGTATATGCGCTGCGATACGCTGTCGAAAATATGAGCGCATCTACCTGAATCTGGCCCATAGAGTGCGGTTCGTCCCAGTTCCCCACTCTCTGCTCACTGGTTGTGATTGGCAGCACTAGGAGCCAATGCCTCCCGCTGCTGTATTTGAACCAGTGAGGAGAGAGAAAGAGAGCATTGATCCTGCTCTCGGGCACATCTCTGAATCAAGATTAGGTTGAATGGAAAAAAACTACAATTTCCGGTCGGAAACTGCAATTTCCGGTCAGGAAGTTAGTATAGCGATCTCTCTCACTCAGCTGCTGTGTTCTCACAGGGGGACGGCCCCTTGCCAGAACTCTCTGATTAGTGCTCTCCCTCATTGATTGAGAAAACTGATTGGGAGTCGGTCGACTGCTGGTTTTTCAGCATGCTCGTCCAAAAGAAGCTAATGTCAGAGAGGGTGGCATACACACAGGCCGAATGGGCTTAAACAATGCAGGCAGATTATGGTTGGTGGAAGAGGCCAACAGTATGCTGTACAGAGCTTCCTAAAAACACCACAGCATCCTGCCTTAGTACTCCTTGTGACGATTACATTTTCAGGTATCACCGCTGGAGACCAGAATGTGGCATATTATACCCTCAGCCTCACCCTCTTTAGAAACGTTCTTCCAGTGAAACAACAATCTAGACACCAGCAAGCTAGGAGGGATGTTAGCAGGTTAACTATGCAGTTAACACTTTACACCCATGACAGCTGCCACCATGTTTTAACAGAAACAGGCACCATTCTGCTGCTGCAATTCTGACCTTATCTGTATTATTCCCTGCCAAGCCCAGACAGGAACGTAACAGAGTTTACTATGTGTTAGCTCCTTTAAAAGGGAAAATGGTTTTACATTTTTAATTACAGCATTTAGAGATTCAGCTTACCTATTTTTAAAGCTAATTTTAATGCAAGAAAAGCAAATGGCGCAAGAAAATATTTACAGAAAAATATTACAAAACTGAAATATCCAACAGCAAAATAATGTCCATATATAATGTCCAAAATAATGCCTCTTAGTATTTTTTCATAATTTTAATGGTAAGTTGTAAACTGTAGTTGCTCAATAATGCAAATGCATTTTATTTTTCAAAAAGATGGTGTCTCAGATCTAATGGCACTTGAAAGGGTCTGAAGGGTGTTTTGGAGCACTTTATTATGCTCAGCGGCACACCCTTAATGCCACCTATGCTAAATACATCTACCGTATATTTTCATCTTACCAGGTTTTACAATCTGACAACCAACATATTTAAAAGCTGAATAAAATTACAATTTATTAGACTTTCATAAAGATTTTATACATTTCTTAAGAGATCTAATACATTTTAATAGCCTCCTGGACCTTGTAATATAGGTGTACTTGGTGTCTGATTGGCATCTCTCCGTACTTTAGTGTAACCACTTTTAATAAAGGTAAATCCATTACAGCAGGAGCTTTAAAATATGAATGGAGTCTAGCCTTGGTAGCGTATTGCAAAAACTATTCTCCAGATTGTTTATGACCTGGCCATATTTTGACAAGGCAACGGGTCTACTTAGAAATCTTTTACAGACACCGCGAGTGGAGGTTTTATGATATCACAGCTTTTTGTTAAATGTTACTTAATGATCAAATCTGTCAGAACCAACATAAGATTTAAATCTTGATATTTTTTGTCATGACTTGTGATTTTTGGAGAAATGAGCATGGCACTGTGTTCATTATATTATATTGTATATATTAAAGTGAAATGATGAGCACAGCTAAACTAAACTAAACAATCAATCCAAAATAAACAAGTGAGCATCGCTATAGGAATCAGTGATAATAAAAATGAATACAAAATAAGTGGAATACTCCAAATAAGTGCAATCAAGTGCAACAACAAGTGTCCCAAATGAGTGTAATCCAGTGAAAAAACAAATGTAGATCAATCAGTGACACGGCTTCTGTCCATGTAAACAATGAGATCATCCAGATGAGACTTCACAGATGAACGTGCTCACAGAGCGCTTACCTTCCACAAGGAAGAAAAGGGGCATCAACACACACACCGATGGTCCTGTGGACAGCCGTCTCTGATGTATATATTTTAGCCAACAAAAGAAAAAACGAATAAAACACCAAAACAACGGCACTTCCGGTCGGACGGTCAGGGTGTTACGTCACTTCCGGTCAACCTTACGCGTTGCGTCACGTCACGTGACTTCATCAGAGGTTTGTATATATTGCACTCCTTACAGTCTCACCTTCAGTTTGCATAGGGCTCTGTAGTAAAATGGTTGGTGGCACCACCATGCAATCACAAAAATATAAGGATCTTCACCAGCCCACCTTGGTATACTGATAATCTTGTCCCTTTTATTCACTTTATGTGAATAAAGGACCAGATTAGATTATCACTATACCAAGGTGTGCTGGAAAATATATTTATTTAAATGTTTTCATTATGATTTACCAATTTTGCTGCTCATCAAACCTAACTATTTTCACTCCCCTATCAATGGTCCTCCCTACAGGGGTTGTTGAGTGTAGCAAACACAGAAAATCATTGGTCTTGTACAGATAACAGAGATTCAGTACTCCATCATTTTTCCACCCCACTTCATCCCCCAAAAAATAAAGTTTTTGCTGCCATACAGAGAGGTTGCTGGGGGGCTCATCAAAATTTAGCTGTGAGGCCCCAGGAATTGAAGTTACACCCAGGTATCATAAATTAAAGTGATACTAAAGTTATTTTTTCTAAAAATTACAAACAAGTTATATTCTCCTGCTCTGTGCAGTGGTTTTGCACAGAGCAGCCTAGATCCGCCTCTTCTCAGGTCCCATGCCAGTGCTCTTCCTGGCTTCTGTTTCCTGCTGGGTGCCCCTACAGCAAGCAGCTTTCTCTGGGGGCACCCAAGCAGGCATGCTCCCAACCTGCGGCTCTGTGCCTATTCACACACGAAGCCGCGACTCGGCCCCGCCCCCACTTTCTCATGAATCTTTCACTGGCTGTGATTGATACTTGGCTCACGCTGCTGCTAAAAGTCAATTAGGAGTGCAAGTCCGCAGAGAGGCAAGGCACTTATGAGCATTACTAGATTGAGAGTGAGCTCAGGTAAGTCATAAGGGGGATGCTGCTCACAGAAGGTTTTTTACCTTCATGCATAGAGTGCATGAAGGTAAAAAACCTTGTGCCTTTACAATTACTTTAATCAATATTTATTATTGTGTTTTTTTTGTTATCACTAACAAGGTGGACCTTGTTCCAAGAAACGTGGTGGAAAAGGTACACCTAGAGTACAATGGCAAACTAATCACATATTTGCAAGATTTGTAGAGAAAAACTAGGATGGCCGCACTCCAAAAACAATGTTTCACACTATCATACAGTGCTTATTCATAGCTATACATATTATTGCAGCGCCGGCACCCAAGTGTTTGGATTCAGCCATCTAGTTCTCTGAGACTTTGGAGCGGTTAAACTCTTTTTCTAATCACATATTTGAATACAAATTGAGGCCTTCATGGGTTGTATGAAAAGTTCATATAAATTATGTATATATGAATGCGTAATAGAGGAACTCATCTATTGTGACACAAAGGCAGCATAACCATTAAACCTTATGTGAGAACTTACTTTTAAACTCAAAGAAGAAGTTCAGCTTGGACCAATGTAACTATGTATATACCATACATGGCTGATGCTCCTGGAAGCAGACACTGCCACTCCAATGATCTCCATTTGCTTACTGGTCCTGGTCTAAACAGATGTCCTATTGCAATTGTGAGCACAGAAGTTAACTTAACCAGTTCAGATCCGTGCTATTGACAAAAGACGTCAACAGCGCGGACCTGAGCTGCCGGGGTCACGTCTTTGGACGTCAATGTTGTTGTATTCCCCGCACGCCACAGGGTGGCGCGCAGCGGGGAAAAACGGTGCCGTCGCATCGCCGAGGATTCGATGTGTGTACCCAGTGGCCGCGGTGTCCACCAGGTACATGCGATCGGCGGTGACAGAGCAGGGACGTGGAGCTCTGTGTGTAAACACAGAGCTCCACGTCCTGTCAGGGATAGAGGAGACCGATCTGTGTCCCTTGTACATAGGGACACAGCATCGGTCACCTCCCCCAGTCACCCCCTCCCCCCACACAGTTAGAACACACCGAGGATACACATTTAACCCCTTCCTTACCCCCTAGTGTTAACCTCTTCAATGCCAGTCACATTTATACAGTAATTAGTGCATATTTATAGCACTGGTCGCTGTATAAATGTGAATAGTGCCAAAAATGTGTCAAAAGTGTCTGATGTGTCCGCCGTAATGTCGCAGTCCCAATAAAAATTGCAGATCGCCGCCATTACTAGTAAAAAAAAAATATAAAAAAAAAAAATCATAATTCTGTCCCCTATTTTGTAGGTGCTATAACTTTCGCGCAAAGCAGTTGGTTATCGCGATTTTTTTTTTTTTTTACCAAAACACGTAGAAGAATACGTATCGGCCTTAACTGAGAAAAAAAATTGTTTAAAAAAAATGGGATATTTATTATAGCAACAAGTAAAAAATATATATATATATTCTTAAATTGTTGCTCTTTTTTTGTCTATAACGCAAAAAATAAAAACCGCACAGGCGATCAAATACCACCAAAATAAAGCTCTATTTGTGGGGAAAAAAGGACGCCAATTTTTTTTAGGAGCCACGTTGCACGACCACGCAAATGTCAGTTAAAGTGACGCAGTGCCGGAAGCTGAAATTTCGCCTGGGCACGAAGGGGGTTTATGTGCCCAGTAAGCAAGTGGTTAATTAGCAAGAGCACCATTCAGAGAATGTTTTTTATTTTCTGAAAGAATGCAAAGCATTCTCTGAATGCCACCCGTGCCAAGCATCTGACTTCCTATGTTCAGAATGTGGCAGGCTAAGATTGCCACCTCATCCCTTTTAAACCCAAACACACATGAATTACACAGGCTATGAGGCTAATTTAATGCAGATAAGACCCCAAGTGAGTTTAATTGAGATGGCAACCCTATGGCATGCTGGCCACTCAGCACTGGGCCCAGAAGCAAGTTAAGATCACTGGAGGTGCAAAGTATTCTTCAGTAATTTCCAGCTTCCAGGGGCATCAGCCACATATGGTATATACATAGTTACATTGGTCCAAGCTGTAATACCTGGAATTCTTCTGTTACATGTTTTGAAACAAAATGTAACAACATTTTAATGCAGATAAACTATTGTTCTGGTTAGAAGGGGGTGGGGGGAGGTTTGGGGACTTTAAATGAGATGCGTTTTTAGCAGTATGCAATAAATATATATATGGAACATACATTTCCATAATAGCCAGGCTCAAAGTTACCAAGCAAAAAAGCAATAAACCAAATTAATCTATCTCGCTGTATGCATTAAAAGTTAGTTGCATGTATTTGCAAATACCTGTGTAAGGTGCAGGCCCGTCAAGGCACTCCGTGTACTGCAGCCCTAACTATGAATTTTAAAGTCTCCTCAATAGGAGCACAGGAGTGCTAATCAATAGATAGGGGGCAAGGGTATCACCTGACCATGCCCCTACCTATAGTTGGTCTAGCAAAAAAAAGCACTGGAAAAACAAAAGAAATGCAAGAGTGGAACCAAACATTCCTACCAAACCAAAACACCACCAAACTAAAGGCAGACCACATCAACCTGGGTCAGCTAGTTAAAAAATGACAATGCATAATTAATTGTCCGTGGTAGATCTATGGAGGCACTTTATTCCACTCCTGAAATGCATCTCCATCCCTGGATAGTGTAAAAAAAAGGATGGAGATGCGTTTCAGGAGTGGAATAAAGTGCCTCCACAGATCTACCACCGACAGGTAATTATGCATTGACCAGAACGTATGTGTAGCACCCTCTATTGTGTGCTAGAAGTTATCGTAGGCACTAGGCAAACAATACTCTGACACACATTTTACGCTGGTAAATCTTAATTGGGTCAGGGTTTATTGGCGGTCAGGGCTGGGTGACTCATCCTGGCAGCTCTCTGGTGCCTCCCCCTCATCTGGAAAATTAGAGAATTGTCTAGAACTAGGGGATGGGGGTGAGGAGGAGCTGCCTTGAATATTTATAAGGCCTCAGCCAATCCTCAGGAGTGGGCTGGCAGGGGACTGAGTTCACCTCATAATTAAACATAGGCCATGCTAGCCGGACAGTCAGTGGAATATGGAAATGCAGTGTTGAGGAGGCTGTCGGTGGCCCTGAGGGGTACCCCCTAGCATGGGGAGGGGAGGGGGGGGGGCCTTGGGCCTGGGCTCAAGTGCTGGAAGGATCTTGCCAAAAACACACAGTAGGATGGTAGGAGGTACAGGAGAAGACAGAGTGAATGGTGCAACACTGTGGGGATTAACAAAGGGGGGAGACTGTCACATGCAGCCAGCCTCCCTTGAAGACAGCGGCGGGCTTAAAGCTGGGTTGCAACCACAATTAGCATTTTTTAAATGTATGTCCTTTCATCATGCGTTTTTATAATATAAATCCTTACTATTTTACAATCCGCCACCGCTCTGCATAGTTATTCAAAAAAGATAGTTTATAAAACTATGTCCACACGGTTGTCATTTTGCTTGTGGGCATTGTGAAGCCCACAAGCACTTACTTCCTGGAAGTCTTGGATGGGGAGTGATAATTGGGTAGCGCACTGAATCCTGGGAAATGATGACACACATTTCCCAGGAGCATTAGAGGGAGATGATGTCAGAATCCTAGGTAATTCAAAGGGAGATTTTTTTTTTTTTAAGGTCTAATGAGCACAATAATGAAAAAAAAAAAATTGGGATGGAAACTCCACTTTAAGGGTTCTTTTCATTCCTTGGGAGATCTCCTCAGAGTCAGCTGGGTGGGCTGAGGAAGAATCAGTCGGGCAGACTGGTGTAGAGAGGCAGCCAGGAGGGCTGGTGAAGGGTGCAGATGCAACCAGGTGGGCTGGCTTTCCCTATCCAAGTTATTAACCCTCTAATAAACAACAAAACAAAGCTCAGGACTGTTCTCTGACTCTGAGTCCTGAAGACTTAGTGTGCCTGGCTGTGCAGGAGTGGGGGATCTCTTTAATATGCAGTTCATACATGGGGTGTGCTACATTACATACTGTATGATATAGTTTATCCCAAGCGGGGCAGGCCCGAAAGCATAGAGGTGATGAATTAGGGAAGATAGCATTGATGCAGACAGGTGTGTAATACCATCTAGTTAAAGGTTTAACCTCCCTGGCGGTATGATTCTGTCTGGAATTACGTACCAAAAGCGGTACAATTATTTTGTATGGAAATTCTGCGTTTTATACTGTAGGCCTGCAATTTTTAGGAATAACTCACTTAAATTTGTCCAAACCTGAGTCTAGTAGACATCCCGGGTATGATAAAGTTTGAAACACAAAATCATAAAATTATAATATAATAAATAACTATAAATAATTATAACAAATAATAATGTAATTATAATAAAAATTATTCACTAATGTAATCAAATCAAAATCACTGAAATTTGTTCAGTTGCAGAATTGTCGCTGTCATTACTTTTATTTTTTTATGACGAATTTCCCCACAAATCGCTATCACTCAATTCTGCAAGTGATTATAATTTATTATCGCTGTTTTCTAGCTGCTCTAAAATCACTTTTGACATAAAGGGACACTTTTGGTTGCTATGGACAATCTACAGTTTGCAGGCACAAAAAAAAATGTTTTATTATGTAAAAGAACATGCAGGGCACTGGGCAGACCACTAGGGACAGGGGGGGTGTGTACTTTTTACACACAGTACTGTAATCTATAAGATTACAGTATTTTGTATGTAATGTGTTTGTTTACTTTTTTGAATTTGCCGCCGGTCTCCACCCCCGTGCGCTGTTACGTCGCAGGGAACGGAGATCGGCGGCGTGCGGGCACTGTGTGAGTCGAATGGAGGACGCCACTCGCTCACACAGCGTGGATGCATCGCTGGATCCAGGGACAAGGTAAGTACAGTACCCCGCCTGGATAAACAGGTAAGCCAGCGCGCGCTGCAGGCTCTGCATTCACCCCGAGCGCGACTCTGGGATATCGATAATTTTCATAAAAAATCCAACCCGAGTCGCGCTCGGGGATACCGGCAGGGGGGTTAAATGCCATCTCCCTAACAGTGCGGAATCTAGTGCATGCTCTGAGATTGCCAATCATTTCATCCCAATCTTGTGGAGTGCATTGTAGGTTACAATCCTCTTCATATTTGTGCTTATATGAAAGGCTAAGAAAGTGCTAAGTAAGAAACTGTAAATATCAGAAATTAAACCTTTTTCTCTGCAACAGCAACTACAGATACATTCATAAAATGATTTAGGAGAGGTTAGAGTAAGGGCACGAAAAGAAGCAGAAAAGTGTCTATTTTGAAGGTATTACATACGTTACTGTTGAGGAATGTCCATGGATTGGCAGAGTTTTTCAAATGATATGAAAGCTGACACATTCTGAAATGCTGCTAATTTAACTGAATATTTGGCTTTCCACCAAAGGATCTGCTGATCGAGAGGTGGCTGTCATGTCCTCATGGGGTCGCCCTGAGCCTGGAGACCCGGAACTACTCAACCCTCCTTTGATTTGACTCTCTGATTTGTTTTATTGGGGAATCCGGCCCAATTGTACCAAGAGGAGTTTTGATGCTCAATGCCTTATACGAGATACACACGACTTTGGTCTACTGACGTAGCAGCACACCAGGACTGCTACACCTGCCCCCCCCCCCCCCGTCCTCCCCCCCTTTTTTTTGTTGTATCCCCCCCTTTTTTTCTACTTGGACTCCGGACCCTGACCAAGTGGTCATTTGATAACCGCTGTCGTCCGGCTGTAGTAGCAGGTGACCTGGCGCCTGCCGTGTAGGGCCCCTAGTTCCGGGGCTCATTTACACTGTGTTCTGTTTTTCTGTTTGGGAAAAGAACTATTCCCACCCCCCTGACCGTTGTTGGAGGGATGGGACATAGTAGGATAGGCACCCGGTACCTGGGAAGTTTGTTTCTTTGTATGTTTGCTATGTTTTTTTTGTTCACTGTTTTTTTCTGTTCTCTAGCTGCTATATGCTCAGGTGCTATCAATATGCAATGCAATGTGCTCGGTTTCTTGCTGCTCCTGGGGTGTTCCCGGGTGTATTTACATAAATATCCTTCCATTCCCTTACCTCCCTTGCCTGATGGCTGACCGCTCATTTGACTCCTTTGCCATTCTTTCCTGGAATGTCAGAGGCCTTAACTCCAAGTTCAAACGTGCCCTTCTCTTTCAATATCTGAAGTCCCACTCGCCCCAGCTTGTTCTCCTCCAGGAGACTCACCTCATGGGCAGCAAGGTCCTGACTCTTAAGAAGCCGTGGATACAGCGTGCTATAGATGCCACATATTCTACTTATGCTAGGGGTGTTTCAATCCTAATCCACAAAAACTTTCCATGTGTGATAGAAGAGGTCCGCACGGACCCCCTGGGTAAATATGTGATATTAATTTTCACGCTTTGGGCACAGAAGTATATTGTTGTCAACCAGTACACCCCCCCCCCCCCTTTTTCACCTGCTCTGTTATACGACGTGCTTGAGAAGGTTGCACCCCTCTGCCCAGGAAAAGTGTTGGTAATGGGTGATTTTAATGCCATCTTGTCACCTGACCTGGATAGGCCTGCGCCGCCCAGGCATAGATGTATGGACCTGCTGACCTGGGCTCAGGCAGTGGGTCTGGAGGAAGTTTGGAGGTGGAAGCACCCTGATGTGCGGGCCTATTCTTGTTTTTCGGCCTCGTACAAAACCGCTTCCAGGATAGATTTGGCCTTCTCCAACCCCGCACTGTTAGCGGATGTGTTGGAGGCGGACTATCTCCCTAGCGGTTTGTCCGACCACAGCCCTTTAAAGGTGGTGCTCCGCTCGCCGGCAACGCGCAGTGCTGCGCTTTGGAGGCTGGGCGCGCAATGGGGGTCTTGCCCCCCTTGCTAGCTGAATTTTGGGAAAATAATGAGGGTTCCACTCCCCTGGATAATGTCTGGGATACCTTTTAAAGCATACACCAGAGGGCAGTACATTTCTTCCATTGCCAATGTCAAAAAGCAACTTTCAGCCAAGACACTGGAATTGGAACGTTCGGTCATAGAACATACCGACGCTTATAATAAAGACCCCACCTCGGATAAGTTTGATCGGATGATGGCAGCTCAGAGGGATTTGCATCTGCACTTAGCTGAGGTTACTCGCCTAGACATATACAAGGGCAAGCAGAGAGCCTTTGAACAGGGCGACCGCAATGGCCGCCTGTTGGCCATGATGGCCCAGCATGACCAGCCCCTTACATCGATTTCGACTCTGCGGACTACGGGGGGCGGGACCGTGTCCTCCCCCCTGGACATCCTTCAGACCTTTGGTGAATTCTACAAGTCTCTGTATTCCTCTAGCCTCCCCGCGGACTTCCGGCCGGAGACGATAAATGATCTGCTGGATCCATTGGCACTTGGCTGGCTCTCCGACCAAGAGAGAGAAGCCTTGGTGCAACCATTCACGGCCTTGGAGGTACAGGGGGCCATCCAATCCTTCCCGTCGGGCAAGGCGCCTGGCCCGGACGGACTCCCACTAGACTTTTATAGAGCCCACTCCGGACTCCTAGCCCCCTTGTTGGCACGGCTCTACACTGCGTGTCTTACGGATGGCAGCCTACCTGCCTCTATGTACCATGCCTACCTAACACTCATATACAAGCCCCCCAAGGACCCCTCTTCCTGTGCCTCATACCGTCCCATAGCACTCCTTAATTCAGACTTTAAAATACTAACTAAACTCCTCGCCCTTCGGTTATACCCCATGTTGCCCTCAGTGATAGACCCAGACCAAACAGGTTTCATGCCCCGGAGGTCCACAGATGTCAATCTTAGGAGACTTTTTACCAATATCCATACTCAGCATCTTAATGTGGGAACGCGAGCACTGGCCTCATTGGATGTCGAAAAGGCCTTTGACACAGTGGAGTGGCCCTTTCTGTGGGAGACTCTGCGCAGGATGGGCTTCCCACTGGTATTTATCAAGTGGCTCCAGGTGATTTACGGGGCCCCCACTTCCTCAATACGTCTGG
The DNA here is from genome assembly GCA_029574335.1 of Rana kukunoris. Taxonomy (NCBI): domain Eukaryota; kingdom Metazoa; phylum Chordata; class Amphibia; order Anura; family Ranidae; genus Rana; species Rana kukunoris. The sequence continues at coordinate 388,736,890 of CM056051.1, forward strand.
GGGGGGGGGCTGTCTGCCCCCTTCAGACTTTCCAGGGGAACGCGGCAGGGTTGCCCTCTCTCTCCGGCTTTGTTTGCCCTTGCCATTGAACCGGTGGCGGAGGCTCTCCGCACATCACCACATATCAAGGGTCTCCGAGTGGGTCTGCTGGAGGAGAGGGTGGCCCTGTATGCGGACGACATGCTTCTCTTCCTTAACGATGCGGGCCCCTCGCTGCGGAGGGCACTGACCG